>CM042543.1:21918259-22648259 GCA_023630585.1 Cranoglanis bouderius | reverse complement strand
CCAGTGAGATCACATTTCCCCCCATTCTGATGTTTCATGTGAACGAGAATTGAAGCTCTTAACCTGCATCTGCATGATTTTATGCATTGCGCTGCTGCCACATGATTGGCTGATTGGATAACTGTTTGTTTGCTTGTCAGGGGTACAGGTGTTCCTGTTAAAGTGGCCAGGGAACATATACGAGAGCACAATTGTTATTTCAACACCTGATAGTTTGTTTGTTTGTTTGTTTGTTTAGGCTTGTTCACTACTTGTTTTACTGGCTTTTGGTGTTTTAAAACATTCCCATTAAATGTAATGAATGCCCTAATGTTGATGTGTGTTATCCCAATTATAAGTCACTATAAGTATGTTTGTTATTCCTGGCTTCTGTCATGCCTGGTGCATCTCAGTGCCAAATGAAATGCTTCCAACAGCGATGGCGCTGATGGCATCAGAACGATGTCGTAATTGCTTTATTATTAATGCTGGTAGGAAGGTCTTAATGACTTAGATTAGTATATGTGTGCTGACCTAACTCAAGTACAAATCTGTGCTCCACATTATTTGAAGTGCACTTATTATGCTTTTTCGGATATTACCTTTCATGTAGTGTGTAATATAGCTGTTTGTGAATGTAAAAACTTTTCTGCAAAGTCTCCCAAAAGAAAGAACCGATTCTGAACTGCCTGAACAGAGTCGTCAGTAATTCCAGCCTTACTTCCTGCTCGAACCTATGTAGGTCAGTAACAAATTTGCATAATGCCCGCCTATGGTCATCATTGGCTGCCTGCGAACAACGTCTACTTTGACTCGCCCTCAAACACTGTAGTTGTAGCTGAGGCCTGGAATTGTGCTGAGAAAGTGCCGACGAAGCCGCTGGAGCTGAAATTCAGATATGGCAATGGGCGTTTCGTTTCCGAAAAGCACTCTTAAGCGGTAGGCCAATCACAACAGACTGGGCCATCTGACCAATCAGAGCAGAGTAGGCTCTCTGAAAGGAAGGGTTTAGAGAGACCGGTTCCTTGATCGAACCGTTTCAGACACTGTGAGAAAAGAGGTGGTGATGCAATGTATATTAGAAAACTAAAGTGTTTTTTGACCACGGATGCATGTAAACCTATTGTAGGAGACTTCCAAAACAAAATTAAGAACCTTTAAAATAGCATAATAGGGGCACTTTAATTTCCTGCTGGATCTGATCAGGACTTTTTTTTGATAGCACAAAACTGTATGCCGTGAATCCCTGAGAAAAGAGACCCGAGTTGAGAAAAAGGATGAAGTTGTACATTCATAGCCATATAGGTTATAGAAAATAGTCCGGTTATATGGATCACAGGGAAGGGAGTGATTATTGAATTAAAGGACACTGATATGGTAAATATCTGTTATACACATGCATGGTAATTGAGGATCCTTGCTGTAATCTAAAACAGAAGGTTGTTATACCCTACTTCTCATAGTGCCCTAATGTTTTTCTTAGTTTTTCTGATAAAATGGTATGAAAGGAACATCTGAAATGATTGTCGGTAACTTTTCTTCACATGTCACGGATGGACCTGCATTTGTAAAACTTCATTCAGGACTGGTAGAATCTGTAGAAGATGTTCTTTCAGTTAGTGCTGAATCTAAGATAATAATACCCACCATAAATATTCACTAGACATTTTTGATTAAGTGGGCTACATCTGAGTTCTGAGGCTTGAAATATCTTAATTAAACTGAAGAACTCTTATGTAAAAGGTCTGTGGAAAAAAAGTGAGACTTTGTAGTTTTAGCAGAACATCCCAGTAATTTTGTTACTTCTTTATAATTAGTTTGATGAACTGAAAATGTGTGAAAGCTTCTTGAATGTAAGGTTTTGTAAAGTGTATTATCATTAATTAAACTATTTCTTAATTTTACTGATGTTAAAAATGGTCTATCTTTATGCGAATGCATATGCCATTGAGGGTGTAACAATACACTGTGACACAATGCATCGCAAAATGTGAGATTCGCATCGTGGAAATCAGTCCTCTGTCAATTATGCATATAATGCATTTGCACTCTTTGAACGTCTCAGATTGATGTCTCAATCTGTGCAACCCATAGAGTTAAAATATATAGAAAGCACGCTGGTCACATGTTCGCATTCATTCATGGAGAGCCTGCCCAATAACTCAATTATATGGTTACACAACCATGTTATAACAGTTAAAAGAGCTCTTCAGTAGCCTCCAAACAATACCAGAGAATGCGGAAATTGGACATTTTAGCCAACTTTGGAGCTCTATTTCTGTTACGGAAATATGCTCATTATGTTTCAGCCAATCATTTTCAGTCCCCAGGACACTTTGTTTATTCAAGCTAAATTTTTGGGAGAATTTATACATTTGTATATTTTTAAAATATGGTGAACCTGTAATACATTTAGTTTACAATATTAAACCTGTTTGTAGCAAATTTTTTATTCATTTAGTTTTATACAGACAAAAATGCACGTTGTTTTGCTTCGTTTTTGATTCAGAAATAGTCTTTTCAGTCATAATTTTTCTTAATTTAAATTTTGCTCAAAATATTCTGAGAATTGAATTGAATCGAAATCGTGAAGACAGTATTGTGAATTGAATCGTGATGACCGTCTATCCTTACACCCCAATTTGCCATAAATATATCTTTCATGCCTAATATCAGGAAGACGTTCAGCTGTTGCCACTCCTAATTCTGGTCTGTTTCTTGCAGGGATGTGAATGATCAGGCATGACCATTTTACAAGACCACCATGCAGGCCTGAGAAATATTGCACTGATGCCCATAGTCTGTGGAAACCAAAGAACAAGGACATAGTCTCAGTGGAGTGGAGCTAGCTGCCACAACCCCACCCTCAAAAATGCTCCAGACCTAAGATGCTCGGTTGGTGAGGCGTCACCATGACAAGCCTGAAACGCTCACCTTCTGAGCGGCCTGCTGTGGGGACAGTCCAGGCCCCTGAAGAGTTTTACGCTCGTCCGTTACGCCAGTCCAATGGAGGGGTATCCCTTCTGCGTCCAGAAAATTCTTACCAAACAGGGGGCATGATTGGAGTACCGAAGATGGGAGTCCGAGCTCGGGTTGCTGACTGGCCACCTAGGAGAGATGGGGGAACTTTGCGACTACCCATTACAAATGCTGATACAGTGACTCACATGGGAGCTAGCTCAGGTAGTCAGTCCAAACTAGGTGCTCTGATTGGTCCTCAAGATTCCTTCATGCTCCAAAGCATCCAAAAGTCACTCCAGAGCAAGATAAATTCAGCCAGTTGTGGAAGCTCCATGGAAGAGCAGTTGCTCACAGTTGATGACCATAGAAGCTCCTCTCGTGGTAACACTAGACGCATCCGGCAACGTAGTAATAGTGACATGACCCTAAGTGAAGTTGACGGTAGTGGGGATAGTGGGGAAGATTGGGGCGCTATAGGGACGAAGTGGTCTCCATTGCACCGGGAGTACGGCAGCACTTCCTCCATTGACCAGCATGCAGTTTGCTCCCCTGAAGTCTCAAGGAACAGCTTCTTTGAGATGCTAAAGGGCTATGAAGGGGAGAAGCAAGACCAACGGAGCCCAGCACCTGAAAGACTGGCAGAACTTCTAACAGTCTCTACCAAAGAACAGGATCTGCTGGACTCTGCTGTAGAGGACTTGAAAAATGAGTCTCCTTCTAGTCGGTTGAGAGAACGAGACAAACCCCCCAAGAGAAGGTCCAAATCAGAGACAGGGGGTGAATCGATTTTCAGGAAACTCCGCAGTGCGAGGACAGATGTGGATTCTCCCAGGGTGGGTTCTGATCTGGAGGACAACCATCTTGAAGATTCCAAACCTCCCTTAAAGCCCTGGGTCTGCCAGAAAGGTTTTGCCCACTATGATGTTCAGAGCATGTTGTTTAACATGAATGAGGTGATCCAGAACAGACAGAACTCTGCAGCCAAATGCAAAAACACTACTTCTGGTGCCTCTGCTGCTTCTGCTGCTTCTGCTTTTTCTGGTTCAGCAACATCCACCTTATCTTCAACACACAGCCTGCCATACAGCTCTCCTGGTGGCAGCCAGGAGGAACTTAACACGCGGGATAGTCCCACTTTGGACACAACTGATGATGAGGGCAATGGACTAGTACTGAAATGTCCTTGTTTCTGTACTGAAACTGGGGGTGACATTAGACATAAGGTAGGGGTTACTGTACCAGGTGAGCTGGGTAGTGGGAGTTCCAGGGTTTTTGGACGAGATGAAACTACACTAAGCCACCATTGCACCAATGGAGGCATTGCTGTTGTAGAGGGTCCCAAAGATGCATCCAGCTTACTCTGTGATAGGGACAAGCAGTATGTCGTTGAGCATGTGGACCTTGGAGCGTATTACTACAGGAAATTATTTTACTTGAGAGGTAAGTCATTTCCTTTGGGATACAGTGGCCTTCTAGAGCAAAAGGATGTGCAGCACCCGTCTCACGTCCTGTGTATTGCCCTATACATTTGCAGAGCATTGGAACTACTTTGGTATAGATGAGGTGTTGGGCCCAGTGGCAATAAGCATAAGGAGAGAGAAGTTGGAGGACCACAAGGAGCATGGCCAGCAGTATAACTACCGAATAATATTCAGAACCAGTGAGGTGAGTTCACCCCCTACCTCCCTCTAAATAAACAAATATTTGTTCACAATATTTTATTGTTATATGTTTTGTATCTTTTAGGCTTATTTATTAATTTTGCTGCATTGTGAGAGATTTCTAGAAAGGACATCCCAACACTTACTACAAAATTACAGTCAAGCTTCCCCTCTTATTGACTTAGATACAAGACTCATGGAATGTATCTAGTACAGCTTCTGTGGCATGCTGTTTCATATTGTTTGAAACAACCTTTCAGAGGCATTTATCTCTCCTGACAGGCCACTCGGTACTGTTGCATAACTAATTCAAACACACAAGCACACAGGGGAAAGGCTAAATGAAGCAGGGAGAAACAATGTACTCCCAGTCCAAAGTTTTGGGAAATCTTTTTAATGACATTTTATAGTAAACTGTAACAGTAAATGAGGTACATCCATAAAGATGAGTGCTATTTTTTTTTTTTTTCAGTGCTTTTCATGTACCTCTGCCCTGCTTGTATTTACCCATTTATAGAGTTATCTTATATTGTCAAGTATGTCAATAACTGATTGTACCTCTTCTTGTTTAGCTGACCACCTTGCGAGGCTCTATACTTGAGGATTCAGTGCCTTCCACTGCTAAACATGGCACTGCTCGAGGGTTACCCCTTAAAGAAGTGCTGGAATACCTGCTCCCAGAGCTGGACATCTCCTGCCTGCGGCTTGCCCTCAATACACCAAAAGTCACAGAGCAGCTGATGAAATTGGATGAGCAGGGGGTATGTAGGCCAAAAAAGGCAAACTGTCATGCATTATCCGTTAGCTCGGTTACCAATTTTTCTGGTGCTTTGATTATGGATCTCAGCAAGTCTAATTTTGATGTAGATCATCTGTTATGTAGATCACAAACTTTTTTTTTTTAAATAGATTTTTTATTTTATGACTTCTACATGATCAAGTCAGTACAAAAAACATTATAGATTCCCAAACATTCGTTTTCTAGCTCAAAATGATATGTTACAGAAAAATGTTTGTATGTCATGAAAGAAAGCGGCATATTATGTAAGAGACCTCTTTTCAGACAAAAAACACAATGAAGGCTGCTGGGTTTTACTGCAAAAATAAGAAGCGAGTGCGAAAGTCAAAGTGTCCAGAAGAACTGTGGCTGGTTCTGCAAGATGCTCAATAAAACTTACCAGCTCATTTCCTTATAAAACTAATTTATTATTACTCCTGCACTAATTGTACAGGAGACTACTATTTTTATTTTCATTTTTATTTTTTTGTCACACCAAATATTGACTTTGTTTCATTTATTACCGTTTACTGCTCTTTACTGTATTTTTTATTTTTTTTTATGTAGAAACATTTAATTTTCTATAAAAAGGCATCTTTGCTCTACAGCATTTCTTTGCATATGCCTAAAACCTTTGCACGGTACTGTATATCACAGCTGCATCATTTATCCTTTTAAATTCATATTCTTTCTTTTCCGGACCTTTTGCTTCCTCAGCTTAGTTTCCAGGTGAAGGTAGGGGTAATGTACTGTCGCGCAGGCCAGAGCACAGAGGAGGAGATGTATAACAACGAAATGGCTGGTCCTGCCTTTGAAGAGTTCCTGCAGCTCCTGGGAGAGAAAGTGCGATTGAAAGGGTTCAGCAAGTACCGGGCTCAGCTGGACACCAAGAGTAAGTATTATATTTACTCAGGTTTTTAATAAAAGATTAGTTTCTCTGATACTAAATGTAGTGTTCCTTAAAAATGTATGGTTCTCAAACAATTTGCACTCACTTTAACTGTAAGAAAAAAAAAATCCATGTATGTTTTATAATCATAATCAATTATTTATGTAATAGGCTCATTATTGTCTAAATATTCTTTTGAGGCACTTTTTTTTTTTTTTTTTATCCCTGAACCTTTTAATTACAAAACACATTTTTATTAAAGTTATTAGATACAAGTTGACTTTATTTAAAGGCTGTGCTTGTTTTTGAGTTGAGGTTCATTCAGTCAATCTGGCTAATAGCTGCAGGAACTCTCCACCTCTCCAACAACTTGATTAAAGCGTGACGAGATTTGATCAGGAAACCTTACCGAGCTTTAGGCAAACTTACTGTTTTTACCACAGTGTTGAACTGACTCCTTAACTCAACATGGTCTCTGCAGGATGAAAGTCCAGGCTATTTTTGTTTCCTCAGATATTTTTTTTATGTTTACCTAAGGCTGAGTTGTGACCATTTTGTTGGTCATGTAGTACTCCTTTGACTTTGAGGCACATTTTATCCAAGTGTTCTGCTTTTAATGGTATCAGACAACGCTATTATTCAGTAAGGTCTTTAGAGAGGTTTTTGATAAGGTATCACCAGAAAGAATTTTAGAATTTTTTATCCCAAATAAATTGGCAACCTTTCTTATAGATTTTTTTTTTTTTTCCGCTTGCAATTGCATCTTTTTTTAACTTTTTAAAATTGCTATGTAGATTCTGAACGCTCTATCTTCTACCTAACTTTGGTATTATTTTCTTGAGGAAATATCCATTTTTAGTCCATCCTCACACACAACTGTCACTTCAGATTTTTAAAGAAGTGACCCGTCATCTTTGTGCCTTTCTCCTTCAGCCTTGTACACTTTTACTCTGTTTCCGCCGCAGCTGTATTTTCTCTCTCTCTCATTCCTTTTTCCCAAAAGACTTTAAATAATCCTGATGGATACCACAGCCACATGGACACGTGATCCAGTTGCCTGAATGAATCTTTTGTGCTTCTAATAAAACCAAGACATGATAGATAATTCCAACCACGCATTTAATTACATATCCGGGTTTATCCATTGAGATGCCCCTTCATAATCTGAGTTTCTCACCGGGAAATAGCCTTTTATCTCAGAAGGCAGCCGAGAAGCAGATTTCTTCTGTGTTAAATGTGAATGCTGTGTATTTATTTTTCCTTTGGGTCTCATTAGGCATAGATAGTGCACGGTGGATATAAGTTGTCAAAATATTGTATTGTGTTGTCTGTATGTTATCTTGCATACATAGTAGCAAGCGACAAAACAGCAGATGACCATTCATTTTCTATGTAAATGCATGATACAGAACTGTGATTTCAGTGACTGTGGCAAAAAACAAAGAGACGAGACATTTGAATTGAGCTTTTCCTCAATTTTATGCATATTTTGGTATGACATACTAAAATGACAAATCCAAACAAATGGCTTGAATGATTCCTCAGGCAGATCCAGTGGTGTGTGTGTGTGGTCCAACATTTCTTCAGTTCCCCACTCACGATTTAAGTTCCTACGTGCAGTCACAGTAGTTCCCATTCACTGTTGGATGCACAAAAAAGAAGAAAAACTTACAACAGTGGTTTCATCTTGTCCTGTCATATGCAACCTCTCTTTAAATGTGTATCGAGACAAAAACTAAAAAAGCTTGGATGGATGTAACAGATTGTTGGTGTCTCTGGTGAGTGTATGTATCTAGATTAGTTTGCTTTGCTAATCTGCCAACGAAGCTAAAAAAACTAGCGTGTAACATGTAAATCAAACAACCAGTTATCATACTGATCAGGGCATTATATAACTTCTGCTTAACTACTAACTAAAAAAAACAAAACAAACCACTGGACAGTGCACAGCCAGAAGTGCCGACAGTAGTGGTCGCTACATGCGCATAAGAGAAAAACAAAGCGACACGCGTGTGTTTAAATAATTTTTCTGTATTGTTTTTAATTTCTCTTTTATAGTGTCCTTGAGCGTGAGATAATCACAAAATAATGATTAAAAAAACCTGTTGTTGTTATTAATGGTCACCTACCTCTTCTCTTTTAGCGGATTCCACTGGGACACACTCTCTGTACACAGCATACAAGGACTATGAGATCATGTTTCATGTGACAACTATGCTGCCATACACTCCAAACAACAAACAGCAGGTTAAGCAATGCTCCTTTCTCTGTTACATACGGTATCTTCCCTTCATCAAGTTTTAAAATGTATGATCTTGCTTTGGGGCTTACTTCACCAGTTCTTCACCACTTTCCTGAAGATGCCTGTATGTCTAGTTATAATTGTTTGCGTAATAGTGATTTTGCCTCATACATTTCCATTATTACCAGATGAGGTGTCACATATGCGGTAAATTACAGAGTACAGATATTATTTGGATACTGGAAAGAAAAATGATGATTATGTAGTCTGTGTGTCAATGCTAGGAAATTATGAATGCTACTGTAATGCTGAGACTGAGAGATACAATACAGCGCTTCAGAGCCCTGCATTGCATATAATATGTGTCTGTAGCACTGCTCATGTTTTTTCTTTTTTTCTGCAGTTGTTGAGGAAAAGGCACATTGGGAATGATATCGTCACCATCGTTTTCCAGGAGCCAGGAGCTCATCCCTTCACCCCCAAAAACATCCGCTCACATTTCCAACATGTTTTCATCATCGTCCGCGTTCACAATCCCTGCTCCGACAACACCTGCTACAGGTAAACAGAACCAGCAAAGGGGTACAGGTTCAGTTATGTTGTTAAATAGAGCATTCATGTACTGGCCTGGGGAAAAAACTGGCAGGTATAACATTTTCGAGCTGCATTTTCACAGTTAAATCAGATATGTTAAAGTAAAGTGTTACTGTGGTGTCAAACATAAAATTTAAGTGCAAACTTTGGTTGGGTGTATGTAAGAAATTGGTTGGCAGTTTGATTCCCGGCCCACATGACTCCATGTGCCAATGTGTCCTTGAGCAAGACACTGAACCCCAAATTGCTCCCAATGCCAGGCAAGTGCCTTGCATGGTAGCTCTGCTGGTGTGTGTGTGTGTGTGTGTGTGTGTGTGTGTGTGTGTGTGTGTGTGTGAGAGTGAGAATGGGTGAATGAAACACAGTGTAAAGTGCTTTGTAGAACCGCGAAGGTTAAAAGGTGCTATATAAGTGCAGACCATTTCCTATTTGTGGTGGTTGGCCAATTTAGCAGGTGATCTAAGCAGGTGGTTCATGCAGGTTGAACACAGGCCTAGGCAGCACTTAATTTGTGCAGTTGACTCCTCCAGTCCTCCCACAGCATCAATGAAATGGTTGCAAAATCCCTTGTTGTACCATGGGCATGATACCTACAGTGGGTATAGAAAAGATTCACCCCCCTTTAAAATAATCACATTTTGTTGCTTTTCAGCCTGAAATGAAGACGGACACAGTTTTTGTTTTATCCAGCTGTATTTACTCAGTGCAACTTATAACATCCAAGTGAAAGATATAACACCAACATGTCAGAAATTAAAAAACAAACAAACAAAAAAAAAAAAACAGAATCACTGAGTTGGGAAAAGGATCACCCCCTTGTGTCAGTATTTTTGTTGAACCACCTTTTGCTTTAATTACAGCCTTTAGTCTGTTGGGATATGTCTCTACTAACTTTGCACATTTAGACTTTGCAATATTTGCCCACTCTTCTTTGCAGAACTGCTCAAGTTCAGTTAAATTTGATGGTGACCGTTTGTGGACTGCAGCCCCAGGGTGCTGAAAACCTGTCCCAGCCTGTTCTGTAGGGTGCTGCAGTTCCTGTTCTACCTAACACCTCAGAAAGTGCCTTAGCTCTGGAAGACTTCCTGCATAATTCCAGTGCCAAAGACAACAGATCCCAATACCCACAAAGACTATGGGCCTGTTGCAGTAACATCTCACATCATGAAGACCTTTGAGGGGCTGGTCCTCAAACAGCTCCTATCTCTAGTAATGGTCCATCAAGACCAGGCGCACACGGTTGTGGAGGATGCGCTGATCTATATATGTTCCAATGAGCTTACTCACACTGGAAGGATCATGTTCCATCCTGCCTCTTAGTCTCCTGGATCTTGGACTGACCAACAGGCCACAGTTTGTGAGGCCCCTTTCAGGGGGGGGGTGGGGGTGGTGAGCAATACTGGGAAACCCCATGGAATCATCCTGCCTGCCTTCCTCTTCACTCTCTATATTGGACTTTCAGTACTACACCAGCTCATGCCACCTGCAGAAGTTCTTGAATGATTCATCCCTTGTAGGGTGCATTTTTAATGGAGATGATTACAGGAGGCTGGTGGTGAACTTTGTCTTGTGGTGCAGGGGAAAACCATCTTCAGCTTAACATCAGCAATACAAGGCAAGCGGTTGTGGAATACCAGTGTGTTAGAGAACCTGTCAAGTCTGTTACTGTACAGGGCAAGGATCTATAAATGGTGCAGTGCTAAAAGTCCCTGTGGTCTAACTTAACCTAACCTCTCTTTCTGTGAAAGAAAGGTCAGAGCAGGCTATTCTTTCTACGGAAGGTGAAGTATTTCAGTCTGTGCAGCTAGCTACTGGGGCTCGTCTATCAGTCTATTGTTGCAAGCATTCTTTGTATTCCATGGTCTGCTGAGGGGGCAGCATCACTTCAGGGAACGCCAAACACCTCAGTAAACATTTATTTTCAGTGGTTTATGACCACTGAAATGCATCTTTGTGAATGTCATGTAATCTCCACAATTCCAGGATCCCAAGAAAATGATTGTGATGCCATTTTCTCTATTGATTCTATGAATGGCTGCTTAGTATAGGGTATATACACATTGCTAAGACAAGTAAAAATGGTGGAATGTCAGTCACTCGGTGTACATGCTCGACATTTTCATGTTTTCACTGTGGAAGGGAAATGGACTGAAAAATGCTGGTGTGTGTAAAACAAGATAAATGTTTTCAGTATCACCTGTGTTAGTGTGGACTACAGCCACAGATGAGGATGGTGCCCACTTTTTAGAACATTCTACCCATGGCACGATATCCACGAGCACCTTTAGCCATCCGCTCGTTCCACCAAGGTGCTCAAAGAAGTGCTCTCGGGGATCTTTTCTGCCCACTGCTAGCAATCTCCACGACACCTCTTCCCAGCATGCTATTGTGCCTGCTTTTCCTCAGGGTGAACAATAGGACAGAAAGTCAATATGAAATAGTTATTTACTTTCAATTCCCCACTCACATCTTTTCTCTGTCTGTATATAGTCTGATCATGGCTCAAAAGCGTCTTATTTAGAGAATTATAGATTTCAGTACCAGTCCTAGCGAAACGCTCCGATTGTCACGTATATGTCACCATGAGTTAAGCTACGAAGGCCGTTTCAGAAGAGCTCTATAGAGGGTGTATAGTACATGCTGCTCTGATTAAGTTTGACGACGTGTCTACTCTATGAACTGTTATCTAATGTGATGGAGGCACCAAGGCACTGATTCCAGACCATGAAATGCGTTCTTACATTTTTTTTTTGAGTCACTTATTTTAATGTGTGCCGTTTTTTTCAGCATCTATTTTGTGTCCTAATGTTCCAGATGAAAAAGATTTGAATGAGATTAAGCAGAATAAACAAAAATGTCTTGATGGCATTCTAAAAAATCAAAAAGGTTTGAACATGCGTGTATACACACACACACACACACACACACATATCCTTTTGCCTGCCTCAGGAGTCGGGAGAAGTTAAGTGGTGTGTGTGTGTGTGTGTGTGTGTGCGCGCGCGCAGGACTCTTCTCCTCAGATCTTCATCCCCCACCCTCATACATGCACTCGCTCACACTCATACATGCAGTGGTTTTTCAGCTGAATGAGAACACTCGCTGCTCACAGAAAATGCTTCGCTCTCTCAAAGCTGCGCACACACCTACCGTTGGAACAATCCATTAGTTTTTGTCTTAATAGGATTTTTTAAAAGGTTCTATATGCTTGACCTATCAACATTGAGTTGAGATTATTTTTTGTTTATTTATTTATTTTTAACCTTTTTCCAAGAACGTATTTACAGAACATACTGGCAGAGAGAAATCTGGATTTCACAGCACACCACAGGAACCAAAAAAAAAAAGGCATGACCCCTTTTTAGATATGTGATTTGTTTTCTTTTTCTTTCTTGACGTCACTGTCTCGGTATTATTCGTTTCTAAAGAACGAACAGGGATGATGACCACCTTTTTCGTTCTGGACGCTTTCAATTTATTCTTTCTTCAAATGATCAAGAGGAAGTTGAAACCAAAGGGGAAGCTTGCTCTAGGAAATATAGCTTCAGCAGGAAGAAATACCTTGTGATCTGCTGCTAGCTACACTTGTCCTTGGCGTGGCTTTAATCCTGTATCTGCACACAGCTGTCTCCGAGGCATTGCTTGTCCATCCGATTCATCACTGGACTCGAAGGTGTTGGTAATCTGAACATATTGCATAGAAATTTTTTTTTTTTTTATTAAATCTTTTCATGATATTGCTTTTGCAAACAATTGTGAATGGATCCCTGAAACCTATAAAGGAATATCATTAATTTGTCCAACAGAATTTAGCCTAAGGTAGTTGTCAGAAATGGGTGTTGGATGTTGATTGATTGTCTTGACAGATAAAATGAGATTATTCACAGTGACCTGGGTTTCATTTCAGTGTTGGTCTACACGCACTGCTCATAACTCATAATAGGATTAAAGTTCTCTACTAAATGTTTTATATATACTAGGTAGTGAAAAATAACACGGCAGTACATAAACTTCCCAAAGAAAAATTATGTTTTGGACAGAAGTTGTGCAAGTGCTTATATAGGCTTCATACAATATACAGGTGCATCTCAAAAAATTTGAATATCGTGGAAAAGTTCATTTTTTCCCCATAATTTAATTCAAAAAGTGGAACTTTCATATATTCTAGATTCATTACACATAAAGTGAAATATTTCAAGCCCTTTTTGTTTTAATCTTGATGATTATGGCTTACAGCTCATGGAAATCAAAAATCCAGTGTCTCAAAATATGAGAATAAAGAATTTATAATACAGAAATGTCAACCTTCTGAAAACTATGTTAATTTATGCACTCAATACTTGGTCGGGTCTCCTTTTGCACAAATTACTGCATCAATGCGGCGTGGCATGGAGGCGATCAGCCTGTGGCACTGCTGAGGTGTTATGGAAACCCAGTTTGCTTTGATAGCGGCCTTCAGCTCGTCTGTATCGTTGGGTCTGGTGTCTCTGATCTTCTTCTTGAGAAAATTCAGGTCAGGTGACTTGGCTGGCCAATCAAGCGCAGTAACACCAGGGTCAGCAAACCAGTTACTAGTAGTTTTGGCACTGTGGGCAGGTGCTAAGTCCTGCTGGAAAAGGAAATCAGCAGATGGAAGCATGAAGTGCTCTAAAATCTCCTGGTAGACGCTGCATTGACTCTCGACTTGAGAAAACACAGTGGACCAACACCAGCAGATGACATGGCACCCCAAATCATCACTGACTGTGGAAACTTCACACTGGACTTCAAGCAACTTGGATTCTGTGCCTCTCCACTCTTCCTCCAGACTCTCGGACCTTGATTTCCAAATGAAATGCAAAATTTACTTTCATCTGAAAAGAGGACTTGAATTAATTAGCTGATTAGAGTCTTCTCAGGTCGACATTGCTGTATTATACATTCTTTATTCTGATATTTCTGAGATACTGGATTTTGTCAGTATCTCATTTCCATGAGCTGTAAGCCGTAATCAAGATTAAAACAAAAAAAAGGCTTGAAATATTTCACTTTATGTGTAATGAATCTATAATATAGGAAAGTTCCACTTTTTGAATTAAATTACGGAACAAAATGAACTTTTCCAGGATATTCAAATTTTCTGTATGATGTACCCTATTACTTACCTTAGAATTATTTCCAGCAATAACTCAGAATCAAGGCAGTATTGTTTACTGTTATGTTTAACCAACATCTATACAGTCTTGTAATCAGTTAACACAATATTAGCCAAGATGTTTATTAGCCATCAAGTTTCTTTCACTTTGTCGGAGTTTGTGAGCAAGTGAGAGATGCAGGTATCAGTATGAGGAGAATAACTGGTCTGTATGGAACAAAGATAACCTATGAAGGATTTATTCTCTTTTGACTAGATGGTGGACAGTGACTTTGCAAAATGTACCAACCCACAGCAATCCAGTATATTTTAAATGGTTTGAGTACCTGTTTTTATACTGTAGTCTCTCCCCTCATCTCCTTCCTAACCTATGCATGGGGCTGTTCAAAAGACTGAGCCTCTCTCACTGTGCAATCTGAGTGCACTTATTAAGAGCAGCCAAAGTCTTGAACGGCTGACATGGCTTCCTGGGTAAAGTAAAGCACTTTTTGTATTGTGTAATATCCATTGATCCAAACAGTGCAGTGTGCATTTTTCTCTTGGACACTGATTGATCTAGTTTTACATCAAAAGTGGAGAATTTCTTTATGTCTTCATGTCCGTATGCAGTACAGAAGTGGTATAGCGTCAAAGTGTAGGTCTTCTAGACTCCTAGATTTTCTGAAATCTGTGTTTTCAGGTTATCTCATGTTGGTTCTTAGCATTAGCTGTGGAGATTCTAAATATCTATGAAAATCCTGGTGCGTTAGCTCATATTAGCTAGCCACGTAGCAGTGAAAATTAAATCCGTTTATGAATATGAATCCTCTTGGTCAGAAATCTTGGCTAAATCCTGTTGAATTCAACAATTTGAAGTTGTTCTTCCTAGTTCTGTTTCATATACAGGTATGGACTCAAAGATGTATGATTTTAAAGACCCGCCTACTTTCACGCTCGTTTCCATGTATTTCCATCCTCATTTCCAGACAGACACTTTTGCCCAAGTGACCTACCTAGGTTTATATTCTTTAGTCTACGTTTGGGACCACTGCTGTATAACATTAATCATCATTTTGTGGTGTCCCCCTAGTGAATCGTTATGTGTGTTTGTCCGTGTTTTTGCACTGTCTCACTACCTACAGTCATTGTGTTTCCAGTTAAATAAGAGCCTGTTACTGACGTTTTGTGTGTGTGTGTGTGTGTGTGTGTGTGTGTGTGTGTGTGGGAGTAATTCATTGGTGGTCAGCTACAGCATCATGAGGCAGTATCCCAGTAAAGTTTGCAACCCAATAAATAGAGTTTGCAACCCATTGGAAAGTTCACACCCTTCTTTGTGCAGGAATGTGAAAAGGCTTGGCAGGAACAATAGCCAAAGGAAAATTGTTTGCTTAATAATAAAGGTTTACATTCAATAAAGATTTTTTGTTTTGTTTTTTTTTACCTCACTTTGACCTTCCTAGTATTTCTTTCCAGCCATCCCGAGGGAGAGTCCACTCGACCTACTTCTTTTGTCGCTCTACAAAGCATGCCAAGCAAGAAACCTGACTAAAGAGTGCTGTTTCTTTTTTGTGGTTTGGAAATAGGTACTGCCAAACCACTGTTCTTTTTCTAGTGGTTTCAGGCTTTGCCATTTTCTAGGATGAATTAGGAACCATGTTTCTTTTTTTGTTTGTTTGTTTTCATATTTGACTACAGCAGTGACTTGTGTGACTATATTTGAATGTGCTGCATCAAAGCACTAAATAGTATAGGAAATAATTGTGAACAAACTTGAACATTTGAGGAACATAGACTTTTAAGATGTTGGACTACTGATTGAAAGGTCATGTGTTCAAATCCCAGCACTGCCACACTGCCTCTGCTGGCACTTGCCCAGGGCCTTCAACCCTCAACTGCTTAGTTGTATAAATGAGATAAATGTAAGTCACTCCGGATAAGGGCGTCTGCCAAATGCCATAAGAGTACATGTTTAATCAACCCTTTTATTTTAATACATTTTTTTCCTGCAATTTTCTGATGTCAGTCCATTCTAGTATTCATATTTAGAAAGTAATGCGGCAGAATGTCTTTTTGAATTTGATTAGGCTTATGACCAATTTAAAAAAAATAAATAAAAAATCTTGTGCACCAAGAAACTTTCTATTTATGTTAAAATACACAATCCCAAACAATGCTTTGCTTTTTGCTCGCAGTGTGGCAGTCAGTCGCTCGAGTGATGTGCCCTCGTTTGGACCTCCAATCCCCAAAGAAGTGACTTTACCCAAATCCACCGTGTTCCGAGAGTTCCTTCTGACCAAAGTCATCAACGCCGAGAACGCCGCTCACAAATCGTCCAAGTTTGGCGCCATGGCTACACGCACGCGTCAGGAGTATCTGCGCGACCTGGCTGAGCGGCATGTCACCAGCACACCGGTGGAATCATCGGGGAAATTTCCGTTCATCTCTCTGGCTCATAAGCGAAAGGAGAAAATCCGGCCTTATGCAGGAGCAGAGCTGCGCAGCCTGGGCGCAATCACATGGGCAGTGCATTTGGAGGACCTGGTGATGGGGGCGGAGCGTGAGGGTCTGCTGGCCATCTCCAACGAGTTTGTCATCATCCTCGACCAGGAAGTCAAAGCCTTGGCATTCAACTGCTCCACAAGAGATGTGATTGGTTGGTGCCTGGGAAGCCCCGCCTCCATGAAGATCTACTATGAGCGTGGTGAGAGTGTTTCGCTGCGATCCATCAATAACAACACAGAGGACTTTGGCGAGGTCGTCAGACGCCTGGAGGTCAGTGTGAGGCTTCATATAATAATTAAGACTTAATATTATTCAAATAAAAAGAGTTGTTCCTGCAGTTGTAGCAGAATATAATGGATATAAAAACTAAAAAGGACAAGTAAATACTGCCTCAGTTTACCCTCTGCTATCTCTCACTCTCTCACACACACACACACACACACACACACACAAGAAGCGTTGTTATCAGTCTCTCACCAGTAGAGGTTTGTGGCTCTTTGGTGTTATTTAATTCCCCACAGATCTGTTTAAAGATATAGCACTCCTAGCTATGCTTGTTTTTATGTCTGTAGGTGCTATCACTTGTAAGTACACTATATGGCCAAAAGTTTGTGGACACCTGTCCATAACACCCATGTGCTTCTTGAACATCCCATATCACATTTAGTCCCCTTTTTGCTGTTATAATAACCTCCACTCTTCTGAAAGGCTTTCCACTAGATTTTGGGGATTTGTCCGCATTCAGTCACAAGAGCATTAGTGAGGTCAGGCACTGATGTTGGGCGAGAAGACCTGGCACCCCAGAAGAGTTGGCGTCCCAATTCATCCAAAGGTGTTCAGTGGGGTTGAGGTCCGGGCTCTGTGCATACCACTAAAGTTCTTCCACTCCAACTTTGGCAAACCATGTCTTTGTGCACAGGGACATCGTCATGCTGGAACAAGTTTGTGCCCCTTAGTTCCAGTGAAGGGAAATCTTAATGCTACAGTATTCAAAGACATTCCACACAATTGTGTGCTTCCATCTTCGTGGCAACAGTTTGGGGAAGGCCCACATGTGGTGTCCACATACTTTTGACCATATAGTCATTTTTGTTATTTACTGAACACTTCAGCGTTGTAATAAATTAGACTGTATTTGGTCCATGAGCTGTTGCTCATTTATTCTAGGTGTCCTTATACCCTAGGTATTGGGTTTCACTTTATTTATTTATTTATTTATTTATTTATTTATTTATTTATTTAAAACTGTACATTAAATGCTAACAATATCTTTGCTAACATCAAAGCTGTTATGGACATGGGACGAGCAACTTTGTACAACTTGAAAATGGTGCAGCGTAATGGTGTCTGTGGATGTGCTTGAGTGTCCTGTGTAATAAAACCAGTATAGTGTAATAAAACCAGCTATCACCGCCAGAGGTAACATCAGTTTTAAGCCTGATTATTTAAAAAGTAAAAACATTTAAAGGTTTAAAAGGACTTGAACACTATCGGATGCCACAGAAGTAAGACAGTGGCGAGGTTTCCATTCACCCCTTTTTATGCAGATTTAAAGTTTGCATGTTCAAAATCATCAGCAGAAATTCCAGATGTGCAACAAGCAACTGTATAATTATTGCACGTTATTGCAGTTGGTGTATCCATAAAGTAGAATTGATGTGCTTTCCATGACTACGCCCCAAATATATAATGTACATGCAACATAATAAGTAAAATCTCAAACTAGTATGTCATTTGAATGAAAATGTACAAGTTTTGACTTGCTGGCATCTTGTTCATTTATTCCTCAGCTGGTGACCAAGGGCAGTCAGACGAAGGAGATGACTCTGAGGAGGAACGGTCTGGGCCAGCTCGGGTTCCATGTGAATTTCGAGGGCATTGTAGCTGACGTGGAATCCTATGGCTACGCATGGCAGGCAGGATTGAGGCAGGGCAGCCGATTGGTGGAGATCTGCAAGGTGGCCGTGGCAACGCTGTCACACGAGCAAATCATTGACCTGCTGCGCACCTCAGTGACGGTCCGAGTGGTGATCATTCCTCCACATGAGGACTCCACTCCCCGCAGGTGATCTTACGCTGAACAATTCTAAATGTTGTTATATTATTTTCCTTATGAGTTTACATGAGATGCTGCCTTCAGGTTCAGGTTTAGAAGATAGCTGCCTTATATTGCATTCCCAAAAGGACAGTATTTATCTCAGAAATGGAGAATGGCCCAAATTGCTTTGATGCATCCGTGGTAACAATATTGTGCATGGTGGGATATTGAGATATAGTGTACATGCTCACTTGAGAAACAATCTTGAATAAACCTGCAAAATAGTTTGTAAAAAAGCATTTGTAAAACTGAAGCATGCTATATTGGATTTATTTCTGATGCCACTGTCTCTGATTGTTCTGGGTTGTTGCAATTTCTCAACTTCCTAACAGCCGTTTTGTGGTTGTTAGAACCTCATTTATCTGCACTGTGTGGCTGGTGGTTAAATTACTGAGTGAATGTTTGCTTTCTTTCTGAAGAGGTTGCTCGGAGATATACCACATGCCGCTAGTGGACTACAAAAACCACAAAGAGGGGATGCCCTATGAATACAAGTTCCCCTTTCGCAATAGCAACGAGAAGTGGCCTCGACCCTCTGCTCCTCCACAGACTGTGGTCTGCACTTCCCAGAATCGAAATGTCAACCAAGGCCAAGGGGCAACAGTAAGCAAGACGCAGAATTCGGACTACGCAAGACGGGGCTCACTCCTCCCCCGCAGTGTGTCTAGCGAAGGCCGCCCACTGAACGCTAAACGGTAGCTCTCAGATCTTTTTGAGCTAATATGAGAATTCTTTGAATTTAATGAAATGTTTCCGACCTTCCTGCTTTTGCGCATTGAAATGTCTGGCTAGTAGACATACAGTCGGTGTTTCAACCAGAACTTTATAGTAAAGCCATTGCACTTTGCTTTCTATCCCAGTCACATATGCATCTGACCCAATCACGAGTCATAATGCTGCAATAATTGGGGGAGAAAAGCATGATTTTGAATGTATTTTATGTGAATTCAGGACATACTCAGTTCACTATCTGATTATGTGCCACTATATATTTTTTTTCTCCCAGGTGGTGGCAGATAGGTCTAAATCAAGTCACATATATTTTGTGTAAAAAGTAATGCACCCTTCTTTAACTTCCTCCAGCTCTTTGTTGTCATATTAGTTGCTCTTTAAATTTACATGAACGTTCACCACCTCTCACCTTGTTGAAACACAGATGTTGATATGACAATATCCATTGTTTAAAAAGCGGTATATAAATAACATTGAATGGAATTGAATTGATATAGTTCCCCAGGGAAGCATTCACTCATCACTTTAGACATTACAGGATAAAGCATGTGCACGAACATATGCTCAAGTTTGTCAAAATTGCTGTTGATGCTGCTTTTAGCTCTGTTAATGCACTCTGGTGGTTTCCCTTTTAAAGAACTTTATTGCCGGAACTAACGCATTTATTTATTTATTACGTAAAGACTGCTGACTTAGAGATTTCATTGATTATGGGCCATTACTTCCTCCTGCAATACTGTCTGCAGTGAAGCTGACAGGATCCTCTTCTCTCTCTCAGGTATTCTCCAGGCTCTGATAACTACGCCCTGGCTTGCTCCATTGTGATGGGGCGGTCTCCCCACACCCGCAACTCCCCCAACAACCAATCATTCTCAAGCGACACCAGCTCCAGCTCCACCCACTGGCGTCAGAAGTCCAATCCAGATGGGTAGGTGATACAAATAATCTAATAATTACACACCACTTACAGTGGGTATAGGAAATAATCACATTTTGTTACTTTTCAGCCTGAAATGAAGTCGGACACAGTTTTTCTTTTATCCAGCTGTATTTACTAAGTGCAACTTATAACATCCAAGTGAAACATATAACACCAACATGTCAGAAAAAAAGAAAATAAATAAAAAAAAAAACAGAATCACTAAGTTGGAAAAAGGATCACCCCCTTGCTTTAATTTACCTTCATTTTTTAATCGCAGCCTTTAGTCTAGGATATGTCTCTACTATGCATTAGCTGAAAGGCATACCAGCAACCGTCATGTTACTCCATGATGTTTTGAATCATTAAGCAATACTTTAACACAAGTATTGCTTAATGAAGTACAACATGAGCACAAAAAAATGGTCATTTTAGAAAAGATGACCATTGATTAGAAAAGATTCGATTAGAAAAAAGACTTGCATTCTGCATTGGTCAGATTTGGATAAGAGTGTAACATAGTTGTCATTATTATTATTATTATTGTTGTTGTTGTTGTTGTTGTTGTTATTATTACACAGTCATCTAATTAAGCTATGACTGGTAACCATTGAGTAATTTTATAACCTGCGTTTTGTGTTTTGTAGCAAATATCTAGTTCAGGGATTGGCAAATAACACAACAGTTTTAATTATCCCATCCCAGTCCAAAAAAAAAAAACTGTCACTTGTCATATACTATTTTTTATGCATTTATTTATTCTTGTCACTAGATGATGGACAAGCAATACCAGTTCATTGACTGGTGAATCAGTTTGTTGATCAAATATGACCAAGTAGGAATCACTTGTTATATTAAAGCAATAGAACATGCTAGGTTTTGGGTTATCGTGAATAACGTCGGCATAAATCTGTGATGGTTTCTGACACTTGCCAACATAATATTCATGATTTTATTTGCACGTTCCTACTTGGTCTTACTGTGCTTTCAAGTCCTCCTGGGAAGTTCATATTTATGATTTGGGAAGTCGTACCTTTTATTTAAATACAACAAGGTTTTTTAACTCTTTAAAAAAAGGAAGAACAAAGAATGCACATCAGGTGTGTTTTGCTTTTTTAAAAAATTTTTTATATATTTTTTTATTTTAAATGTTTTTGATCAAATTATGAAGCCACTGTAAACTTTATCGTTACATATTATGTCGTAATTGTACAATGCTATCGTATTTTGTGCAGGCTATTAGCTTGTTTTATTATAAATAAAAAAAAAAAAGCTTGACACTTGCTGCATATACCAAACACATAATGACTGAAATCGGCTTCTGAGACGAGTAAACATTCAATGTCTACAAATTTACCGTCGGTTACAGATGTTGCATCCGTTCATTCCATGTTTTCTTACTGACACGCCCCCAACTCAGAAACTCTAAACCTTAAACTTTAAACCAGAAATGCCACCTCGAATTTCCCTTACGTAATGGGGTTACGTAATATAAAACACAATATTGATGTTTCTGTACACGTTTTAATCACAAGGCATGAGATCCGTTAGGGTAGGAAAGCCAAATATATTTTTATTTAAAAACTAAAAACAAATGTATATTCTATGTACAATTACATGGTCATTTATATAGAATTAATCAGAAAATGAAGGCAAACACATCTGATGAATTGCACAATAATAAGGAGGTTTTGCTTCAAGTTTGCTTAGTTTCTGTTTTCTGTTTGCTTTTCCTGATCCTCTTCAGGTTTAATGCAAACCGCAGCTCACCATTAGCCGCTGAGCGTCACATTGTGAAAGAGTGTGTGTGGGTTACTCCCAACTGGGTCAGAGTGGTGGAGGGAGAAGGAGCCAGTAGGACACCATCAGGTAATCGGAAGTACTGTTCAATTTACTTGTCAGAATGGCTCTTTTATTGCAGGTAATGGAAGTTGTGTTATCAGATGTGTGTTTCAGCTTTAGTGGTGCTGGTGTACTTTGAGGTTATGACTTTATAGGTAAACCCCACCTTGTTTGTTTATAATAATGAGCAGATATAAAACTCCTGGCTGTTCAGATAACGCTTGTGTGTGGTTACTGTAAGAGCTCAGAGCTGGAGATGTACTTTGTCCTTCAATGTGAACAAGACAAAAAAACTCTTTGTCTGATAAAAACCAAGTTACTAAATTTCCTCAACCTTACAGATGAGAGATAACCGAACACGCGCACACAAATGCTGGCCATGCCAATAAAGCTCAATTGCACATTTGTGAGACAGTGCTTACTTGCTTATACTCTGTGAACCAGCACACCCTAAGCTTTTCTGCAAATATTTGTTTTCCATTTTAACACCACCCTTTGCCATTTAGACCTGACAAAAATAAAGCCAGTCCTGACAAGCATTGATCAACACCACAAAGATCTTAACACAGCACTCTACCCAAACACAAACTCCAAGGTGAGTTTAAGGTCTGGTCTCACTTATTATTTAAGTGTATATGTGATTGCACACTGGTCAGTCTAATGTCTCTGTCATCTAATGTCACACTACAGAACGACGCTACGTCCATCAGCCAATCCAGCAGCACCACGCTGTCCAGCCATGCCTCCAGCGCCACCCATACTGAGGAGAAGTGGTTCGATTTGGTTGGGAGGCTGGACTCTGAGCTGAATGGCTTTACAACCGCCTGTCCCCAGGGAACTTCTGCTAATGGCCCCATTGAAGCTGCACCCAGGAACGTTGACTCTGTTCCAGTTAGCATCAGCTCTAAGTCTAAAGAGAAAGCCTCAGCTCACTGGGGGGAGAACACCTCCACCTGTCAGGCTCCACAGGTCTCCCCTGCAGGCTCAGAGACTCCTCTTCACACAGATCTAACTGAAAATCAGGCCAAAAGCCCTCTGCCTCCAGATACCCGTTCCCATATGATCAGTGATGCAGCCTCTCATTCCAGGTACACTTTTGAACACTTAAACCACTCGCTCACAGAGCATATAATAATCTAGAGCTCGGGCCGCTATCATTTTATGTCTTTACAAAACCATGATGATTTTTCATTTTCTTTTTCTTTTTTTTTTTTTAAACCACAGTGCTGTTTAAGTCTGGAATCTGACTGGTCAGGAGGTGTTGATAAATTTTCTATAACAGCACAACTCTGACAGTAATTCTGGCTATAATTCAAACAGGTTTATATTAATGACCATGTTCAAACACAGGGAATGTATGAAGGACACTCCACATAATCCCAGTAAAAAAAATTAAAGGAATGCTGTTATTTAACATGGGGAAAAAAAAAGTATAATTAAGCAATATCGCATGAGCGAGTGTGAAGTTATAGCGAATACCGGCACGGCTGGGATTCGGCATATGCACAAAGCTGATTGCTGTAGTTAATCACAGCCGTGCCAATATTCATTATAACCGTACGATTTTGAGGGCGATACTGCTTTTATACCACAGTTCTATAAACAGTAAATGAATATCGAGTAAGTGATATTTTGGACACAATATGGCCAAATGCTCTGTTTATTTTTGCTCTGTTAGTTACAGTCCCCTCCAAAACCAGTGGAACAGCAAAGCCAGTTCATTTGTTTTTGCTGTAGACTGAAGAAATTTGGGTTTGAGATCAAAATATAGATATGAGATACGAGAGTTTAGGATTACAGCTTTTATTTCCTTGTATTTACATCTAGTCGTGTTAAACAACATAAAATATAGAAGCTTTTGTATCAGACCACCCAATTTTTAGGCGAGCAAAAGTACAGGAACACAAGTCTTGAAGTAAATTAAAGTAAATAACACTTAATATTTGGTTGCTTATCCCTTGCTTGCAATAACTGCATCAAGCCTGCGACTCACTGACATCACTAAATTGTTGGTTTCTTCTTTTGTGATGCTTTTCTCTGTAAATTGGTAGACAAAATGTTCCTGTAAGCTTCTGAATTCATTCTGCTGCTATCATCGTCAATAATGATGAACGAGCCTGTTCCAGAAGCAGCTATGCAAGCCCAAGCCATGACACTACCTCCACCATGTTTTACAGATGACCTTGTATGTTTTGGATCATGAGCAGGTCCTTTCTTTCTCCACACTTTGGGCTTTTCTGTTAATCTTGGTTCCAGAACTTTTGTGGCTCATCTCTGTATTTCTTTGCGAATTTCAGTCTGGCTTTCCGATTCTTACTGCTAATGAGTGGTATGCATATTGTAGTATGCCCTCTATATTTCTGCTCTCTAAGTCTTCTTTGTATGGTAGATTGTGATACCTTCACCCCTGCCCTGTGGAGGTTGTTGGTGATGTCACTGACTGCAGTTTTTGGGTTTTTCTTCACAGCTCTCTGTGTCTGTTGCTCAGTACACCAGTGGTTTCTTTCTTTTTCATGACATTCCAAATTGGTGTATCGGCTATGCCCAGTGTTTGTGCAATGCCTCTGATTGATTTTCCCTCTTTTCTCTGCTTTAAAATGGCTTGCTTTTCTCCCATAGGCAGCTCTCTGATCTTCATGTTGGCTTATCCTTTTTAACAACAAATTCAGTCTTCATAGGTGAAACTGAAGACTAAAACCAAGAGTAGATGTTCAAAGCGCACCTGTTCCAGTATTTTTGCTTGCCTAAACATTGGGTGGTCTGATAACAAAAGGCCAAATTCTCGTCACATATCCATCTTTTGATCTCAAACCTAAATGTCTTTGGTGTATAGCACAAACAAATAATTTGGCCTTGCCGTTCCAATAGTTTCGGAAAGGAGAGTAGATCTCGAAGAAGACGCACTCACGTTATAGCATGTCAGCTAGCTTTCAAGCTAGCTCACGTTAATTTGTACATTCCAGTTAAAGGTGCTTCCGGTAAAATTCCTGAGAAGTATCATTTTCCATGTCCACTGATGATGTCACTAACTCTACTGTAGTAGAAATAGGAAGTGGAATTTTTCATGCCGAACTCAGACAAGCTGAGTTTTAAGAAATATAGGCACTCTCGGAATGACGCTCAACCAATCAAATTAGTGGACCGGAACTGACTGTTGTATAGTGGACCGGAACTGACTCTTGTATAGTCGTTGTTATGGTGACTCTTTATGTAAGGAGACGTTTATTTAACGTTTAGTCTCTGGTGTCAACACTTTGAACAGTAAGTTTTTTGGACAAAGGAGTTTCCGGTTTCTCTGTAACGTGACAATATAAGAGTGGTATAAGAGGAATAAAATACTTTTGGGTTGTCCTGTCATAGCAAAATAGTCCATGCCCAATCAGGTTGTATTCTTTACTTTGCATTTCATCATATACTTGCACAGTATGTGGAAGAGAGAAAGAGGTAGGGAATCGGGTCCTTCCTTCGAAGTTCTGGTACAGTATCTAGTACAGCGTAGTTGATGAAGCCCATGCAGTACAGGCCAAGGGCTCAGTTAAATATTCTTGTATAAAGACTTCATGAGATACTTATAACACCTGGATAATGCGATAAGCCAAATTTGTTTATTTAAGTGTTAACACTCATCAACAGTGTACACAAGCTTTCACAAATGCTTGTGTTCAATTCACACATACAGACTGTGTCGTTTATGATCTGCTTAAGTAGGGGATTTTTTTATTTTTATTTGAAAGACTTGCTCTCGTTCTAACTCATCACTCATCATGAACTGTGCAGTTCATGTGGTTGGGATGTTTTTATGTTTAACAAGCGCTAGCTTGTTTTTAGCGAAACGCGCATGCTTGCTCCATCTCTGAGAGAAGCGAGACCTCATAAATCACTCAGGAATGCGGAACGCAAGAATCTTGTCTTATGAAAAGGCCTGACCTGTATTGACCTCTAGCTGTTGTGCCAAATGAAGCTATTTTTTCTTCTGATCCAAATTGAAAGCTCTTTTACTGAGCATGGTTTCCACTTTTAGGCAGTGCAGTTTTTCACTAATCATTGCTTCAGTTATGTTTATGGCATTAAGGCATAAATATATCTGGCAACATTCTTCACCAGTACATTGGAGTTTCACTACTGTGCTCGCTGTGTGCATGGTTTAGAGACGGAGAGAAAGGGAAAGTATTGATTCATTATACTCTCTTTGTGTCTGAAAGCACTCTGAGTTCAGTGCACTCGGGCAGCCCACCGAGCTCCACTCAGGAGGATTCAGCCCCCTCCACCTCCTCCCCCACCCATCCATCCCTCTCTCCTGGAGCCAAGAGCTTCTACCCCCGCCAAGGAGCCACCAGCAAGTACCTCATTGGCTGGAAGAAACCAGGGGGCACCATCAACTCAGTGGATTTTGGTAGCAGTCGCAAGTAAGTTTTGGGTTAAAGAGAAAAAAAAAAAAAAAGAGTAACCAAACGTACATTAGAGTGAAACCGGAGTTCAGGAAAAACGGTACTATACGCTTCTGTGTTTCCCCTTCATTTAACTCCTGATGACTCAAGAAGGGTTTGTCCTTATGAGTTGAATCAGTTGCGTTACAATCAGAAATGTGCAATGCACAGTGAATTTAGGGCTGCTCAAGCCGTCATGTGAATGAGATTCATCTCATGCTGATTTTCAACAGCCAGAAGTTAAAGGCTGTCATTTGTTAGTGCTGTTGGGTTTGCACTAATCTTAACACAGCTGAAGTCTTGGTGAGATGAAGACTTTCAGTTATAGTTGATATAACCAGCATTTTATGAGTCACAGCCTGAGAAACCAGACAGTCCTGGATACCGTTTTAAGTTAAACTAAAGCTTTGACATTTCCATCTTGTGGCTCGATGTTCAATTGGATTATTTCATTGTTTGCTTGAGGAAAAAGAGGAACCGTAACACAAAAGGGTAATGGATAGTAAAACTCATTTAAACTTAATTACGGTTTAGAAAAATGTGTTTATTTAGTGTTATAGTGATTATGTTTGGGTTTTTTTTGTAATGAATAAAAAATTATTATTCAGTCAAGGGACGCAAAAGATACACTAAAATAGACCCATGGAATTCTGACCAATCCCACCCACTCTTGCCAGAAGTTTGACCAATCTTGCCTCCTCCCTGCGCAGAATACTTTCTAACAGCGTTTGTGAATAGATCTCATGTCACACTGCATTTATATTCTGCCATTTTGGTAGGGCTATGCTGCATTCAACCACCCTAGAAGTGGTCAGTCGGTGCTAGAGCAGTGTCATTTTCGACCTTTGTGCATTCAGGGTACAAAGTCTGGGCAAAAATATGGGTGTCTCATGTTCGTCTTTTGGCTATCCAGCTAACTGTGATGAGGGATGTATATTTTCCTCCCCAAATCTATATAGTCAATGTTATAGATTTAACAAGCCAGCATGTTTGTATGTTGATCGATCTAAAGCAAATACTTTTGTATACAGCATAATTCATCAAATTTAAAGGTAAAAAGGTGCTACTTTGTGTTGTGGATACTTCTGATGCTGTGCGCAGCCATGTTGATTTGACTTCACTCCCTTAACTTGGAGGAACTCACAGTTGAGAAAACTACTCGTTTCACGTGTTGGAATTTCAAGTTGAGGAGGCATTTTCTTTGTTTTTTTTCCTGGTCGAAGGTTGGTAACGAGTTACGACCTCTGGTCAAACGCAGCATAAGTTCTCTACAAACAGTCCACGCACACTGCAAGAGCTTAGAGATATTTTATTGTGATTCTATTTCACTGCTCCTACCTGCCAGAGATGGTCTAAAACACCTGGATGCCTTCTTGTACAAATGCCAAGATCTTCAACATCTTCACAGACTGACTGTATAATGTATTTTATATAAATCTAGAAGACATATGCCCATTGATTCCTTTCTCCTTTTCACCTCATACACACGTCGACCTCATGAACAGTCAGACCTACAGGTAAACTGTTCTCCAAAGCTAGCAATAGACTCCTATCATCTCTCTTCAACTATTTACACCTGCCATGCGTGTATTTAACAAATTCACTCACCATAATTAGTTTGAGTTGGGTTCCCTCATGTGCTTGCTAGCCTTGTTATCTATTTCATACCCATTGCTGTCCATGAGTTAGATGCAAACTGCTCTGTTGGTCAGAACATCAGACTGCCATCAGAGTCACCTGTCTGTCTTTTGCAACATCTTCCATTGACACTCTGAGTTTTTCCTACCAGTGAATATGTGCCACTGGCATAGTTGAGTGTTTTTTTTCCCCCATTGTGCCATGGTCTTCACTACTGAGCTTGCAAAATTGTGCACTACCCAGTTCCTAGAGTCCTAGCCTTCCTACCTGCACTGCTCAACAGTAGACAGTCCCCTTCTACATTGATGATGTTTGTAGCGGCCATCGCAGCTTGTCACAGCATCATGGATGGTGTCTTGCTTGGGGCTCATAAACTTGCCACAAACTTTCTGAAGGGAACTTGTTGCCTTCGTCTACCAAGCTCCATCAAAAGCCCACCATGGGATCCTGCCCTTGTCCTGGAGTGCCCTGAGACCTCCCCTTATCCCTTCACCAATAAGACTGGGAGAACAGCCTTGGTGATTAACTTGCCTTGCATATGTTGGTGACCAGATGACTCTGAAGTGACTTTGTGAATGAAGGTTTCTGTCAAAATTCAGACCATCTACTTTTGTTACCCATGTCTTATGCTACTATTCAGACTGGAATGTGGCAATTCGTTCATCAGATCAGCTGTTCATCTGCCTTGGAGGGAAGACTCAAAGAGCTTTCTTGTTTACACAGAGATTGGCCCACTGGGTGGTGCACATCACCTTGGCTTACAGGCAGGCTTTCTTGGCTTAATAAACTTTGTTGGTTCTATTTCCCAAAATATAAACAACTAAGTGATTTAAACCAAAGCGACCCGACCAAGATAAAGGAATTACTGATCATGAACGTGCCAGAGCGCCCTGCCGTTTCCAGTACATTCCCATGTTAATTAACGTGGCCTTTTTTGTTTCAAGACAGCCATATCTGACCACCTGTTGTCGAGACTTTTTGTTGGGTTCTGTGGGATCCCAGTCCTGATGCACACCACTAATCTAAAGCAGGAGGTTTTTGAGCTGCTGCAAGTTGCCCTGGAAATTCTTTATTTGAAAGTCAGAGCTGGTTCATCTGGGGGTTCATCATATGCCAATGCATCCGTTGTCATCACGCCTGAAAGAAGTATGGCCAGAGGCCCACCCCAAAATTTCTGATAGGGCTTAACATGGACAGTTTTTACTCTCTTAACACTGTAGTTCTGAGGAGATGACAATAACTAAGCAGAAAATGATATGTTTAGAACAGTAGTATTGTGGACTGGAGGATGTCACTACACAAGTATCGTCATTGCTAATTACCCATCGTGTTTAGTGCGGGTTGGGCATTCGTGTGGTGGGGAAGGCTGCAGCATAACCCATGAAAATACAGGATTCTCTGAGGAGGTGTTAAAATATTTAAAATTTGTATTTAAAATCTTTGTGGTAGTTTTAGTATTTATTATTTTACAGTAAAGCTACAGTACTGTATCTACTGGATATTAAGTGCTTTACATAGCTATGATGTGTTATAGTCTATAATAAGGCTTGAAGATATTTTGTAGGACCCGCAGCATGGTCACATTTTACAGCTTTTCTGTTTGCTGTTTCTTCAGCATGGTAAGAATCATTATCGCTCGGCGATAATGCAGTGGATTGGTCTGGAATTCTGTCATAACTTATTATAAAGTCTGATTCTCAGTGAATCACATTTACAGGATGGAGTACATTTATGAATGTGAATAAAATACACTTTAGGGTATTCTGTTATTATGAGCAGCTTGTTCATTCGGCATGGGTGAATTAACCATTGGAATGAACGTCCTTTGTCTCTGCCCACATATGACATGTTGTAAGTAATGGGCCCTCAGTTGTCTTTGCAGAAATAAAGTTACTAGTTCACTTTAGAGGAGCTCTGTGGCTGGTTCAAAATTGTGAAGGGCATTTAATGTTGAGTAATGACTTACTATATTCTCACTATCCGTTGTGACCCAGAAGAGGATGGGGTTCCCTTTTGAGTCTGGTTCCTCTCAAGGTTTCTTCCTCGCGTCCTCTCAGGGAGTTTTTCCTTGCCTCCGTCGCCTCCGGCTTGTTCAATACGGATAAATTAAAATCTATATCCAGATTTCTGTAAAGCTGCTTTATGACAATGTCCATTGTTAAAAACACTATATACATAAATTGAATTGAATTAATGTACCATTAAAGAGCATATGATCAAGTGTCTTTTGGCTTTGTATCTGTCCTCTCTGATTCAGGCGGCATCAGAGCGATGGGTATTTAGTTGGGCAGCCTCAGCTACGGGCCACTATGAAGGTGAGCCAGTCCCCTCAGCCCGTTCCCAAATCCACTATAGAGGAGGATCTAAAGAAGCTCATCACTCTGGACAGCCCTCCACCTAGCTGTAGCAAACCTAAGGTACTGCACTCTGCAACTCCTTTTTTCCCCTCCTACCTACCTACCTGAACCTATTTGAATTTGGTAATGCAGTGTACTTCACACATGACATTTTTCATGTTTGAATGAATGCAGGAGTGTGTGTGCTTTTTGATGTACTCTTACTGGCAATTCTCTGTTTTACAGCCCTTATTCTCATTGTCCACACCAAGTCCCCGCTCCTTACAGCGAACCTTCTCTGATGAGAGCATCTTTAGTGGGCAGAGGGTGCTCACAGCAGCCCGTCAGAGTGCCAACCTGTTCGGTCGCTCCACCATGCCGCGTTCACCCAATGGACGCAGCGCCTCACTGCACCAACCATCCTACACACAGGGTGCCAAATCTTTGGGTGAGTTGTAGCTTAAAACATGTCTTGTAGGAAATTAGTCTTGGAAAATAGTGTCTCAAAAAAATTTCTGTCTCAGTGCTGCCACTATTGTTACTCTTAACAAGGTGTTACAATTCTACCGCATTTGCAATCATTTCTTACCTTCTTGCAACCATCAAATCCATAAAATTAGAATCAGGTGTTCAAGATTGGGTGCCAGAGATTAGAACCTGCTGAGGGAGTGCAGGTGGAACCTGTCTTATTTATACCCCTCTCATATCTAGTGTCTGGTGTTCCCTTTGCTATTGAGGTGTGTGGTGTCATCATGCCAAGATCTAAAGAGTTCTGTAAGGCCTTCAGAAAAAAGGCTGTGGATGCCTATGAGTCTGGCAAGGGATTTAAAATGATCTCCAAATTATTTGAAATGCATCATTCCACTGTAAGGAAAATAATCTACAAATGACGCAGATTTCAAACGACTGCCAATTTGTCCAGGACCAAAGACAGCTTTTCAGGAGAAGCACCTCATATCAACTGTGTAGCTGATGGAAATGTTATGGTTTGGGGTTGCTTTGCTGCCTCAGGCACCGGAAAGCTTGCATTCATTGATTCAGCTATGAGTTCTACATCATATCAAAGAGTGCTTGAAGATAATGTGAGGCCATCTGTCCGAAAGGTGAGGTTGAACTGAAGGTGGACCTTTCAACAGGATAATGATCCTAAGCACACTAGCAAATCCACCAAGGAATGGCTCAAAAAAGAAAAGATTGAGGGTTTTTGAATGGCCTAGTCAAAGCCCGGCTTTGAATCCCATTGAAATATTGTGGGGGGATTTGAAATGGACAGTGCATGAAAGAAAACCCTCAAACATCTTGCAACCGAAAAAAATATTGCACAGAAGAGTGGCCAAAAATTCCAGCAAGCCTGGCGGACAATTATGCAAAACACCTATTGGGTGTTTTGCATTACCTATATTAGTTATTTCTGCTAAAGGGGGCAACACTAGCTTCTGAGGCCAAGGGTGTACTTACTTTTTCCACAGAAGAATTTCACATCTGTTGATATTTCTGTTGAATAAATGACTAAAAAAGGTCATTTTTCTTGTGGTTTTGTTCAAGTATATGGTTTTGTTCAACTTTATTAACAGGCACTGTTTCAAAGATGACCAAATGTTTGCTTATCCAAATGTGTCTCAAAAGGCAACCATTTCCATGGGGTGCACTTATTTTTTCGCATGACTGTATGAGGAAAAAATATTACATTAATGCTTCCATTTTTTTAAAGTTTTTTTTTTTTTACATGCCTAGCACAAAATGTTTTTCCCCTAAATATCTCTAGCCAGTGTAGATGAATCCTGCTGTTTTTTTTAAAGACTCAGAAGTGACACTTTTAAGTGGATGTAGTGAAGTCACAGTTAGTTGTGTGCATTTAGAGAAAACGAGTATTGTGCCGACTTTCCTCTAATACCTAATGGTTGTTATAGCTTAGATCCACAGTTGGACGACGGATACTTTTGCTCTTTCCCCAGGTGACCTCACTTTTACAGAGAGCAGTGTTTTTGAGGCTGCGCCTTGCAGGAAGCCCCAGCAGGACCCCGGCCTCATCCCGCTTCCTGATGCCAGCGCAGACAGCGGGCTTGACTGGTCTGACCTAGTGGATGCAGCCAAAGCCTTTGAAGGTATTCAAGACACCTTGGTCCATTTTGTTCAGAAATCCAAGCTTAAACATGTAGTAAGTGTTCATAGATCTATAATTTTCATAGTTCAAAGATACTTTGAACTGATTTGCAAGCATACTGTATAATAGATCCTCATTAATTTCTTTATTTCAGACTTTTGTTTATTTTTCCAGCCTTGAGATAAGCTCCCTATTTAGCCAGAACAGAGCTGCTGAACTCTCTCTCTCTCACCACCACCCTCTCTTTGCAGTTCACCTCTTAGACAGCAGAGGGCTCTAGAGATTATAAACTACTTTAATTGTAGCTATGTAAATGTGTTTCAAGGAGTTGACACAAAAGCAACCTAGAAAAGTTGATTTGACTACCAAAGTACAAAATTATGATAAAGTATACTTTAAATTTGCGAGGTAGTAAATGTCTTGTATTAAGGTGACATTTCTAATATGTAAGATTATTCAGTCTAGGGTTGGTTCTTATTTTTAAAAACCTGCACATTATCAAGTAAAATGACACTGCTTTGGCAGACAACTTTGTGCCTTTATTTCTTTTTAGCAGCCATCATTTTCACAGTGTTTGTGTAATTGTGTGACTTAAGTGGCTATGCTGCTTCACAATTTGTTGGCTTGCTGACAAGAGAATTGCTTTTGCATAGACGACAAGGTTTTTTTTTCATACTCTGGAGATGATAATAAGAGTGTTCCTTCAAAGGCTGACAGTCTCCGAGGCATTTTAAAGCTCTCCCTCAGATGAGGTTTCTTCTTTCTCTTTCCATTTGTGTCTATAGTTCAAAGAGCAACCTTTTTGGCAGTGAAAGATGCCACTTCTAGGCCAGAGACACACACCCCCAGCTCACAGAAGACTGAGCTTCAGACGTCCCTACAGCAGCACGTCTCATCCAGGTGCATGGCTGCCTTATACCAAACGTCTGTGCTAGGGATGCATTGATGCTGGTAGGGGTATTGGTATTGGGTATCGGTCTGATACCATGCTCATGTACTCTTTCCTGCAAAAATGATCCGATACCACATGATACTATGTGATGTAAACCATGTGTACATTGTCAGACTAATGAACAAATTGACAGCGATCTGGATTTATGTCACATTAAATGGCAGGCAAAGCAGACTGCAAATTGTGCTCTGTGAAAATATCAAAAGGAGAAACTACAACATAGAAGTAACCTGATGATGATGATGATGATAACATCTCATGGTGTTTAAACAGTATCTTTAATAAAGAGCACGAGGGTGGCTGTGAGCGTGGTCATTAGAAATGAGCACAAGGTGCCATGAATTTTACAAGCATGGATCAGTGGAGTGAGCGTGTAGAGAAAATGTCACGCAAGAAAGCACTTTAGTTCTGCGAGCAGTGAGACACGTATGCTTCAGGTCTACACAAGATGCAGTTCATGGTGCAATTCATTCTAATTTAATAACGCTCACTGGTACTTCTCTGCACACTCTCTGTTGACTACGGCCACACACTCTGTTAAGTAGGCTAGTCATTTCTGTATCAGAAGTGTCAGCGAGTACCAAAAACGTATCATACTCGTACTCTATTATAAGCAACAGTCGATGCATCCCTAGTCTGTACTCTAGCATTTACGGCATATAAGTCATATTAAGTATTTCTTGTAAATTTCAGAATGCGTTTAGGCCCTAGATTATGCCTGAATAGGCTGTTACTGTGGTACATTTGGTGCACATATGAGGATATTACATCACACTGTTTTGCAGGGTATTTTAAAAACAAAATGAAATGTTTAACTTGCTTTAACATAATCCTGCGGTGTTCTCCTATGTGCTCCTGCTCAGTGAGAGTTCTGCCAGTCTGATCGGGAAGGTCAGCCAGCTGGAGTCTATGGTGAAACTGCTGCAGGAGGATCTGAAAAAGGTGAGCGAAAGAGAAAAAAGCTATATTATAGTATGTAAAGCTGCAGATTAATGTACTTTGGTCTGTTTTACTGCAATAACTGACTCGTTTAAGTGAATTATATCAGACGGTTTTGTTATGAAATGAAACACCATGTGAAACCCTCCATTTCCCATCTATATGCTTTCTTGGCAGCTATAAATTTGCGGTGTGCGTGTTATAAATACACCTTTTCATCCTTTCCTTCTCCAAGGACTCAATTTTTCAATCTCTTTCTCGCCAGGAGAAGGATGCGAAGGCCTCTTTGCAGGCCCAGATTCAGAGTCTGAGGGCAGACAATCAGCGGCTGCTGGAGGAATCACAAAACGCCTCGGCCAAGCTGAAGAAATTCACAGAGTGGGTTTTCAACACCATCGACATGAACTGACTCCCTGACCTTCCGGTGCCGTACTGCCACACTCAAAATGCGATATGATTACTCACAGTGAATCTTTGAATGATTCAGCGTGACTCCTTACAGTCACATATGAACTGAAAGTCATGATGAGAACCCTGCATGTGTTTCTATTGCCCTGAGATCTGGATGGGTATCTCAAATTAATGACACTTTTTTTTTTTTTTTTTTTTTTTGGTGTTCATTGATTTGTTTTATTGCTCACTTCCTCACTGTTCTTTGGCTCTCTATAATGTGATATCCTTAAAGGAACTCTACCTGTAAAATGGTAATTCACCCACTCTATAAAACTTCAAGAAAGCTATGACCAAGTCCGCTATGCTGTGCAGTTCAAACCTGTGTGAGAATAAACATATTAATAAACACTTACATATAGAGAGAGATAGATTAACTGGTGGATTTATGTGATTTTCCCCATAGCAGTATGTTTGGGGAGCAAAAGTCATGCTTGTTAAAGACACTGGAAGCCATTCCTATGCCGTTACAGTGACCTTACTTTGGGCAATTACCAGAGTTTTGAACTTGATATATATTCACATAACCACTGGCGATGTAGTTGGCCATTGACTAGTTTACTGGTTGTGAGAAGGGGTACTGTCTTACTTTTCATGTTCCACTGACACAAATATGATGGGGATGTTCGGACTGATGTATTTATGTGCAAAGGATTACAGCTGTCTCCATCATCCTCTGACTAAGAGCCAAACCTGCAGTGAAGTCTGACCGTGGTCAGATACGTTGCTTGCTCCTGTTTAATTGTTAAGAAGATGATAAACTCATCTTAGAGGTATCCGTGGCCGGTGATACTCAATCACGCTTCGAGGTCCACTGCTTATTTGAGCTGACCACTTTGAAATATTTGAAAAGATCAATACAAATGTGATCTACAGCCTTATGTGTAACTTGACCTACTGTATATCAGCTACCGTACTTGTTATAAAGCCGGATGATATATAACCGATAGATGATTGGTGCCATAAGGTAAATATTTATATCTTATTGTGTATAAGTACAAATAAATTAACAGCCTCTCTTGTACAATTGCCCCATAAAAAGAAAAGTTATTTTAAAAAATATTTATTTGTTGGATAGTCATTTTAAGATGTATTAAACCATTTTAAGATGTAGAGGCAAGGGGGATTTGGCAGAGTGCTGTGTAGCTGTTTTGTAAATATTTTGTTTTTCTTTTTTTCTCTTAATTTTGGGTTATGGATGAGTGAAATGTTGCCATCTATTGGAGAAAATGCCACACGAACTTGACTAAAAAGAGTCATTCATAGCTCATAGAAAAATGGCATTTTCTATGATTTGCAAAATGCGGTTTACACCTCTTTATTGATTTTTATCTTTATTATAAACAAATGCCACCTGAAAAGACGACATGGTGTATTTTCTTTCATGCGGTTTAGTCATTGTTTTTACCGTGCTTGTTAAATTCATGCCACGTTTCCTCATTGTGTGTGTCGTCCCCCGTCCCGTCCCCCCCCCATTATCTGTATTGCTCTCCTGATAGAGCTTATTTTCCGTTGTCTGAAATCTGACATTCTCTCTGCAGACATTACTGGATCCTCTTTCCTGTTGGAAACTGTTATCTCCGACGTGCAGTAGCATGTTGTAATATTTCCCTTATCTTTTGACATGTAAAGTCATTTATTCCATTAAAAAATATTTTGGGTATTTTAAACACTTTTGTCAGATTATTGGGCATGTTGCATAATGTAGTAAAGTGTGTATTTCCCTTTTAGATAATGCCATAAACAATTAATTGCAGTTAAAAATAATTGAAAGAATAACAATTTTAAGATGATGTTGTGATTATATTTAATGCCACTTTATATCAGATGCTATGAGGGAGCTGGTTACAATGCTTTTTAGGTCCACTTTAAATTGAATTTCAACTCATCGGTTCAATTTCCATTGAAATTTCACAGCATGCCACTTTTACCGAGGATTTGAATGTAACAGAGGATGCGTGGAGTAGTCAGAAGGGTCGGGCTGTGAGGTCTGGTAAGTAGGTGGGAATAGTGAGAGTGAGGTCATGCAGAACGCTTGACAAGTGTGTGTGATTTCAGAAAGACCCGCCTTTCCTCAGAGGTAACTGTAAAACATGGCGCTACAACCCCCGCACACAGTTTTATTGGAAGAGCAGTATCTACTGACTTATTTTGGTTAACCACAGATGAGAGACCGGTTCTGTTCTACCATTCTACATACTTGTGAACGAGGTGCCTGACCCTGTTCTCTGACCCTGTGCTTAATTTCACCTGGGTGAGAAAGTGTGTCATGATGGATCGTGAACTGAAAACAATGATGAAATAATAAAATGGGCAGTAAATATCACTTTCTATAAAACAGTAAGACAGGTGAAGTTTAGCAGTGTTTTTTTTGTTTTGTTTTTCTTCCCCCTCACGTGGCCATTCCAGACCATTGACACCAGTTCTTTCTTTCCCCCTGTTCATTACTTGTCCTGTCACCCATGTTTCAGGTAAAATCACCATACGTCAGTGAATCTATCAGATTATGGCTAGCATAAAATCATAGCACACAGTCATGTTAATGTATGTATGTAAATTTTTACATGAATGCAGAGGTTATATTAGGATCTAGTAATAATGACCTGTTTCAGGGGTACAAAGAATGGGGCTAGTGCTGTTTAATCTATGTTATATAGTATACAGTGTTCTCAGCATTGGTAGGATGGAATTACAGAAGGTTTTGATACGGCTGTTACCTTTCTAAGGGCTAATTTTAAGACTTCAGGTTTAAAGTAAACATGAACACAGTTTCCATTAATGATCAAAGGTGTATAGATAGCAGTTAGAATTTGCCTTGACTGGAGGAATACATTTTGCAATTTTGAAATAAAAATATGACATTAGCGTTATTATAACCATGATGCCTTGCTATTATTTATTTTTACATTGAATTATACCATAGTAGTGGAGCTCAGCTCACATAACTGGTTCTAGGAACCCGAGATAATGGCCAGGGGTTGTGAGAATCACCTGGATAGCTTCTTCAGTGCATGCACACGCATGGTAAGACTTTCCAACAAAGTCACAGAGTGACATATGATGCAGTATATCAAATTAATACCATTAGTTACCACCGTTAGACAACCATGCGGACTTACTGGAAAGGTGTTCGGATATGACTGGCACACTCACTTCACTGAAAGGGTTAATGTTTATCACATAGAACCTGAAGATGTGTCTACAGTGATGCCCAGGTAGTAGCAAACCTCTAAGTAATGCCCATGAGGATGAGACACTTGTAGAGTGGCATGGTAGCACAGTAGCATTGAGGATTCTGGCCTGCTTGTTGGCTATGATGGATCTTTGGTGGGGACATGCCACTGTCCAGTAGTCCATGAAAAAATGTTAGTACCTCGGGAATCAGGCAACACACCGGATCCAGCCAATGAGGTTCACATCATTCAAGCAACAGTTTCCACCTGAGGACATACCAGGCCTTTGTACAAGATGCACTTGCATTCAAAAGTGTTTTCTGGATTACTAGGTCAGAATTCTATGTCAAGAGGACAAACCCACAGGCACAGGTTTCCTGGCTGAGGATGCCAAATGTTTCTGTCTATTTAAGATAGCAGGTTTGCTTGTGGATGTAAGCCATCAGGGTGTCCTGACAAATAACAAAAGCAGCAATAGAAGCCAAGGCCTCATCAGCCATCTTTGGGTTATGATCAGGAGCTGCAACTGTGGCAGTTGCAGAATTCTCTGCTGGCCAGTTGTGTGTTTTTTCCTCCCTCAATTTAACACAATATGACAGAATGTGCTTTGTTAATTAATACATATTAATATTCGATAATGTGCTTATAGGTGACCACTTATTGGTATAAAATACTATGAGACATTAAACAGATACAAATAATTAGGATATAATTAATTGTTTCCTTAATTAGACAGTATGATACAAATTTTATACTAATACTAATATACACTATTATTGTAATGTTTTAATATTATATTGAGTTTGAAATTATATTTGCCAGGATAAAATAAATAAATAAATAAGGTCAGCATGGTGGCGCAGCAGGTAGCGGTTAGATTCTCAGCTTGGATTACTGTCTGTGAGAAGTTTTGCATGTTCTCCCCATGTCTGTATGGGTTTCCTCTGGGTTCTCTGGTTTCCTCCCATTGGTAGGTGGATTGGCTACACTAAATTGCCTGTAGGAGTGTGTCTGTATGGTGCCCTGCAATAGACGGACGTCCCAAACGGTGTATTCCCATCTCATGCCCACTGTTCCTGGTTCCACTGCCACCCTGACCAGGATAAACAGGTTACTGAAGATGAATGAACGAATATAAAGATAAAGATATCCATCCATCCATTTTCTGCACCACTTATCCTACACAGGGTCGCAGGGAGCCTTGAATCTATCACAGGGGACTCAGGGCACAAGGTGGGGGACACCCTGGACGGGGTGCCAACCCATCGCTGGGCACAATCACACACACACACTCACACACCCATTCACATGCTACGGACAATTTGGAAATGCCAATCAGCCTACAACGCATGTCTTTGGACTGGGGGAGGAAACCGGAGTACCCGGAGGAAACCCCCGCAGCACATATGTGAATAATTTCATAATAAATAATTATGCTTGAATGTTTGGCTTGTAAAATAAATATCAACAGAATTCAAGTCAATTCATTCACTTTAGGAGCTGCTTGTGTTTTATAAGGAGAAGGGAGATTTAGTGAATTCCATAATTGCTGTAATTTGTATTAATACAATTTGAATGAAGCATTTATTACATTTCTGGCAAATTGTATATTTCTGGAGTTTAGTGTGTAGCTGGAAGAGGTTTTATGAGGTCATGTTGTCTGTCCTGAAGAGGGCTTTGTGGAGATAAAGCGCGTTTTAGAGGCTCTTCATTAAACCTCACACTATTGGCCTGTTTCACCGCACAAAGGAAATCCCTTTAAAATACCTTTGAAACATGGGCGTTCTCAGGCTGACAGCTCAGACGCAAAGACCACGCCTTATCCACCAATACCACCCGCGGATTGGTCGGAATTCTCATACGGCTCTCTGATTGGTTGTTGGTTCTCGGGCTTCTCCCTCAGATCTGCTTTGCCTCCGCTGCTATTCCGTTAAAGCGGGGCAAAATGGCGGCTGTCATTCAGAATCCTCTAAACGCGTAAGTAAAGAATTATTTCCTAAAAAGCGGTGCGTTTAGACTTTTGCGAGTTTGTCTGAGAAGCAAAACGATGCTACTGCGAAAGCGCTGAACACTTCTTCTTGTTTCATTCCGAAATGCTCACGTTCATTTTCTTGTGCTCGTCATGAGTCGGTGTCTTTTAGATGATAACTAAACGATATTACGAAATTGTTCGTTGTCCTTTTTTTTTTAAATTTTTTTTTTTTTTAAATAAACTGCGTGTATGAAAAAAATAAATAATAATAATCCGTGAGCACACCGCGTTTGGTAAACAGTGTTGTGGCTTGCTAGCGTTAAACTGCAACGTCTTTATTGCCGGAGTGCAGTTTTCACGGAAAATGAAAGCAAGTCTGTGGAACTGAGGTGTTTTAAATAAAACTGGTGTCAGGATGTGTGTTTACATTCGGCTGAATTTATGATCCGGTGTCTCACTGCGGTAATGTGTGTTTGCAGTGGGAGCTTTTAATGAAGTTCCTGGCTAGCTCAGCTAACTAGCTGGCTAGTTTTACAGTCGGCGTCGTGCTAAGTCTTATTTGTTCACAAAAGAGCAGCCTTTTTCTTTTTTTTTTTCTTTTATGTTGTTGTTTGTTTGCAGTGCCGTTGTTATAATCTTTGTGTGTGGTGTTTACATTCCGATAAAGGGCCAAAGCCGAGTGTAGGACAGACTCAGCAGCCCCAGCTCACACTACACTACAGTACATTTACAGTATAGTACAGTCTGGATCATCTGGATCTGTTTCAGCTGTGAACCGAATAACAACTGGGGTTAACTGTGCTCTGAGTTCGGTTTCTTTTCTTTCTGTCTTGATATTAATGAACATGGAAAGCTCTCTCTCTCTCTCTCTCTCTCTCTCTCTCTCTCTCTCTCTCTCTCTCTCTACACACTAGGAAAGCTGCTAATCAGACTACACATACACTTCACTCTTCATAACGCAGCTACACCTTGGATATACATTATGATTATGATTGTTTTATAACTAATATCTTATTTCCTGGCTAAACTACACGCCTTTACAGAAACACTCTCATCTCGGTCTACCCTGTCGCCAGATATTTTGCTCTCCACTGATGGGTTTCTCATAGTATAATGTAACACCATATGAGAATCCTGGCTCAGTGCCAGAAAAAAAAAAAAAAAAAAAAGGTTGTTGAGTTATAAGACAGATGTAACGGACGGAGATATTACTATTGCGCTTAAGAACTAAAGCACGGCCATAGGCAGTGAGAGAAGGTCTAATCGTGCGCGTGAATTAGTCATCGCATCAGTCACGATGCACTTTTTCTTTTAAAAACCCCCTTCCAAAAACCCTGTAGTATCAGTTAGGGTGGTTACGGTCGGAGATTTTCACGGTGTGACGATAACCGAAAGCGATCGCCGTTTCACGGTGTTAATCGGACAAACGCGCGCAAAGCCGGTGGTGAAAGTTAAAGGATAAAATTCTTTACGGAATTTTTGTAGGAGTCAGTATTTTTGAGAAGGATATTTCTACACAGTTAATTTAATTTAATTAATAACAGACCTTCTGGCTGTACTCGTGTTCGTCACATGACGTGTCTCGGCCCAGATCCGCGGAAAGTCTGCGGTAATTTTGAAAAATCGCAAGCTCCTCCGAATATTGCGGAGTTTCCTGTATTTCGCGTTCATTTCTGCGATCGCAAAACCGCTAAATCCTGGAAGGACTGGCTGGTGTGCAGTGCTGCGTAGATAGTTTTGTTTAGTTCTGGTCAGCAATGCCGTGGTCGTCTTCCGTTTTGTAGCTGTTGTGTATGATTAAAGTTATGAACATGCTAGAAGTAGAATCAGAAGTAGCAACGTAACGTGATTAGAGCAGCGGTGGATCACACAGCTACAGGGTCTTCAGTGCCGTCACGTCCCCTGTGCTGAGAAACAGAGCTTGCTGTAGTATGATTTAGGGTGAGCCCAGGGGGCTGGGGTTGTAAAATGTTTGGGGACGCACAGCTGGCCACCAGCGGGATGAGAACCACTGGAGTAAAGAACTTGATCAGGTTTAAGCGAGCAGCAATGGTGGATTCGTCGTCTAGGTTGTGGACCGTTTCAAAATTGACACGGTAGAGCAATATAACCCACAGATACAACACTTCAACGCATTTGGATCAATGGCAGATTTTAAGTTCGTTTTTGTAGTTTTCCACAAATGATCATTCCAAGACAAACGGCGCCATCTAGCGCCCGATAAAGTTATTATTTTTTTTAAACACAATATAACGGATACGATCAAAGTTATTCCTATTAATGTCATTGTGTTTGGAGATATGAGGTTGCCATCGCACGTGGTAACAGACTGTAGTGTTGTCTTTGTGTGTGGCACAGAACAAGTCCACAGGTTAACGTTCCATCGATTTATGGACACAAGAAATGTGTCAATTCGCCAATATGTAAATAGCTCGGCCAAATTTTATTCGATTCCTTATTGATTAACACTCTATAGGAAGACACGTATCCCACACATATGTACCACAGGTCAAGTCAATCGGACCTACGGTTCATGAAGAGAAGTTTTTTTTTTTTTTTTTTGTAGGTTTGGACAAATTTTCAATGTACTAGAAACTCTATCATGGCGGACTTTATGGGTCCCAATGGCTTTTTTGTTCCCCATGAGAAATGAGGCATGTATACCACTTTTCAGACATTTTAGACTTATGTGGCAGAGGAAAATCATGTAGACTTTGGTTGTGGCCTGAAGCGCTACTTATGGGCTCATATGGGCCATTTGTGGTGTGGGAGTTACTCGTGGCCTGTAGTATCACTGTGACAAATTTCGAAACGTTTTAATTATATTCTTATTCAGGTTGCCACAATGCGATAACTAACGGATTCTTTATTATTTATGTGGTGCATCTTGATTTTATTTGATTTTTTTAAAAATTTTTTTTATCATTTCTACAGCCCAATCCAAGCTTTCTGTATTTAGTTTTTTAGGCCCGACAGAACAACAACTCCACTGATATGAATCGGATGGTCCTAACGTTTATGTATGTACAAAAAAAACAAAAAAAAATCTACATTTAAATGTTTAAGATCCCATGTTCTGTTTTTAATCACCATACGGTCCTGGCTGTTGTGTCTCACCAGAAATCTTTTGATATGTAAAAAGATTCATGCATAAGCCAACAAAAAGACTGATTCTGATGATTTGCACCTCGATGCAGAATTGTTCACGCGAGAATCGCAATGCATCTGATTTGTCCCTGATATTTGTTTATTAACACCAATATGCTCCCAAAGATGGTCCAAATAAATGTTTTTGAACAGGGAAAAAAAAAATTCCCACAGAAATTCTATATTTTTCAAATCCATCCATCTACTTATCCTACACAGGGTTGCAGGGGGCCTGGAGCCTATCCCAGGGAACTCGGGGCACGAGGCAGGGAAACACTCTGGACGGGGTGCCAACCCATCGCAGGGCACAATCGTGCACACACACACACACACACACACACACTCACACGCTATGGGCAATTTGGAAATGCCAGTCAGCCTACAACGCAAGTCTTTGGGCTAGGGGAGGAAACCCGTGAAGCGCGGGGAGAACATGCAAGCTCCGCACACGCAGGACGTGACCCTGAAGGTGCGAGGCAAACGTGCTTACCACTAAGCCACCATGCCCCCCTGTTTTCAAGAGCTTGATCCACTTGGCTACGTCTGTACTTTTATCAGGCACGGTTTGGATCATGGCTGCTGGATGTCTTTTTGGCATCAAGTTGCTAAATGAATTGAGTTTGCCTAGAATTCGCAACACTTTAGTTAAGGATAATCTACACCGTGGCCTGTTACCTGTGTAACATGTCGAGAGCTCGATGGTGAAACCGCACACAGATGTGGTGCAATGGTTTGTTTATTTACATCATAGCATTCTGACGCCGTTTCAGTGATCCAGACAAACGGTCGACTTCTGTTGACCCCGGCTTCTTTTTTTTTTTTTTTTCCTTAGTTGGCTGATTGCCCAGTGATTAATCATCCTCCAGTCCCTAATGGCGTATTCTAGTTGCTAATCAGCAGCTGTCTTCAGGTGGTTGGATGCTCGAGTCTTCAGCTCGTTCTGAGAAAGTAGATCATGGGTGTTACCACACACTAAGTGCTTTAATCAGTTATTAGGCCAGAATGAGGCTCGGTAACATTCCAGGCGCAGGCACAGTGAGAGTTTCTCATTCGCCGTGTCGTTCCACACTGCGTTCCAGGCGTGTACGTGCGTGCATCGTTCTTCCTCGCCAGATCCACGCAGCGGAGTTTCGGGATGAAGGAGAAAAGTGGGACTCGATAAAACGAGTCGCGCTTTATTAGTGGGCTTGTTATTGTAGTCGACTTCATTTTAAATGAAAAAAAACTTCTGGTCATCTGTTAGCTTACTGTTTTCTTTTACGATATTCGCGAAATTTGTGACTACCGATGATGCGTTCTTCACAAAGGGGTGCAGTGTAATTACTGAACACGCAATGCGGTGCAATAAGAAACAGTGAGACATGAAATGGAGTCCTGTGTGGGAGAATTTTACAAAGACAACAGTGTGCATGCTGCGATGCCGTTCTACACTATAAGAGCAAGAATAAAGTTGGCAGTCTTGGTGTAACAGTGTTTATGCGTACCCACAATGCCTGTTCGTGCTTATTTCCTTTTTTAAATTAAAAAAAACAACAACAAACTTTTCTACTCATGGTATCACTGATGTTCTAGCAGCACTTCTTTTTAAATGTGAAGGTGCAATAGTCTATTTCTTTTTACAAATATGGTGGAACGTATCTCACTGAGAAAACCTGCTTCTGGTCCGGAATGCTTGTTTGCGTTTGGATACGCCTCCTGTCAGTCTTTTTACAGACACTTTACTATATGGGCCCCTGTAGATCCTGGGGGCGAAGCTTCGTGAACATGAGCGGTAATCATTCAAATGTCAGACCCACCTTACTGTTAAAGACCCAGGCTGTACAGGATTTCAATAGGTTTTTTTTTTTTTTTTTTGTGATTGATTTTTCTGTGGCTTTTTTCAAAATGCGTGACGCAATTTGCGGAGTTTTTTTGTGCTTTTTCGCGGAAAACTACTCGAATTGACGAAATTACAATTGCACAAAATCTTTCACAGTGATGTTTGTTGGTAAATGAGACCTTTTAGCTGTACTCGTGTTCAATGCACGTGAATCGAAGGGGGCTTTGGCTGAATGTGCGTTAGCCGTGTGATGTCACATGACTTGTCTTGGCCCAAATCTGCAGAAAGTCTGCGGTAATTTTGAAAAATTGCAAGCTCCTCCGAATATTGCGGAGTTTCCTTGATTTTGCATTAATTTCTGCGATCGTAAAATCTCAATATCCAGGAGGGACTGAAGACCTAATCTTGCCTAATGTACCTTTAACTGAACAAGACGGTGAGTCCAAATTAGCCTAGGCGCATATATATATATATATATATAATATATATAATTTATAGTTAAATTATCACCCCCCTCCCATTTTCCTTCAAAGTCAATTTTCAATCAAGGCACGTTTGAGAGGAAAATATGCATTTTTTCATTTTGATCATATGTTACAGGCCTTGTATGCTGCCTCACTTTGTCAATTATTTAAACGACAACTGTTTAACGTTAGCAATAATCAATCAAAAAAATACCTTACCTTTTGCAACCCTGTTCAGGAGGAACCTTATACTCCTCCAGTCCCTGCTGTGTTAACTACAGTGCCCTCCACTAATATTGACACCCTTGGTATATATGAGCAAAGAAGTCTGTGAACAATTATCTTTATTGTTTAACATTTTGATCTTTTGTTCAAAAAAAAAAAAATAATAATCTGCTCTCATGGATATGAAACAGTTGCAAACAAAACACAGGTTTATCAAAAAAAAAAAAAATTGTTAAATATGTGTGCAACAATTATTGGCACCCTTGTAGTCAATACTTTGTGCTACCTCTCTTTGCCAAGATAACAGCTCTGAGTCTTCTCCTATAATGCCTGATGAGGTTGGAGAATACATGGTAAGGGATCTGAGACCATTCCTCCATACAGAATCTCTCCAGATCCTTCAAATTTCAAGGTCCACGCTGGTGGACTCTCCTCTTCAGTTCACCCCACAGGTTTTCTATGGGTTTCATGTCAGGGGACTGGGATGGCCATGGCAAGACCTTGATTTTTATGGTCAGTAAACCATTTTTGTGTTGATTTTGATGTATGTTTTGGATCATTGTCCTGCTGGAAGATCCAACCAAGGCCCATTTTAAGCTTTCTGGCAGGCAGTCAGGTTTCATTTAATATCTATTGATATTTGATAGAACCTGATCCCATTTGAAGTTCCAGTACTGTCTGGCAAACTGAAGACGCTTGAGTTTATTGGATGAGAGTAGAGGCTTTTCTCTCGAACCCTTCCAAACAACTTGTGGTGATGGAGGTGACTTTGGATTGTAGTTTTGGAGACTTTCTGACCCCAAGACGCAGCTAACTTCTGCAATTCTCCAGCTGTGATCCTTGGAGATTTTTTTGCCACTCGAACCATCCTCTTCACAGTGCGTTGAGAAGATATAGACACGCATCCAATTCCAGGTTGATTCATAACATTCAGAACTTCTTAATTATTGCCCTGATGGTGGAAATGGGTATTTTCAATGCTTGTGCTATTTTCTTATAGCCACTTCCCATTTTGTGAAGCTCAACAACCTTTTGCCGCACATCACAGCTATATTCCTTGGTCTAACCCATTGTTATGAATGACTAAGGGAATTTGGCCTATGTGTTACCTCATATTTAAACCCCTGTGAAACAGGAAGTCATGGCTTAAACAAAAAAAGTAAAATATCAATGGGAATATACTTCAAATATATTTTTCTCCTATGAATTCATAGGGGTGCCAATAATTGTTGCACACCTATATTTAACAAAGATAGGTTTATCCAAAAAAATAAAATTATGTTTGCAATTGTTTGATATCCATGAGAGCAGAGTATTTTATTTATTTATTTTTTATTTTTTTGAACAAAAGATCAAAAGGTTAAACAATAAAGACAATTTTTCACAGCCTTCTCTGCTCTATGGTGCCGATATTAGTAGAGGGCACTGTAGAAATAAATTTACCATTTATACACATTTCTAACTTTAATTCACCTGTAAAATATCAACTATTAAGTGCTTATGATGGACACGTCTACTTTGAGTATCTCAAAGTCCATAATGCAGTGAATCTCCGTGCTGCTGAGATGCATATGTGGTTGGAATCTAGGCAGATTTGCCACGCGTACGCTGTAACTGGGCAGCACGAGAGAGCCGTGGAGCAGTGATCAGGTGACCTCAGGACTGCAGATTAAACATCTCTCATAATAAAAGATAAGAGGAACCACAGGGTCAGGAAAGATGTGCGGTTTTGACGCCTGTTAGCTCTAAAAGTGGAACCATGTGAGAGTGAAACGAGCGAGTTTCTACTGAACGAGAACATTGCACGGTAACTAAATGATTTGCCTTGAATCTTTTTTTTTTTCCAAAGGTAGGAGTGTGTTTTAGGAGTGGGCAACGTGACCAACATATCATGTCACAACACTTGAAGACATTTCTATGATGCACTACGTGTAACATGATCTTTGCAGTCTGCAAGTAAAGCAGCAGTAGCGTTGCCTTTAAAACATAAAGCTTTAAAACTGAGCTTTTTCGATGATATATTTATACTGTCGCCAAAAATAAGCACCGAGAAAGGATGGAAAATGTCAGTAAAAAAAAATAAATAAATAAAAAAATTAAATGTTAACATTTTAAAGATTCAACACTGTGGAAAATATTAACATCAAACTTGGGCACTTCCTTATTGTGTAATTGTAATCGGGGGGGGAACAAACAAAAAAAAAAAAAGTTCACAGTATCCCAGAACAGTGTATTGTGATAAATGTGTTCACAATATATCAATATTAAATCACTCCTCTCTAATGGGTTCTGTGTAAGCTGTAAGTTCATCCCTTTTTAAGCTTGTTAACCTCTTTATATGATAGTAATGCTTTGTACCAGGTTTTACAGAATTAAGGCCTCCGAGTGGTTAATGTGGTGATGACCCGTGCGAGGGTCGAGTTTACAAACCATCACGTACGAACGCTCCAGTTGCCACGTAGCGTGTGTGTGAGTGACATCCATTCGCTTTTCAGTTGCACCATATTGTTTGTGGACGCTTGGAGTGTAGAAAGAAGCTCTGAAAACTGGCCAGTAGGGCCGGGCGATTATGACAAAAAAAAAATATCATACCACGATACTCGAGGACATTTCTACGATACACGGTATCTACGTATCACGATATATAATTCAGCTAACAAACTGTCTGCAAAACAGTAGTCAAATAAACAAAGATGATCAACGGCATCCATTCAGTACCATTTAATTTGTTATTATAAAAATGTAAAAAATAAAAAAAATACATCACCATACCAGCGATATCTCAGAAAAGTGCATCACGTAATCATTCATCACAATGTCTTATATTATATCGATATATCGCCCAGCCCTAAGATTTCAGGCTTCACTCTTTCGTTTCATGAATAGTGCACTGTCCAGATTGGCTACAAACCCGTACCGGGTTCTTCTACATGTCAAAGTGCTCGTGGCTGCAACGTCGAGAAATGACCTCGGGTGTGAAAAGAGAAAAGGCTCGGGCTACCGGAAAGACTCAAGACTCAAGCAAACAGTTCATGCGCACACTGAGGTTTTCAGGGCTTTGGTCACACAGAACCACGTGCATCACCTTCTAGCACGTGTAACCTAACCGTCCTTTCTGTTCACAACAGCCCCAGGTACAGAAAAAAAAAAAAAAGCGGCCTGTAGCATTCTGAGCTGTGCGTTCTGGTTAATTTTCCAGCCTCAACTGACGAGCGCTTTCAGTCATAGAGACACAAACGGTTTTTCTAGCACATGTGCACCAGAATGCTGGTAGTGCCTACATCCATGTGCGCTTGTTGTAAGATAAGGAAATGGCAGTGTCCTCGGCACACGTTTAGGCTGCGCTGATTCTAACGTGTTGGAAGTATTTCTTCAACCTGCAGGCTGTTAAGAGTAAACGATGCACCTAACGCTGTCAGATCGAAACCAGCGACTTTGTCTCAATGCCCTGAGACGCTGAGTCATAGCACAATTACTGGTTATAGTGCTAGCTAGATTGCACCGTGGTCTGCATGATGCGCTGGAATCCATGGAGTCCTCATCTTGGTGCGATTTGGATTTGTTAGCGCTCTCTCTCTTTTTTAAAAAAATTTTTTTTTTTTTTATTTTTATTTTTAAAACTTCTGAGTTTTAGTGTTTTGTTTTTGGAGACAAACTCTGAGCTTGCAATGCTGCAGATAAAGTGACTTCCTGTTCAAACACTGAAGTGCACCTGCATGGTCTCAAGAGACATCCTGAGTCTCACAGCCAGGCTCAATTCACCAGTGGGAAAGACGCCAGCGTCGAAGTACAACGTGTCGATTTCTCATCTGATTAGGCACCGAGTTTGTTCTGTGGTCAGCGACTTCAAGTCCAGATCAGCAGGCTGAAGTCTAACCTGTTTTTTTTTTTTTTTTTTCTTTTCTTTTCTTATTAAAAGACCCAATGATCTGTATCAATGTTCAGTGAACGTTAAAGGGAAGTTGTTTATTTTTTGCGGTTTTGGGGTTGGAAAAGAGCAGTCTGAAGGGGTGTGTGTGTGTGTGTGTGTGAGAGAGAAAAGTATGCATCTTCAGCATGCAAATTAAGTTTATGTAATTCCAGTTTGGAGAGATTGGACTGACATGTGACGCAGTAAACGTTTGACACGAGCACACTCCCGGCAAACCTCCCACACAGCCACCGCGTTCATTCACGCTGCTACTCCTGCTCATCTCACCTGTCTATCATAGTGCACTTCTGTGAAGCCGCAGCATGTAAAACCCTGGTAACTGTCACCGTTTAGGCTAATCAGCAAACTATTTTAAGTCATTGAGACACCACTGTGAGGGAAAAAGTTACCTCACATGATCATTTTATGATCATCAGGGTTTCTGTTCGAACGAGTTAGAAAAGATAATCTGATCTAACATGCAACACATACAACTGTATTGAGGAGCTTTATTTCTTTTAGAGATAGTATAAGTATCAGTACTTTTTTTTTTTTTTGTATTTGTCATTACTAATATAGAAATGAGTAACCTATTTAATATTAAGCAATCAGGGGTGTCATGGAGCATTTTATTTAGCGCTGTTTGTATGCTGCTAGTAATGAACTTGGGTTTTATTCAAAATAGTGTCTTTAATAAACAGCGTGCGGTGCACCTTGACTTGCTAGCGAAGCGTAGACCAAACTTTTTATGCAAACAATACCAAATGGACATTATGAATCTTCTGTAACCCCAAGCCTTGACCATCTTCCTTAAAAAAACACAAAAACAAATTATAATATAGGACTCCTGTAACATTTTAATATTTTAACATGCATATGTGTTAACGTAAGTGACTAAAAACCAAAGTAATATGTGTATTCCTTGTCTTTCCTTGTCTTTATCAATCTAGGGGGAAGTGTTGTGGTGTTATAGGAAAATAATCCAGACCAGGGTGGTGTGATGCGGCCTGACCTGAAGCCACCTGGCTTATTCTTGACGCACGACTATGTGAGTGCGTGCGGATGCAGCAATAACCCGAGTGGCATCGTTATTCACACACTTGCCTGCGTACGTTATTCACATCTGGAAGATTTACAGTAAAAGCGACATCCGCTAGGTCAAACTGTAAAACGTTAACAGCGACGTTAAACTCGCAGGCGAGCTCGATCTCTTTTTAAAACTTCCTGCCGTCATCGTGATTGATGTCATGAGCTGCATCTCAAATCAGAAACTCTGTCTTCACATTCGAAAGTATTTACTAATTTAGAAAATTCAGAAGACTGGTACGCAAAACAGACCTTTCGGTAGCTGTGACAGGAAAACTGGTTAATCTGTATAGAATAGTACAGAATTATGTGATTTGAGACACAACAGTAATTTGTTAGCTGAGGTAGATGGATGGGGAAATTTTATCCGTTTAAAGACTGAAATAGCGTGTATTAGTATACACATGGGTTGTCTGATTGTGATCCTCAGTAACATTTCAAAATATTAGCACACAAAATCTGTCTTTGATATTTCTCATATTAATTTGTAAAATAATTGAATGAAACAAAAGAGATTTTTTTTTTTTTTTTTTTTTTTTTTTTTTTTGAGTGAGATTTTCTCGTGTCCCCATTTGTAAATAAAGCGACCCCAAGTTTGGGAACCCCTGCGTTAGATGGCGGTGAAAGGAAGTGTGTGTATGTGTCTCAGTGTTCAGTTCTCGCACAAGTGAAGTGCTCTAACATGTTGCCATTTCCTTTGTGTGTGCGTAATTGACGTCACCTTGCACTCGACATGGCAGATGATGACGCTGTGCCCGCTCAGGTTGGCTGTCCTCCATACTGTTTAGATGCTATAAGATATTTGTATTGTGGGATAATGTATTGTACTTCACTTTTGATACTGATCTGTTTTGCGATTGCAATCGTATAAATTGTGCGCACAGTTCATGGTTGGATGGGGATGATTTACAAAGGGTTCTGTCAATGACGTCGTGTGCGAAGTAGGCTGAGTAAACAAAGATGTAAATGAGGGGTTTTGCATATGCTATTCGCTCTCGGTAACTGTAGTGAGTTCGGATCTCTGAGACTCCTGGAACAGGAAACTGAAACCCCAAATACAACGCAGATTAAAGGCAATGAGACGCATCGGAAAACGTTCAATGTATGATAAATAAAATAAATCCGTGTAGACACGAGTGTGAGATATGTTATTAAGGTATATGGCAAATATCTTGAATAAAATCATCTTCAATTTCAACAATTTCCGCACAAAATGGCCATTCCCAGAGTGACTTTAAGGTGTAGAGTCTGTTAGGCATGTTCATTAAGGCAAACACTTAAAAATGACACTTGCTCTTTTTAGACAGAGGCAATTAATAATAATAATAATAATAATAATAATAATAATAATTCATTACATTTCTATAGTGCTTTTCTAGGCACTCAAAGTGCTTTACATAGTATAGGAGGAAATCTCCTCAACCACCACCAGTGTGTAGCATCCACCTGGATGATGCGACGGCAGCCATAGTGCGCCAGAACGCCCACCACACACCAGCTATTGGTGGAGAGGAGAGTGATGTAGCCAATTCAGGGATGGAGATTATTAGGGGGCCATGATGGATAAGGGCCAATGGGGGAATTTCGCCAGGACACCGTGTTTATACCTCAATTCTCCATAGGTTCTGTTAGTAAATCAGCTTTCAGGTTTTACTATAACAGCTGAAACCCCATGCGGTAAGAACAAGAAAGTGTCCATTCTGTGGGTACGAGCATCAAAACTGTATCCTTGAGGACCGGGGAAAAGTTGCCTGGTCAGACAGATCCACGTTCCTTTTGCACCATGCTGATGGAAGAAGTTGGAAGTGGTAGCTCAGTGCTTAAGATGTTGGACTACTGATCAGACTGTCATGAGTTCAATTCCCAGCACCGCCAAGCTGCCACTGCTGGGCCCTTGAGCAAGGTCCTTAACCCTCAACTGCTCAGCTGTGTAAATGAGATAAATGTAAGTCGCTCCGGATAAGGATGTCTGCCAAGTGCTGTAAATGTAAATGGAAGAGATCTGCATTTGCAGCAAGCAATACAGGCAGGTGGTGCAAAGTGATGGCTGTTTTCCTGACACACATTAGTGCCCCAGTATCCACTGAATAATGTCTGAACTTTTTGTTTTGTTGGCTTTTAGGTTTATCCTTTTTATGCCTGCAGCTTTCTGAGTTCAGGTGGACAATTTCAGTATGACTGTGAGCCATGGTACAAGACATTCTTTCATAAACATGACCATGAATGTTCATATTTATTGCTTCAGTGGCTTATGCTGAGGTGGAGAGGGCTGTTTGCAGTAAGACTACGCAGCTGTCCAATTAGAACTGTTTTTATTAATGTATTTAGTGAGCATTTTATTGATTTTATCTTTTCTCCTAAATTCGATTCTTCAAAAATTGTTTTGATTTTGTTACAGTTCTAATCTTATGTTGTTATTGTTGACAGCACTTAAACCTTTTTGTAAATTGGTATTTTCATGTGTAATTTCGCGAGATTGTCGAGCCTTGTAAAGCCTAGAAATTTGGCAGAACGTTGCAGTTGCACTACACAGGCAGGTGAAGGACTCATTGGGCTGACTGAACGGCGAGATGAACAGCTAACTAGGCTTGGGACAGTTGGCGCTAGATTCCAACTATTGCGATTGCTATAAAGTTGGACGATTTAAGTGTCCGTCGGAAAGCGTGTTGTCTTGCAGCTTTACGATCGACAAAAATAAATTGTTGTATCTCGGAATGTGTTTCCTTTTAGTCTGTTTTGTATCCTGTAACAACCTGCTGTCTGATTTTGGAGTGAAGCAACAAAACAGCTTTCTTTGATGCATCTTAGCTTCTCTTGTCCGTGCTGTCAAATGTATTGAACTCTACTTTAATTTACTTAGAGTCTATAATTATCAAAGTGAGGTAATCTGCAGGGTACAGTGGTGCCGGAAAGTTTGTGAACCCTTTCGATTTTTCTATATTTCTGCATAAAAATGATCATATCATATCTGATTTTCCCACAAGTACTAAAAGAGAACCCAATTAAACAAATGAGAAAAAAAATATTATACTTGGTCATTTATTTTGTTGAGGAAAATGATCCAGTATTACATATCTGTAAGTGGCAAAAGTATGTGAACTTTTGCTTTCAGTATCTGGTGTGACTCCCTGTGCAACAATAACTGCAGCTAAACTTTAGCGGTAACTGTTGATCGGTCCTGCACATCGGCTTGGAGGAATTCTAGCCCGTTCCTCAGTACAGAACAGCTTAAACTCTGGGATGTTGGTGGGTTTCCTCACATGAACTGCTTGCTTCAGGTCCTTCCACAACATTTCTATTGGACTAAGGTCAGGCACTGATTTGGCCATTTCAAAACATTAACTTTATTCTTCTTTAACCATTCTTTGGTAGAACAACTTGTGTGCTTAGTGTGGTTGTCTTGCTGCATGACCCACTTTCTCTTGAGATTCAGATCACCGACCGATATCCTGACATTTTCCTTTAGATTTCACTGGTATCATTCAGAATTCATTGTTCCGTCAATGATGGCAAGTCCTCCTGGCTCAAACCATGGTACTACCACCACCATGTTTCACAGATGGGATAAGGTTCTTATGTTTGGAGAAAGAAAAACACTGCATTCCAGCATAACGCTTCTCATTTAAACCAAAAAGTTCTATTTTGGTCTCCTCAATCCACAAAACATTTTTCCCAATAGCCTTCTGGCTTGTCCACATGATATTTAGCAAATGCAGAAGGGCAGCAATGTTCTTTTTGGAGAGCAGTGGCTTTCTCCTTGCAACCCTGCCATGCACACCATTGTTGTCTAGTGTTCTCCTGATGGTGGACTCATGAACATTAACATTAGCCAATGTGAGAGAGGCCTTTAGTTGCTTAGATGTTACCCTGGGTTCCTTTGTGACCTCGCAGACTATTACATCTGTTGACTGTGGATTGGTGAAGTCCAAACTCTTTTTAAATATGGTTTTGTAACCTTTTCCAGCCTGATGAGCATCAGCAACTCTTTTTCTGAGGTCCCTAGAAATCTACTTTTTCGTGCTGTGATACACTTCCACACACGTGTTGTGAAGATCAGACTTTGATGCATCCCTGGTGCTCACTCACACCTGATTGTCATCCCATTGCTTGAAATCACCTTCAAATTAACTGCTAATCCTAGAGTTTACATACTTTTGCCACTCAAAGATATGTAATATTGGATCATTTTCCTCAATAAATACATGACCAAGTATAATATTTTTGTCTCATTTGTTTACTTGGCTTCTGTTAGGATTCTTTTAGATTTTCTTTCAGATTTTCTTGTGTGAAAAGCTGATGTTGTTTTAGGTCATATTTATGCAGAAATATAGAAAATTCTAAAGGGTTCAAAAACTTTCAAGCACCACTGTATGTTTACATATGGCCACAAGAATTTAACTTCAGAATGACAAAAGTATGTCTTTACTGTTTACTTAAGTTTTAAGTCTTGAAATAACATTCAGTTCTATTTATATTCTTCCCATCTGTGACAACCTTGCAACTTTTCTTTTCACCCAGTTTGGCCATTACCAGTTTACACCTAGTCGTCAGCTACAAGCCAGGTAGGGTGAGGGCTAACACATGCTTCCTGTGAAACACACCTTATTTTTTTTATCATCATTTAAAATTTTTTTATTTTTTTTTGGGTGCCATAGTGGTGCTCATGCAACCTCACAGTTGATTATGCATGGAGGAGACGTCTCGTCAACTGCCTTCTTACAAAACCATGAGCTCACAGACCTCCATGATTGGCAGGTGTTGCGCTGTTCCTCCTGCCCACACAGACAGCAGAGCCTATTATGCTCTCTTGGACTCCCGGCCATGGATGGTTGTATCAGCTTTGGCATTCCAATTCAAAACAATAGGGTGAACGCTCCTTTCAAGAGCATGTAAAATAATAGTTTTAAACTTTATCCTTGTTTTCACATCAGTCACCGTGTATGGTTTAACTGACTCAGTTGGCTAAAACTCAGTCACTTAGTCAGGGATTGACTAATTGTGATATAATAATGAATTTGCGGCTACAGCAATAATTTCTTATGCTGAACAATTTTTCTAATAAATGGTTTCCTGAATTTGTAAGGTTTGCTTTTTTTGCACTATACTGACATTGTTTGCAGATATAGATCAGATTCTGCTGGTATTTGATGAGAAACCTCAGAAGTGTTATGACTGCTTGCTCGAGCACAATTTGTCTCATTCTCACATATAAGATCTGTGTTGATATCATGCACGTATATGGAAACCGGGCAGTGTTGCAGCCTCATAGCGCCTGTGTCTCTGATTCGAACCCGAGCTTGAGTTTTCTGTCTGTCTGGAGTTTCGCACGTTCTCTCCTTGTCCATACGGGGTTCCTCCAGGTTCTTCAGCCTCCTCCTACCTCACAAAAACGCGTCAGTAAGTGGATTGGCAACTAGATGTGGGGGTGTGTGTGTGTGTGGGGGGGGTGTGTGTGTGTGGGGGATGCCCTGCAATGGACTGATGTCTGATCCAGGGTGTATTCCCACAAATGAATGAATGATTATGGAAATCCATACCAATCCAGGCTTTCAAACTAGTATTGGTGTCCATACCAACATTATCAGATAATATATCTTTATTATCTTTTCAATTGTAGTTAGGGATCGTAGTGCTTAGACCTTAATGATCAACATTTGCACCTATATACGCATCAGTGTATCTTTTTTTTTTCTTTTTCTTCTTCTTCTTTCTCTAATGGCAGGGATGGTGCCACTTACTGATATTATCCTCTTTTAAAGTGGTCATTATTCCAGAGGTTCACATTAATTTCCAGTAATGACTTTTACTGTTGAAACCATTAGCTCAATAAGCAGAGAGCAAGTTAAATGTTGAACATGACCGTGTTTTATTATCGCGTTCCACAGTATGGTGTCTTTTCCTTTTTGAATTTCAGTCTTCCTCATTGCTTTATTGTGCCTATCATGCTACACTGGGGGCTGCTTGTACTTGTCTTTTCATAGATTGTTCGTGCAGTGTTTTGCATTGCAAACTACTAAAGTATCTCATTTCAATAGCTTATAGGCCAATTGGTGCTGCTGTAAGACTGGTTTGCGTTAAAATAAATTAACATAACGGGTGACTTATGTCTTTTGAATAATTTTGAATCGTATAATGAATGCTTACTTTGTTGACTGACTGCGGTATTGCAGGTTACCTGCCGGTTGCACTTGAATCCACTACTCGGCCACAGATATATAATTCAGCATTGGCTTTGTATAGTGGCTAAAAACGCACCGAAAATAAAAGCTCAATTACGTTTTGTGTTCCTTCAGGTTGGGTGACCAGTTTTACAGAGAAGCCATCGAGCACTGTCGCAGCTATAATGCCCGTCTGTGTGCTGAGCGCAGCGTCCGCCTGCCCTTCCTCGACTCTCAAACCGGCGTTGCCCAAAACAACTGCTACATCTGGATGGAGCGTCATCATCGTGGACCGGGTAAGATTTAACAGGACGAGAGCCTTGCATGTTCGGTCTTGAGTCTTATGAACACAATTGTTTTCTACCTGTATGTCTATGAAGGGGTTTACAATCATTCAGATGGTTTTGAATGTCTCGACATGGTAAGTCTAGGCAACTGGCCTGTTTCAATGTTGAACATATTTCTCCACTGAAACAAGAGGCAGGATCACTTCTTGGAGAAATGATGACGCTTTTTGGATGAGCAGTGAACCATCTAATCACACAAGCTCGCTCATGTAGACGTACTGCTATAAGACATTGTAAACATTCTCATTTAGTTACTGAATCACTGTGAAAATCTGCTAGTCCGTGACTCTTACACTCTGAGCCTTAAAAATGGTGGTTGAGAATTGATGTACCGAAAGATAAGATGAGAATACAGTATGCTTGGAAAAATAAGCAGTTACACATTTTACCCATCACCCATTTTGTACAACTGTATGTGATCTGGATGACACCCAGAAATAGCACCCTATTTCTTTTTAGTACAAAGTTTATTAATGCTTATTTTATTATTGAGTCAGTAGAAAACATTTTATATATCCAAACATTTACTTTTTCAGACAAAAAAAATTAAATGTTACAGACAAATATTTGTACATCAGTTAAGAAAGCAATATATTAAAAAGCACTGTTCAGACAAAAAAAACATAATGAAGGCTGCTGGGTTTTGCATGAAAAGAAAAGAAGCACGTCAGTGTCTCCTGAATAACTGTGACAAATTCTCTAAGATGCTCAGTGAAACTTGCCAACTAATTTCATTATACGACTGCACAAATTATACCTCAGAATACTGATGTTTTTAAAAAATGTTTATTTAAAGCAAAGGGATGTCACCAAATGTTGGCGTTTGTTTTAAATGTATAAGCGTTAAATTATTTTTGATGGCATCTTTGCTTTACAGCGTTTCTTTGCGTAGTGCAGTACTTTGTAATTAAAGTCATTGTGATTTGTAAGTAAATGACACAAATTAATGCTGTGCTGACTGCAAGCTACCCAGAACCTGAGGCAACACAATCCATGATGCTCCCTCCACCATGCTTCACAATCATTGATGGAACAATCATTCATTCTTCATTAACAGTCACTTTACTATGGAACTCGCTTTTTGCTGCCAGTATTGCTGCTATACTTGTGCTGCTACATTACACAATAGCTTACAGTTTACAGTCAATGTTTACTGTTTACAGTCCATGTTCTATGTATTTATTGTCCTGTGTATTTATTGTTTTGCACTCGTTTCACATTATTGTGCATTTGCACTTCATGTAGCCTTGTGTACTTTTCCGTGTTGCACCATGGTCCTGAAGAAACATCATTTCGTTCCAGTGTATACAAGCTGTATAGAGGAATGTAGGGCTGCAACTAACGATTATTTTGATAATAGATTAATCTGTCAATTATTTCTTCGATTAATCGATTAGTTGGATTAACAGGCCAAGTTTTATTTTCTGTATTTTTTTTTTTTTTTTTTTTTTTTTGAAAAAACATGTAATTTCACATTCTGCCCAATGTTGTCCTTCAATCATTGTGCAAATTAAAGGCTATGAAAAAGGTGCAAAGGATTTTTTAAAATATTATTATATTTTGGGAAAAAAAAAAAAAGAAAAAAAGATTCTCCACAAGCTTTAAAGCAGAAGTTAAATCAGAAAAAGAAAAACAAAAGCACAAACTAAGTGTTCACTGGTAAGAGGTTGAATGTTCTGCAGTAACACACATTCACCCATTTGAACACAGTAACACGTTACTTTATTCTGTAAATGTATGACACTTCTTACATTTCTATACAATTACATGTTATAATCCCATTACAGTTACAGCTCTCATAAAAAACCAGTTACTTTTGTTTCTAAATATAGCATCAAACAACATATTTGATCAAAATGAATATTTCAGTCAGTTATTGCGCTTCATTTACATTGCGCGCTGTTAGATTGATGCGCACGCGCGGACTCGCGCTCATTCAGTGAAGTTTAACGGAGACTCACTTGCTGTCAGGACGAGCCTTTATGTAAAATGGAAATACTGGCGTGAATTTCTAACATTTACAGATAAGGATATAAACGTAAAAATGTCATTTATGAGGTGAAGAAAACATGTCAGGAACACATTAAACAGCACACGCATCTGACACGACAAGCCACGTTAATACACTTAAGAGTGTGTTTGAAGCGTTTAATATAAAACATTCTCATGTTTTGGACAACCTGGACCGTGCACTTTTCCCTCAGCAGCTCACTCTGTGACCTCCGCTGTTTTTCAGATGTGTTTTATTCATAGAAATGTGTTTTTCACCAATGTGAACAGACCCAACTAATCTATAATGAAATTCGTTGTCGACTATATTTTAATTATCGATTAGTTGTTGCAGCCCTAGAGAAGTGACGATACAAAATTTGCTCAATATTAACTCAAATCCAGGCAATTCCAAAGGATTCACAAGCTTTTTCTTTTCCTAACTGTTTGTTTTTTGCCTCACCAGAAAACATCTGATTTGCACAGTTTTTTTTTTTTTTTTTGGAAGGCAGCCTAGTGCCTAAAAGGGTTAATGACATGCAATTCAAAACCAGTAGGCTGGAATTATTTAATTATTGCCTGCCTGTGTTTTTGTTGCGTGGTTGTGTATTCAGGTTTGGCAGCTGGCCAGATGTATACATACCCTGCCCGCTGCTGGAGAAAGAAGAGGAGGTTACACACTTCCATGGATTCAAGCCTTCACCTCTACGGTCTAAATATAGGTAAAATATAGGGCATCCTGACACTGGTTATCCTGTATGACTTGCACTGGTTTAATCTTCAGAGTGTTAAATCAAGATTTATCTCTCTCTCTTTTTTTTTTTTTTTTTTTTTTTTTTCTTTTTTTTCTTTTAAGAATGTGTCATTTTTTAAAAATGCTTGAATTAACAGCTGGATGCTTGAAAAACTTTCACTGCCATGATGTTCTTGTGATTTGATTCGTAAATGATTAGGGTGGAGAACTAATGTTCTCTGACTGGTTGCAAATTTGACCCAGTGGCTGGCAATACGTGTGTGCAGAAGGATGAGCAGGAGTCTGTTGTTGTTATGCAATTCAGCATCTGGTAAAAATTGCAGCAGAAATGTGTGAAAGAACATTAGTTAATGAAAACCAGAAAAAAAAAAAATTGTCAGCTGCTTTTCACTGAACGAAGAGAGCTTTTGCTGTTGACAGAAGAAGGGTTTTCTTGGCGTTCAAGAAAATGTTCAGTATTATTTGTGGTTGTTTGACAGACAGACATTGCTTCCAAATAATTGCCAGCAGTTTTCCGGGCTACTGTCGGCTCTGCTATAGAGATCACGGGATGACTTCAGATGAGCGATTTTACAAACAGCTTTTTGTCGACTGAGACTATTGCTCAGACACCATTTTTGTGTGTGTGTGCACGTGTGCTAAATGGTTATGTCTCCATTTTTATAGATAATGGCCTGACGGCTAAAGATACTTTGCCTACACCAAGCACTACGCTGGAGGCTTTGCTGAGAGGGGACGGCTTGGACAAGAGGAACAGCACCAGAGACGAGGACCTGCTGGAGATTCAAGTGAGCAGACGCTTTTAGACACGGCATCTAAACCTCTGTAGAGAAGGATGATCCAGGCTCTCATATTTGTTTGTTTTTTCTTTTTTTTTTTCTCCTGTCTTCTGCTGGGAAAGAAGCGTTTTAGTTCTTTGCTTCTGATTCTTCCTACAAACACCTACCCACGGAGTTAATCACCTGACTGTTTATATGTAAATGGTGAAAATCTCTCGACCACCATCCTTTTTATAAACAGCACTGCTGGCTTCAGCCACCATCTCTATTAAAGAAGACACTTAAATTGCTACCAGCTGAATAACACACCAGCAATGGCAGCATGGAAAAAAAAAACAAAAAAAAAACAAGTGAGCAAAAATATATTGTAGCTCAGTTGGTCCATGGTGTATAATTGTTTAGTGTCGGTTGCCCCGTGGTATATGTCATTTCCATATTATATCGTCATGAATATCCTGTTTAAAAATGCATAAATTCCATATTTGCTTATTTGTTTATGCCATAAATCCCATCTCTCTCACTCCCGAACCTGCACTTTCTCTCCCCCCCCCTCCACTCTTTCACTCTGACTCTCTTCCTCCCCTCATTTTCGATTACAGAGAGTATTGGAGGCTGACGCCAACGAGGATGGTTACCATGACGATGAAGACTTTGAAGTGGACATACCAAAAAGGAAACACCGGGGAAAAGGCAGAGTGAGTGACTCCTCTCTGATTTATTCATGAAGTCAAAAGGCTACACACTGCTATACGCAGTACACTGATCTATCGATCCGTTATGATAATATCCCTGATATCCCTGATACCAAGACCTAGAGCTTGAACACCGATGCAGCCTGGTTCACATTTTTTTTTGGATGAAATTTCCTTTTTCTTTCGACAATGCACATTTACACTCTTTCCACATCCATATTAGCAAGTGAGGGATCTCAATATAGCTGAATGGAACAGAGCACTGTGGTTGACTTGGGCATGTATGGGAATATTTATAACTTGAAACATTTCTATAGACGTATTGAATTCACTCCCAATGTTGTGTGTTAAAGTAATATATAACATATATAAATAAAGAATATTATATTATTTTATAACATTTATGACCAAGCACATTAAAGAGTCAATGTAAACTGATGAATTAACTGTTAAGCTATGTGAATTACTAATAGGAATTAACAGGTCTTACTAGGAACAAATTATATGATTTGAAGATGATCAGAGGTTTATATTAGTTAGTCACTTGTGTAAATTTACACACACTCAGGTGCATGATTAGAATACGAACATTTTTCCAAATTTACAGGATTTTCATGAATACCAAATTGTGTAAATGCTTGCACAAACAATTTACAAATACATTTGTACATATCCAGTTTAATAAGTGAGGCCCAATTTTGGCACATATTCACTATACGGCCAAAGTTTGTGGACACCTGTCCATCACACCCATATGTGGCCCTTCCCTAAACTGTTGCCCCAAAGTTGAAAGCACACAATCGTCTAGGATGTCTTTGTAAACCTTATCTTTAAGACTGTACTTCACTAGAACTAAGGGGCCTAGCCCAAGCCTGTTACTGTATGTCAGTGCCCGAGTGCACGAAGCAAGGTCCATAAAGACATGGTTTGCCAAGTTTGGAGTGGAAAACTCGAGTGGCCTGCACAGAGCCCGGACCTCAACACTACTGAACACCTCTGGGATGAACTGGAATGCCGACTGCACACCAGGCCTTCTTGACCGAGATAAGGGCCTGACCTCACTAAAGCTCCTGTGGCTAAATGGGCAGAAATCCCCACAGCCATGCTCCAAAATCTAGTGGAAAGCTTTCCCAAAAGCGTGAAGGTTATTATAACAGTGAAGTGGGGGACAAACTTTGAAATGGGATGTTCAACAAGCACATATGGATGTGATGGTCAGGTGTACACACCTGGTGGCCATATAGTGTGTGTATATTTTTTTTGGTTATGCTTCTCCGATAATAAGAAACCGTTTTGGAGTGAGTTACTGTAGATGTAGCTTTAGGTTTTACAGAAAAGCCATCAGCAACCTTATTGCAGGCAGGCCTGGTACCTAACATCAATATTTCTATTTTGTCATAATTTAGAAGAAGGAACTATCTGTTCTGTTTCAACCTTTTGTGTCTTCTCAATTTTGCGTAACTGTGCTGCTGAATCAGGTTGAACTGAGAAATATACAGTAATTTTGCATCATCTGTGTAGAAGTGAAAGCCAATATTATGTTGTGGGAATTGAATGTCTAGGGGTGGATATAAAGGGAGAATATTAGAAGACTTAAAACAGAACCTTGTGGGACACTGTATCAGTGTTTTAGGCTCTCAGAAATCTTTATTTATGCAAATTGGTAATGGTCTGCCAAAATAAGATCAAACACAGGACAGAACTTTCAGTTTCTGACTTTAACTAGGTTTTCAAACCTAGTTTATAATAAAAATATAATGATCAGTAATGTCTGATGATTCACTCAAGTCCAAAAGAACCAGGATGGATGCATAAATAGAATTCCCTAACTGGAGTATTAATTAGACATAATTTTAAATGCACTGTACAGATGGGTTCTTCTAAGCATAGAGATATGATTATTTGACTGTCTCAATGCAGGGTCGAGGCTCAGGACGCCGAAGGACAGACCATGATGACCAAGATAAGCCATATATCTGTGAAAGTAAGTAACCTGTACTGATAAAATTGTAAAAACGCATATTGTGTGATTGAAAAGCATACTGGAGCCCTGTGGTCTGCTTTACAAAATTTCTGTAAAACAAGTTTGGTTTGGTTTGTTGGATTTGCTCAGCATGTAGTTTACCTGTGGAATACCCCGGAAGGCAGATTAGGTTCTCAGGGTTAACTGTGCCATCTTTCTGAGTAACCTTGCTCATGTTTGTTCTTTCTTTTTTTTTTTTTTTTTTTTTGTCTCTTTTTGCTTTGTGTCTTCTCTGTTTCAGACAGATACAAACAAAAGCATAACTCAAAAACTTCAGCTTCAGGTATATGGATTTTTGTCTGCTTTGGACAGGATTAGGAAGTGAAGATATTGCCTTTCTGTAATCTTTGTTAATGTGTCAATTATAGTCATATTTTTGCATATTTGACAAACAACTCGTATGTTAGACCAAGGCTTGGACTACCCACAGGAGAATCATTATCTCAGTTTTTTAAAAGTCATCCACAGGTTTTGTATGCTGTGAGGATTTTGTGATTGTGCCTCCTAGTTAATCAGTTCTCCTTATTTTTCAGTCTGTGGGAAACGCTACAGGAATCGCACTGGCTTAAGCTACCACTATGGCCATAGCCACATTGCCGATAAGGAGGGACCTCAAGCCAGAGACCAAGAGCCATCACAGTCTCCAGCCATCAACCACCGCCCTCATAGTCGCAAACGTAAGAAATTTACTTTGTTTTTCAAACATCAATAAATCCTTTTAGATGAATGGAATAGTGTCTTAAAAAAAAAACAACAACTGAAAAACTAACTGTTAATTGTATTGAAAATACATTTAATAGTAATTGTAACTGCGTTATTTGGTCAATGTCTATTTTCCTTACTCTCTGTATTCGGTTTCCTACTCTCAGATCAGAAGAGTCCAGATGAAGCTCATACACTGAACAATTTCTGCAAAGTCTGTCAAGTACATTCAGACTCCAAACTGAAAGATGGCAAGTGCTCCAACTGTAGCTGCTTAGGTATGTTGTGGCCTTAATACTTTGCTGAAGCACTTCAGTTTTAGTCCCAAACCCCCTCAGTTCCTAAAGTGTTTCTGCTTTAAGTGTGTTTTGCTTCTCCACTCCTGCTGTTAGAAGTAGCACAGTAAAGAAGTATGGATGTGGTACACATTGGGTCTCATGTGTTTATGTATCATGTGTGTGTGTGTGTGTGTGTGTGTGTGTGTGTGTGTGTGTGTGTGTACCGATCAGCTATGACATTAAAGCCACTGACAGGTGATGTCAATAACATTATCTCATTACAGTGGCACCTGTCAAGGGGTGGGATATATTAAGCAGCAAGTTATCAGTCAGTTCTTGAAGTTGATATGTTGGAAGCAGAATAAATGGGCAAGCGTAAGGATCTGAGCAACTTTGACAAGGGCCAAATCCCAATGCCTAGACAACTGGGTCAGAGCATCTCCAAAATGGCAGGTCTTGTGGGTTGTTCCCGGTATGCAGTGGTTAGTACCTACCAAAAGTGGTCCAAGGACGGTCAACCGGTGAACCCGGCAACAGGCTCATGGGCCCCCAAGGCCCATAGAAGAGCTGCTATAGCACAAATTGCTGAAAAAGTTAATGTTGGCTATGATAGAAAGGGGTCAGAACACACAGTGCATCTCAGCTTGTTGCATATTGGGCTGCAGACTGGTCAGAGTGCCCATGATGACCCCTGTCCACCGCTGAAAGTGTCTACAGTGGGCATGTGTGCATCAGAATTGGACCATGGAGCAATGGAAGAAGGTGGCCTGGTCTGATGATTTATGTTTTCTTTTACATCATATGGATGGCCAGGTGCGTGTGTATCGCTTACCTGGGGAAGAGATGGCACCAGGATGCACTATGGGAAGAAAGCAAACCGGAGGAGGCAGTGTGATGCTCTGGGCAACGTTCTGCTGGGAATCCTTGGGTCCTGGCATTCATATGGATGTTACTTTGACACGTACCACCTACCTAATCATTGTTGCAGACCAAGTACACCCCTTCATGGCAACAGCATTCCCTAATGGCAGTGGCTTCTTTCAGCAGGATAATGTGTCCTGCCACACTGCAAAAATTGTTCAAGAATAGTTTGAGAAACATGACTGAGTTCGAGGTGTTGACTTGACCTCCAAATTCCCCAGATCTCGAGCCGATCGAGCACTTGTGGGATGTGCTGGACAAACAAGTCTGATCCATTGAGGCCCCACCTCGCAATTTACAGGACTTAAAGGGTCTGCTGCTAACATCTTGGTGCCAGATACCACAGCACATTTTCAGAGGTCTTGTGGAGTCCATGCCTCGATGGGTCAGAGATGTTTTGGCTGCACAAGGGGGACCTACACAATATTAGGCAGGTGGTTTTAATGTTATGGCTGATTTTAAACACAGTCGTGGCTTTTTTGACATATTTGGGCAAGCAAACATTTTATCATCTTTGAAACAGTGCCTATTAATAAAGCTGATATACTTGAACAATACCAAAAGGAAAATGAGCTTTTTCAATCATTTATTCAACAGAGATATCAATAGATGTGATATTCTTCAGTGGAAAAAGTAAGTACACCCTTGCCCTCAGAAGCTAGTGTTGCCCCCTTCAGCAGAAAAAACTTCTTGTAGGCGTTTTGCATAATTGTCCACCAGTCTCTGACATCGTCTTGCCGGAATTTTTGACCACTCTTCCGTGTAACATTCTTTCAGTTGCAAGATGTTTGAGAGTTTTCTTGCATGTACTGCCCGTTTCAAATCCCACCACATTTCAATGGGATTCAAATCCGGGTTTTGACTAGGCCATTCCATAACCCTCCATTTCTTCTTTTTGAGCCATTCCTTGGTGGATTTGATAGTGTGCTTTGGATCATTATCCTGTTGAAAGGTCAACTTTTGGTTTAACTTCAATTTTTGGACAGATGGCCTCACATTGCATTCTGCATCATATCAAAGAGTGCTTGAAGATATAGTTGAATCAATGAATGCAAGCTGTCCATTCCCTGAGGCAGCGAAGCAACCTCAAACCATAACATTTCCACCACCGTGCTTCACAATTGGTATGAGGTGCTTCTCCCGAAAAGCCGTCTTTGGTCAGCGCCTGCTGATGTCTGCTGTTACTGCGGCCAAACAACTGTATCTTTGATTCATCTGTCCAGAGCACATTATTCCAAAAAGCCTGGTCTTTGGCTATATGCTCATTGGCAAACTGTAGTCTTGCAAAGGTTTTTTCCTAGCACGCCTCCCATGCAGGTCAAATGCAGGTCAATCAGTCTTTCTGATTGTAGAAGCATGCACTTTGACACCAGCAGTTGCAAGACTTACTAGCAGATCCTGTGATGAAATTTTGGGGTTCTTTTTGCATCAGACCGTCTGCTCTTGGGCTGAATTTGCTGGGACGACCAGTCCTGGACAAATTGGCAGTCGTATGAAATCTGCGCCATTTGTTGATTATTTTCCTTACAGTGGAAAGATGTATTTCAAATAATTTTGATATCTTTTTAAATCCCTTGCCAGACTCCTAGGCATCCACAACCTTTTTTCTGAAGGCCTTTCAGAACTCTTTAGATCTTGGCATGATGACACCACACACCTCAATAGCAAAGGGAACACCAGACACTAGATATGAGAGGGGTCTAAATAAGATGGGTTCCACCTGCACTCCCTCAGCAGGTTCTAATCACTGCCACCCAATCTTGAACACCTGATTCTAATTTTATGGATTTGAAGGTGTGATAAATGTAGGAGTGTACTTTTTCCAGGTGACTGATCTGTTTTTTTGTTAATTTAAAATGTGAAAATTTCCACAAAATGTCAACTTTATGTGTCATTTGATCACCTTTATTAATAGGCACTGTTTCAAAGAGGATCAAATGGTGCTTGTCCAGATATGTCAAAAAAGACAACAATTTCTATGGGGTACTAATTTTTTCACGTGTGTGTGTGTGTGTATGTGTGTGTATGTGTGTGTATGTGTGTGTGTGTGTGTGTGTGTGTGTGTATGTATGTGTATGTATGTGTATATATATATATATATAGATATTTATTTATTTATTTATTTATTTATATATTTATTTATTTATTAATTAGTTAATTAGTTAGTTAATTAGTTAGTTAGTTAATTAATTAATTAATTAATTAAACATACAACTTGGTGTCTTGCAGGCTGGATAAGTGCGTCTGTAAACGTTGGTAAAGGTTGGTAAAGGTTAGGCTTGGGCTTATAGGACGAGTTGGAGAATCTTCCAGCTCCAGTGAGGACTATCTCTAGGCCATGTTCTCTGGGTGGGAGGGGTGGCATACTCTCTCTCCCCTGTCAGTCACAGCAACACTAGCCAATCGTGGGCATCTGTGAATTTCTGTATGTGGAAGAGGGCAGATAGCACTTTCTTCTGAGTGTGTTCCTGCATGAGCAGCAGTTCAAAAAGATGTGGTTGGCTGGCTTCTTGTGTTTTAGAGGAACATGTTAGCCTTCACCCTCCATGGTTGGTAGTAGTTGTATGATACAGGAGAGCTAGCTTGTGAATTGGCAGGTGTTCAAAAATTGGGAGAAAGTGCTGAAAGTTAAAAATAAAAAAAGATTGCAAGTTCTTATGATTTAGTTAGCCTGGCTTGTGTTCCTCTGGTCTAAATCAGAAATCCTTCAATCAGTAAGTGTTTAAATGCAGTACATGCCATCAGGTTGTGTTGGTTATATTGTCATTTTTCTGTTATCTTTTATGCTTTATTTCAACATTTCTGTATTGATTGGTTTGTGTAAATCTTATTCAAATTAACATGTTCCAGCTGGTTTGCTTGTGTTAATGTTCCTTAAAGAGGTCTTCATCACCGTGCAGCTAGGATAATTGCTGAAATGTGTTGAAAACAATATTAAATATTGAAAACAATATTAAAAGAAAATCAGACAATTGCAACAAAAAGAAAGCTTTGCTCACACAGGGTTATATAAGCAGTTGAATGCAACATTATGATATATTTTGTCAGGTGGACATGATGAAGCAAAAGAGGAGAAGCCTTACACTGGAGCGGAGGAGCTGTTTGGTGCCAGCTCCGAGAGTGACACTTCTACATTTCATGGCTTTGAGGAGGATGAGCTGGAAGAGCCCCTGTCTAACAGCAGCAAGGCCTCGCCAAAGGGCAGATAGAGAACAGTTTAAAAGACGTGCTGTTCCTTTCTAACATAGCGCATCCCCCTGCAAAAATTCTGCTGCTTCGTTTTAAAGGGTTTGTTTGTTTTTGTTAGATTTTTCTTTCCCCTCTTCCTTTTGTTGGAAGCACAAGTCATTGTATCAGAAGATAATGTATGAAAGTTTTATCTTCCTTTTAATGAGCTGTGGATTATTATTATTATTATTATTATTTATACATTAAGAGCAAATAGGAACAGTTTTTTTTTTTTTTTGTTTTTGTTTTTGTTTTTTTTAAAATTTGAATAAACTTTTCTATTGTAGTTTTTTTTTTTCCCTTGAGGGGAAATGATGGTATATTATAAAGGCTGTAATGGACAGAGATTAATTGCAGATTTATTTCTGGAATCATTTTCCGAAACTGAAGGAAAAAAAAAGAAAAAAAAAAAACCTTAAAGGAGACCTTGACCTGTTAAGGAGTACAAGTCGGTGGAGAAGACGTGAACTTCAGAATTAAACTGGTAGTGTTTCATGTCACTGGAATTGCCAAGGGATGCAACCGAGATCTCCTCAATAAGTCAACTGGGTACTTCATCTTGTGTACTGTGACTGCGCCAAAAGTGGAGTTGGGACAACATTTAAGGAGAGGAGTAGCAGACATAACTGTCTCTCATCCTGCTTTGGAGATTAAGGAGCTATTGTGAAGAAGAAATGATCTGAATCAACTGTGCAAATGTGGGAGACCTTGGCTAATGAAAGGTAAGGATAACTGTATGTCTCAGCTTGAATATATGTGCAAATCTGACTTTATTTTGATGTTGCGTCTCGGGGGGCACCTAGAATGTCCGAGTACAAAATCTACACACATTTTGGTGTCGGTGTTACCCTTATTAATTAATCTGTGGGGTTGAGATTTGAGGCCTTGATCTTAATCAACATTCTTCCTAGTCATACAAGCCAGTATTTTTGGATTTGCAAGGGCATCTGGTACGTTTCATCAATAAATGTGACCAAGACAGCGGTACTTACAGAGAATGTGGCAATTTGCCTGACCTTTACCTGTAGCCTGTGGGCAAACACGTGATTTATATTGTTTACTCACTGCTAACTGCTACAATCAATCATTTAAACCGCTTTTGAACTTTTAAATGTGCTGCCTTCATTTTTTTTTTTTTTTTAGTTTAGTTAATATATTCAGTCAGGTCCTGTCAGGACAGTGACACAATTTTCGTAATTTTGCCTCTGTACACCACAGCAAGGAAGCAATGAATGTGTGATAGAAGTGCAGACTTTCAGCTTTAATTCAAAGGGTTTGAAAAAAATATTGCATTAACTGTTTAGGAATTACCGCCATTTTTTGCAGAGCCTCTCCATTTTCACAGGCTCTGAAGTAATTGGACAAACTAACATGATCATAAATATTAGGATTATTTTTAATACTTGGATGCAAATCCTTTGCAATAGTGACTACCTGAAATCTGGATCCCATGGACATCACCAAATGCTGAGTTTCCTCCCTTGAGATGCTTTGCCAGGCCTTTACTGCAGCTGTCCTATCAGTTGCTGCTTGTGTATGGGTCTTTCTGCCTTCAGTTTTGTCTTCAGTAAGTGAAAAGCATGCTCAACTGAGTTGAGGTCATTGGACATTTAAGAACATTTCATTTCTTTGCCTTAAGAAGCTCTTGGGTTACTTTTGTGGTATGTTTTGGGTCATTATCCATCTGTACTGTGAAGCGCCGTCCTATCAGTCGTGCAACATTTGAATGAATCTGAGCAGAAGGTACAGCTCTATACACTTCAGAATTAATCCTGCTACATTTATCAGCAGTCACATCATCAATAAACACCAGTGACCCAGTTCCATTGGCAGCCATACAGATGATGACAGATGATGTTATATGACATGGACTATGAGCCCTTCCTTTCCTTCTCCATACTCTTCTCTTCCCATCATTCTGGTAAAAGTTAATCATTTAGCAAGTCTAATCTGTTTTTTTAGCAAGTATAATCTGGCCTTTCTGTTCTTGTGTGTTACCAGTGGTTTGCATCCTGAGGTAAACCATCTATATTTACATTCATGAAGGCGTCACTTGATTGTAGACTTTGACAATGATACGCCTACCTCCTCCAGATTGTTCTTGACTTGGCTAGATGTTGTGAAGGGCTTTTTCTTCACCAAAGAAAGAATTCTGCAATCATCCACTTTAGTTGTCTTCTGTGGTCTTCTAGGACTTTTGGTGTTACTGAGCTGACCAGTGCATTCCTTCTTTTTAAGAATGTACCAGATTGTTGATTTGGCCACTCCTAAAGTTTCTTCTCTCTCTCTCTCTCTCTCTCTCTCTCTCTCTCTCTCTCTCTCTCTGTCTCTGTCTCTCTCTGTCTCTTTTGTTTTGGGGTTTTTTCAGCCTAATGATGGCCTTCTTCACTTGCATTGACACCTCTTTGGACCGCATATTGAGAGTTCCCATGAACAGCTACCAAATGTAAATTCAATGCTTGGAATCAACTCCAGACCATTTACCTCCCTAATTTGTCATGAAATAACGAGGAAACAGGCCACACCTGGCCATGAAACTGCTTAGTAGTCAATTGTCCAATTACTTTTGAGCCTGTGAAAATGGATGGACTCTGTTGGGAGGGAAAAAATAACTGCAAATCCTACATGGTTAATGCAGTATTTTTGTTAAACCCCTTGAATTAAAGCTGAAAGTCTACACTTCGATCACATCTTGATTACTTCATTTCAAATCGGTTGTGGTGTGGTGGTGTACAGATGCAAAATGATGAAAACCGTCACTGTCCAAATACTTATGGACGTGGCTGTATAATAGTTCATTCTGTGCAAATTATCTTTTTCTTCTAAAAACCATTGCATAGAAGTGCTAATACACTGAAGTGTGGACAGCCAATCAGGTTGCAACATTCAAGATTCTGTATCTTGTTGCCTGAAAAGTGTACAAAACATATTAGAAACTTATTCATGCGAAAAGAGTCTGAAGCTGAGTCTGGATTCTTCCTAACTTCCACTTGTGCTTACATTAATCTGATTTATGGGGCATGCTTTTGATATCTGTACTTATCTGTTCTCTCCAGAGCAAAGAGAGAGGAGCTGTAGTGAAGGAGGAAGGAGAGATGAGTTACTCTTGGAAATGGAAATGATTTCCAGAGTCTCAATCCACCTCTTCAGTCTTCTGAATGTCTGAGCCAGTGAAACCGAGGAAGCCTCTGTGCAGCCAGACAAACACCAGACTTACTTTTTTTTTCTTTTTTTTTTTCTTTTTTCTTTTTTTCTTTTTTTATAACCTCTCGGACTACTGCTGCTACCCTCGTGTTGGTCTGCAGCCTGAATCTGAGACTGTGATCAGAGCCATATAAAACTCTTCCTCCACTCTCTGTACTGCAGGAGTCTCAGACAGTCTAGGAGAGATTTCTGTTCTAGCTTTACAGTGTCACTGTCACTTGGTAAGGTAATAACCTCAACGACTTTACTTAATATGAAAACGACTCTGTTTTATTCAGGTTCTTTACAGCCATTGTATGATTTTGTTGTAACATAAACATACAGTATGGTCTGTGAGATGTCATGTTCACACGTTTAAAGAAAAGTGAGATGTTATACGTGAAAGCACAATGCCTTCCTGCTAACTTTTATTATGTTGCTCTAAAATTGACTCTGATTGGTTGGGTGACCTTGCGCTTACAGCTGTGTTCTGTTTTCACCACTATTGTGCTCGCTCTACCATCATGTCATGCAGCATTTTTATTTATTTTTATTTTTTTCTGCAAATGTGTGAACGTGACACAAAAGCAGAGCGAGAACATTTGTCACTTTCTTTCCATGGCCCTGGTGCACAAAATTTCTATTCTGAAGCAACATCGTGAATAGCATTGCGCTGTGTTTAACCCAGTCTCTCAGGGGAAGATGATCCTGACAGCCATATTTAAAACACACCACTTTAGAATCCTCCAAATGTGGACCTTTTTAAAACTGCAGTTTCGATACCTACTACAGGAATGTTTTATTTCTACTGATTTACATTTCACTTTTCTTGATGGAAATATTCTCTACAGGCTCTTCTACCCCTCTTGTATTTGGGCCTCAATACCTGCTCAGGCATTTTCTTTGAAATGTAGGACTGCTCTTTCCATGCAGGTGCTGTATTACTGTATAGTCAGGCTTTTATTATGCATTTGGAAAAGGGTGAAGCTAAACAAGCTAAAGTTAAGCTGATCACACACTGATGGGGTGTGACACTGAGGAACAAGCTGGAGACTGTGACCCAGCGAAACCTTCCACTTCATAGAACAACCACTGGTGAAAAGACGTTACAGGATTGTAGATCTATCAGCTATGGGTTGCTTTTAAAAATTGGTTTAAAAAAAAAAGAAAAAAAGAAAGACGTATTTGTTTTTATTGTTTTTCCAGGCATTGGCATAATCAAGTCGGAACAAAGTCATCTCAATCACATTACAAGGAACAAAGTAGGGAATAAAACAGGATGATGTGGTGTGCTGTTCTAGGGTGATTTTCCTATAACGGCACATTCCATAGTGTGTAATTCCTCTCATACCACAGTGATTTGCCAAGGATTACAATTTTTAATTTATTAACGAATACGAATGACACTTTTGCGGCTATAATTGTTCCCTCACCAGTTTCCTCCCCCCCAGTTACAAAGCACTGATACTCGGGACTCCTTCTATAAATGTTACTTAAACACGTCTTAACAAAAACTTCCCTATATCAACTCTACAGTTTTCTTTGCTAAATAAAATCCGTTTTTTGTTTTGTTTTTTGTTTTGTTTTTTTTAAATCCTTTTATCATGTGAAGTGTCCACTATACACGTCCCTGTGTATGAGCCGTTACTATAGAAACAGCGACATATGAGAACTAGTGCATTAATCTCAACCTGTCATTTATGTTTCAGCCGGAAACAACTGTCAGAGCTACTGTTAAAGAAAATGAATCCATAAATTCTGATTCGAGAATTCAACAGCGCTGTGGTATTAAAAACAGACTCTGCATGCATGTAACACATGGCACATTTCATGACCATGACCTAATTAAGATTCATAGGATTGAGTCTTCCTAATAATCATGGGAAAAATCCACATTATTTCTTTCTTTTTTTTTTTTTTTTTTTTTTTTTTGTGTGCATAATGTCTTACTTTTCCCCTATACATTTTATATTAAAATAATCAAGGAGCTCTGTGAAAAGCTGTGTGCATTTGAAAAGGGTGTATGATCACATTCAAGTGATTTTTATTTTTTTTTCTTCTCACTGTTTCATGGTTCTCACCAACACACAGCTGGATTTCCTGTATTGTCAGAAACAGCCCATGTGTGTAATCAGGCATCGCCGGGATCGTCTTTGCGGCTGTACGGGTCAACCAGCGATGCTGGCATGCAGTAGAGGAAATGCAGATGAAATCTAAAGGTGCTGAGCTAAACCATCATTATGTTCAGCATGGTGAAGAGGTTGGCACTCCAGGGTACATGTTTATTTCAGAATATGTTAAAAAAAAAATTTAAATAAATAAATAGCTGCACCTAACTTTATGGCACATAGATTTACACTTGATGTGAATACCACTCCACCTCCGTGTAGGCCAGAAGACTGTGAGTGCCATTTATTGTTTATTCCTCACATATGTGAACCTTGTTCCCACACTGAGGTTCTAATATGATTCAAGACTCCCGTTCTGTATGCAGTTGGTGAATTAGGCATAATGCTGTGATGTAAATTTTAATGCTTTTGTTTTTTCTTTCTGAGAACATTTATTTATGTTTATGCAAGAATATTGTTGGCTTTGTCTACTGCACATCTTTGTTAGACTATTATAGGCCTGCAATGTTAATTGTGAGTTTTCACAGCTAGAGATATGAAGGTTACCAAGTGATGTGACAGAAACGTGGACATGACGACGGCTTACACATCGACACGGACTGGTGTGCAAACGTGCACATATAATAACGGACGCACTCAACAAATCCCCTCAGGGACCGTAACCGCACACTCAACAAGAGCATGAGGATTGATTCTCTGGAATAAGAAATGTTTTGTCTGTCAGATTCCTTCACTCATATCTTCAGATTTTAAGGAATGGTGTGCATTTGCTGATCTTCCAGGCAGTGGATCTCGTGCACTTTTTGAACAACTAATGCTCCTGCTGAGGGGTTATGATTGATTATAATGAATATAATGATGAACTTAAGCAACTGATCTGTCTAATATTTTCTGCTAATAAGTTTGTAGTCACTTCTGTACCTCAGAAAAGTCAATGAGCAATAGGCCCATATTTTTTTCTGCATTCCTGGGGTTGGAACAAGAGCCAATTTGAGGTGAAGGAGTTGAACTGATTATTTTGTCTGCATCTGTACATAATATAATCCAAACGAAGTCTTTGCTAGTTGTTATTTTTATTGTGACGAAAGGAATTAAAGAATGAATTAGAGGTGTGTGGATGTAATGCGGTTTCTAAGGAAACATGGGCTCTAGAAAATTTAATGTGCTCTTGTAGCATTTATAGCTATGATAAGCATCATGCTACATATCCATTTGCTAGTTCATAGCACCACATACTATTCATTGCAGCTTAGACATTTGTGTGTGTGTGTGATGGTTACAGCAGGATTAGCAGAGCTCAGCATATGCAAATTAGCAATCAGGCAAGGCCTTCATAAATATAGGATATAGAATATATAGGTTTCACTATCTATGCTTTTAAAGGAGAAGAAAACAGGAACCAAGGTTTACATAGACAGTCCCCTCTGAAACTATAGGAACGGCTAGGCCAATTCAATTGTTTGTGCTGTACACATTTGGGTTTGAGATCAAAAAATGGAGACGAGAGTTTAGGATTTCAGCTTTTATATCCGGTTTTTTACATCTAGTTGTGTTAAACAACATAAGACGTAGAACCTTTTGTATCAGACCACCCAATTTTTAGGTGAGCAATCGTATAGGAACAGATAAATCTTGAAGTAAATTAAAGTAAATAACACTTTTGTTGTTAAAAAGGATAAGCCAACATGAAGATCAGAGAGCTGTCTATGGGAGAAAAGCAAGCCATTTTGAATCTGAGAAAAGAGGGAAAATCAATCAGAGGCACTGCACAAACATCAGGCATAGTCAATACAACAATTTGGAATGTCCTGAAAAGCACTGTGAGAGCTGTGAAAAACCCAAAAACAATAGTCCGTGACATCACCACTGCAGCAAGACAATGATCCGAAACACACTGCCAACTCAACAAAGAACTTAAGGGAAAAGGTGGAAGGTTTTAGGCCGGTGCCAAGTCAATCACCAGACCTTAACCCAATTGAGCATGCATTTCACTTACTGAAGAGGAGACTGAAGGGAGAAACCCTCTGAAACAAACAACAACCGAAAGAGATTAAGGTAAAAGCCTGGAAAAGCAATACTGAAGAAAAACCAACAATTTGGTGATGTCAAGCAGTCCCTCCAGGATTTTGTGATTTTGCGATCGCAGAAATTGATGCAAAATCAAGGAACATTCTCAGGAGCTTGCAATGTTTCAAAATTACCGCAGAACTGGGCCAAGGCACATCATGTGATGTCATCACAGCACGCATTCTGCTAAAGCCCTCTTCGATTCATGTGCGTCGAAAATGAGTACAGCTAAAAGGTCTCATTCACCAACAAACATCACTGCAAAAGATCGTGCAAAACTATTTTGCCAATTCAAGTAGTTTTCTGCAAGAAAGCACAAAAAACCTCTGCAAATTTTGAAAAAAGCCGCAGCGAAAGCAAGCAATTTTGGCCGCAACAATCATAAAAAACTCTGCGAAATCCTGTACGGACTGGTCAATGAGTCACAGGCTTGATGCAGTTATTGCAAGCAAGGGATATGCAACCAGTGTTATTCACATTAATTTATTTCAAGACTTATCTGCTCCTATACTAATGCTTGCCTAAAAATGGGGTGGTCTGATACAGAAGGTTCTATGTTTGATGTTGTTTAACACATAACAAATAAAAGCTGAAATTCTAAACTCTCATCTCTTATCCATTTTTTGATCTCAAACCCAAATGTCTTTGGTGTACAGCACAAACAATTGAATTGGCTTTGCTGTTTCAATAGTTTTGGTGGGGACTGTATGTATTTTAAACATTGTGTGCATCACAATGCAAAACCACAAAAAGTCCGCTCTGTACCATCTTTAAAAAAACCGACCAATTGGAGACTACTTTGCTATGACATAATTTGTTTATAGAAATTGCTCCCTTTTATAGCCAATATTTTTTTTTTCTCACAAAAAAAGAGCAATTTTCAGATAAACCTAAAGTCTGTCATTTTTTCTTTATCGTTAATCAAATTATCACTAATCAAATTATTTGTTTAGAACTAACCCTTCCAAACCAGCAGACAGATCCCATAATGCAATGCGACATGATTTTCACTCCTGAGCCTAAGTATCTGCCCACAAACTGACAATAATGCTGATGTTCATAAAGGGTCTACAAAATGATTAATAAATTAAACACAATACAATACAAGGCTTATTGAGTCAGAGGAATGACTAATGCTCATTGGATAGGAATCTTTGTTAATGGCTCAGTGACTAGCATCGGACATGTAGCATCTTTTGTCTTTTGAAATGACGTACAGGTCTCGCATCAAACTACTATTTACATCTATGTCAGATGGTTCACAGTTAAAGGTTAACTTTTTATTGTTCGCATCAAAGTAACAGGCTTTTGCTTAAACATGACACTGTGTCGTGTTCTCATGTTGCTGTCTCCTCATAGTATTCCAGCCACAGAGTAGCTTAACGTTAGTGATTTTTTTTTGGTTTTTTTTACCATTAAAAAAAAAAAAAAAAATCTGTTTCTGTACGCAGAGCTCAATACAAAATATATATGGTGGTTATATCCTTGGCTGGACATGCTTTTGTTTAAATACAACCAGTGTCACTGAATCTTCACGCTTCCAAGAGGTGTGATGTCACAACCTGGAACTGATATGGATCTAACTGGGATTATACCGTATATGAATCTACACAACATAGCGCATAATATTGAAGTGGAAAGAAATCAGTATAGTTTGCAAAATTATTTGCAAATAAATACCGGAAAAGTTGTGCAAGTATTCACCTCCCCTTTGCTGTGAGCCGTCAAAATTAGTTCCGTTGCCATCAGAAGTCTCATAATTAGTTGAATGGAGTCCATCTGTGTGCAATTAAAGTGTGATCTCAGCATAAATACACCAGAGTTTGTTAGAGAACACACATAATTAAACATCATTATAAAGACCAAAGACCAAGTTTAGAACAAAGTCCTGAAAAAGAATCCCAAACACTGAAAAACTTTGTTGTCCGTAGTGTGTGAATAATGTGCCCTGCAATGGGTCGGCACCCCATCTAGGGTGTCCCCCTTCTTGTGCCCCGAGTTCCCTGGGATAGACTCCAGGCTCTCCCGCGACCCTGTGTAGAATAAGCGGTATGGAAAATGGACGTATGGATGTTGTCCTTCAAATTAGTCAGAGAAGCAACCAAGAAGCCAATAGTAGCTTGAAGGTAGCTGGAGAGATCCACAGCTCAGATGGGAGAAAATATTCACAGGACAACCATAACCTAGACACTACACAAAGCTGGGCTCCAAGCCAAATCCATTTCTTGTTCCAGGATGCAACACAAAATGTTCAAGGGGGGGTGAATAATTATGCAAGACACTATGTTTTTGTCTGAAGTTTAGCTACTGAGTCTGTTTTTCAAGTGAAATATCATTTTAATGGTTTTAACTGTTCCATCTTGTTAAGGCTGCTAGCACCAGAAACAGCACAGTTAATTAAATGTAGTATTAACTATGAAACAACTTATCTGTAATTATGTGAGACTGAACTTGTTGCGTGTTACTAACCTGCCAGCTGTCCTTCTGTTACAGTGGGGGGAAAAAGTATTTGATCCCCTGCTGATTTTGTACGTTTGCCCACTGACAAAGAAATGATCAGTCTATAATTTTAATGGTAGGTGTATTTTAACAGTGAGAGACAGAATAACAAAAAAAAAAAATCCAGAAAAACGCATTTCAAAAAAGTTATAAATTGATTTGCATTTTAATGAGGGAAATAAGTATTTGATCCCTTCGACTTAGTACTTGGTGGCAAAACCCTTGTTGGCAATCACAGAGGTCAGACATTTCTTGTAGTTGGCCACCAGGTTTGCACACATCTCAACAGGGATTTTGTCCCACTCCTCTTTGCAGATCCTCTCCAAGTCATTAAGGTCATTTTCAATGCCCTGGCTGAGGGAAGGAGGTTCTCACCCAAGATTTGACGGTACATGGCCCCGTCCATCGTCCCTTTGATGCGGTGCAGTTGCAGAAAAACACCCCCAAAGCATAATGTTCCCACCTCCATGTTTGACGGTGGGGATGGTGTTATGACTTGGGGTCATAGGCAGCATTCCTCCTCCTCCAAACACGGCAAGTTGAGTTGATGCCAAAGAGATCTGACCACACCTGACCACAACACTTTCACCCAGTTCTCCTCTGAATCATTCAGGCAAACTTCAGACGGGCCTGTACATGTGCTTTCTTGAGCAGGGGGACCTTGCGGGCGCTGCAGGATTTCAGTCCTTCACGGCGTAGTGTGTTACCAATTGTTTTCTTGGTGACTATGGTCCCAGCTGCCTTGAGATCATTAACAAGATCCTCCCGTGTAGTTCTGGGCTGATTCCTCACCGTTCTCATGATCATTGAAACTCCACGAGGTGAGATCTTGCATGGAGCCCCAGACCGAGGGAGACTGACAGTTTCTTCCATTTGTGAATAATCGCACCAACTGTTGTCACCTTCTCACCAAGCTGCTTGGCGATGGTCTTGTAGCCCATTCCAGCCTTGTGTAGGTCTACAATCTTGTCCCTGACATCCTTGGACAGCTCTTTGGTCTCGGCCATGGTGGAGAGTTTGGAATCTGATTGATTGATTGATTGCTTCTGTGGACAGGTGTCTTTTTACAGGTAACAAACTGAGATTAGGAGCACTCCCTTTAAGAGAGTGCTCCTAATCTCAGCTCATTACCTGTGTAAAAGACACCTGGGAGCCAGAAATCTTGTTGATTGATAGGGGATCAAATACTTATTTCCCTCATTAAAATGCAAATCAATTTATAACTTTTCTGAAATGCGTTTTTCTTGATTTTCTTGTTGTTATTCTGTCTCTCACTGTTAAAATACACCTACCATTAAAATTATAGACTGATCATTTCTTTGTCAGTGGGCAAACGTACAAAATCAGCAGGGGAGCAAATACTTTTTTCCCCCACTGTACATATCAGCTATTTAAAAGAAAACTGAGCACACCAATGCCTTCTTTTCACAGATATCAGTGTCATTATACTGCGAGGAAGTGAAGCTACAGCAGCTTATGTGTACTGGTGTACAGTCTGAAACTCTCAACAGCAGAGCTGTTTAAAAAATGCACTTTTTAAAAAACTAATGAAATGCCCCAGATATCACACACCTAACATATCATTATTAATAACAGATAATTATAGTAGTAGTATTGAATGTATAGACTCACAGGTGTGCTGAGGAATCTGCTTTAAAATGGAACGTGTTAAGTGAATTCGTGACCCTGAGTTCAAGTGAATTATGAACATCATAAATATAGTAGGGTAAAGTGGATCACTAGTCCATGAGTCCGGTGCTGTCCTGTATTTTGGGTTTCAACAAACAAAAGGTTTACAAGATCAAGAAGATGAAGAGGAATCCTCCTCCACTGGACGGAGAGCATGCCGTTTCAAGAGTGTTTTTAGGATCTCAACCTCACGTTCGGCTTCTTTCAGCTTTCTCTGGAGCCTCTCATTGCTCTTCTGTAGGGACTGATTTTCCTAAACACACACACACACACACACACAAAATTACTCCACACAGTTTCACACTTTACAAATGTATACACTGATCAGTCATAACATTAAAACCACTGACAGGTGAAGTGAATAACATTGATTATCTTGTTACAATGGCACCTGTCAAGGGGTGGGATATATCAGGCAACAAATGAAGAGTCAGTTCTCGACTAGAAGTAGGAAAAGGATCAGAGTGACTTTGACAAGGGCCAAATTGTGATGGCTAGATGACTGAGTCAGAGCATCTCCAAAGCAGCAGGTCTTAGGGGGGTATTCCCAGCAGTGGTTAGTACCTACCAAAAGTGGTCCAAGGAAGGACAAATGGTGACCTGGCAACAGGGTCATGGGTGCCCAAGTATCATTGATGCGTGTGGGGAGCGAAGGCTAGCCCGTCTGGTCCGATCCCACAGAAGAGGTACTCGAGCACAAATTGCTGAAAACGTTCATGTTGTAGAAAGGTGTCAGAACGCACAGTGCATTGCAGCTTGCTGCGTATGGGGCTGCATAGCCGCAGACCGGTCAGAGTGCCCATGCTTCCTGGGGAAAAGATGGCACCAAGATGCACTATGGGATGAAGGGAAGACGGCGTAGGCAGCGTGATGTTCCTGGCAATGTTCTGCTGAGAAACCTTGGGTCCTGGCATTCATGTGAATGTTACTTTGACACGTACCACCTACTTAAAACTGTTTGCAGACCAAGTACACCCCTTCATGGCAACAGTATTCCCTAATGGCAGTGGCAGGATAATGCAGGATAATGCGCCCTACCTCACTGCCAAAATTGTTCAGGAATGGGTTGAGGAACATAACAAAGAGTTCAAGGTGTTGACTTGGCCTCCAAATTCCCCAGATCTCAATCTGATTTAGCATCTGTGGAATGTGCTAGACAACAAGTCTGATCCCTGAAGGCCCCACCTCGCAACTTACAGGACTTAAAGGATTTTCTGCTAACGTCTTGTCGCCAGAGACCACAGCACACCTTCAGAGGTCTTGTGGAGTCCATACCTCAACGGGTCCGAGCTGTTTTGGTGGCACAAGTGGGACCAACACAATATTAGGCAGGTGGTTTTAATGTTATGGCTGATCAGTGTATATATATCACAGAACCACTTGCACTACAAGGTTACGGTGGTTAAATTAAAAAAGGAAAATCATGCAGAGCCTTATGCTCTTTCAAAATAGCTTTGCCGCCTCCAGGTCCATGGTTTGATCCTGAGTTAGGGTTACTTTTTATGTCCCAAAAACAAGCCAGTCCTGCCGGATCACATTTCATGCTCTCACACCTGCCACTGAGAGGATCCCTAAGCATGCCAAATGGTCTTGTGTATTGTTAATATTAGTAATAACCCACTCACATACTCACTTTCAGTAACCACTTTATCCTGTCAGGGTCACGGTGGATCTGGAGACAATCTTGGGAACACTGGGCATGAGGTGGGAGTACACACTGGATGGGACACCAGTCCATCGCAGCACGCCATGCACACACATTCACACATTCGTTCACACCTAGAGGCAATTGATATTTGTCAGTCCACCATACTGACGTATTTCTGGGAGATGGGAGGAAACTGGGGAAACCTGGAGCAATCCCACACGGACACTGGCAGAACATGCACAGGAACTCTACACAGACAGTAACCCAAGCTCAGAACTGAACCTAGGACCCTGCACCATAACTGAGATGATAGTATGTTTTTTGTGTATTTTAAAATAAATTCCTTGCTAAGTAGTAAACAGAACAGAAAGGTGAGAAGTATTTTAAAAATCCTGCCGAAACACCAATAACCTTCTCCGGAGCTTCGTAGCTGGGCTTGTTCTCCTCAGTAGGGTTAAGTGTGTTGGGGGTCTTGTTGGCACAGACTCGTTTGCGCTGAGGAACAGGGCTCGGGCATGGTGTGAGGGGTGGACCGCTTGGACACAGCAGAGATGACTGCAAATGGCTGGATGATGGAGTTCCCTCTGTCTGAGTACTTCTGTGCACCATTATGGTTCTTGGCTCTGTGCACGGGCTGAACTGTTTATGGCAGTCAGAGTTGTCTGTTAGAGCATCGGGTGGATATACAAACCGAGTTTCATCTGACCCTGCAAAAAAAAGATTTAAGAGTATTAAATTCAGTTGGGGCATCCAAAAAAACAAAAAACAAAACACTTCCTCAAAATTATTTTTGTAATTACACAGTCTGGTTCAATCCAAAATTGACCATCATCATCAGTCATTTAAACCATAGCATATGCTGTTGATTCTTATATTTTTACTCTCATTATTTAAAAATATGTTTTATTGCTTTACACTTTTGGTTATCTCACCATCATGACCACGTGTTGAGGTATCTGGCGTATTAGAAGGTGGACTCCAGTCTGCGCTGCTGCTTGGTTTGGCATTCTTTTTACACTCAAATGCTACCTGATCCTTGCAGGATTTATGACAGTTCATTCCACAGTCTGCAGAATCACAAGATAAGCAGTATAGACTTCCCAACTTATATGGCCAAAAGTTTGTGGTCACCTGACCATCACACCTGTATGTGCTTTTTGAACATCCCAATCAAGATTTAGTCCCACTATTTGCTATTATAATAAGCTTCACTCTTCTGGGAAGGCTTTCCACTAGATTTTGGACTGTGGCTGTGGTGATTTGTGCTCATTCACCAACAAGAGGAGGGGCACTGATGTTGGGTGAGGAGGCCTGGGGTGCAGTCAGCCTTCCATCCAACACAGTGAGGTTCAGGTCAGTGAGTTCTTCAGTGAGATTGAGGTCAGGGCTCTGTGCAGGCCACTCAAGTTCTTTCACTCCAATCTTGGCAAACCATGTCTTCATGGAGCTCACTTTGTGCACAGGGGCATTTTCATGCTGGAACAAGTTTGGGCCCCTGAGTTCCAGTGAAGGGAAACTGCAACACTAAGGCACACAAAGACATTCTAGACAATTGTGTGCTTCCAACTTTGTGGCAACAGTTTGGGGAAGAACCACACATGGGTGTGATGGTCAGGTGTCCACAAACGTTTGGCCGTATAGTGTATGCAACATACACTATATACAATTGTGCTTAGCTATTTATAACACAAAATCATTAAATAAGAATGTATTGACTGTCCACTATCATAAAATAGTAAAAGAATGATTGTTCACCTCTGCATCTGTAGCCTTGTTTAATGACGCCCCACAACTGCAACACAATAAGAAAAATGCATTTCAGTCTGACTCAGCAGATCCGCTTGCTACATAGCAGCATGGTCATATCTGTTTGCTAGTATGACTTACAAATCCTGAGCAGTTGTCGCAGAAGGTAGGCCTCATGTATGTGGTTTCTTGGAAGCTGTGAGAAAAGCCTAGGCCGAGTTTGGAACAGATGACACTGGCACGCATGAAATAAGCTGTGATCTCGTCTCTGCTGATGAGTCCGTCTCTGTATCGAGCAGCAAGGACAGTAAGAAAAACTAACTAATGTGAAAGTAAAGTTGAAATCGCTGTTGGAAGCATTTAATTTGGCACTGAGATGCACCAGGCATGACAGAAGCCAGGAATAATAAACATTAAGTGATTTGTAATTGGGATAACACATATCAGGTGTCCACATACCTGGTCATATAGTATTAACAGATCCTGTCAGACCACCCTGTAAAAATTGTATTGTGCATACAAAAACAAGGTCTAATTTTTGCTGCAATCTGTATTCATATTTGATACTCACTTGTCCTTGTCTGTAACACAGAATGAAAAAGGAAAGCTTGCAGCAATTTTCTCAAAGTCTTCCTGGGAGATGAAGCCCCTTTCGTCATGATCATAATTCATAAATACAGACTGCCAGAAAACAGATGCAAGGACCAGAAGAACATGTATGATCCTGTATATTCATATAGACATTTTTTTTTTTACTATAATAAACAAAAAAGCTTTATAATCTACAATATACAACCCTTGGCCAAAATTATGGAATCAACACACTTAGATGATGTTCACTCATTCACAACATTCTGGCTTTGTGAAACATTCCTCAAAAACATTATGGAATCACACTGTAATTTGCATTGCTAAAACAAATACCAGCACAAGTCTAAAAACGCTAATTAGTCTGCAGTTAAAAAAGAGTGCTCACAGACCTGAAAGGAAACATGGCCCCGATAAGAGAGTTGTCAACTGAAACAATGGAAAGGATTATAAAACTCCTTCAAGAAGGAAATCCAACACAGAGTGTGGCAAAGGATGTTGGTTGTTCCCAGTCAGCTGTGTCTAAAATTTGGTGCAAGTACAAACAAAATGGGAAGGTTATAAAAAGGAAAATATACGGGTAGACCAAGGAAGACGTCAAAGCAATTTGCCTTGAAAATAGAAAATGCACAACAAAACAAATGAAAAACAAATGAATGTTTTCAATGTTATAAAGATGACTGCCTGAAGGAAACAATCAAATTTCCCCACTCATTTATGATATGGGGTTGCATGTCAGGTAAAGGACCGGGGAGACCTCAAATTTTGGACACTTTTCTCATTCCATTGTTAGAAAATAGGTTTGGTGATGATGAGGTCATTTTTCAGGATGATAATGCATCTCGCCACGGAGTAAAGAGTGTTAAAGCTTTTCTTCAGGAAAGGCATATCAACTCAATGACATGGCCACCAAACAGTCCGGATCTCAATCCAACTGAAAATTTATGGTGGAAAATTAAAAAAATTATCCATGACAAGGCTCCATCCTGCAAAGCTCGTCTGTCAACCGCTATTCGAGAAAGTTGAAACCAGATTGATGGAGAATAGTTTTTCATTAGTGAAGTCCACGCCTCAAAGAAATCAGGCTGTCATAAAAGCCAGAGGAGGAGCAACAAAGTAGTAATTGTGATTTTTTGTTGTTGTTGTTGTTGATTCCATAATTTTTTCCTCGACATTGAGTGATTCCATCATTTTTTAATCTACTTGATCTTGAAAAAATATGCCATTAATTAAAACATTTTAATTTTATTTGTTTGAGGTATGTTTCACAAAGCCAGAAGGTTAAGCTATTAAATAAAAATTGTTTTGTGTCATATCTGTGATTTGTTTATTTGCTACGAAATAAAAAGTTCTGGGTGATCTAAGTGTGGTGATTCCATAATTTTTGCCAGGGGTTGTATATGAATAGAAACATTCTTATAGGATCGTTGAAAAAATAGTCGTAAAACCTAAGTAGTAAACAGTTTGTTGTTTAGCTTGAAAAACCTAAAGCACTCTTTTCAAAGGCAGAGGACATTCAAAGAAATTGTGTTTATGGCTCATGCAACACTCACATCAACCATTCTCTGAACGTGTTTGCTGATGGTTTTGGGATCTGGCTTGGGAGCAACACCTGAAGCCCAGTCCACCACCACCACAGGGGGTCTGTAAGGAGTCGCTGGCTGATGGAGAACAACAACAACCAAAATTTAAAAAAACATTAGATATAAAATACCATAAACTGTTTTGTGATCATTAGTTTTTTGGTTCATACTGTTACCTATGGAGGTAGAATCCATGCCAGAGTGAACTGCAACCATTCCAGTGGAAAAAAATGTGAAATACAATACGTAAAAAGTATTGCTTTTCATTAATGACATGCAGAAATCACACTGAAAAGCAAAAGCTCTCTCGCTCTTACGTTACATGACCTCTTCAGTAAAAAACAATCAGCAGGAGATTGCTTTTTTAAGAAATAATTGCTGACTTGTGTTTCCTCCCCCAGTCCAAAGACATGTTGTAGGCTGATTGGCATTTCTAAATTGTCTATAGTGTGTAAAAGGGTGTGTGAATGTGTGTGTGATGGGTTGGGACCCCGGCCAGGGTGTCCCCTGCCTTGTGCCCTGAGTCTCCTGGGATAGGCTCCATGCTCCCTGCGACCTTGTGTAGGATATGAAAAATGGATGGAATTGCTGACTTGTCTTGAGTGTGGTAAATGTGAATGTAATTCCCTATTGCATCGCATTCCACTTTCATCAGTAATAATCGAGCCACACTGAAATGCAACCACTGTCTGAAGATGTATTAGGTGGCATTGTTGTTAAAACAGTATAATTTTCCAGGAGGGGCTTTCATTCATATAAAGGAACATCCTTTCTTATTGGCTCATTGTTTCTTCATTGCCACTGCATTGATTGATGAACTGTAAATCATACTTTTCACAATTACTACTAAAAATGAAGTGTTAAAATGAATACTTACAGCTGACAGGAGGACTTAGGAGTTACATATGTCACCATTTGTGTACAGCTCACATTAGGACTACTTCAACATTCATCATTGGTGTGATTGCATTTTGCTCTGGCACAGAATCTTCTCCATGGTTATCCACAGTGTGAACCCTCTTAATAATGTCCATCATTAAAACCTCTAACACTTTCATTTATAACAAATCTGAAACACACAAAGTTTGCAGCTGCACTCACAGGTGCTCTGTGGTTCCTTGGCTCTCGTGCGTAGGACAGCTCATAGATTTCATCCTCGGTGTAGTACAGGTCAAGAGACAGCTGTGTGGGAGAACCAGCAAAACATTTCTTAGTCATACTTCAGGAGAAACACTGTAAGCTGTTTTCTTTTCCATCACCCACACCTAGTCTGAATGAAGTAGAATTCAATTCTAAAGGTTTTCACCTTCCTTGTCTGTAACCAGCACATCTCACTGCCTCCAATAACAAGACAGAGGTCAGAGAGAAAAAAAAATCACTTCAGAAATTAGTTTGTACAATTGAAAGTTGAAATCGCTTAAAGCAAAAATGGTTTTGTTTAATTCTACAGAGAACTACAGTGGGTATAGAAAAGAATCACCCCCTTTAAAATAATCACATTTTGTTGCTTTTCAGCCTGAAATGAAAACGGACACAGTTTTGTTTTATCCAGCTGTATTTACTCAGTGCAACGTATAATGTCCAAGTGAAAGATACAACACCACCATGTCAGAAAAAATAAAAAATATAAATAAAAAAACAGAAATACTGAGTAGAAAAAGGATCACCCCCTTGCTATAATTTGCCTTATTTTTTTTAATTACAGCCTTTGGTCTGTAGGGATATGTCTCTACTAACTTTGCACATCTAGACTTTGCAATATTTGCCCACTCTTCTTTACAGAACTGCTCAAGTTCAGTTAAATTTGATGGTGACCGTTTGTGGACCACAGTCTTCAAGTCATTCCACAGATTTTCAGTGGGGTTTAAGTCTGGGCTCTGACTAGGCCATGCAAGGACATTCACCTTTTTCTCCTTCAACCACTGTGTGGTCAGTTTTGCTGTGTGCTTTGGGTCCTTGTCATGTTGGAAGGTAAACCTTCTTCCCACTGACAACTTTCTGGCAGAGGGCAGCAGATTTTCCTCAAGAATTTGATGGTATTTTGCCCCATCCATTTTCCTTCTATTCTGACAAGTGCTCCAGTCCCTGCTGCAGAGAAACACCCCCATAACAGGATATTACTACCTTCATGCTTTACTGTAGGAATGGTGTTATTTGGATGGTGAGCTGTATTGGATTTCTGCCAGACATATCATTTGGTGTTGAGACCAAATAATTCAATTTTAGTCTCATCTGACCATAATACCTTTTTCCATGTGGCCTCAGAATCTTCGAGGTGCATTTTGGCAAAGCTCAATTGTGGGTGGCTTTTTTTCTTGCAACCCTCCCATACAAGCCACATTTGTGGAGAATTTGTGATATTGTTGTCACATGCACACAATGACCACTCTTTGTCATAAATTCCTGCAACTGCTTCAGAGTTGCTGTAGGCCTCTTGGTAGCCTCTCTGACCAGTTTCCTCCTGGCTCTTTCATCCAGTTTGGAGTGACGTCCTGATCCAGGGAGGGTCTGTGTTGTACCAAATACCTTCCACTTCTTAATAATAGACTTCGCTGTGCTTCTAGGCATTGATAAAGCCTTTGAAATTTTTTTATATCTCCTGACTTGTGCCTGTCCACAACTTTATCCCGGAGATCTTTTGACAGTGCCTTGCCACCCATAGTTGATTGTTTGCTTCAGTTGCACTACAAAATGCTACAGGAAAGATCTTTTCATGCTGAGCTAATCAAAATGACCACAGCTGATCACAGTTGAAAGTCAAATGGATTTGTGTGCCATTGAGAAGGTGATTAGCTACACCTGATTGAGTTTACAAGTCATTTGATCCTTTTTCCAACTCAGTGATTCTGGTTTTTTATTTATTTATTTTTTTCTGGCATGTTGGTGTTATATCTTTCACTTGGATGTTATAAGTTGCACTGAGTAAATACAGCTGGATAAAACAAAAACTGTGTCCGTTTTCATTTCAGGCTGAAAAGCAACAAAATGTGATTATTTTAAAGGAGGGTGATTCTTTTCTATGCCCATTGTATATCTGATTAAAAAACAATGTGATGTTTTACTAACCCCATTTCCATAGAAGTTGGGATTTTTTCTAAAATGCAATAAAAACAAAAATCTGTAATTTTTATCGCTGTGTTACATCACCCTTACATTTAATTACACTTTTTAGTCGTTTGGGAACTGAGGATACTAATTGTTGCAGTTTTGCAAGTGGAATTTTTGTCCATTCTTGCTTGATACAAGACTTCAGCTGCTCAACAGTCCTTGGTCACCATTGCCTGATTCTCCTCTTCATGATGCGCCATAAGAGACAGATCTGGACTGCTGGCAGGCCAGTCAAGCACACACACTCTGTGTCTACGAAGCCACGCTGTTGTAGCATGTGCAGAATGAGGCCTGGCATTGTCCTGCTGAAATAACCATTTCCCACTTCCTGGGAAAAGACGTTGCCTTGATGGCAGCATATGTCTCTCTAAAATCCCAATATATGCCTCCGTGTCAATGGTGCCTTCACACATATGCAAGTTACCCATGCCGTGGGCACTGATGCACCCCCATACCATCACAGATGCTGGCTTTTGCACCTTTCGCTTATAACAGTCTGGTTGGTCTTTGGCACAGAGAACTCGGCAGCGTTTCTGCATAGAGTTGATGTGTGGCTTCCTCCTTGCGTAATAGAGGTATGGGTTGCATTTCTGGATGCAGCAGCGGACTGTGTTAAGTGACAACAGTTTTCTGAAGTACTCCCGAGTCCATGTGGTTATATTTATCACAGTAGCATGACGATTTCTCAGGCAATGCCACCTGATGGCTCGAAGTTCACGCACATTCAACAGTGGTTTCTGGCCTTGCCCTTTACACAGTGAGATTTCTCCGGATTCCCTGAATCTTTTCACAATATTATGCACTGTAGATGGTGAAAGCAATCTTGCGTTGAGCAATGTTCTTTTTGAACTGACTGACAATTCTCTCACAAAGTTTGGCACAAAGTGGTGATCCATGACCCATCCTTGCTTGCAAAGACTGAGCTTTTGGTGGATGCTCCTTTTATGCCCAATCCTGATACCCTCCCCTGTTACCAATTAACCTGATCCTCCAAAATAGTGTTACTTGAATATTCTCTAAACTTTTCAGTCTTATTTTGCCTCTGTCCCAACTTTTTTTTGAGTGTGTTTATAAGGCATCAAATTCTAAAGTTGTTTATATTTACAAAATATAATTAAGTTGGTCAGTGAAAACACTGAATATCTTTTCTTTGTACTTTTGTCAGTTAATTAAAGTTTCACAAGACTTGACAAATCACAGATTTTTGTTTTTATTCCATTTAGAAAAAATCCCAACTTTTATTGAAATGGGGTTAGTATAATGCCACTGAAGAGGAGGTAATACTTTTGAGCTTGTATACAGTATAGTGTATTTTACTAGATTACTGAGTGCATTTACCTGTAAACTCTGAAGAAACAAAAACAACCAAAATTATACATTTAGGTTGTAAGCTTATGTGAGTATGTGAACTACTGTGTTTCTTGGATCCGAATCCAAAACTATATGGATTGAAATTTTTTTAATTTATTTACAAAATTACAAAAGATTTACTTCAACAGGAAGCATGATGTGTGAGGCTTAGTTTCTCTTATTACAAAAAAAAACAACAAAAAAACAAAAGAAACAAACAAAAAAAAATACAGATTGGAGTTCTGGTTTCAACCTGAAAGTAAATAGGGGAAAGAAAACTTAAAATAACTGGTCTTTGCGAATATGAAACAAAAAAGTTGATTTTAGTTTCATATTTCACATTTATTTCAGTTCGTATTTGCATTCACACATGCACAGTGCAGGCACAAACACACACACTCACACTCCCCCAAGCATATAAAATAGTTTTGTGTGTCTGTTTTCATCAATATTCTTTATATTGCTAATTAAAATGAACATACAATATATTAGGTATTTAAAAATGTTTTTTATGTGTATTGCTATAAAAAGGTTGAATGGGTTATTTAGACATACACCGATCAGCCATAACATTAAAACCACAGACAGGTGAAGTGAATAACATTGATTATCTCATTACAGTGGCAGCTGTCTAGGGGTAGGATATATTACGCAGCAAGTGAACAGTCAGTTTTCGAAGTTGATGTGTTGGAAGCAGAAAAAATGGGCAAGCGTAAGGATCTGAGCGACTTTGACAAGGGCCAAATTGTGATGGTTAGATGACTGATCGGTGTACGTTCCTAAGTATGTAGTGAACAGAAGATAAAGCCAGTACTGACGGTCAGTAAGTGCACTAGGTCTTTGTTTGCGTCCAGGAGTGGTGGATTCTGCTGCAGTTGGATGAGTTCGTTTATGTGGTTGTAGAGGGCCTGAAGTTTCTGCACATTGATCTTGCCATTGTCCACATAGTCAGTCATGGCCTCGTTCACAGCAATCAAGTCTTTCAGATGGACCCCCAAGATAGGAATCTTGAAGCCTGTGGATTTGCTGTATGCTTGTCTGTAATTCTCGTAGTTTCGAGATGACGAGAGCAGATCAGTCATTTCATTCAGAACCTGTGGAGAGAAAGAGCCTTAAGCAACTCAGTCTCTGGACCTGTCTGATTCATCGTGATGCTCTACTTCTGGTGCTTCTGCAGTCAAGTTTCACCCTTCTTTCAGTAGCTAATCTCACCTGAATACTGTAGACTGTATCTAAGAACTGCTGCTGTAATCATAAAGACTGATGCTCATACACACCATCCTTTCAACACAATATTGTTTGGCTTTATAGAAAAATAATCATTTACAATAAACATTATTTGGTGTCACACAGAAGAGGATATGTTCTCATGCCATCTCAGGGAGTTTTTCCTTGCCACTGTTGCTTCTGGTTTGCTCATTAGGGATCTAAATCCACATATTGATTTCTAGGTAATGTAAGGACCAACACAGACACATGTAGACATAAATTTGAGGCTTAAAAGGAAATAATAGTTTTATATTATGATATTATGACACTTTTAGATCAGTTTTCTCACAAGTACTTTAGTTAATCGTTTAGCTTTGTTAGCAACTGAAGTTCAGGTTCTAGGTGAAACCTATCAGTGAAATATGATCATACTATGATTTCAAAATTAATATTAAAAGTTTTCCAGATGTCCATGAAATTCTGGTAACAAACAATTATGACAGAACGTATGGCGGATATCATACCTTGGTGGTTTCATTTGGCACATGTGTACACGTGTCTTTCAGTCGGGAAATAGATGTGTGACAGAGGCCTCCCACCACAGCCATAAGAGAGTTAAAGTTCTGCATCTGCTGGAGGTTCTGCAGCAGTGGAACACAAAGGATTATCACACTGCAACAAAAAATATTAATAAATCTGTATGGATGTGTAGGGCTCTGCCTGTTTGTGATTTTTGTTGCAGGATGGATATCAGCAGCAACGTATGACATATTGTATATTCAGTATATGGGAGATACCATTGCTTAGCACAATGGGACATTCCATTGTGGGGTTTTGTGACATCCGATAAAGATACTTATTACGTGTTTTAGATTACTGGCAGAGTTGGAGTCTAGATCTTATTCATTTCTCAAGAACACAGTCTTAGTGTTCAGAGTATTTTGAGGTCTCAGTTTTAGCTGGTAATCACTGCCTCTTTCCAGCATACTGAAGGTGATAATCATCTCTTTCCACATGCAGTATCTTCACTAACACAGGAAATTCCCCATTCCTTTCATAAGTATGAACATTTCTCAAATGACAGATGACATTACAATTATACTAATTACAGCATAACAACACAAAAACATTGAAATGAGTACAATCCTGTGCTTAGAGTGGGCCGGTATTCACTGATAGACAGTTGCGGCACATCTATGTTTTGCTCTTGCAAGTACCAAAAGGTTTTTGGCATACCAGTACCACGTGCACTACTACGGTCACAATCATTAGTAATATATGACACGTCTACAGGATTTGCTTGAGTATTTGCTCTTGACTTCAACTTAATCAATAATGATTAATGGATCGGTTTCATTAAAACTCGGAGGTGGAAGAACATCCTGAAATGTGGAGCATGTTACCTGCGCTACATAGATGAACTTGGTGAAAACCTCGGCTCGGAGCTGAGGGGTCGGCCGACTGAGCACCATGAGCTGTACCCACTGGGAAATACCATTGCACAGTGCAATGGAACGCTCCATCGTGGGGTTCTCTGACAAACACTCATTTCTGATATATTTCTGGTAATCTGCAAACTGAAATAAATGAAAATCCTTACATATGTATGAACTTACTAATACTAATAACTTGAGTGTTTATTAGTGGTCATCCTGAGTAAATGAATAAGAGATTACTAAAATTTGAACTTGAGATTTTATTACACTTGAAATGCACACCATTTCTTAATATTTGGTTCTTAATCAATAGGTATAATTGAATACCCAATCTACCCAAACTTTTATTATAGTCTTCACAAATTAATCGACATTGATGTAGTCATGTTGATTTGTCCTGCAAAGATAAAGAATGCATTTTACCATTTTACCTTTGCGAAAAAAAGTACTCACAGATATCCTGCAGAAAGATTTGAACTCCAAGTAGGTGAGATGCTCTGCTAACTCCACTGGCTCCAAATGATCGAAGAGCAACGACACTTTCCTCTTCCTGCTGCTTCTTACCTTCATTTTCTGACTGGCTTTGTGAGACCACACTCTGTCACCCCTAAATCAGATCAGAGGAGAAAGATCAGATACAAACTTTAATTTAGTATTTATTTGCAGTTCAGTCAATATTCAGAGAAAGATGGTTTTTTTTTGACTGAATATTGTCTGAATATTGTTTGAACAGTCAATTATATGAAAGCAAGAATTGGTATTATTACAACACTGACATGCAGTTGGTTTGCAGTAAAGGGCAGAGATTCTCCTGTCCATGTTCCCTCATAAGCTCCTTAAATTGCTCCAAAGTTTCTGCCAGACAGCTGTGCAACTGGAACATGGTCCAGAACTCACTTATCCAATACCTATAGAGAAAATATGCACAGTAAAATAATAATAATAATAATAATAATAATAATAATAATTTTTAAAAAAGCAAAAAACTGAGGTCTGTTTTCTTTTGAGCAGCTTTACTCCTTCACATTTCAGATGGGATCACTGTCAGATCTGACAGGGCATTAACATCCCGGGGGGGGGTCAACGAGCTGTTTAAAACTGCTTAGAGCAGAGCTGTGACTGACTTTCTGCTCCTGCGGATGGTCGCAAATGCATACTCTAGAGATGTGCACGCAATCAAGACTTAAATTAGTCTTTATAAGTTCACATGCAGCAGGAAAAAAAAAACAGATTTATTTATTTATTTTTAAATAATGTTAGACATTCAGCAACCTTAAACGTACCTCAAAGCTGTGTGAGACATATTAGGATAAGAATTAGACACTGCTACAGTATCTGTAATGAAATGGCCTGTTCAGTCATGAGACCTTAACCTAATTTAAACTGTTGGATTAAAGGTTCTAGCTTTGGAATATCTTGCATGCCCTCAAAATTAATATAGCTAGTCTTTAATATGTTTAATTATTGCAAAAGAAAGAAAATAGACATTCATTAAAAACATAAAATAAAAAATAAAAAGACATGTCAATGGGCATGGGCAGTGTGTATGGTTTATAACACAATAATCATGCGTAATTAAAATCTAGTTATTAACATCAAACGATGTCACATTTATACAATGTTTAGTCGAAGATCATTTCATTAATAAAAGATCAAGCTAACAGTGCTGAGATATAGAGGACCACTGTAGACAAAACATATTAATGTTCATTTTCTGTGATTATGATTTTATCACTAGGTCATGTTTCACTAATAGGGGAAACAGTAATGTTAGCTTGCTAATATTTGCTAATATAGAGCAAACCCGCATTAGCAGTGTGCTGCTACTTCACATATCAGTATTCATTTATGAAAGATTGTGTTATGTAGACAAATATTAAGATGCCATTTTGTCTGTTATGGTCCTTTATACTGAACAAGTTAACAGTCAGTGCAAGTGGTTTGTTTTAGATAAGGACAGATTAACAATACTTCTGTTGTTGAAGACAGGAGAACCTACCGAATGAAATAGCATATTTTCAGGCATGCTGCAGACTTTTCAGCCTCCAATGTATTTTTAAAGGTAAAGAATACAATGTAAGGAATATAAGCAAGAAAATGGAAAATAAGGGACATACAGTAAGCTGACACTGAAGAACTTAGTGTTTTCTTGTGGCTTGGTAATTTGAAGTGTTTTTTTTTAAAACAACATACAATGCAAAAGCAAGAACCTGGCTATGCTAAATGTTTACAGCTTATGTATTCATTACTGGTATACATTACATTAATTCTTCATATGAGTACATATGGTATGAGAGTAAACAGGTAAATGAATAAATGTACAGTATATTACACTTAAATCTTCTCTCTCTCTCTCTCTCTCTCTCTCTCTCTCTCTCTCTCTCTCTCTCTCTCTCTCACTCTCTCACACACCCTTGAGATACCAGTGATCTGACTCCTCCTGATCCATCCTGATGCCTCACTTCTGCTTGGAGGCTCTGTCACCTGAAAATCACTCGCTGCTGCTGAAGATGACCCAGCATGTACAGTATATCCTAAAGATCACCAGGAGATTACTGTAAATGGACCACACATACACCCTAAAGGTGGCTGTGGATGTTCTTCCTTTGATAGTCTAAAGACCACAATTGCTATGAACAGTTTATACTCAAGTCTCCATCACTGAATAGTTAATAACTTCAGTTTGATACGATAGACTCTAATGATGCACATACTCACGTTCCTTTTAATGCACTTAGCACTGTTTGACTCTATAGTATACAGTTATAGAAGAGAAATGATCTATGATCACCCAGATGAGGTTGGGTTCCCTTTTGAGTCTGGTTCCTCTCAAGGTTTCTTCTTCAGGGAGTTTTTCCTTGCCACCACTGCCTCTGGCTTACTCATTAAAGATAAATTTAAATGTAAATTTTGTATCTGGATTTCTGTAAAGCTGCTTTGTGACAATGTCCATTGTTAAAATCACAATATAAATATAATTGAATTGAATTTAACAACAACAACAAATAAGACTTTTTGAGTGTCTGAATTAAAAGGATATAGGATAATCAGCTTGTCCAGCAGATCTTTGGAGGACAGTAATAATCTGTGCATGGTGAGGGTGATGTTCAAAAGATGGTTGCTGTGGCAAAGATTACCATCGTCATCTGTAGAAGAAAAGATTTCAAGACTTCTGACCAAGCCCTGCACCTGCAGTTATTCCTTTTGTTTGTACTTTCTAATGACCATACCTGGTTCTATTTCTAAATTATAAACAAACTACTAGTGTAAACCTTAGTCACCCTGACCAGGATAAAGCATTTAGTGATAATGAATTAATGAACACAGTGAATGGGTTTTGCTCGCAACCCACTGACTCCAATATGTTCCCATGTTAATGAATCTTTGTCCTGCAAGCTTCATATCTGAACATAATCTTGTGTACCAGCATGCTCTTGAGATTTGGTCCTTTTACCACATTTGGACAAGCAAAAACATTAATGAATGAAAATGAAAAACATTAAGGTTGGGGGTTCTATTCCTGCATCCACCCTGTGTATGTGGAGTTTGTATGTTCTCCCTGTGCAACGGGGATTTCATCTGGGTACTCCGGTTTCCTCCCCCAGTTCAAAGACATGCGTTGTAGGCTGATTGGTATCTCTAAATTGTCTGTAGTGTGTGAATAGGTGTGCGATTGTGCCCTGTGATGGGTTGGCACCCGGTCCAGAGTGTCCCCCGCCTTGTGCCCCAAGTCCCCAGGATAGGCTCCAGGATCCCTGTGACCTTGTGTAGGATAAGCGGTATATAAAATGGATGGACGAATGACACATTAATCAAGTCATTTGGGAGAGGGAAAAATCAGCAGATATTTAAGCCAGTTAATTAATTTACTTGTTACTCACTTGTTGAATTTTTGCTCACACTGACATGCCACGCATTATCAGTTCACCATTCTGTTTTATTTCCTTCTCTTTGCACTTGTCTTGTGAAGGGTGGGTGTGATGTAGGGTGTATGATGTCATGCTATTGATTCAGCCCTCGCAGAGCTTCAAAGACTGACCATTATCTGAGAGGCCTCATTCGGAGAAGTGACCTTTCTGAAAAATGCAGTGGCTTCCAGGTAATCATATCAGTTGTGTCGGATTCTTTCACCTTTCAAAAGTCTGCTAAACCATAGGAAGCTTTCTGATGTGAGAACTGAGCACCAAGACCTGCCAAATTACATTTGTACTCATACTACAACACTAGCATCAGCCTCTCAAATGCCAATTTTAAACCAAATGTTTAATCTGATTTATTGCAGTGACTCTGTGTGGACATTTTGCTGAACACTTTGCTATGTTTAGTGCAACAGATGAAGCAGACTGGAGACTTCCAAATATACATCCATCCATTTTCTGTACCGCTTATTCTACACAGGGTCGTGGGGAGCCTGGAGCCTATCCCAGGGGACTCCGAGTATGAGGCGGGGGACACCCTGGGCAGAGTGCCAGTCCATCGCAGGGCACAATCTCACACACATTTACACGCTATGGACAATTTGGAAACGGCAGTTTGCATACAATGCATGTTTTTGGACTGAAGGAAACCCCAGAAGCACGGGGAGAACATGCAAACTCTGTGCATGTAGGGCAGAGGTGGAAATATGAACCCCCAACCCTGGAGGTGTGAGGCAAACATGCTAACCTCTAAGCCACCGTGCCCCCCATATACATTCAATAAATAAATAAATTAATTAATTAAACAGGGTTGATGAGGCATAATTTTTATATTTCAAATAAGATGTTTAAAAATTATACAAAAAAAGACTATTGTATGATGACTATACACTAGAAAAAATAGATAACCAACAAAACCACACAATAGCTATTTACTTGCAAATCTTCTGAGCATTTTCACACAAGGCACCAATTAGAGCTACAATGAAACCCCACACAATTTACTCTATTTTTTTTATTTCTTTAAAAGTGTTTAATATTCCTCCATTCTCACAGACAGCCAAACAAGCTCATGCAGTACATTACTGGCTGAAATGCATAGATCATGGCTTTGTATTACACTGCAGAAACATCAGCACAAGTCAGCAGAAGGAAATGTATCACATACCGAATGACTGGATGCTTGCCTGAATGAGTTCCTCCCAGGAAGCTCCTTTAGTAAACTGTCCCAGAGCGCTGCTCATAATTGTCTGTGTCCTGACTGTAATTGGCTAAATTGAATAGTTGAGTAGTTGAGCAGTTGATCCAGCGGGTGGACGTAAACAGCACAGAGATATCTATGTCCATTCCAATGGAATGAACATACAAGTGGGTGAAAGAAGCCACGCTCTGGCTCTCTGTGTGTGTGTGTGTGTGTGTGTGTGTGTGTGTGTGTGTGTGTGTGTGTGTGTGTGTGTGTGTGTGTGTGTGTGTGCGTGCATACAACTGAGTGAGTGAGTGAGCACACAAGTGATTGATGTTTTCTATCAATAAAATGCTGGTTTTAAAAAATCCCATGTCATTACAGATCAAAATGCTTGAACAGAGAATAAAATACAAAATAGAAGAGACAGATCAAGAACAAATAAACAAAAATCTGTCAGACTCAATAAAAATAGAAATGTAAATAAATGTAATAGGTAAACTTACTATTGCAAAACTACAATAATTTGTATGCTATTTAATATTTCAATTAATTATCAATTCAAACATTGCAAAAAAAAAATTGGACACATTTTGAATACTCAAGCAAAAAGTAAACTATATAATTATATATAACTATATACAGTAAAGGAAATTATGTTATTTAATTTTATGGATTTCATTACGTGTACTGTTCTTTTTCCCCTCAAAGCTAGTTGCATTTGTATCTATTGCAGTACATTCAATGAATTATTGATTTGATTCTTTTGAACTACTCACAGCTCCAGGGTTCCTGGTTCGATCCAGAGCTTGGGTTACTGTCTGTGGAGTTTTGCATCTTCTCCCTAGATTCGCATGGGTTTCCTCTGTGTTTTCCTACCACTGTCCAAAAATACGTAGGTAGGTGTATTGGCTACTCTAAATTGCCTGTAGGTGTGAATGAGTGCGTGAATGATTGTTGTCCCATCCCAGGTGGATTCTCATGCCTTGCAACAAATATTAGGATTAGCTCCAGCTCCACAATGATCCTGCCCAGGATAAAGCAGTTACTGAAGATGGATGAATGAATGAATGAATGAACTTTGAGAGTTGATTAATTTGAAATTTCTGCTGTCATTTCACAATCGGGTGAAACCCAAATCAAAACAGTTTCACTGCTAAGAATAATTATTTATATATAGTAAATACCACCTTGATTACCTATTACAGTTATGGATTATAACATGAGAGAAATCTTCCATCACTGTTTATTTATGTATAATAAGGGTTTGGATATATTGGGGTACTTTGAGTGTTTTCTAGTACAGTTTTCAATGTGTTTTGGATATAGTCAAAATTTTACAAGGCATGTTTATTAGGGACTCTCCCCAAAATTGGCAAAATTGAAAATATTAAACACAAAACCATATAAATCTCAACCAAGTAAAAATACATAATGGAATACCTGCAAAGTTAAGCACACATAACAAAAATAATCCTAGATTTTTATTTAATACTATAGCAAAATTAAGTAGGAATAAAACTGCCACAGAAACAGGCACACAATCATTATATAGCAGAGTAGTTATATCATATACTTTATGTCAAAAAATGATTTATGACCCCCCTGTCATATGATTTATGACCCCCCATGTCATCCTGATTGACAGTTCACCCCCCCCCCCCCTGTAAGTTATGACCCCCACCAGTCTTCTGTCTGTGTGTATGTATGCGCATGAGTGTGCGTGCGTGCGTCTGCGTGCGTGTGTGCGCGCGCGTGCGCGCATACATACGTGTGTGTGTGTGTGTGTGTGTGTGTGTGTGTTAATGGTTTTTACACCTCCGCTATGTGCGTGTTGAAAAAGCTATTGATTAAATAAATAGCTGTGGATAAAACATAGAAGAGGCTCCGTAACACCCACACGGCGTCTGATCCACGAGTTTCCCAAACCCTTAGAAGGACGATGTGTATTTCACCAAGAATACGTGTTGAAATGAGTGGTGTCGGCTTTTGTGTCAGTGTGGGGGAAAACAGGGGTGTTATCAAAAACCGAAGACCATCCCTTAAACCCACCCCACGAACGTTTCTGTAAGGTACATAAATCACGAAAACCCCGCGAACGTGTGTGAATTATGACCCCCTTGAACAGACAGTTTGGCGAGCGTTGTAATGTATAACTTTTTTACCCCCGTATCCTGGAAGTTTGTTCTTTCCCAGTGTGTGTGTGTGTGTGTGAGTGAGTGTGTGTGTGTGTGTGTGTGTGAGTGAGTGTGTGTGTGTGTGTGTGTGTGTGTGTGTGTTTCACGAAACATTATATGATAATGAGAGGGGTTTTACACCCCTGCGATGTGTGTGCGTACTGAGAACTGGTGTTTAAACATTGATTAAATAACCAACCCCGACCTTGCCTGCATCCTGTCTGTGTGTGTGTGTGTGTGTGTTTCACGAAGCATTATATGATAATGAGAAGTGTTTTACACACATACTATGTGTACGCATCCTGAGAAGTGATGTTTAAACATTGATTAAATAACCACACCCGACCTTGCCTGTATCCTGACTGTCTATGTGTGTGTGTGTGTGTGTGTTTGTGTGCGTGTGTGTGTGTGTGTTTCACGAAGCATTATATGATAATGAGATGTGTTTTACACACATGCTATGTGTGTTGTGGCCAGAGAAAACCGATGTTTTTATGAAAACGTGGTCGGATCAAAGTTTTTGTTAGTTTGTTTGTAAAAGTATTTCATGAAATGTACAAAACTGGTGTATTGTGAAATTGCTGAAACATTTTGTTGATTATGTTGTTGAGAAAAACTCTTGTTCACATTTACTGAACTGAAATCCCCAAACATTTTAAAAACCATGTGAGTTATTCTTTGTGGAATCGAATGTGAATATCCTGTCATGGTGCACATTTAATGAGGAATATGCTGCGTTCATTCTTAACTCATTTTAGCCAATAATACTTTATTATACAATCATCACATTCAATAATACAGATAACAACATCACCAAAATATGAGAACACAAAACACACAAAAAGATTAAATTAAAAAATTTTAACCATCTACGTGTGTACGTTCTGAAAACTTTTGTTTAAACACTGATTAAATAATCCAGACTTTTCCTGCATCCTGTCTATATGTGTGTGTGTGTGTGTGTGTGTGTGTGTGTGTGTGTGCGTGTTTCACGAATGTATTATATGTTAATGGTTTTTACAACCTGCTATATGTGTGCGTCCTGAAAACTTTTGTTTAAACTTTGATTAAAGAACCCTGACCTTTCCTGCATCCTGATTGTGTGTGTGTGTGTGTGTGTGTGTGTGTGTGTTTCACGAAGCATTATATGTTAATGAGTTTTTACACCCTATGTGTGTGTGTACTGAGAGCCGCTGTTTTAAAAACGCGGGGGTTAGACACGCCGACGGATCGATGCGTTCGGGTGCGTAGAGAAACATCGCTCTCAAACTGTTTTTCCGAGAAGTTTTGCTAGTTTGGTTTGTAAGAGTGTTTCCAGAGAAGATGGCCGTCTATCATAACAGTGAGTATGTTTATTATCATGTTTTTATTATTGTTGTTGTTAAGAATTATGAGACGTTGTTCTGATGTAAAATGCTTAAACGGGTTCTCTAACGATCCAGGTGATGTGAACGAAATTGAAGCTGTTGTTGATGAGACTTGTTACCTGAACCAAGCGAGCGGTGCGTATAAATGTTGTACACATACCCATGTGGTAATTATAATGTATGATGTTATGTATAGTATTAATGCGTCTGTTATTTGGATGACCGCAGGATCGAAGCCGTATGATAGACCGGTCTCAGAGCGCGTGACACAGCGAGAGAGTGTGAATATCCCCCCACTCTGTATGTGGTATTGTAATGTTTACATGGTTGTTGAAAAATGTTTACGTGATTGTTGAAAAATGTTAAAAATGTACTTATGACATATGACTGTTTTCATCGGTAGGTTTATCGAGTCTTGTAAACAAGCTTGGCGTATCTGGATGCGATAATCAGACACCACAGCCTATCATCCGTAGCGTTTTTAAACCAGATGAGTGTAAAGAGATTACAATCGCGCAGATCCACACGGAGTCTGTTGGTCGTGTAGTTAATTCAGAAAACCCATCGACAAACCCCTTCCGAAAACGCGCGAGACAATCGAGCGGCGTGTCAGATGGTAGGTAGCATATATGCTGTGTTGTAAAAAAAAATGTTGTTTTAGCTTTTACCTAATTAATACGATAACCAAGTGTTCTTTTTACCACAGAGGTGATCGCGGATAAGTCTTCCGACGACAATACGTGTGATGGTATTAGCTGGGATGACAACCTGCTAGAATCATGGGATGCGGTGGAGTTTACCCCGGTACGTGCGCACGAGGAGGAGGAAACTCAAATCACGGATGTCGACACACAACCTCTACCATCAAACCAGGAGGCATACAGACGGGAAACGGAAAACGTTAATCAACATTTAATCGACACGATACGGATCTGTCTCAAGCCCATTGAGGATCGTTTGGATATTCTTGAAAAGAAGCAGGAATGTTATGCTCGGGATTTAATCGCTACACAACAACAATACGGGATATATTTTAACCACATTTTAGCGAAACAGACATTGTACGGCCGCCAAACCCGACGAATAGCAGAGGATCAAAAACTAACAACGGTTTTGTTAAAAGAGATTGTACACTTGCTCAAACACAAACTCGGGTGAGCTGGGAAAAATAAAAAATCCTTATATACCCCAATCATTATAAAACGTGTGATTAGTGTTAGTTGTTAGTGGTAGTGTGTTTGTGATAGTCGTTATTTGGTAGTGTTTTTTGTTTATTGTTTACCGTTGTTTTATGTTTACAGTTATCATGGTTGTTGTTTAAATAAATTTCTTTTTTAAAATGGCAAAACGTTGTCGGGATGAGGAATGTTGTGATCACGGACGAGTATCTAGATTTAGACAAGAGGACATCGGCGACCAGAGAACCAACACCGAAACATTGTGTTATTTAATTCAGACACTAGAGGGTATGAATAGAACTACATCTATAAACCACACGTTGTTGAATTTATTAAACATGGTGAGATCAATGTCGGTTGTCCGGACAGAACAACATCCAGATTCGGTATTAGACTCATTTGACATTTTAAATTCACAACAGGGTGGGGTGTGTGTGGATGATCTATCGCATCATTCACACGACACACCACAAAATATAGTGTTAACACGCAATGCTATTAACAAACTTGTAAGAGAGGGTGGTGATATAGGTGAATACACGATTGTTGCGAGACCCAGATTCAACAGTGTGGAGATACATCGACATATAAATCTAAGGGTGCTACCTGATGTAGACATGGCCACATACACTATATTTCTAGACGATATAATGGCGGAAATAGTATCATTTTCCAGACAGTTGGCTGGGGATGGCGGGTTGATTAACATAACGATGAGCGGTCCTAGTCTAAACTCTGATGTTAATGCAGTCTTGTCACCTAGCAATGACTACTGTGTGGACATATTCATAAATCAGCTTGAGAAGATTATGCAGAGTAACACAGATGTGCGGGTTGACGATAGTTCAGATCTAAAAGTAACTATAGCACGGAGTAAACATGGGGGTGGTTATCGAAAAGTGTGCGATCTCGCCCATAACGAGGTAATCGGTAGGAATAGGATGAATCTGTTCTGCCCCGTGAAAAAGTCTAACAATCTGTGTTTTGCAATCTGTCTGGCACATTTTCTAAACCCCCAAAAATCATTCACAGAACTGCAAACCATAGCGGTGTCGTTGCAGAAGGCTGTCGGGTATTCAGAACAGTATAAGATAGGGTTTAATGATATCACGTGTTTTGAGCAGATGTTAAACATAAAAATAGTGGTCTTCCACAGATCAAACACAGGCATGCTGGAAAAGTTTATGACCAGTGATGCACGTCATCACAACACAGTGTTCTTGTACCTGCACGATGGGCACTATTTTATGATTAAGAAGCCGAATGCATTCATAGGTACTCCATATGTGTGCGACTACTGTTATCAAGGTTTTACTAGTCGTAGAGATCATCGTTGCAAATACGTATGTGATGTCTGCAATGATCCTGATTGTTATAAACAGCCCGTCAAAACAAGACGATGCGTCGATTGTTCACGGTACTGCAAATCTGACTATTGTTACTACGCCCATGAACGACCGGCATCAGGACAAGAACATGCGCAATGCGATGTCACGAAATACTGTCAAAAATGTAATAGGCGTTACCATGTCAGTGCCACAAACCCAAAAAAACACATATGTGTTGGTGCTGTGTGTGTACACCGCCGTGCTGAAACGGTTAATGGTGGTGTGCATCAATGTTTTATACAACCCACAAAGATCGACCCACCTAGTGACAAGTACATATTCTATGATTTTGAAACACAGTGTGTGAATGGTAAACACAAAGCTAATTTTGTATGCGCAATCACGTTTAAAGGGGAAGAGTTCACAGCCGCTGGTCCAGATTGCGTAGAAAGACTCGTTAAAAAGTTTAGACGACCACGTTATCGGAATTTCACATGGATAGCCCACAATGCTTCTGGTTTTGATAACTTTATACTTTTGGAATATTTCACAAACGCGGGACACACGCTTAAAATCACAATGCAAGGCTGTAGGGTAATTCTAATGTGTGACGACACATTCAAGCAACGCTTTATCGACAGTTATTCATTCATCCCCATGCGTCTGGCCATGACATCTGCTGCGTTAAATCTAAACTGTGCAGAGAAAGGTTATTTTCCACACATTTTCAACAGAAAAGAAAATGAGGATTACATAGGGCCATACCCGGACAAACACTTCTACGGCTATGAGACAATGTCTGACAAAGAGAGGGCTCTGCTTGACGAGTGGTACGCTACAGTATCGGGCAAGGTGTTTGATTTTAAAGAAGAACTTAGTATGTATGGTAGGAATGACGTCATACTTTTGCGTGAGGCTTGTTTGAAATATCGTTATGAATTCATTCAATGCACCAAACTCGATCCGTTTAGATACACTACCTTGGCGGCCTGCTGTATGGCCGTGTATAAAACACACTTTCTGCCAAAAGACACATTAGCCCTAACACATAACAATGCTTACACACACCAGAACAAGACATACTCAAACATTTCCATTGAATGGCTTGAGTATGTTAAAACAACACGCATTAAACCGACGTGAGATGATGATTGGTAAATATCATCTCGATGGTTATTATGAAAAAGACGGTGTAAAAAAAGCATTCGAATTCAACGGATGTATGTTTCATGGGCATGAATGTCTTTATAACCCCAATCACACACATCCCTTATCAAAAGTGTCTTACGGTACACTCAGAAGACAGTTTGACGATAAGGTGGAAATTTTAACACATACTTATGGGTTGGATGTGGAGGTGATGTGGGAGTGTGATTGGAACAACGCTAAACAGACTGATGTTGATGTAATGGCATTTATGGCCACATATACGCATCCTGAGAGATTGAAACCACGCGAAGCATTATTTGGTGGTCGTACTAATGCGTACAAATTATATCATAAAGTTGACTTCGGTGAGAAAATACGCTATGTCGACTTCACAAGTTTGTATCCATATTGTCAGGCCAAGAAATGTTACCCCATAGGTCACCCCCAAATCATTTTTAGGGATTTTGAACCTCTTGAAAATTATTATGGATTTGTCAAAGCCATGGTGCTGCCACCGAGAAAACTGCTTCACCCCGTCCTTCCTTATAGGACCGGTGGTAAGCTTATGTTTCCGCTCTGTCGTACCTGTGCGGATCAGCAGAATCAGACACCCCCATGTAGACATGATGATGAGGAAAGATCCATTTCAGGTTGTTGGGTCAGTATTGAGTTGTTAAAAGCTGTGGAGAAGGGGTATGTTGTTACGAAAGTGGATGAGGTGTGGCATTTTCCACAGCGTTCGGAAACCTTGTTTTGTGATTATGTTAAAACTTTTTTACAGTACAAACAAGAGGCCAGCGGATTCCCCGTGAGTGTTGTGACAGACGCAGACAAAGAGGCATACATAGCCGATTATTTTGAAAAAGAGGGTATTAAACTGAATCACGACAAGATAATCCATAACCCCGCCCGTAGGGCTATTAATAAACTTCTGTTGAACTCACTTTGGGGTCGATTCTCTATGCGTGAAAATTTACCGTGTACAGAGTTGCTTTCAGATCCTGAGCAGTTCGCCCAACACATTTTTGGTGGTGGACATGACGTTAAACACTTCTCGTTCGTGTCAGACACTGTTGCTCTAATACAATGGTGTTACACTGATGGTAAATGTGGGCAGACCCGCGACATTAACATCTTCCTTGGTGCGTTTACAACAGCGCATGTGCGTCTAGAACTGTATGATCTAATGGACAGGTTGGGTGATAGGTTGTTGTACAGTGACACAGACAGTGTTATCTTTACATCTAGAGATGGTGACTGGGATCCTCCATTGGGACCTTACCTCGGCAATCTAACTGACGAAATTGGGGATGGCGACCATATTGTAGAGTTTTGTTCAGGGGGTCCGAAAACATACGGCTACCGTACTGCTAAGGGGTCTGTTTGTATGAAGGTCAAGGGTATCACGCTCAATGCCGTAAACTCAAAAGCCATTAGGTTAGACACACTGATCGGACTTGTTGATCACTATGTCGTGGCGGGTGATAACGGTCGTCATATACTGGCACACACCGATAGTATAGCGAGAGATAAAAAACGCTTCACACTTCACAATAGGACAGTCGTCAAAAAGTTTAAGGTAGTGTACAACAAACGTGTGCTCCTCCCTGATTTCACAACAATTCCATATGGGTTCTGACATGTTTTTTGAACACAGGGGTGTTCGAGACACTGGTGGTTTTGATTTCAGATTACAGCACCCATTTTCATGTGTGATAAGTGGACCTTCAAACTCAGGAAAGTCATATTTTGTAAAAATGTTGTTGCAAAATGCTGTACAGATGATTTCTAAAAAAAATTGGAAACATTGTATATATTTATGATTGTTGGCAGCCGTTGTATGACGAATTATTGAAAATATGCTAAATAAAATTTATTGAAGGACTACCACAGACTCTAAACGATGTTGAAATGTTCCCAATCAACAAAACTAGTTTGTTAATAATGGATGATTTGATGAAAGAGGCCAGCGGGAGCAACGAGGTGGAGAAGGTGTTCACACAGTATGTTCACCATAGAAACCTTAGTGCTATTTATATCGTGCAGAATTTATTTTGCCAGGGTAAATCCAGCAGGACTATCAGCTTAAATACAAATTATCTGATGTTGTTTAAAAACCCTAGAGACGTCAACCAAGTGAGTGTACTAGGAAGGCAGATGTACCCGGGTAACACAAAATTTTTTATGGAGTGTTATCAAGACGCAACCAACAAGCCTTTCGGCTACCTAATGATTGATTATAAAACAAATACACCCGAACACTATCGGCTCAGAACAGATTTACTCTCAACGAATCCTGTTGTATACATACAGAAAAGAAGATAGTGAGGGGAAAAAGTGTTGGATTGTAAAAAATAAAAAAATGTCGTATAGACTTTGTAGAAACATACCTCTTTTAAAAATATTATTAAACGCTACACCCAAACAGAGACGGGTCATTTTACAGTCTGCAGCAGATGAACTCATTGCGACTTTGTGTGAAGTGGCTCTTAACGTTCTCCACGGGAATATTCCACTCACGGTGTCACAATACCGCAAACTGAGAAGGAATAAAAGAGCTCTGAAGCTTGTGGCTGACAAGAAAATAGCTGTTAAGAGAAAAAGACGTTATTTTTTAATAAACGCGTCCATGCATATTTACTAAACAGATCTATACACGTCAACAGAAAACGTTTATGGTCATTTTCCGCAGCGTATGCAGACATGTCAACTAGATCGGCCTGGAACTGCATATCGATGCCATAGACAAAAACACAATTCCTTTTGAAATTCAAACGAGGATTTCTGTGTAGCTTGTCCGCGTCCTCTCCGGCCAGCCAGTCCGAAACCTGTTTATCGTTTAGGCGAATACCCATTTCCTTTAAAACGCCATCTTTTAAACGTTTTTTACCTCCTAAAGACCCCGGATTAGAAGGGTTGTAATAAATTTTTTTCATTTCTTCGGTCATGTTGACGGTTCAGACTCCACAAAAGAATAACACATGTTTTAATTGTTTGAGATTTTATTTTCGATGAAAGAAATCAACATCATACAGCATCGAGGTGCTGTAGAAATTTTATACATATTACACAATTTTTCTCGACAATGTAATCAACAAATGTTTCGACGATTTCACAAACATCATTCTCTTCTTTTCTTGATAACATTACACATAAATCAGTCACATAAGCACACACACACATTATGTCAGCAATTCTAATACTGCTGCCACATTCAGTCATCAGGTCTAGTATTTTTCTGATAGTTGTACAAACTGACTCGCCCGCATTAATACCCATATGCATCATATCTGGCCATACATTCCACATTCCTCTCACATCACATATTTGTCTCTTGAGTTTTGTTAAACGTTTTGGGTCAAAGACACGATCGTTTACAACAACAATAGGTACATCAACATCATCATTAATGATCTTATACAACAAGTTGATAATCACACATCTAATACGTCGTTCAAATAGATACTTTGTCAGACTTGGTATGCACCACGTGTTCCCCATTTTTCAGTATCACACACTCGTTGTATGCGGGGTTGATTTCCAACAATCCACAGCGTCGTATACAATTTCCTCATTGATGCCGTCCACAATTTTCTCGCGGACTTCACGAAGCTTCTCCGCGATGTAAACTTCCTCCCGCAATTCGTGTAAAATACCATCAACAGTACCTTGAATTCTCTCGGTATGTCTCCTAAAACCACACCTGCTCAATGCTTGGGCTATGATGTGTTTAAGCCCGGGTTTAATCAGATCCCGTGACAGTTCCTCAAAGTTGCCGTCGAAAAAATAGGCGTCAGGCTCGAACAGACAGGAATGTCTAAGTTGGCTCGGATGATCCACTTCACACCCCAGACACAACTCCTTCTGCTTTCTGTTTACTAAATGCTCGAGAAGCACCACAACTATTGCTTTTATGATTTTGAAGCCGTCAGAGCGAGTGCAGCCGTCTGTGTCGTCGAACCCACCATAGGCCGCTGACCCGGCTGTGGTTCCGGCGTTACCATAAGGCGTTGAAAGAAACGACATATTATGATAACCCAAATTCATACAAAACTTATCCAGCCAGGTGTTGTCGTAAATCTGTGGGGATGCTTCCAGCGACGTCGCGTTGTCGTTAGGTTCCGCCGGAGCGGTCTCAGGCATATCGCTGTAACAACAGACAGTTGTAGATTCTTGAGACATTGTGGGCGTATGTTGTGACCGTGTCGATCCGCAGGCGTTTTTAATCGTTGTTGTGATGCGGGGGCGGGCTTAAGAACCGATCTTCGGACATGGTAACATCCTGCTCCGAACGAAACAATAACGCCTTTACACTATTCACATCATTATGACGAAGGTTTGTTAAACTAACGCTTTGTTTTTTCCGTGGCGCATAAGTTATGTTCTCACTCAGTTCAATGCCAATTCTAGGTGTTGAGGCAGACGCCGAACTTGTGCCAGTTTTAGGTGTTTGTGGGGCTGACATCGTGTGAGATTTTTTTTTTGCAGTACGTCTTCTGCGTTATAACAATAACTATTTAAGTATCCTATTTAACAAGCCCTGTTTCAACACACACGTACGGCTCGCACATAAACCTACGACATACAGACCGCGTTGGGGTATTTAACAGCGGTTTTCTCTGGCCACAACACACATACCGGTTGTAAAAACTCATTAACATATAATGCTTCGTGAAACACACACACACACACACACACACACACACACACACACACACACACACATACACACACACACAGACAGAAGACTGGTGGGTCATAACTTATAGGTTGGGCTGAACTGTCAATTAGGATGACATGGGGGGTCATAAATTACAGGTTGGGGTGAACTGTCAATCAGACTGACATGAGGGGTCAAAAATCATATGACAGGGGGGGGTCATAAATCATTTTTTGACATAAAGTATATGATATAACTACTTAGCAGCAATGATTTCATGAGTTTTTTTATTGGCAAAATTGAAAATATTAGACAAGAAATTCAGACTATTAATTTAAAACCAGACAGTCTTAATAACCCTGTAGATAATAATATAGCAATATCAGATCAACGATTAGAGTGCTTTACTCCCCTTAGATAGACCGAACTAATTTCATTAATTTCTTCTTCAAAATCATCAACTTGTATACTAGATCAGCTTCCAACATGTTTCTTCAAACAGATTATTCCAGAAATAATCAAACCCCTTCTAAAAATAATCAACTCTAATTAAATTAGCAGCTATCAAACCCCTGATTAAAAAACCTGACCTCGACCCCTGTCAATTGTCCAGCTATAGGCCAATATCAAATCTCCCCTTTATCACCAAAATCTTAGAAAAGGTTGTAGCAAAGCAGCTATGCTCATACCTAAATAGGAATAACATTCATGAAATATATCAGTCAGGATTTAGGCCTCATCATAGCACAGAGACAGCACTGGTTAAAGTGGTAAATGACCTACTGCTGGCCTCTGATCAGGGTTGTGTCTCCATGCTTGTGTTGCTTGACCTTAGTACAGCTTTTGATACAATTGATCATACTATTCTCCTTGGTAGACTAGAAAATGTTGTTGGCATTAAGGGAACGACCCTCTCCTGGCTCAGGTCTTATTTGACTGATCGTCATCAGTTCGTAGATGTAAATGATGAATTCTCAATGCATACTGAGGTAAAGTTTGGTGTTCCGCAAGGTTCTGTTTTAGGCCCACTGCTGTTTTCTTTATAAATGCTACCTCTGGGTCAAATTATTTGTAAACATGGAATTAGCTTCCACTGTTATGCTGATGACACACAGTTGTATGTTTCAGCAGAGCCAGATGACAGATACCAGTTTAATAAAGTCGAGGAATGTGTAAAGGACATTAGACAGTGGATGCTTATTAACTTCTTCTTACTAAATTCTGACAAGACAGAAGTACTTATACTAGGACCACATGCAGCTAGAAGTAAGTTTTCTGATTATATAGTAACTCTGGATGGCCTTTCTGTTTCATCATGTGCAGCAGTAAAAGACCTTGGTGTGATTATTGACTCCAGTCTTTCCTTTGACGCCCATGTAGGTAATATTACTAGGATAGACTTCTTTCACCTCAGAAATATTGGTAAGATAAGAAATATATTGTCACTACATGATGCAGAAAAATTAGTCCATGCTTTCGTCACCTCTAGGTTGAATTATTGTAATGCCTTACTGTCTGGATGTTCCAGTAGGAGTATAAACAAACTCCAGTTAGTCCAGAATGCAGCTGCAAGAGTCCTTACTAGAACTAGAAGATATGACCACATCAGCCCTATCTTATCCACACTGCATTGGCTCCCAGTGAAATCTCGCATTGATTATAAAATACTACTATTGACTTATAAAGCGCTAAATGGCTTCGCGCCACAGTACCTAAGTGAACTTTTGGTCTTTTATGATCCGCCACGCCTACTTCGATCAAAAGGCGCAGGCTATTTGTCGGTACCTTGAATAGTGAAGGCTACAGCAGGGGGAAGAGCTTTCTCTTACAAAGCCCCACAGTTATGGAACAGCCTTCCAATTAGTGTTCGGGACTCAGACACAGTCTCAGTGTTTAAGTCCAGGCTGAAAACATATTTGTTTAATCAAGCCTTTCGTGAATAGTTTTTTTCCTTAGGTAATGGAGCAGATCTAGAGGTCTCACAGGCATAGTGTGTTGTGGTGAACTGGGATGTCTGGATGCTGTCACCCCCCCACCTTCAGGCGTCCACCAAGGTTTGTTGGTGGTGGGGTGGCTGGCCGCCTATTGTCCCAGGGAACCCTCATGTCTGTGTTACCCTCTGGCTCTCCCTTTTAGTTATCCTGTCATAAGCTAGTCTTGCCAGAGTACCTGCTTTCACTTACGCAAAGTACATTGTCCTTAACCATTACGGGACAATAAGCATACCTAATTCTCTCTCTCTCCCTCTCCCCCTCTCCCCTTCTGTCGAGCTTCACATGATACTCCTGAGATGCCAGTGATCCCGACCCCTTCTGCTCTCTGGACCTGCCCGATCCATCCTGATGCCCTACTTCTGGTTGGAGACCTCATCAATTGAAGTCACATGATGCTGCTGAGGATGGCCCCACACGGTGCAGCCTAAAGATCACTGAGATTACAGTGGTGAAGTTCAACAAAACAGACTTCATATAAAAACTGTAATGAATTTTTCATGGTCTCACAACTGCTATCTGACCATGTTGTACTGGTACATTTATAGAAGAGATTTATTTATTTATAATTGCACTATCCGGTGTTAGCCAGATGAGGATGGGTTCCCTTTTGAGTCTGGTTCCTCTCAAGGTTTCTTCCTTATATCATCTCAGGGAGTTTTTCCTTGCCACCATCACTGCTGGCTTGCTCATTGGGGATAAATTCATAAACTTAAAATCTATGTCCTGAATTTATATACTTCTGTAAAGCTGCTTTGGGACAATGTCCATTGTTAAAAGCGCTATACAAATAAACTGAACTTGAACTTGAACATCTAAATCCAACAAAAAACCTGACAACCTTTTGTTTAATGCTTATGCCATATTTAAAACTAAATACAGTGGGGTCCCACTAGTGAAAAATGCTTTTATTTTGCATTCTTTTCTAATTTAATACAACAAATTACAACTTATATTATTGACAACAACTTGAGTGAAAAGTAGAATTTTTGAAATATTTACATTAATTTCAGAGTTTCTTACCACTTGGTTTGTCCCTTTTTTGCTTTAATGTCAGTGTTCACTCAAGCTGACATGGACTCCACAAGTTTGTGTAACAGCTTATGATCCATTTTAGATCAATTCGGAAATTTAAGCTGAATTATTATTATTTTTGTTTTGTTTTTTTACATTTACGAGTTTGATTTCAAATGAACACTATTTTGTTAAATGAACTAAAGAGGTATTTCTAGGTATTGTTCTAGTAAAACTATTGTCTTACAATAGTTTTGAAGTCACTTGTTTTGATTTAGGACAAAAATACTATAGCAGTTAACAGATCTGATATTATCGTTAGGATGCCAGTTCAGTTCCTGTAATTTACCATCACGGCTGAATTGTGGATGTTTGCACAGGATGCTCCTTAAAACAAGGTTCAATAGCACCATATGTTCTCATTAGAACACATTTAACTGTGTGTATAGCAGGGGAGACAGGGGATTCACAGTTTAATAATGTAGCTGTAGGGTTGTAAGGGCTAATGGCTGAATAAATGTTAAAAAACGAAAAAAAAAAAAAAAAAAAAAACCCAGAACAAAAACACCTCATGAGCCAATAAAATAAAAACTAGCAACAATGTCACATTTATTGACCACACAATACATTGATTTCTTGGCTATAAAAATAAATTTATTGTTACACTGATATAAAACTATGACTTATTTATAGATTCCAGCAAATCATTACAATTATATTTTTCTGCTATAACCTTCATGCTCTCAGATGCCTTGATGGTCCAAAGAAGAATCATGACATCAGATAGAACAGTTCTGCTTGATTAAAAAAAACACAAAAAAGACATGAAGCAATGAATCATTATTAATTAATTATACCTAGTGCTTAACTACTGACATTTTAAAAATATGATTCGGAAAGTGGGACAGCAGAAGCCTCATTTGTCAATCACCCTTTTGTTTTACATCATATCCAATCAAATCACCAACACTATAAAGCTCTGTGAAGAAATACTTTAAAATGTACGGTCAGTGTTTTAGCAAAGATCTGTTTCATATTACCTGCAGCTGGTGGGATCCGTTCTGTCTTTACATAATAAATCTGCTGTCTGGACAAGATGCTTGCTGAAGTGTTGCAGTTGTGATAGTGATGATCCAGTGCTGAGATCCACAAACCAGGACTTTGGGAAACACTCAGTCACCTATCGCGGAACAAAAAAACAAAACAAAACAGTATGCTTAATGATAAAGACTGACACATATAACCATAGCTTTCATCTGATTCATGCTTTGCAGAGCACCATTACCTTCTTGCTTTTCTGTATAATGTGCTTTGCATCGGACTCATTCAGTAGAGTCATCATTAGGTAACGGTTGAGAAGTTTGTCCAGCATCAGCTCCTTCAGAACATCCTGAGCAATCGAGCCATCCCATAATGCCATGTTTCCAAGCAACTTAAAAACAGGACATTTGTGACAGATTAATATCGCCGTCTACAAAAGTCTGCAAGTAACAAATGCCATCATCTCTTTAGTAAACATTTTATACAAGCCAAAGGTGACCATCAATGTCTTTCCTGAACCTGTTAAGACCCAAACTAACTATACAAAATAATGAATCAATACGTTAAGCCCATTAGCAAGCAATACATATTTAGTCCAGAGTTTTGTTTTGTTTTTTTTAAATGCATTTAGTTAAAATTGTGCTCTTCACATATCATATAAAGAAAGACAAACTGCACACATTGTTCTGTTCATTTATGTTTCTACTATAGTATTGTCACACTTTTTTTTTTTTGTATCCATCAAGAACATGCCACTACCAATCATTTTAATGAGAAGGATTTGTTGATGGACTCGCACCAATGCATACCAGCGTTTAAAAATTACACTTCCTCCTCTGTTTAAAAAAGTTAAATGGAGTTGATTTTAAAGGAAAATGAGGAAAAAGACGTGAAATACGTATTACTGCTTTTTATTAGTGACATGCAGAAAACCTTACACGATGAAAAGTAAAACCTTTCTTTGCATTTCACTTGATCTCTTTAGTGAAACACAGCAGAAACTGTTTTTTAGGAATCAAAAAACACTACAAGTGTGCCTTTTGAATAAATATGACATCTGTTTGTTTCAGAGGTTCAAGTTTCAATTCGGTTCAATAATATTTATATAGCGATTTTAACAATAGACATTGTCACAAAGCAGCTTTACAGAAATCCGGATGTAGATTTATATTTAAATCCCTAATGAGCAAGCCAGAGGTGACAGTGGCAAGAAAAAAACTCCCTGAGACAACCAGAGGAAGAAAGCTTGAGAGGAAGCAGACTCAAATGAGAACCACAAAGTGCTATATATAAATCATTACTCTTTCACAACTGTATACTACAAAGTCAAACAGTACTAAGTATGATGTTCAGTATGAGACTCAGTCTTTATGAAGAAGGGCTGAGACAAAAACTCTTTTTGGGAAACGTAATCTTTAAGGTGTCTCTGTGGGACAATCAACACATTACATGCATTCAGAGCTCAAGAGCCAGTTCCACTCGGTTCAGGACTGGCCTTGAGATTTCAAGTCTGAGAACTGGAAAGCACTTTACCTTAACAGCACTCCAAAACTGTTGATTCTGAAACTGAAATTGTGGTGAAGTCTTGTCATCCAAATAACTAAAAGATACAATGAAAATACATAATGTAATAATGCGTTAGTAGTAAAAATATAAAGGACTTTGATTAAAGGTTCAACACACAAAATTAAAGCAGTAAAAAGCACAAACATACATTAGCTAGAGGATTCCGGAAATGTCTTAATCACTGGGAAATCACACTTAAAATTAAATTAAATGGAAATTATGTAGAAAAATTAAACACTTTTGTGAGACCTATTTGCAATAAACAATACAAAAAATTAATGTTTTCATTTAACTCTTCGTACAAGAGAGAAGATCGAAGAGTCAGTGATCACTTGGGTTTTTTTTTTTTTTTTTTTTTGGATAAAGATGATTGCATTTTATAAATAATTATTTAAAAAACAACAATAAAAAAAACATTCATGGAAGAGTTTGCTAAGCTTGCAAAGCCTCGCAAAATGTATATTTGCATACTGACAGATAATAAACTGACCCTGTTGCACATCCCTGCTACAGACAATATTACAAAACCCCATTTTATTTTGTATTTGTTAAAATACTAACAATAAATAATATTTACACAAATTATAATACAACGTTATGTCTAACACAGTATTCCAATATTGAGATGCTATAGAAAACAATGGCCACTTGCATCCTTACCTTTTTGGATAAAGAGGGATGAACACATCATTGTCCACAGCACTCCTGAGTCTCTGGATAACAGCTTCCAGAAAAGCCTGCAAGGGATCATATTATACAGTACACCACATTAGATGTTATGGCAGAGGCCATTTACACCACCAGTGCTGTAAAATGCTGTAGAACAATACCTTCACAGGCTTGCTCTGTTCACCGTCGAAAACACAGTAATCCTCCTGTATCCTCTTGCAAAGCGATGTGAGACACTGTGACTGATGCAGAGACAAAGGGTCCCAAACGAGCTCCACAAAACCTTTGGGGTAAAACAAGCAAGCTTGTGAATGAATTAAGAATTTTTAGGATGTGTACAAGAGCAGTGTGTAGTGACACGATACGACACGATTTAAGTGCACATTCAAAGACAACTACTGAAGATGAACTGTGTACATTTTCCCACCTTAATCTAGTTTTAAGGTTCCCGAACACACTTGACCCTATTCTTGAATGACTAATAATAAGTAAGAGAAAAACAGCTTTTTTGGGGGCTCATTGGAGAATAATCAACATGTTATGTGGCCCAAAATGAAGTTTTATTCCTCTTTTCCCACAGCATTTTTTTTTTTTTTATTAATTACAGAACGACACCTTGTACATTTTATTTGTTTATAGTTATGCTTAATATTGTAGAACATCCACGAAACAAGTTGGTTCCCATTATCGCTTACGTTATAACAGCTATATACGATTTTTTTTCTGTATATTGAACTTAAGCCAATAAAATGCATCAACGCAAAAATTCCTCATGGATATCAAAGATAACATGTTTTTCAAATCCGTTTGTGTGGAACGTCCACCACACAAGTCCTTGTATAAGTAGAGAAAACAATGGTCAATTGCATCCTTACATTTTGGGATACTATAGAAACAATAAAATTAAAAGAAGCACATTAATATAAACCTGTGATTTGCCTTGCAGCTGCTGTCTGATCAGTGCTATTACAGAAACTTAATCAACACCTCCTGACCAATCAGACTCAAGCATTCAATAGTATAATAAAAGAATAATAAGCTGGAGCAGGTAAGTGGGAATTACAGTGCTGTGAAAAAGTATTTGATTTCTTCTGTTTATCTCATACATCTCAAATAGTTTTAGATCTTCAAACAAAATACAACATAAAACAAAGGCAACCTGAGTAAAAACACAATACTGTTTTTAATTTTTTATTTTTTTATTGAAGCAAAAAAAAAAAAAAAGTTACCTAAAAAAAAAAAAAAAACACCCATCACCCATGTGAAAAACTAATTCCCTCCTTAAACACAAAATCTAGTTGTGCCACCTTTAGCAGCAATAACTGAAACCAAATGCTTCCGATAACTGGAGATCAGCCTTTCACTTACTTCTAGGACTAGGACTTACTCCTGTGCTTTGGATCATTGTCTTACTGCACAATTCAGTTGCACTTCAGTTTCAACTTATGGACTGAAGACAGGACATTCTCCTTTAGGATTTTCTGGTAGAGAGTAGAATTCATGTTTCCTTCAATTACTGCAAGTTTCCCAGGCCCTGAAGCAGCAAAGCATCCCCACACCATCACACTGCCACCATCATGCTTGACCATAGGTAAGATGTTCTTTTTGTGGAATTCTGTGTTTGATTTACACCAGATGTAACTGTCTTCCAAACAGTTCCACTTTTGACTCCTCAATCCACAGAACATTCTCCCAAAAGGTTTGAGGATCATCAAATTGTGTTTTGGCAAAATTCAGATGAGCCTTGATGTTCTTCTGGGTTAACAGTGGTTTTCTCCTCACCATTCTTCCATGGATGCCATTTTTGCCCAGTGTCTTTCTGATAGTGGAGTCATGAACAGTGACCTTTATTGATGCAAGAGGGGCCTGTAGGTCCTTTGATGTTGTCTTTGGCTCTTTTATGACTTGCTGGATGTGTAGTTCCTGTGCTCTTGGAGGACTTTTGGAAGGTCAGCCACTTCTGGGAAGGTTCACTACTGTGCGGAGTTTTTCCATTTGGAGATAATGGCTCTCACTGTGGTTCTTTGGAGTCCCAGAGCCTTTGAAATAGCTTTGTAACCCAGACTGTCCCAGACTGATGTATTTCAATCACCTTCTTCCTCATCATTTCTGGAATTTCTTTCAACTTTGGCATAGTGTGTTACTGGGTAAGACCTTTTAACCAACTTTATGCTGGTGAAAAAGTTCTATTTAAGTGTTGATTTGATTGAACAGGGTTTGCACTAATCAGGCCTGGTCGTGTCTAGTCCAGCTGAACCCCATTATGAGTGCAGTTGCATAGATTTGGGGAATTAGTAACCACGGGGGCAAATACATTTTCACACAGGCCCAGTTGGTATTGGATAACTTTTTTTGCTACAGTAAATAACATCATTTATATAATCATATCATTTATAAAACTGCATTCTGTGTTTACTCAGGTTGCCTTTGTTTTATCTTAGATTTTGTTTTAATTTCTGAAACAATTTAGTATGAGATATAAACAAAAACAGAAAAGATCAGAGGAAAATCTGCAAATACTTTTTCACAGCACTGTATGTTAACTCACATTTATACTGCAGGTATACAGGAAGTCATAACGGTGCTTAACAGTTCCTAAACAGGTGAACTTAAAAGTGAAATATAAATAGGGACACGCTTCAGTTACATTTTTGTTCATTTCTAGGAGTGCTGCTATCTGTGGTTTTGTTAAAAACTGATAAGGTTTTTTTTTCCAATCTTAGAATAAATTTACTTCAATAAAAGTTAGTTTTCTCATGTTTTTAAATGTAAAATTCCCACAATCTTTTTTTAAACCACGGGTGCTAAAAATTATGGATCTGACCAAGTGTAACTATATAGTTACAATCAAAATTATTCAACCCACATTGCAAATCAGGTTTATTGTCAAAATTGTCATTATAAGTTGCATTTTCAGTTGAATTCGGGGAAACCACTTGAAGCATTCTTTGTGTTGAGCTATTTCAGTTGCGGTTGTTTGATTTGTTCTTTGCAAACAGCTGAAAGTCCGTACATTTTGACAATAAACCTGATTTGCATTGGGGGTTGAATAATTTTGATTGCAGCTGTAACTGTAATATAATCTTTAATATGAAAAGTGAAGAATACTGTGCAGAGTAATAATGAAATAATTCGCATATAAAGTAATGTAATGTATAATGGAATCAGAACTTGAGTTTACCTCGAATTTTGGGCAGGATGGCTTTCTCTATGATAGCAGGTAGTGTTTTCTCATCAACATTCTCAGATTCTTCGTAGCCTTGTCCATGACAGAACTTCTCGACAGCAGAGTACCATGGCAGTGCTTCAAAATCTTCACCCTCAGCCTGAGACAAGCATAACAAATCACTAGTTTTTATGTTGTCATAAATCTCATATCTAGTACTAAAACCTGGAAAAACAAGTAGAATTTTGGCGGCCACCACCAAGTTTAGTCCTTCTTGTTACAAATTTCTATGCAGAAAATACCCTTAAAATGTGCACTCCCTTCAAACAGGAAGGAAGATATTGAAGAAAAACTATTTCAGACATTTGACCTTGCTGTGACCTTGACCCTGTTTTGAATCAATTCCAAAATCCCACAAGACAGATGCATGGATGGATTGGATGGACTGACACACGGACAGACAACCCAAAAAACATATAGTGGATATAAAAAGTCCACACACCTGTTAACATTACAGATGTGTAAAAGAAAGAAAAAATAAATAAACAAATTTAAAAAAAAGAAAAGAAATGAAGATCTTCTTCCACCTTTAATGTGATATCGCAACCAACAGAATTCAAGTGAAAATGAAAACATTTTAGGGGGAAAAAAAAAGAAAAACAAGTCCCAATTGAAAAGATTCAGTCCCATAGCACAATGCTGCCACCACTATGCTTCACCGTGGGTATGGTGTTCTTTGGGTAATAAGCTGTCTTGTTTTTGCACAAAACAAATCTTTCAGAATTATACCCCAAAAATTCTACCTTGGTCTCATCAGACCAGAACACATTTTGCCACATGGTTTGGGGTGATTCAGGTAGGTTTGGATGACTTTCATCTAGCCACCCTACCCCATAGCACAGACATGTGAAGAATACAACAGGCTGTCACAAGCAGGGAGTGAGCAGCACTTGCCAGATGTTCATCTCCTTTAATATGTAGCCGTAGGTCTCTTGGCAGCATCCCTCATAAGATTTTTCTTGTCCTTTCATCAATTTTGGAGGGACATCCTGTTCTTGGTAATGTCAAAGTGGAGCCTAATTTTCTACATTTATTCATGATGGCCTTCATAGTGTTCCATGGCACATCTAATGTTTTGGAAATTCTTTTGTACTCCCTCTCCTGATTGATACCTTTTGTCAAGGATATCCCATACATACTTTGTAAGCTCTTTGATGACCATGGCTTCAGCAGTGAGATAAAACTAAGATGTCAAGAAAATCCTACAAAACAACTGATCTTTATTTGGGGTTTAGCAGAATCACTTCATTGAGAACAGCTGAATGATAATTACATTTGAATAGGAGTTTGAATGTGATTGGTTAAATCTGAGCACAGTCACATGCCCCATTATAAAAGGGTGTGCACACTTATGATTAATAACCAGGTAATTGTAAGGGTTTTTTTTTTTAATTTTTTTGTTTTTCACTTGAATTTTGTTGGTTGCAGTATCACATTAAATGTAGAAACGGTTTTCTTTTCTTCACAGTACTGTTGTCGGGTTTTGTTTTGTAGTGAAATGGCTACCAGAATGAGTTTGGAGTAAAAAAGAAAGGTTGTGGCATGGATGATGGTTCCCAGTGTTGTAGTGGCATATACAGTGGGTATAGAAAAGAAATCACCCCCCCCCCGCCCCCCCCTTTAAAATAATCACATTTTGTTGCTTTTCAGCCTGAAATGAAGACAGACAGTTTTTGTTTTATCTAGCTGTATTTACTCAGTGCAACTTATATCTTTCACTTGGATGTTATAACACCAACACCAAAAAAACCCCCCAAAAAAACAAACAAACAAAAAACAGAATCACTGAGTTGGAAAAAGGACCACCCCCCTCCTCTCAATGGCACACAAAGCCATTTGACTTTCAACTGTGATCAGCTGTGGTCATTTTGATTAGCTCAGCATGAAAAGAGCTTTCCTGGAGCATCTTGTAGTGCAACTGAAGCAAACAATCAACTATGGGTGGCAAGGCACTGTCAAAAGATCTCCGGGATAAAGTTGTAGACAGGCACAAGTCAGGAGATTTCAAAGGCTTTATCAATGCCTAGAAGCACAGTGAAGTCTATTATTAAGAAGTGGAAGGTATTTGGTACAACACAGACCCTCCCTAGATCAAGACATCGCTCCAAACTGGATGAAAGAGCCAGGAGGAAACTGGTCAGAGAGGCTACCAAGAGGCCTACAGCAACTCTGAAGCAGTTGCAGGAATTTATGACAAAGAGTGGTCATTGTGTGCATGTGACAACAATATCACAAATTCTCCACAAATGTGGCTTGTATGGGAGGGTTGCAAGAAAAAAGCCACCCACGACTGAGCTTTGCCAAAACGCACCTTGAAGATCCACAAGGCCACATGGAAAAAGGTGTTATGTTCAGATGAAACTAAAATTGAATTATTTGGCCTCAACACCAAACGATATGTCTGGCGGAAATCCAATACAGCTCACCATCCAAATAACACCATTCCTACAGTAAAGCATGGAGGTGGTAATATCCTGTTATGGGGGTGTTTCTCTGCAGCAGGGACTGGAGCACTTGTCAGGATAGAAGGAAAAATGGATGGGGTGAAATACCGTCAAATTCTTGAGGAAAATCTGCTGCCCTCAATCAGAAAGTTGTCAATGGGAAGAAGGTTTACCTTCCAACATGACAATGACCCAAAGCACACAGCAAAACTGACCACACAGTGGTTGAAGGAGAAAAAGGTGAATGTCCTTGCATGGCCTAGTCAGAGCCCAGACTTAAACCCCATTGAAAATCTGTGGAATGACTTGAAGACTGTAGTCCACAAACGGTCACCATCAAATTTAACTGAACTTGAGCAGTTCTGCAAAGAAGAGTGGGCAAATATTGCAAATTCTAGATGTGCAAAGTTAGTAGAGACATATCCCAACAGACTAAAGGCTGTAATTAAAACATTAAGGCAAATTAAAGCAAGGGGGTGATCCTTTTTCCAACTCAGTGATTCCGGTTTTTATTTATTTATTTAAATTTTTTTTCCTGAGATGTTGGTGTTATATCTTTCACTCGGATGTTATAAGTTGCACTGAGTAAATACAGCTGGATAAAACAAAAACTGTGTCCATCTTCATTTTAGGCTGAAAAGCAACATAATGTGATTATTTTAAAGGGGGGTGATTCTTTTCTATGCCCACTGTAAGCATTAACATTCTTTGAATCACCCTTTATATTTAGGGAAGGATCTTTGCTTTCAAGGTAAACAGCTGAAAAAAAAAAAAATTATATCTAAACTAATGGTACAGTCGTCTAAAAAAAATTAAGTACACCCTATGGAAATTGTTTTTTTGTTTTGTTTTGTTTTACATATTTGGACAAGCAAACATTTGATCCTCTTTGAAACCATGTCTATTAACATAGGTGATACACTATCAGATGACACAAAATTTACATTGTGTAATTTTCACAATTTAAATTAACAAAAAAAACAAACAAAAAAAACCAAAACAAAACAAAACAGATCAGTCACATAGGAAAAAGTAAGTACACCCTTACATTTATCACACCTTCAAATCCATAAAATTGGAAGCAGTATTTCAAGATTGGGTGCCAGTGATGAGAACCTGCTTAGGGAGTGCAGGTGGAACCTGTCTTATTTATACTCCTCTCATATCTAGTGTCTGGTGAGGTCTGTAAGGCCTTCAGAAAAAAGGTTGTGGATGCCTAGGAGTCTGGCAAGGGATGTAAAAAGATCTCAAAATTATTTGAAATACATCATTCCACTGTAAGGAAAATCATCTACAAGTGGCACAGATTTCAAATGAATGACAATTTGTCCAGGACTGGTTGTCCCAGCAAATTCAGCCCAAGAGCAGACCATCTGATGCAAAAAGAAGTATTCAAGAACCCCAAAATTTCATCACAGGATCTGCTAGTAAGTCTTGCAACTGTTGGAGTCAAAGTGCATGCTTTTACAATCAGAAAGAGACTGCACAAACTGGGAGGCGTGCCAGGAAAAAGCCTTTGCTATCTAAAAAGAACATCAGAGCAAGACTACAGTTTGCCAAAAAGCATATAGACAAAGTCCAGTCCTTTTGTAGTAGTGTGCTCTGGACAGACGAATCAAAGATAGAATAATTTGGCCACAGTAACAGCAGACCAAAGACAGCATTTCAGGAGAAGCACCTCATACCAACTGTGAAGCACGGAAGTGGAAATGTTATGGTTTGGTGTTGCTTCGCTGCCTCAGGGACTGGACAGCTTGCATTCATTAATTCATCTATGAATTCTGCGTCATATCAAAGAATGCTTGAAGATAATGTGAGACTATCTGTCCGAAGGTTGAAGTTGAAGCGAAAGTGGACCTTTCAACAGGATAATGATCCTAAGCACGCTAACAAATTCACTAAGGAATGGCTCAAAAAAGAAGAAATGGAGTTTATGGAATAGCCTAGTCTAAGCCCGGATTTGAATCCCATTGAAATGTTGTGGGGGGATTTGAAACAGGCAGTACATGCAAGAAAACTCTCAAACATCTTGCAACCGAAAGAATATTGCTCGGAAGAGAGGTAAAAAATTCCAGCAAGCCAATGTCAGAGACTGGTGTAAAACACCTAAAGGGGGCAATACTAGCTTCTGAGGCCAAGGGTGTACTTACTTTTTCCACAGAAGAATATCATATCTATTGATATTTCTGTTGAATAAATGATTGAAAAAGCTATTTTTCCTTGTGGTTTTGTTCAAGTATATAAACTTCATTAATAGGCACTGTCTCAAAGAGAATCAAATGCTTGCTTGTCCAAATATGTCTAAAAAGCCAAAAATTTCCACGGGGTGTACTTATTTTTTCACATGAATGTAGCAAAAACCTTTACTATGTAACTGTAGTAAAGTGAGAAACTGTATGTGGAGTATGATACCTTGAGGGGATTCCAGCCAATGAGCTGGTGTCGTATCAAAGGGGCCAGGAGTTTAGGAAGACACAAACTGATGTAGGCGTTGGTATAAGACTCTGGAAATGAGACACGCCACTCATTAAACCTGGAGAGGATTTTGTTCACATCTGAGAAGTCGTCCTGAACATCAGTAAAAATCTCCTGACTTCCCTTCAGTATGTCCTCTGTAGAGCAGAGACCGAGATTCACTATTAGCAACTGTAGTTTGGATGCAATCGTTATAACATCAATTTATTAAAGTAAGTATAAGCTGCTGTTGACAGTTGATATGATCATCTTAATACGCTAACTGTGTGGAATCTCGAGTGAAGACGCACTTCTTTTACTCTGCAGTTCTGCCTCCTGCTCTGCTGTTGGTCCCAAATCAGCTGGGATGCTTCCACAATCTTCCTCCAACAGCTCACTGGAATATGATCAGAGATTTCGATATCACACAGTACAACATGTAGTAAACGTTCTGAAATTATATACACAGGTGACAAATTAAAGGAAAAACCTTTAATTGTTTAAAAAAGTGAAAGTGTCTTAGTAAGGGGCTAGGCACCAAGTGCCACCAGAACAGCTTCAATGTGCTTTGGCACAGACTCTACACAGTCTCTGGAAATGTTGTAGCGAGAAGGACACCATTCTTTCAAAACATATTCCCTCAACTGGTGTCTAACATGGCAGTCCAAAATCTCCCACAGGTGTTCATTTGGGTTGAGGTTTAGTGACTGTGAAAGCCACAGCATATGATTTACATTATTTTCATACTCATCAAACCATCAGACGAAATTCTCATGACCTACTCTCATCCTGGAAGAGACCACTCCCATCGGGATAGAAATGTATCATCATAGAATAAAGGCAGTGGTCGCGAGCCATATATGGCCATATATATATTCAGTGATTAGCTATGGCTCAACGGCAGGAAAAAAACAAAGAACCACAAAGGCTAGTGTGTCAAATTCAATTCAAACTCTACAGATTACGTATTTAAAAATGACATAATTCATAACCGTTTGTCATGTATACACCAACCTGTGGCACAACAAGCTCAAATTTCACTGGACAATGTGAAGCAGAGAGGTAATTTCCCGGTCTAATTCATAAATCGGTTGAAAACTACATAGCCAGTCTGATTTAATTTTTTTAACCAAGGTGAAATGGCTAAAAAAAAAAAAAAAAAAAAAAAAAAAAAAAAAAAAAAAAGACGACGAGTCTTTCCAGTCCGAACGGACAGATGAATTTGCATATTTGGAAGTCGCATTAATGGTAAGTAGTGTTCAATTTACTTTCTCATGTACTGCATCTTGTACTGATTTACCATTTGATGAAACTATCATAACTGGCTAAATGATGTCCAAGTGCCACCTACAGGCCTATTAGGTGAAGTGCAGGCTGTTAGGCCACGAACACACAAACTGCCAAATGGCCTTTATTACATTACCAATTTTTTTTTATAATTATGCAATGATAGTTAAGATAATAACTATAATAATAATTTTGTTTTTTACTTTTCTCTGGCTCTTTAAAGAAAAAAATACTTTTTTGGCAGTGAGAATAATTTTGTATTGATTTGCAGTGACTCTTTCCTCTGAGGGGACAAGTGGACCCAAATCATGCCAGCAAAATACCCCATAGTCATTGTTCGTATATAATATATACACTAAAGCTGTATATCGTCTGATTACTGCATGATGAATTATTTTTTCTCCTGCTGTACCTTTGTACCTGCTGCATTATCAAGATAATTTGTGCATCATGTCGAGTTGTCTCTCACCTGTCTTTAGCTGTGTTGGTTTTCCCCAGTGCTTCTCCATTGCCATGTGGATTAGTGCTGTCTACAGAAGAAAACATTATAGAGATAAATGATTAATAAATTCCTAATGGAGGATGAGAAATCTTCAAGAGTGCAGTGGTAGATGGCCAAGGAAACAATGAGTGCATTAAAACAATAATGGATCCAGAGTTAGAACCATCAGTGATGCTCATGAATTTCCCCAGAATTAACTTGTAGTGCAACTAATTAAAGCTAAAGAGATTTGACTGCCAGCACATACAGTGGGGTCCAAAAGTCTGAGACCATAGTGAAGATCTGGGATTTTAAAAAAAAATAAACTGGTTTTAGAATTTTGAAATATTTAAAACAAACGAAATGTTCTATTTGAATATTCAAGATTCTGCATTATGTCCCTATTTAAATGTAAGCAAATTTGTGATATTGGCCAGAATAACTGCTTAGTACAAAAGGTCAGATTTTCCTCATTCCTAATCTCTTTTACTGAAGCATGTGTTCAGATGACACTCCAGATGGATTTGATCTAAAATGGATCATAACGTCATTGGACCTTCCAACAGGACAGTGATCCCAAGCATACCTCAGATTCTACCAAGGCTTGGTTGCAGAAGAAGTCCTGGAAGATTCTACAGGGCCATCACAGTCACCTGACTTGAACCCCATAGAAAATCTCTGGTGGGATTTGAAGAAGGCGGTTGCAGCACGCAAACCCAAGAATATTACTGAACTGGAGGCCATTGCTCATGAGGAATGGGCTAAGATTCCTCAGGAACGCTGCCAGAAGCTGGTGTCTGGCTATGCATCTAGTTTGCAGCAGGTCGTAACAGCAAAAGAGTGCTCTACTAAGTACTAAAGATGCTTGCCATGAAGGGGTTGAATAATTTTGAGAAGTCATTATAAGTTGCATTTTCAGTTGAATTTGGGGAAACCACTACTTGAAGCATTCGTTGTGTTGAACTATTTCAATTGCTTTTGTTTGATTTGTTCATTGCAAACAGCTGAAAGTCTGTAAATTTTGACAATAAACCTGATTTGCAATGGAGATTGAATAATTTTGATTGCGATTGTAAATATAAATACCTAATACACTAACCCCATTTCCATAAAAGTTGGGATTTTTCTAAAATGCAATAAAAACAAAAATCTGTAATTTGTCAAGTCTCTTGCAACTTTAATTAACTGACAAACATACAAAGAAAAGATATTCAATGTTTTCACTGACCAACTTAATTGTATTTTGTAAATATAAACAAATTTAGAATTTGATGCCTTCAACACACTCAAAAAAAGTTGGGACAGAGGCATGTTTACCACTGTGTTACATCACCCTTCCTTTTAATTACATTTTTAATCATTTGGGAAATGAGGATACTAATTGTTGCAGTTTTGCAAGTGGAATTTTTGCCCATTCTTGCTTGATACAAGACTTCAGCTGCTCAACAGTCCTTGGTCACCATTGTCTGATTCTCCTCTACATGATACGTCATAGGAGACAGATCTGGACTGCTGGCAGACCAGTCAAGCTCACGCACTCTGTGTCTACAAAGCCATACTTTTGTAGCATGTGCAGAATGAGGCCTGGCATTGTCCTGCTGAAATAACCATGGACTTCCGGGGAAAAGATGTTGCCTTGATGGCAGCATATGTCTCTCTAAAATTCCAATATACGCCTCCGCGTCAATGGTACCTTCACACATATGCAAGTCACCCGTGCCGTGGGCACTGATGCACCCCCATACCATCACAGATGCTGGCTTTGCACCTATCGCTTATAACAGTCTGGTTGGTCTTCATCTTTTGCACGGAGAACTCTGCATCAGTTTTTCCCAAAAACAAGCTGAAATGTGGACTCATCTGACCACAGCACACGTTTTCACTGCCTTTCAGTCCATCTGAGATGAGCTCAGCCCCAGAGAACTCGATGCAAGGCTTCCTCCTTGCGTAATAGTTTCATTTTTGCATTTCTGGATGCAGCAGCGGACTGTGTTAAGTGACAACGGTTTTCCGAAGTACTCCCGAGCCCATGTGGTTATATTTATCACAGTAGCATCATGATTTCTCAGGCAATGCTGCCCGAAAGCTCGAAGGTCACGCACATTCAACAGTGGTTTCCGGTCTTGCCCTTTATGCAGTGAGATTTCTCCAGATTTCCTGAATCTTTTCACAATAGTATGCACTGTAGATGGTGAAAGACCTAAATTCTTTGCAATCTTGCGTTGAGCAATGTTCTTTTTGAACTGGACTGACAATTCTCTCACGAAGTTTGGCACAAAGTGGTGAGCCACGACCCATCCTTGCTTTCAAAGACTGATCTTTTAGTGGATGCTCCTTTTATGCCCAATCCCGATACCCTCCCCTGTTACCAATTAACCTGATCCTCCAAAATGGTGTTACTTGAATATTCTATAAACTTTTCGGTCTTATTTTGCCTCTGTCCCAACTTTTCTTGAAGTTGAAGGCATCAAATTCTAAATTTGTTTATGTTTACAAAATACAATTGTTGGTCAGTGAAAACATTGAATATCTTTTCTTTGTACTTTTGTCAGTTAATTAAAATTTCAAGAGACTTGACAAATCACAGATTTTTGTTTTTATTGCATTTTAGAAAAAAAATCCCAACTTTTATGGAAATGGGGTTAGTACTTAGCAAGCTATGATATTGAAAATAAATTAAGATGAATTAATGCATTCAAAATAGATTAAACCTGGATCATTTCAGGTATGTGCACGCAGCTTTATCCATATCAAACTTGAAATTCACTCCCCAGACCCATGTCACCCCCCATTTCCAGCCCTGGTGACATCAAGCACTTTTTAACAACAAACTAATCAAGTTACAACTTACAGTTTCGGTAAAAAAAAAAAAAAAAAAAAAAAGAACTAAGATGGAGGGTTTAAGTGTGGACGGTGGATGGGGAAAAAAAGTGTCACCTTCTTGCAAAATCTTCTCACGATAATGGATTATTAGTAGTAATAAACTTAGATATACAGTAATCTGCTCTTATCCAAAATAACTCCTAATGTAAACATGCATGTGTAATGTTGTAGTTAACCTTCCACTTACAGGTTAACTGCTGAAGGTGTCTGGACCGTTCCTGCACTGCTTCTCTTCTCTGAGACAACAGCGCCTCCGCCTGTTCAATATACAGATTGTGCATGTCCAGCTCCACAGAGTTTATCAGCTGCATCTATAACAATCATAACATACTGCATTTTAGCTATCTGAAAATGTGAGTGTAGCCTTAGATCAAGCCTAAGATTAGTCCTCACGTATGAGGTACAACGTATGCTCTCCTGACCTTCTCAGACAGGCACTCCACCAGGTTCTGGGTGAAGGTCTTCATGCTGCGATAGAAGAGGAGCTGGCTGTCAGCATGATGGTTCTCTAGGTTCTCTACAGCACTCCTTGCACTCTCTATGTCCTGCTGCATCCCCCTGAGCTCCGCTTCATGAGCCCTCTGCACCTCCTTCAGAGATTCCAGCCTACAGAGATACAAATACATGCAAAAGAAATCTGCAAATTGCAAGTCATTTGTCTTATAGGTTTAGACTAAAAGAATTCAGTCAAGAGGCAAGAGGATTTGTCTTTTGGTGGCACAAGTCCTCATTGCTGTAGGATTATCAAAAGTATACACTGATCAGTCATAACCTTAAAACCACCTGCCCACATAATGCAAAAGAAAACATGATTCATCAGATCCGGTTGGTATGGTCCAGTTCTGATGCTCACCTGCCCATTGTAGGTGGTTTTGGTGGTCGACAGGTATCAGCATGCGCACTCTGACCAGTCTGCAGCTACACAGCAAGCTGCAATGCACTGTGTTCTGACACCTTTCTATCAACTTTTTCAGCAATTTGCTCTACAGAAGCTTTTCTGTGGGATCAGACCAGCCCAGCTAACCTTCACTTACCACGTGCATCAATGAACCTTTGGCTGCCATGACCCTGTTGCCAGTTCACCGGTTTTCCTTCCTTCGACCATTTTTGGTAGGTACTAACCATTTACATTACATTTACGGCATTTGGCAGACGCCCTTATCCAGAGCGACTTGCATTTTATTTCATTTATACATCTGATTGAGGATTAAGGGCCTTGCTCAAGGGCCGAACAGTGGCGGTTTGGCGGTGCTGGGATTTGAACTCACGACCTTCCGACCAGTAGTCGGACGCCTTAACAACTGAGCTACTACTGCCTCTAACCACTGCATACCGGGATCACCCCACAAGACTTGCTGTTTTGGAGATGCTCTGACCTAGTCGTCTAGCCATCACAATTTGGCCAAAAGTCAGAAAGTTGCTCAGATCCTTACGCTTGCCCATTTTTCCTGCTTCCAACACATCAACTTCGAGAATTGCCTGTTCGCATGCTGCCTAATATATCCCACCCCTTGACAGATGCCATTGTAATGAGATAATCAATGTTATTCATGTCACCTGTCAGTGGTTTTAATGTTATGGCTGATCAGTGCATTTCTCTATGGTAGAGATGTGTATGTTTTTCAATACCAATCCTGCACTTAATATTGTTGTTAGGACCTATATGTGATTTTTTCCCCAAGGAATTTAGTTGGTTCAGTGTCCTAAAATATAAACACATTAACTATTTAAACTACAGCACCACTAACCAGGATAAAGTAGCTATCATAGTGTATCATCATATCCTAGGACAGAGCAATAAATGGTTCGCAATTGATACAATAATTACAATTAAGAACTGGAATAAGCATTACAGCAGACCACTGTTTAGTAATGACTCCTGATCATGGTACACTTGCATATTGTACATAGTGAGTGTATGTTAATGACAGCAGGGTTGTAGGTTGGTGTTTAAAAACCTCTGTCTCTTTTCTTCCAGTACTAAAGCTACACTGAGAGTCATCCTGTAGGAATATTCTTGTTCTGGACCAACCAATACAATTTAGAATGCGAGTTAAAGCAAAACAATCATGCTTTTAATAATTACTATGAGGAGTATGAAAACTTACTTTCCAGTTATTCTCTTCTTTATGATATCAATGCTGACCGGTGAAAGAGTCTCAGGGATGTCAACCATTTTCTTTTGCCTAAGAGGTTTGAAATCATTTCTGGTTTGCTTCTGAAAACAAAAGTAGTTATAGAAAAAATACGTCGAAGTTGAAAGCTCGAAAACAGTTACGAGTTTCGCAATTCAATTTCCTCAAAATAAAAACAATTGACATTCACCTGGTGTCGTTTAACACCTTTGCCTAGCTGCTGCTCCTCCCAGAGGTGTTGGTCCTCCTCCTGGCTATCAGAGCAGCTCTCCTCATTCCCACTCCCACCTACCGAGAAGATTTGGATTTTTATGGTATATTTTGGACAGGTTTCTGAGACTATGATGGCAGAAATTAAGACTCAAATGCTGAAATACCTGAGACAAATGCAAGTTAGATTACTATCATTTACCTACTTATCTCTTAGGAATGACAGGAAGGACATGTGGGTTTTAAGAAACAGCATATTCATGCATATTCAACTATTCATAAGTTAACATTTTAGTATTCTACATACATTATTTTAAATGGCTTAAAACGACATACTCAGGACATTTCTGTATTTTGATTGTGATAAAGCTCAGTTACAGAAATGTGACAGAAGAAACACAGATTAGGTTATTAGGTCTGTTTAAGTTTTAACTCATGAAGCTGCCTGCATGTGCACTGCTAAATATCTACTTTCCATTTCTTACCAATTTTCTCAGTCATCCGTTCTCTTAGAGTTTTGGATTTGGGCGCAAACTGGATCCGGCGTTCATGATCGTCCGGCTCATCATCACTGCCATGTTCTCTATCGCTCTCATCCTGCACTCTGTCTCCAACCTCTGCTTTACTTTCCTGATCTGCATCCAGAGGGATGTAGTCTCGCCGTGCCCGGGCTCTCCTCCTCTGCTCCTTAGCTGCACGGATCTTTTCAGCATTCGGGATGTTAACTACAATGGAGGACACCATATCATGGACTGCATCAAATAGCTATTGGTTAATATCCAATAGAGGTTGACCGATTGATCGGTTTTGCCGATCAATCGGCACCCGATAACCGATTGCTGGAACTATTGTTTATCTGCAAAAATCCACAGCGACAGTTTTTCCCGGTTGCGTCAGTTGCAGTTGAGAAGGGTTCGCTGTCATTATACAGTATAAGAGCAGCCTCTAGAGGCAAAATAAAAACTATTACTGACAAATTTTGTTGTGTTATTTGAAGTGTTTTTTTGTTTCATTTTGGATGTCTCTATTTTTATTTGGTATTTGGAGTGTTACTTTTTGGTTCAGTTTGGATGTATATCTTTTATTTACTTAAATATTTATTAATAGTTAATGTATTAATATTGATATATTTATTTCATTTAAAAAAAGTACAGTACATTTTCACTGTACAGTCAGTACTGTTTATTTTTGTAACAAAGTTTAGTTTAGTAATATTTTACTTTGAGTGTTATATTTACATTCAGTATCAATTTTATAAACTCAGTTGATTAATTGGTAATCGGCAGGTACTGCCCAATTTAGTTATCGGTATCGGTAAAATCCACTATTGGTCGACCTCTAAATATCCAATGATGTGACCTGACTCAGTTTACCGGTCTGTGTTTTGAAAGAGTCAGTAGAGCTGGAGGAGCTGGAAGCTGTAGAGTTTGTTTCATCATTGCCGTCTGAAGACATGTCCTCAGCAGAACTGCTCTCTGATTGCTCCTTAGGCTCAATGTCTTCCACATCTAAACAGAATGAATGTGATTAATGTGTAGGATATCTGGCTTGCAGGTAAGCTTTGGTTACAAAGTCAGTACAATGAAAAATATAATGTGTTGTACCTTGTTGTGAAGGTGTCACCTTGATGGGCGAATCTTCCTTTTTGCGAGCCTGGAAGACCACAGCTTTGTTCACGGTCCTTTTCAACTTGAAGTCACTCTCGACTGCACCTGTAGAGCACAGGTTTATTTTAGGAGTACTCCAGACACTGATCTAAACCACCATTCTCCTTTAACGTTACAGAAAATTACAAAGAGGTTACAAAGAATTTCATCACCCTCACTAGGTTGTCTCCTGTTTTGTGGCAATTTTGGAAAACAACAACAACAACAACAACAACTACCACAGAAAGCGAACACTGATTTGTCAAAGTGACTGCAGGCTGGTATAATCTTAAGATTTTCTCTGTCACAGAGGCAACAAGCTGACAAGGTCAGTCCAGGCTTCTCTATACCCAGCCACAGACTCCAGCTCCTCCTGGGTCATCCCCAGACGTTCCTAAGCCAACTGTGAAATATAGTCTCTCCAGCAGATCCTGGGTCATCCCCACGGTCTCTGTCCAATGGGATGTGCCCGATACACCTGTAATGGGAGCTGAACAGGGGGAATCCTTGTAAAACACCCAAACCACCTCAACTGGCTCCTCTCAATTGGGACGAGCAGTGCCTCTACTCTGAGGCTCTCCTGGATTGTTGAGCTCCTTACCTGATCATGGAGGAACCTCATTTCCACCACCTGGACTCGTGATCTTATTAGTCTGGTTATGACCCAAAGCTCATGCCCATAGGGAAGGATAGGCTGACTGGCAAACGTTGTGTGTCATCATCTAGCCCTTCAGCAATGTTTCCGGTTGGTGTACATGCTCACAACCAGGCAATGACTGAAAATCACGACCCGGATCATATCTCCTCAGTGGTGGTGCTACGGTGGTCTCTTTCCAGTGATGGACAGTTTAGAGGGGATTACGAACAGCAAATTATGAACAGCAACAGTTGGTCAAGTGAGTGCACAATTCACAAGAATGCAGAAAAGATATATTTTTCAGAAGGTTCTCCTGAACATCTCTGCTTGTATGTACTGACACTGTTACACACTGACTGTATCCAGTATATATATATATATATATATATACAATCAGTGGTGATGCACCACAGCCTCCTTCGCCTCAGGGGAGAATAATGGCTAGAGAGATAGATCGAGACTCACCTTCTTTTTCATCCAGGAAGCTAAGGGTTTGACTCTTAGGCGTCTTTTTGTCTTCTTTAGTTTGAGGTTTAGACACTTCAGGATCCTGTGTGTGTTCTGGACTGGACTCCGCGCACGCGCCTCTGTGTGGTGGAGTTGAGCTCGATTTTGAGCTGCATGAAATCCCTCTCCTCACATTCAACTGCTTTAAACTGTGCACCGAGGCGTCCGCTTCCTTCACACCTTCACTGACCTTTTCACTTTCATCTTCTTCACTGGATTCGTCTCTTCGCTGCCTAAAATTTCTCCTTGCTTTCTTGTTAAACATCCTGCTGCAAATTTAAAAGCGGCAATAACGAAGGCGGAATTAGACCATTTCCACTTCTGGGTCACGACGCGTCAAAATAAAAGTCTCACACTCTCTCTCTCTCTCTCTCTCTCTCTCTCTCTCTCTCTGTCAATTCAATTCAATGTACTTTATTGGCATGATTATATACATACAATATTGCCAAAGCATCAATATAGATAAGAAAGGAGAATTAAAAACAATAATAATAGAATAAAATAACATAAAAATGATAATAGGAATAATACTAAAAATGAAAATAAAAATAGTAATAATTACACAAATAAGTAAATAAAAAATAGAAATGAAAAATGAAAAATAAAGTGACAAAATGCAAGGTGCCAGTGTAGGACAAAAGTATAAAGGTTACAATAATTAGGCTATGTAGGTACATTCATGCCATAGAATAAAATAAAATATAATATAAAATCAATCAATCTCTCACTCTCTCTCTCTCTCTCTCTCACACACACACAGAGGGCTAACGTCAGTTTAATGCTACCTGCAATAGTCCCCGGAAATTTCAGACGTGGTGTGCTGACGTCCTGTCGGAAATATCGTAATTATTCATGTTAACGGCTCAATTCTTTACTTTCTTTCAGTAAGGCAAAATTAACTTCTTCTCGATGATTATATATGAAATAAATACCAACAAAAGACGTTTTCTTCACACCGTCCATTTTTCCGAACTCGTACTCTCGAACTTGCGGGGAGCTCTTGAAGGCAACATGGTATGATCAGCAACACGTAGATTATTTAACATGCAAAATTACCACTTAATCTTACTTTCTGTTGCCGAAATAATTTTGACACGCCCCCAAGTCAGAAAGTCGGGGCTCACAGACAGACAGATAGACAGACAGACAGACAGATAGATAGGAGTTCCCGAGTTGTAATTCGACATTGCGGTGATGTTCAAGTGCTCTCAGTTCGTAATTAGGGTAGGATTTGGACGTAGCGAACACCCCAAAAACTAGTTCATGCCAGTATGGGGCTGAACAACACTGGTTACACAGGAGCAGTGGGAGATTAGACATCTATAGATTTGGCCACTTAGCTTAAAGTGTTAGTCTCAGCCCTGTCCCTGAAGTAGAGCTGTGTGGGGGACTGTTTTGTTAATCAACTTCTGTATCCCAAATTATAAAAAATAAAATAAAATTTATAGCTCCTACCAGGCCAAAAAGCATTTACTGAAAACAAATGAATAAACATGGTAAACATATCACACTGCACCACAAGACAACTGTGTCGTGTCCAACACACTCCCACTTTAATCAACATGGCCTTTCTTTGTCCTGTGAGTTGCGTATCTTGCCTCACGCTCCTGTAACTTTTTGTTGGCTACGCAGGTCCTGCAGGCTGAAAATAAGGGACAGCAATTTTTCAGTTTTTAAAAATTATTTTTAAAGGTAAAAAGACAGGACAAGCACATTTCCACTCAGTTGCCCACATTTACCAATCTTTTAGCAAATTGTGTGTAAACGTTTGCGTAAGGCAAACCAAACTAATATGGATTTTAAAAAGTTTAGGAAAAGGCTGATTTTCTTCGTGCTTTTGTGCGTACGCTGATCACCCGTAACGTGCAAAGCACATTCCTGACACGGCTCATTTGCATGTAGTGACACCCACAAAAGTCCATAAAAGGTCAAGTGCACTGACAGCTGGGAGCACAAAATGAATGATCAGGGTAAAGTCTAAGAGGCAGAGGTTGAGGTTATTGTAGCTCACTTCTATGCCAGTAAAAATATTTGATATAATAATAATAATAAGAAGAAGAATAAGAAGTGTGCACTAAATCTTCCATCAGCTGAGGCATTTGTCCATGACTATGCGCAGACAGACCGGCTTTATTTCCTTTGTCATAAATGAATGATTAGTTTTATTTGTTTTAATTTATGGCTTTGCTTTTTTTAAATTTTTATTATTCTTTATTTCATGCCAGTAACATAAAGTGACTGGTTTTCACAAAATTTTCTCAATGGTATTCTTAGTCCCTGACTTAGTGAACTAGCATGAAAGTGTGTTTTTGATAGAAACTCCAAAGTTCTTCTATAAGTCGCCCTGGATAAGGGTGTCTGATAAATGCTGTAAACATAATAAAAATACGCAATTTAAACCCAACAGTATATTCCGTATATAAAAGTGCAGTAATCCATGTAAATTATATGATCTGAAGTCGATCAAGTTGAGGTTTACGTTAGTTAGTTTTCTTATGCATAAATTTACACACGGTCAGGAGCACGAGTAGGATACGAACGTTTGTCTGAATTTATGGGTTTCTTATGAATACCAAATCTCGTGTGTGAGCGATTTACGAATAAATCCGTTCATAATTAGCTTGACGAATGAGGCCCGGTCTCAATAATAATTAAAAACCCATTAGAAGAAAAAAGTATAGCATAGATATTGAATATAAAAGGACATACCAATCCCACGATGATGAGGAGCGTGCAGTTAAAAGCATGTGAACGATGCAAAGTCTACTGTACATCCAGTTTTCAGAGTAACCAACAACTTTTTGGTGGAGTTAATTTCTTTTAATATAATACATTTATTATAGAAGTAAAAATTGCACAAATATTTTTCTAGGACCACACCACTCATCAAACCATTGTGCAAAGCTTTGTCATAGCTGTTACCAACAGTGCTCTGTTTTTGTAAGTGAGAAGCCTGTGCATGATTTATAGTCAGTTCTGCTGATGTGGAAAGAGACTAGGGAAGATGATAGTTGACAGTGGAATACATGACAAGAGGGCACAGGGGATATAAGACATACACTTAAATGTCAGATAGTCCTGGCAGGTGACTGTCATGTACCAGCTTATCAACTGATTCAACATAGTTTAAGGTTGTTGAAGTTTATATGAAATTTATAGTCTTCTCCAGAGCAACTTACAAAATGTGCAAACAGTTGAATACACAACACCTAAAAAAAAAGGCTTGAGACTAAACCTGGTTTGTATAAGTGCTAATGTGTTCTAGTCTAGCTGGCATAATGAGAATTTAAAATCTAAGCATAGTAACAATAATCATTATTTTATATATATATAAAGCTGCTTTGTGACAATATCAAAAAGCCCAAACAAATAAAATTGAACTGAATCGAATTGAATTAAACAATAATCAATAAATCTGATTTCGTGGTCATGCTTTATTTGGATAGTCCACTTTTATAGACTAGCAATTTGTTCCCTTTTGCTATCAATTTATTTACTTAGTCCAGTTAATGGCTGTTAATCTTTAGTAGATATCAACTTGTCCCTAAACGTGCCACTAGTGCTATCACGATTTCAAGTCCAGCTCTTGTGCATTCTATTAATTGAATATAACACAGAGTTGAAAATAAACAGTTAAACATTTGTTGACTTGATAGGAATAAGTAGATAGGTAGATTCATGACAGTCTATAAATGGTTATCAGAAATTCAGCTTTTATAACTAGGCCCCTAACCCTAACTGTACATGTGACGACACGTATATGTGAGATGTGAAATGGCAGGCACTTTTATTTCAGGCCATACAGGATTTCGGAGAGTTTTTTTTTTTTTTTTTTTGTGATTGTTGCGGCCAAAAATGCTTGATTTTGCGGTGGCTTTTTCAAAATCTGTGATGCAATTTGCAGAGATTTTTTTGTGCTTTTTCCTGCAGAAAACTACTTGAACTGGCAAAATTGCAATTGCATGGAAGTGTTTTGCATGGTCTTTTGCAGTAATGTTTGTTGGTAAATGAGACATTTTAGCTGTACTCATGTTTGACACACGTGAATCACAGAGGGCTTTGGCTGAATGCGCGTTATGATGACGTCATGTGACGTGTCTTGGCCCAAATCTGTGGAAAATCTGCGGTAATTTCGAAAAATTGCTTGTTCGAAAAAGCTTGCTTGATTTTGCGTTAATTTCTGCAATCACAAAATCGCGAAATTTTGGAGGGACTGACATCTTATGACTCAGTAACACTTGCCTGTTACATACTAAGTCAGATATTTTAATTAGACTAACAGCACTTATAAGAAAGAGACAAAACCACCACAGTAAAAGTTTTCATACTTTGACCATTCAGATTTAATCATGATTTTAATTATCTTGAGAGATTACAGACTGAAGCCCTTGGCCCTTTACATTCCCTTTTAATATCATAGTAAATCAAAGTTTTGATTATGGTATGACCACTAAATAGGATTCACAGGATGCCCCAGGATATCAACTTTCTGACAGATGCAAATTATGAGCAAGATTGCAGCCCTATACCTATATCGATATATGGGTAGTGTGGCCGTGCGGTCTAAGGCGCTGGATTAAGGTTCCAGTCTCTTTCTGGGCATGGGTTTGAATTTCACTGCTGCCAGAAGAGTGTAGGGAAGTTAAGATGTTGGACTTCTGAACGGAAGGTCATGAGTTCAAATCCCAGCACCCAGCCAAGCTGCCACTGCTGGGATTTGGCAAGGCCCTTAATTGCTCAGTTGTATAAATTAGATAAAATGTTAGTCACTCTGGGTCTAAAGCCAAGTGCCATGTAAATGTAATATATAATCAACGGAAAGGGTGTCTGCTAAATGCCATGTAAATGTAATATCTGTACATAAAACAAAACTTAGTCAGCCAACAGAGGGCGCATTGTTAAAGCCACACCTTCAGAAATGGATACTCCCCTAAAGCAAACGTTGCCCATTGAGATAAAGGAGAAAGATGTGTCTTCAACAATGTTGAAAAATAGAAAGGATCACAATGATGAAGTTGCAAAGAAAGTAACTATTTCTTTTTGTAGTCATTTTGTTTTTACCATTTTGAAGTGTTTCACTAGGTGGCATTAGGATAACAGAAGTGAAGCATGAACAGACAATGTGTCATAATAACCATAATTGTTGACTAGCAAAACACATTTGTGTTCCAAATCTATCTGAGCACTCACTCAAACTCTCACATTTGTCCAACCTGCTGTGAAAAGTATTTAACTGTTCTTGCCATGACATTACAAGGATTATTTATATCCATAAGAACATGCACGAGAACATACCTTATTCAACTTCCATACCATTCATTGCCAAACTGCTGCTTATATTTCATTTCTAATTCATGCAAAATGTTAGACATGAGCCTTGAATGCAGCTATCAATAGCAATAAAAATCACCAAACTGTAAAAAGTTCATAAATTCATGTTCAGTGCTGAAAGAATGCTGATATAATGCAGAATTAATAGCTGTGCACATACAATAGGTCAATTCAAATCTATTCAAACATTGTGTTATTTTATACTGATGAACACTCAAGTACTTTTTCTCTATTAGATGATGACTACCTGAATCCACATTTACCAAATTGTTGTCTTCATATGTTGGATACTGTTTGTCCTAGAGCGTTTAGCTTCCTTTTTTGTTTTTGTGGAGCTCTTGCACATCACTCCACTCAGCGCTCATTCAACCTGAAGGCCTAGATATTACTAAGTTTTTATTTATTAGGCGAAAATTAAAAAGACTCATATTACTCATCTTCCCAATCATGCCACTAATGGGTTGCAATTTTAAGTGCCATATAATTATGGTTATGACTGTTATGAAAGTGTGTACTGAAATCCTTTTTAGAGTTTGGCCTTTCTCAACTTGGAAAATCTTTTGTAAGAATTTTTAGATCTAGGAAAATCTCAGAGCCTCGTTCCTCAGTTTTACTGTAAATGTTTGAATTGATATTCAAATTGTTTTGTAATGGTTGTTGTTTTCATGTTGGGTTTTGTGTTGTGTATATGACCAAGCAGTTGGGACTTTTGAATATCATCAGTAGTTGCTTCAGTACAAAAGATACAGATATCCCCAATATTCTAAAGATCAGAAATTCAGCATTTGATTCCCCATTAAGAAATGACACCAGTAAAAGTCACCACATCAATACTAATGCCATTATAAAAATGAGCATATTAAATCATATGCATATACTGTATAACCTGTAGGCAAAACCCATTACTCAAATGTTGAAGTAAAATCTACTGGTTTAAATGTGAACTCTTAATTTTCCCAACATGAGAATCTTGAGATTTCCTTTTTTTTTTTTTCTTCTCTTTTGCATTAAGAGCATTAGGACTCTGACTGACTAACAATGGTATAATCCATAACATAGCATACATAGCAGCACTGATGTGCAGTAGACAACTGTGTGAGGTGATGGATTTTTAAAAGAATAATTTTCATCCTATTAGATAATTTGTCCCCCCATCTAATCTGAAGGCAGGGAAGTTTCAGCTCTGCTGTCTTTCATTTTCCTCTCCATTATCAGCTGTCCATAACTAGAAAAGAATGAACAAAAAAGTGGCAATCACTATTACCAACTGAACATGAAGATATTAAAATACCACTGCTTAGTAAATGCAGAAATTACTTACAGGAGCATAAAGATTATTTGACAGGTCAACCAATGTTTAAAATTTGCTTAGAGCTTCTTAAAAATAATTACTCACTGAAAGATTGTCTCTTAGCAGCTGTATGATGATGGTGCTGTCTTTAAAAGACTCTTCATTAAGTGAACTGACCTCTGCTGAGGCTTTTTCAAGTACCTGCAAGCAACCACACCCAGTTTAAATGGCTGCTCAGAACAAGTGGGGGAAAAAAGGTGGCAGTTATGTGTCTGTCTCATTGCTTGGTTGAGTGTACCTCTTTGGCAAGGTTGCAAGCCTTCTCTGGAGAGCCGAGAATCTCGTAGTAGAAGACAGAAAAGTTCAGGGCGAGGCCCAGGTGAATGGGGTGTGTTGGCTGCATCTCACTCTTGCTCAGATCGAATGCCTCTTGGTAGGCTTTCTGAGAGTCAGTTATAGCAGCTGAGAAGCAAAGAATGAAAAATCAGTGAACTGCTGACATAATACATATCAGAAGGCTAGAAAGATATAATGTATTCATTCATTCATCTTCAGCAACTGTTGTAACATGATCAGAATCGCAGTGGATCCAGAGCCCATCCCAGGAACACTGGGTGTGAGGCAGGGACACACCCCGAATGGAACACCAGTCCAATATGGCACACCATGCACACACACATTCATACCTAGGGGCAATTTAATATAGCCAATCCACCTACTGGCATGTTTTTTGGAGGTGGGAGGAAAACAGAGAACCTGGAAAATACAGGGAGAAAATGCAAAGCAGTAACCCAAGCTCACAATCGAACGAGGGACTGTGGAGCTGTGAGGCAGCAACACTACACACCACGCCATCATGCTGCCCTGATATGATATACCAAGGTATAATATTACATGGTCTATCCATAATATTCCCAGTGAGCAGCGACTGGGTAGAGACATCCATTACTGCGCCAATCTGGCCAACTTAAATCAAATTGGCAAATTAAATTTGCGGGTGGTTCTGGAGAACATTGATCTGCCCCCTAAATACACATATCTTTTGTTTAATGTTAGGTTTATGATCACAATAGTCATGTTTTCTACTTGTTTAAAAGGATATATGTATTAAAAATCTAGAAATCTAAATATCCAATTAACATAGGCAAAGGGATCTTTTTCATATCTTTGTGCTCATCAAGGTTTTGGTTACAAGTTAACTTTCCTATAGAGATTTCAGAAACCCTGCGTGTAAGTTGCTTGGCTAACATTTAAGCAACATCATTTGATGGCTGGCACTTTGAGGACTGGCAGTATTGAGGACTGGCAGTATGCATGCAGTTTTATAAACATCAGGTTCATTCTCTTACATTTATCATCTTTAGGGGCCACTTCAGCAAGGTATCTGAAATAGTCTCCCTTCATCTTCAGGTAAAAGACCTTGTTTTCAGGATTTGTGGAATTTTCTATGAGATATTTACTCAGCAGCTCCTGTAGAACAAAGAAAATTATTCGATTAAATGAGAAAAATTGGTACACAAACTCCATCAGAATTTGAAAGTCCTAAGAAGCTGAATAGTGAGTGTATGAGTAAGATGCAGCTTAAAAGTGCTACCTCTATCACCAGTCACTTCTCACAGAGACTATACAAGTATGTAACTTTGAACTATTACTGCATTCATGGTGCCTTGTAAGTGGTAATTTTCAAGTTGTAATGACGTCATTTCCCATCTCGGCACATTCGACATGCAAAGTGAAAAGAAACAACAACAACAAAAAAACATGGACACCTCCAAGAAAACGTGTCTTTTGTTTGCTCCGTCACATCACGTAAAGCTTATAAACAGCTACTTTAACCGCACTTTTATAATTACAGGCATGATTGGCTACTGGTACTGTTCTACTATAGTGAATATATGAGTTCCACCATTCACTATAGTGAAACATTCATACCACATTTTGGACTGCAGTACATCAACAACAACAGAAAATAGCAAATAGCGCTCGCAACGAGCTAGCCAGCTAACGTTAGTTATAGGAGTGATAACCATAATGTTGATGATTATCTTGAAACAGCGATTAGTATGGTCAGTGTTATAGATTTAACCAACTACTGTGTCTGTATAGTAATTGAGCTAAATCTAGAACTGCTACAAACTAATCTAAAAAAATCTGCAATTTTTTAGAGAAAGACCACTTTACACTGTTCACAGAGTGAGTGGCCATGTTGATTTGATGTCACTCCATAAATGGGGAAGGAACTGGTAGTTGAGAAGACTCCACCAAGTTGACGAGTTGAAATTTCAAGTTGAGAGGGCGTTTTCTGTGGCCTTTACTGGTTGGTGGCAGGGGAATTACAAGTTGAAACCTCGCCTCGAACGCAGCAGTAGACTTCATCATGTCCTAGCACACTGAACTTTACATTTGTACACTAAGTGGTAACCTTTAAATAAGAAACACGGATGTCCATTATTTAGGAGGTACACAGCTGAATGTTGGCTTCTTTACCATAACCCTTTGTTTATCCTACTAAAGCTCAAAGAGGTCAAGAACTCACTGCTCAGGGTTATCTAGGTCATTTAAACTGCTGCCAATAGTTAGTCTAGGGGACTGGATTTGGATTATAACATTAAAGACATATCTGATTTTTAAAGAAGCTATCTGAAGGGGTAGGCCACATGCTGTCTATCAACCTAAAAGCTTTCAATATTCATTTCTGTTTCCAGAATGTCGATCTGATAATATTGCATGATCTCCTGAATAGATCACTATCACAAGTTTCTAGCGAAGTATCTCTGAAATATAGACCACTCAAGACATAAGCTTGATTCCACTAACCTGCACACCCTGTTTTTACCCCAAGCCTTGCCAAACTGTATTACTTACCAGTACATCATTGCAGATCTCTCGGAGTTCTTGCTCCACGTTCTCCCGGTATTTTTTGACCACCTCAGTCTTCTTGTCAGTCTCTTCAGGATTGTTCTCAATGTTGGATATGACCCGCCAGGCCAACCTGCGTGTGCCCACGACGTTCTTGTAGGCGACAGACAGCAAGTTCCTTTCCTCATTAGAGAGTTCGAGGCCAGCCTTGGTCACTTCCCTCATACAAGCCACCATATCATCATAACGCTCAGCTTGCTCAGCCAATTTGGCCTTGAGTACAAAGTCTCCTCTTTCCATCCTGTATCTATTTTATGGGTGTTTTTTGTTTCAAGACTAATCAAGTGGTTGCAGTGGACACGGTTCTTCCTTAATCTTCAAAGAAGCTGAGAGTGTAAGAAAGAAGTTTCATTAGTGATGTTGAACTTTGGCTTAATTCATGTACATGCTTGTTTCAATTTACTTACATTACATACTTATTTTATCAGATGATAAACATTCTCTATGTACTTCTGCACTGAATTAATTCTATTCAAATTCCATCAGGAATGACTTGCATATTAGTCTTTATCATTAACATGTAACAAATTCTGAGTTGGTCTAGTTTCACTTTGGTTTCCTATATTACCCACAGTACGGTTCAACTACCTGCTGGTAGTGCTGCCAATAGGATTTAGCAGCGGTGCTTTATTACGTTAGTCTGCCAAGCTCTCTGACCTCCTCATCTGTGCACTCTGCCCAAACTGCTCATAGCTTCAACTTTCATGCTAATACCATTTCATTTAATACAATTTCATCAATACCACTGTTCTTGTTGCTTGTCATCTCTGCTAATCAAGTCTCTGCCATATTGTGTTGAATAGCTGCATTACATTCTGGATTTTTGAGTCTGACATTTGCGGTTCCCACCATTTCCATGCTAGATTTCTCATAAATATAACTCTGAGTGGCACAACAGAAAAGTGTCTACCCTATCATTGGGTGATTGCCAGTTCAAATCCTGACAGTGCCACAGCCATCTGTTTCTGGAAGCCAAGGGAGCAAAATTGGCTGTGCTCTGGCATAAAATGGCATAATCTCAATCCCATATCAATCACAAAAATTAGCATCTATGAGTTCATTTATTCATTATTATTAGATCAGGTGCATTTATGATCTAAATCTATATCCAGATTTCGGTCAATGCCCACTGTTAAACAGTCCATACAGGAGTTCGCAGAGCTTTTTCGTGATTGTTGCAGCCAAAAATGCTTGATTTTGCTGCGGCTTTTTTCAAAATTTGCGATGCAATTTTGTTTTTGTGCTCTTTTGCGGAAAACTACTTGAATTGGTGTGATTGCAGTTAAACAAATTTGTTTTGCACGGTCTTTAGCAGTGATGTTTGTTGGTAAATGAGACCTGTACTCATGTTCGATGCACGTGAATCAGGGCTTTGGCTGATGACTGCAGAAATCTGTGGAAAAATTGCAAGCTCCTGCGAATATTGTGGAGTTTCCTTGATGTTGCGTTAATTTCTGCGTTCGCAAAATCGCAAAATCCTGGAGGGACTGGTTAAAGGTGCTACATATTTAAGATTGAACTAAATTGTGTTACACTGCCCATGATGCAGCATGAGCAGCAGTTCGAACAGATGCAGTTGGCTGGCTTCACATGTCTCAGAGGAAGCACATGTTAGCCTTAGATCTCTCTGGATGGTAGCTGTCGTATGATTTAGAAGAGCTGGCTGGTGGGGGGGAATTGGCAGGTGACCAAATTGGGGAAAAAATTAAGAAGAAGAAGAAGAAGAAAAAAAAAAAGACATTGAACATCACTGGGAAAATGGTGCGTAAGAAAAGTAGCTCTTGTTTCTTTGTTTTTAGGAGCTAGCAGTGAAACCTGAGCTTTATGTTTGAGATTAAAAGTCTATTAAAGGCTTATTAAAGTACAGTAACTGTGCTCGCAATGTCCCCCTTGAAGAAGAGCAGACAATGAAACTGGACAATCAGGCTGTGTACTCGCACCCCCAACACACACACACACACAAAAAAAGATACTTTGAATGAAATGAACAGATACAGACCAATATAGGTACAAACCTTTTACAAGCTGAATCAGTGAAACATTATCTATTAATCAATATTCAGCAAACTGATATGAATAGGCTGGTAAAAGACAGGATTAAAGCAGAATCACTGCTGAACAGTAGAACAGCCTATAGTCTGATTCATTGTACACACCTTGCATGTGCGTGCATGTGGTGTTGCACAAGAAATCTCGCGCATCAATATGTCACCAGTTTTTGCTTTGGCGCGTGAATGAAATAGAGGGGAAAGGACACCACGTCCAGTGTCAATAGCACATTAAATAACAGCTGAATCCACATTACATAACAGCAGTTTGTATAGAGTTCTACAGACGCATTAAGATTTAACATAAAGCCTGATGCAGAAAGAAAGAAAGAAAGAAAGAAAGCGCGTGGTGATTTTCGGTGGCCACACCTATGAGTCGAACTCTCAGGCACTTCCCTACCACACCTAATGAATCTGCTGGCAAACTGTCAGTGACAGTAAAAATATGTGAAGGGCAGCATGGTGAGGAAGAAGAAGAAGAGGAAGAAGAAGAAGCATTCCTGACTCACTTTTCTTTCTTCTTCTTCTTCTTCTTTTTTTTTTTTTTTACACAATGTTTTAAAACATTTATATCTTTATAAAAGTTTGTTTAAAAAAAAAAAGTAAGCATTTGAAATCCTTACAGGGAAAGTGTAGCTTGTTTAGAAATTAAGTTGTTAGTTCCCTAAATCTTCTCACAACACACAGCTTATTAGAAAACAACTCCATAACTCATGAAAGGCATGATAAACGGACCTCACCTGAGATGTGAACGCTCCTCTTTAAACTCGAACAGATGAGAGAATGAAGCAGACATTCCTTACCGGAAAGCATTTCTGTATGATATGACCACGCCCACAAAGTCCGCCTCCAATCGGAGTGCAGGACCGCGCCTGTTCGCTTGGCATCGTTTACCAAATTCGTCCGTTAGATATTATTGAGCGCGCGGGCGGGTTAAAACGGCTGAAGCCCGTCGCCATGGTGGTGTCGCATCATCTCTCCAGCATCAGGAACATCATGAACAGACCAGTCCATTATGTCCTGTTTCTACAAACAGCATAGTGTATGATGGGTATGCTCCAAAACGTCCAAAATAGTGTATAGTAGGGTATGATTTTTAGACTTAACACAGAATCGGTTGTAGTTGGCATACTTGCTAATTTATTTATTGACTTTTAAGATGGATTTCCATGTGGGAAAATATATATATATATATATATATATATATATATATATATATATATATATATATATATATATATATATATATATATATATATATACAGTACTGTTCAAAAGTCTTAGGCACCGTATTTTTTTTAGTACGAATTTTGTTATAGAATTTTATTTTATGACTTCAGTACAAAAACATTTTAGATTCCCAAACAATAATTTTCCAGCATAAAATTAAATGTTACAGAAATACATTTGTAAACATATACAAAGAAATATGTTTGTTTTAAAGCAAAGGGTCTTCACACCAGATATTGACTTTGTTTTATTTATTACTGTTTACTGCTCTTTATAGTATTCTTTTGTATGTAGAAACATTTAATTTGATTATTTTGAAGGCATCTTTGTTCTACAGCATTTCTTTGCATGTGCTTTTGCACAGTACTGCATATATATTCTTTTGTATTTAATGTGTTTGTCTGTATTTAATGTGTCACAGTTTTCTCCAATTGGAGCATTCTTTCAGCTCTTTCAATCATGGGGGTTATATGTAGTATCTACTCATTCTGAGGGCTCTGCCAAATGCAAAAATTAGCATGCATTTGAGAATAGTGATTTATGAAGAACATGCAAAAAAATACAGCAAATATAAAATGGTCTATATTACAGTGCTGTGAAAACGTATTTGCCCTGAATTCTTCTGTTTTTGTGTATATCTAATACTAAATTGTTTCAGAAATGGAAACAAAATCTAAGATAAAACAAAGGCAACCTGACTAAACACAAAATACAGTTTTTAAATGATAATGTTATTTATCGAACCAAAAAAAAGTTATCCAATACCAGCTGGGCCTGTGTAATTACTTGCCTCTGTAATTACTAATTCCCCAAATCTATGAAACTGCATTCATAATGGGGTTCAGCTGGACTACATGCAACCAGGTCTGATTACTGCAAACCCTGTTCAATCAACTCAACACTTAAATAGAACTTTTTCAACAGCATGAAGTTGGTTAAAGGTCTTACCCAGTAACACACTATGCCTAAATTGAAAGAAAATCCAGAAATGATGAGGAAGAAGGTGATTGAAATAACATCAGTCTGGGAAGGGTTACAAAGCTATTTCAAAGGCTCTGCGACTCCAAAGAACCAGAGTGAGAGCCATTATCTCCAAATGGAAAAACTCAGCACAGTAGTGAACCTTCCCAGAAGTGGAGGACTTGAACAACTCATCCAGGAAGTCACAAAAGAGCCAAGGACAACATCAAAGGAACTACAGGCCTCTCTTGCATCAATAAAGGTCACTGTTCATGACTCCACTATTGGAAAAACACTGGGCAAAAATGGCATCCATGGAAGAGTGGCAAGATGAAAGACATTGCTAACACAGAAGAACATTAAGGCTCATCTGAAATTTGCCAAAACACACTGTGATGATCCTCAAACCTTTTGGAAGAATGTTCTGTGGATTGAGGAGTCAAACGTGGAACAGGTTGGAAGACAGGGGCCCCGACACAGAACACAGAATTCCACAAAACGATCATCATAACTACAGTCAAGCATGGTGGTGGAAGTGTGATGGTGTGGGGATGCTTTGCTGCTTCAGGGCCTGGGCAACTTGCCATAATTGAGGGAAAATTAATTCTGCTCTCTACCAGAAAATCCTAAAGGAGTATGTCCGGTGTTCAGTCTGTAAGTTGAAACTCAAGCACAACTGGATTATGCAGCGAGACAATGATCCAAAGCATAGGAGTAAGTCCTAGTCCTAGAAGTAAGTGAAAGACTGATCTCCAGTTATCGGAAGCGTTTGGTTTCAGTTATTGCTGCTAAAGGTGGCACAACTAGATTTTAAGTTTAAGGGGGCAATTAGTTTTTCATATGGGTGATAGATTTTGGATAACTTTTTTTGCTTCAATAAAAAAAAAAAATAATAAAACTGTATTGTGTGTTTACTCAGGTTGCCTTTGTTTTATGTTGTATTTCGTTTGAAGATCTAAAACAATTTTGCATGATATAAACACAAAAATTAAAGAAATCAGGCAAATATTTTTTCACAGCACTGTATCTTTCAGTAAACTTTTTGTGTGTGTGTAAATATTTTCATAGGCCACACCAAGCTAAAACATTCCCTCTAGATTTTGGTAACGCTGATTTTCTTCTTTTCTTCTCACATGAGTATGTTGATAAATACCAATCATATGTAAATTACCAAGCACATTCATAGCATAGCTGATTTGCATGTAGTGACGCCCACAAATCTTCATAAAAGGTAAAGGACATAGAGAGCTGAGAACAACAAAATGACCACTAAACAGTGAAAGAGTTCCACTTTAGCGCAGTGTGTAGTAAATCTTCCAGTAACGCAGCTCAGCCATTGCAGCATGTTAGCTACCATTAGCACATGTAGTACAACTCCTGTTATACTGCAGCACATCTTTTGTTCTTATTGAGTGGCTAGTCTTCTTTGTCTTAATTCATGGATTTCTTATGGATTGCTTTGTTTGAAGTCATTAATATCGTCAAATTTATTAAAGCAAATGATGCAAATTGAAGTCTGGCAATCAAGGTTTATGTACCTTAATGAGGTCTTTTCATATGTAAATTTATCCCAACTCAGGAGCACCAATAGGATACAATTTTTTTTTCTGAACTAACAGTATGGCACAGGAATGCCACACTTCTTGTTTAAATGCTCCTGCAAATGATTTACAGATTTGTTTGTATCCAGTTTGTTAAATGAGACCCACTGTGTGGAAGGCGTTGTGTTCAGAAGGACTACTTAAAACTATGCACAACATTAAACATACTCAAAGCCAGGCATTACAGAGCCATCAAAATTTTGACCCATATTTCATTCCAATACTTCTGAGTAACCAAAGATCTGATAAAAGAATCTGATAACACAAAGCACCGAATAGTGGTGGCATGCTCATTTCTTGAACATGAAGAAAATAGAGGGGCGATATTAACAAAAAGTGACAAATCCAGTTTGTCTGGGTTTCCTGTTGTCAGATTCACTGAATCATTGTGAAAACCCAGTTCAAAAAAAGGGGTGTGGAAAGCCACAGATGTTTAAAAGGAGTACAATAATGTCGGCTTGACTACCCTGTAAAGCAAAAAGTAGCATACTCAGAACTGTATTATAAAAGTACATGAACTTCTCCTATTTTGGATTTAACAGATGTATTCCCTTTTAGGGAATCAAAAATATTTTGTTGGGTGTGACAGGATGCGTAGTAGGCTTTCTGTTGTAGTAAGTGTTTAATAGCCTGATCTTGTCTGAACATGTAGTTATTCATGTCAGTGCACAATAAGTCTCTGAAGTGGTGGTATATGAGACAACACAGAAAGAGACTGTAGTCTCATCCAGACACACACACACCCTCAATGTTGTGTACAAAAGCTGTTTTGTGTTTAAGTCAAAGTGGCCAGTTTAATCACATTCTTTTGACCTCATTAGAATATATGCTTTAATATAAATAACTGAGGGTGGCACGGTGGTTCTTCGGTTTCCTTCCACTGTCCAAAAACATGCCAGTAGGTGAACTAGCTATGTTAAATTGCCCCTAGGTGTGAATTCCCTCACCTTGTGCCTAGTGTTCTTGGGATAGGCTCTACCAGGATCATGACCAGTATAAAGAGGTGAATGAATGAATGAATGAATGAATGAATGAATGAATGAATACACTTGGAATTTAAAGGGTCAAATAATCTCTGACCCCCATGTAATATCTCAAAGACATAGGGAATAGGCAGGGTTCTCTATGTGCACTGTCTGGCCATATTAAACTGTTAACAACTGACAGCTTTACGTCACCCATTATAGTGGTAATTGTTTATAATGTTAGTGAAGTGTATTTCAGGATCTATAGGCTACACCAGCATGTTAGCACAGAGAAATATCCTTTTCAGCTCATACATAGCTGCATAGGCTAAGTCATCATGCCATCCATGTATATACAGTGGGTATAGAAAAGAATCACCCCCCATTAAAATAATCACATTTTGTTGCTTTTCAACCTGAAATGAAAACGGACACAGTTTTTGTTTTATCCAGCTGTATTTACTCAGTGCAACTTATACCATCCAAGTGAAAGACATAACACCAACATGTCATAAAAAAATAAAGAACCAGAATCACTGAGTTGGAAAAAGGATCACCCCCCTCCTAAAAATGACTTGTAACCTCGATCAGGTGTAGCTAATCACCTTCTCAATGGCACACAAAGCCATTTGACTTTCAACTGTGATTGGCTGTGGTCATTTTCATGCATGAAAAGAGCTTTCCTGGAGCATTTGTTAGTGCAACTGAAGCAAACAATCAACTATGGGGGCAAGGCACTGTCAAAAGAACTCCGGGATAAAGTTGTGGACAGGCACAAGTCAGGAGATGGATACAAAAAAAATTCAAAGGCTTTATCAATGCCTAGAAGCACAGTGAAGTCTGTTATTAAGAAGTGGAAGGTATTTGGTACAACACAGCCCCTCCCTGGATGAGGACGTCGCTCCAAACTGGATGAAAGAGCCAGGATGAAACTGGTCAGAGAGGCTACGAAGAGGCCTACAGCAACTCTGAAGCAGTTGCAGGAATTTATGACAAAGAGTGGTCATTGTGTGCATGTGACAACAATATCACAAATTCTCCACAAATGTGGCTTCTATGGGAGGGTTGCAAGAAAAAAAAAAGCCACCCATGACTGATCTTTGCCAAAATGCACCTTGAAGATTCTGAGGCCACATGGAAAAAGGTGTTATGGTCAGATGAGACTAAAATTGAATTATTTGGCCTCAACACCAAACGATATGTCTGGCGGAAATCCAATACAGCTCACCATCCAAATAACACCATTCCTACAGTAGAGCATGGAGGTGGTAATATCCTGTGATGGGGTGTTTCTCTGCAGCAGGGACTGGAGCACTTGTCAGGACAGTGACCCAAAGCACACAGCAAAACTGACCACACAGTGGTTGAAGGAGAAAAAGGTGAATGTCCTTGCATGGCCTAGTCAGAGCCCAGACTTAAACCCCATTGAAAATCTGTGGAATGAATTGAAGACTGCAGTATACAAACGGACACCATCAATTTTAACTGAACTTGAGCAGTTCTGCAAAGAAGAGTGGGCAAATATTGCAAAGTCTAGATGTGCAAAGTTAGTAGAGACATATCCCAACAGACTAAAGGATGTAATTAAAACATTAAGGCAAATTAAAGCAAGGGGGTGATTCTTTTTCCAACTCAGTGATTCTGGTTTTTTATTTATTAAAATTTTTTTCTGACATGTTGGTGTTATATCTTTCACTTGGATGTTATAAGGTGCACTGAGTAAATATAGCTGGATTAAACAAAACTGTGTCCGTTTTCATTTCAGGCTGAAAAGCAACAAAATTTGATTATTTTAAAGGGGGGTGATTCTTTTCCATACCCACTGTATGTGTGTGTAAGAAGGTAGAAATATTACTGTGACTCTTCGAAGTGGATTATCTCTCAGCACATGTCAACTTTATTACTAATCCCATTTGCATAAATCTGTGATTTCTCAAGTCTCTTGAAACTTTAATTAACTGGCAAAAGTACAAAGAAAAGATATTCAATGTTTTCACTGACCAACTTAATTGTATTTTGTAAATATAAACAAATTTATAATTTGATGCCTTCAGCACACTCAAAAAAAAGTTGGGAAAGAGGCAAAATAAGACTGAAAAGTTTGTAGAATATTCAAGTAACACCATTTTGGAGGCTGAAGATTGCAAAGAATTTGGGTCTTTCACCATCTACAGTGCATAATATTGTGAAAAGATTCAGGGAATCTGGAGAAATCTCATTGCGTAAGGGCAAGGCCGGAAACCACTGTTGAATGTGCATGACCTTTGAGCCCTCAGGCGGCATTTCCTGAGAAATCATCATGCTACTGTGATAAATATAACCACATGGGCTCGGGAATATCCTGAAATGCAACGCGAAACTCTATTATGCAAGGAGGAAGCCACACATCAACTCTATGAAGAAACGCCGTCGAGTTCTCTGGGCCCGAGCTCATCTCAGATGGACTGAAAGGCAGTGGAAACGTGTGCTGTGGTCAGATGAGTCCACGTTTCAGCTTGTTTCCGGGAAAAACGGACATCGAGTTCTCTGTGCCAAAGATGAAAAAGACCAACCAGACTGTTATAAGCGAAAGGTGCAAAAGCCAGCATCTGTGATGGTATGGGGGTGCATCAGTGCCCACGGCATGGGTGACTTGCATATGTGTGAAGGTACCATTGACGCAGAGGCGTATATTGGGATTTTAGAGAGACATGTGCTGCCATCAAGGCAGCGTCTTTTACCAGGAAGTCCATGGTTATTTCAGTAGGACAATGCCAGGCCTCATTCTGCACATGCTACAGCAGCGTGGCTTCGTAGACACGGAGTGCGTGAGCTTGACTGGCCTGCCAGCAGTCCAGATCTGTCTCCTATGGCGCATCATGAAGAGGAGAATCAGACAATGGCAACCAAGGACTGTTGAGCAGCTGAAGTCTTGTATCAAGCAAGAATGGGCAAAGATTCCACTTGCAAAACTGCAACAATTAGTATCCTCATTTCCTAAACGATTAAAAAGTGTAATTAAAAGAAAGGGTGATGTAACACAGTGGTAAACATGCCTCTGTCCCAACTTTTTTTGAGTGTGTTGAAGGCATCAAATCCTAAATTTGTTTATATTTACAAAATATAATTAAGTTGATCAGTGAAAACATTGAATATCTTTTCTTTGTACTTTTCTCAGTTAATTAAAGTTTCAAGAGGCTTGACAAATCACAGATTTTTGTTTTTATTGCATTTTAGAAAAAATCCCAACTTTTATGGAAATGGGGTTAGTACATATATTATGTAGAAGGAATGATATTCCATTGGATTTCCTCACTCACGCATATAAAATTTTTAACTCTAAATCCAGAATGTAATTCCATCTTATCTCTTCAATGTGTACTGGTAACTTCATCATCATATTGTTGCAGAGAGATTGTGTCTACATTAATGAACAGTTTATTTTGGCATCAGGATGAATCAGTCAGATTCAGAGGGCGAGAGGAGTCACAGCAGTAGAAGTGTGTCAGGATCAGGCGCTGGCAACACATCAGGCAGCAGGAGGACACATACAGCTTGACAGAGAAATAACATATTAGTTATTCTTATATATTCTTATATAGTGTATGCGGGGACTCTTAACAGCATGGTTTATGACAGCAACTAAAAGAGAAAACCATAAGGTAACACAGTCATGAGGAAACCCTGGGACATAAAGCATCCAACCACACCACAATCATCAAACCCTGTGTGATTTCTTGAGAGAAGGGGGCAACGGCATCAAAATATCCCATTTTACCAAAACTTTCTATTCCCATGAACATCCCAGATTTGCATCATTACTGTATCTAAGAGAAAAGCTACACTACTGTGTATGGCCAAAAATATGTGGACACCTGACCATCACACCCATACTGCATATGGGCCTTCCCTAAACAGTTACCACAAAATTGAAACCACACAATTGTCTAGAATGTGCCCCTGTGCACAAAGTGAGCACCATGAAAACATGGTTTGCCAAGGTTAATGTGGAAGAACTAAAGTAGCCTGATCTCAACACCACTGAACACCATTGGGATGAATTGGATCACTGACTATACACCAGTCTAGCGGAAAGCCTTTCCCAGAAGAGTGAAGGCTGTTTTACTGTAGCGGCAAAGGGGAGACCAACTTTGTAACGGGATGTTCAACAAGCACACATGGGCATGATGGTCAGATGTCCGCATACGTTTGGCCAAATTACCAAATTGTCTGATCTAACAAATTTTGAAAAACTTATGGTTTTCAACTTACAGTATATGCTGATCTAGTTGCAATAAGTGCTTTTCTATAGTTAAGAAGGCTCTCCTTTCATGCGATTTGGAATACTACCCAAATAGTTTGACACAATTTAGGTTCTAACCTCTAATCAGTCACTTCTTTGACTGCTGTAGGGTTAGAGGGCGATTTGAAGATTTTCATTTAAAGCTGGGTACAGTAGTTGATGAGGCAGATGTGCAAATATTGTGACTAAGAGACATTTGAAATGAAATGAGATAATGATTAGAGATCATTTCAGAGGGGGTAGTGTGACCATATTTTCTATTCTATTTATGTCAAACCTTAATATGAAATCAAATGTGTGTCTGCCATAATGATTGGCTCCTGTTATATTCTGATTGACCCCTACTGAGTCTAATATACTGTATACCCAAACGCTGCTCTCAGAGCATCTTGTATCCAACAATTACTGCTTTCTCAACCGAAACAAACACAGTACATTAAATGCCTGATCAGTTATGGTTTAATTGACATGTTTTAGATGTACAAGATCTAATATTTAGTAGTTCAGCTTCAGATCAAAGGTGCAGACTGTGCATTTGGCATGATTTAATGTTAATTAGATTAATAGAACAAATATTCTGGGATTTTCTGCAGTTGGGTTTATGTTTCACATGGGAACAGACAAAGTCTCAATATGGTGTAACCTGAGCAATGCCTCAAGGCAGCTAGCACACAATCAGTTTAGCATTTATGTCTGCTGCCTCTCTGGCTGTAATAAGATTTTGAGCTATGTTACAAGAAATGAGAGCACTGCCTTACTGAATGGAATATATACCATCCTGCCCTAAAGGCTTCGCTAGTTTCCCATATTGTAGAAGAGAGTCTCCAGAGCACTTTCAACAGGCTTCTTAGTGGGTGTTTTACTGTTAGACACACAAAAATCTGAGGGGAGTGGTGCTTCTGTGGACAAGCCTTAGCACTAGCATCATCTTTGTGACTATGCTGCTGAGTCGTCAGTCATTTCCCGACTTTGAGAGCTCTAATGCCAGAGATAAGGGCTCACAGTCTATACCTAAGACATCTAGACATTCCTCCCTGAAGTCTGGATGTGGACCATTACTGGCATTATTTTCTCCATCAGAATGGCTAGTAATCTATACGTTTTACTAGTAAAAGTTTGACTAATGATGGAAGAAGTCTAGATAAACATCTTGCACGTAATACACTTAATAAGACCATGATGAATTACTGAGGATGTTATGTTTATTGTCACTTCCTGATGGAGGATTTCAGGATCAAAAAGAGTCTTTGAAAAAAATTCAGCTGCTAAAGAGTGTAAAGAAGAAAAATGGGTGGGAGGTGGTGGTGGTGGGGGGGGGGGGGTCGTCTAATAAACAGCTAGAATCTCCTGACAAATGGATTTGAAAACAGGAACTATGTCAGGACAAATGTCAGTGGATAAATGTGTCTGCCAAATGAATATGTGTAAATGAAAGCAGTGGATACAATTCATGTAGGACTGAATGACTTAAAAGTGTTACACCAATAAGAATATATGTCTCCAAGACACATGGCTATAATAACACTCTCATGCATTCATATGAAGCATTAAAAAATAGACCTCTTTAACTTTTCCTAATCATAGTTCACTTTTGCCAGTATTGATTTACACCGCTTAATCAACTCTGATCTGTGACACTAACACCGACTTCTCATTTGAAAAGATGAATGTATGACCATTTTAATTTTAACATGAGCTGTCATTTCTTTTACGTAGATACATACATCGATGTGTTGTAACAGTCTACCCGTGAGAACGACCACAGGAGTGTATTCACGTCATACTGAACTGAATTCTAATCTTTAGTAAGCCCAACAACTGTTTGCAAATAGCAGCGCATATCACAAAAGCAGATATCATTGCATATGGAAATCTCATCCTCGTCACTCTCTGCTTACCAGGAAAGGCCAGACAAGATAAGAGATTGGTAGCATGGAAAGCTAAACAAATGGCATAGATAATACAAATGTGTCAGACAGAATATCAGCATCAGACATATAATTATCTTGCTAATGACTCATGGCTTATTGTATGATGGAAGTGTTCCCTCTATAAGATCAGCTTTAGTTTTAGAGAATGTGTTTGAATCATGTTTTCATCTTTTAATTATCATATGGTAAAACTATAAAACCCTGATTAGATGAGCTTGCCATTTATTTATTTATTTTTTGCCAATGGTATTTAATGGCATTTCTTGCCATTAAACACATTTAATTTGATATGATTTACTAAATGCTCAAAGTGTTACCAATATTACATATTCACATCTGCCTAATACAGAGAACTGAGAACTGTACATATGGAAATGGCTGATTTCTGTAACAGTACTGATAGTTACCATTGTCAACACAGAGTGGAAATGACACGGTTTATATAATAAATGTATGAATATAGTGATAAGACACGGGTCCAGGATCAGATTTTCTCTGTCTATGATGATCTTATGCAATGTGAGCTCAAGCTGCCACACTAAGTCTGAAGCAGCTCTCCTGCTCTGAGATGCTTAAGGGATATAGCAAACGAGACTGTGAGAAGGTCCAGGAGTATGGATGTAAACGAATATGAATACACTATGTGGAATGAACAGATAATAATGATAATTAATAATAATGTTCTAAAAAGATACAAATGCACATATGAAGACAGACTACTGTTTTTTGGGGTTTTTTTTTGAACAATTGCTAGAAAGGTTCACAGGGTATCTGACTGAGCCAGAATTCACAGACCATGCTGACAGTGCAATGTTGTCCAATTTTTAGGCCACGCACACTTCAGGTTTAATTCAGAGTTCAGATATGTGTATTTGGAGCACAAATGAGATACAGATACAGATAGTGGCATTGTGTCACACCTCAATCCAGGATGTAGGTGACCTAATATCCTATTATCTACTGTTCAATCTCCCAGACTGCTCCCTACCCCCACCCCACCCAATTCCCATGGCTTTTTAACCTGATTTGCATCACTCACTCACACACACACAGACACACACACACACACACACACACACACACACACACACACACACACACACACACACACACACACACACACACACACACAAAAAGGATTGCAATGAGAGCAGTTAAAATGCAAAAAAGGGGGGTAAACAACTAGAGTTCAAGAGTTTACAATGACCTGCATTATACAATCTTTGAATAATACAAGCAAACACCTCTAAATGAGAGCCTGGAGTATGAAGGATGAGATTAAAAGGGTTTACTGCATATTTCAAGTTTTAATTCCCAATCTGACACCTAATGACTCAGCAACATGTTCCCAAACTTACAGGTGCATCTCCAAAAATTAGAATATTGTGGAAAAGTTCATTTATTTCCATAATTTAATGCAAAAAGTGGTACTTTCATATATTCTACATTCATTACACATAAAGTGAAATATTTCAAGCCTTTTTTGTTTTATTACAACTTACAGCTCATGGAAATGAGATGCTGGAAAAATCCAGTATCTCAAACGTATTAGAACAAAGAATTTATAATACAGCAATTTCGACCTGAGAAGACTCTAATCAGCTAATTAACTAATAACACCTTTTTACTCAAAACACCTTTTTACTCAAAACACCGTTGCTCAGTGGTCCAAAGTCCTCTTTTCAGATGAAAGTAAATTTTGCATTTCATTTGGAAAACAAGGTCCCAGAGTCTGGAGGAAGAGTGGAGAGGCACAGAATCCAAGTTGCTTGAAGTCCAGTGTGAAGTTTCCACAGTCAGTGATGATTTGGGGTGCCATGTCATCTGCTGGTGTTGGTCCACTATGTTTTCTCAAGTCGAGAGTCAATGCAGCGTCTACCAGGAGATTTTAGAGCACTTCATGCTTCCATCTGCTGACAAGCTTTATGGAGATTCTGATTTCCTTTTCCAGCAGAACTTGGCACCTGCCCACAGTGCCAAAACTACTAGTAACTGGTTTGCTGACCCTGGTATTACTGTGCTTGACTGGCCAGCCAACTCACCTGACCTGAATTTTATCAAGAGGAGGATGAGAGACACCAGACCCAACAATACAGATGAGCTGAAGGCCGGCTATCAAAGCAACCTGGACTTCCATAACACCTCAGCAGTGACACAGGCTGATCGCCTCCATGCCACGCCCCATTGATAAATTGTTTATTTTGAGATACTGGATTTTTGATTTCCATGAGCTGTAAGCTATAATCATCAAGATTAAAACAAAAGAGGCTTGAAATATTTCACTTTATGTGTAATGAATCTAGAATATATGAAAGTTCCACTTTTTGAATTAAATTATGGGAAAAGCTAACTTTTCCATGATATTCAAATCTTTTGAGATGCACCTGTATATAATATGAATTATACCCAAATCTTTGTCTTTGTGAATTCTTTACAGAAGTGTTTCATTCTATTGGCTGAGACGACCAATGAAAATTTCATCACTTGGTTTGGAGGAAGTGAGGCACATTTTGGGCATGTTTTGTTGTTGACAGCTCCAAGGGTGTAGTCCATAGAGAGTGAGTCACTGGGGTTCTGGGCAAGCCCAGCCTGGCTGCTTAAAAACCATTCTTTATCACAACAGCTGGAACAAGCACTGACTTCACTGTTGCTTGCACACGTTTTAGGGTGTGACTGAGGACTGTAGGGCAATTCCACTTAAATGTCAACCTTAGCATGGAAAACAAAACTACTTCACTCATGTCTTTCACTCATATTTCACTGTGTTTATCTTCTCTGGTCAAGAAAATAGAGAGAAAATTGCACCCTTTATAAATCAAATATATAGAGTACTGGTTCAGACATGCCACATCCATAATGGAAAACTGACATGAAAAAGACATGAAAATCCATTATGGCAGTTTTTTCTTAATTATCTACTCCAAAAACAAAAATATTTTCAAATCTCTTTCTGTCTTTCATGTTATACTGTACACCTGATGCTTTATGCGATGACGTAGTCATCCATAACACTGATAACTTGCTTTGTATTTGAAAATCGATACGAGATTAAAAAAAAAAAAACATTTATCTGCATTTTCCTCAATAGCATATGCAAATTGACTAATTGGTTGACTAAGCTTGAATCTGCTGTAAGACATTTTGTTAGCCACTGTGAGTACAAATGTCACATCCATAATGCTGGAATTGCTCTGTAAAACTATCTTCCATTCCATCACATTTCAGATCATGTACATGTACAGTCGTGTTAATATAATAAATAACAGAAAAAGCATTCTGATCTGTGAAGTGTGTACTACAGCTCAGTGAACTGAGGTAACTAGTATACTTTGACTAGTCATCCAGTTTTACGTTTAATTTGTGATTTTCAAAGTGGAGACTGGAGAGCTCAGGGGTCAGTGATGCACAGCCAGGTTATAAGCAGAATTGCCTGCTATTCACATTAACTGGTTTAATTATTAATCTAAAGCCCACAAACTAAACAACAAGCATGAGTAACATTAACATGAATTTAACTGTGTCCTCTTTTTTTTTTTTTTACACCCTCAGAGGGAACAGATAAGATCTGATTAAGGAAATCAAACAAGGCAAACAAGTGAGTGCAAGTAAAGAAATTAGAAGCACCTCCTTTCTGCTGATCAAATTCCAGACCAGCACCACAGAGCAGAAAGAAGTATTCTCAGTTTAAATGACTGAAAATAAAGTGAATTTAACCAAAGATTAACAAAAGGGGGCTTTCACACTGGCAGTTTAGTCCGAAACAGAGAAGGGTTTGCATGAAAAATTGGTAATGTGAAAGCTGTTATGCGCACCGTGGTACTGAACATGAGACTACCTGTAGGAGGTGGTTTGAATTTGGTTGCACTGTAACTGAGCCACGATTCCCGTGAATGTGAACGCAACTCGTACTCAGGTCCACACTTGTTCAGGAAGTAAAGTAACCTTCGCCTGTGTTTTAGCCGATGACGACATCATTAGTTTCCACAACACACGTGTACCATGAGTGGCAGGGGATTTTGTGGTACACGGAAGAGCTCCACTGCTGCGCATAACAGCACCAAAATAATTTTAAAAAAAATAAATATGGTGAGCCGCGTTGTGTTCTCCATACATGTTTGTGATGACATAAGATGAAAGCAAATGCACCATTTGCTTTCCAAACCAACCAAACCAACACTGCAGGGGGCTCCAGGAACAATCGCACTCGAATCCGGACTGCAGCAAACATGCCCAGTGTGAAAAAAGATGTATACTGCTAGACGTATACTCCTAGATGGACACATCGCAGGGTGTCCAGGACAATAGTATTAGCAAAAAAATCACTCACTCGTTTGGGTGGACGGCGCCTAGGTGCCACGGGCCGGCCCTGCTGCCCCATTTAACTCCATAGAATTGTTATTGTACCTCATGATCAAAAATTGGAACTTCAACAAGAGCATTGTTTATTTGATATCTGAATGCTTACGTTTTTTCATTTTGAGTAGGTTAATGTGCTGTTTATTTATAGAGGCCTATTGGGGAATCATGCTGTCCCATGCTTGCTACATATGAACATTTTCAGTGGAACAGCAGTGGACAAGACAATTAACCTGGACGGGTTGCCATGGTTACAGTGTTTACGCCAAATTGGGCGAGTTTAAAAATACTCTTCAGCCACCTTGTCCAGCCACCAGAACATTAATGAGGTTGGGCACTGATATTGAGTGAGAAGGCTTGGCATGCAGTCTGCGTCCCAGGTAATCCCAAAGGTGTTCAGTGGGGTTGAGGTCAGGGCTCTGTGCAGGCCCCTTAAATTCTTCTGCTTCCAACTTGGCAAACCATGTCTTCATGTAGCTCGATTTGTGCACAGGGGCATTGTCATGCTCGAACAGGTCTTGTCATGCTGGACTAGGCCCCTTAGATCCAGTGAAGAGAAATCTTAATGCTACAGCACACAATGACTTTGTAGACAGTTATGCACTTCCAACTTTGTGGCAACAGTTTGGGGAAGGCCCATATATGGTGTGATGATCAGGTGTCCAGAAGCTTTTGGCATGTTTGTTGTGTATTTTATCAAAGGCAACAACAGTGTTTGAGAACAATTAAAAATATATATTTTCTCAAGGACCAAGTTGCATTTATTCTTTATGGAGGTCAATAATGAAACATTCTTTATAGAGCTCAAGAAAGAAAATACTGTAATTTAAACATTCTTCTTTTCCTTTCGGCTGTTCCCTTCAGGGGTCGCCACAGCGAATCATCTGCCTCCATCTAGCCCTATCCCCCGGATCCTCTTCTCTCAGACCGACTACCTTCATGTCCTCCTTCACTACATCCATAAAACTCCTCTTTGGTCTTCCTCTCGGCCTCCTGCCTGGCAGCTCTAACCTCAGCATCCTTTTACTGATATATTCACTCTCCCTCCTCTGAACATGCCCAAACCATCTCAACCTGGCCTCTCTAACTTTGTCTCCAAAACATCTCACATGTGCTGTCCCTCTGATGTACTTATTCCTGATCCTATCCATCCTCGTCACTCCGAAAGAGAACCTCAACATCTTCAGCTCTGCTACCTCTAACTCTTCCTCCTGTCTTTTCCTCAGTGCAACTGTCTCCAAACCATACAACATCGCTGGTCTCACTACTGTCCTGTACACCTTTCCTTTCATTCTTGCTGGTACTCTTTTATCGCACAACAGACCTGACACTTTTCTCCACTCAGAGCCGATCCTTGATGCAGTCCCACCTTCACCGTGAACTCCTCTGTCACACCTACCGCACACCTTACCATTGTCCTACTGCTCTCATACATATCCTGCACCACTCTAACATACTTCTCTGCCACTCCAGACCTCCTCATACAATACCACAGCTCCTCTCTTGGCACCCTGTCATACGCTTTCTCTAAATCTACAAAGACACAATGCAGCTCTTTCTGACCCTCTCTGTACTTCTCCATCAACATTCTCAAAGCAAATATTGCATCTGTAGTGCTCTTTCTTGGCATGAAACCATACTGCTGCTCACAAATGCTCACTTCTCCCCTTAGCCTTGCTTCCACTACTCTTTCCCACAACTTCATTGTATGGCTCATCAGCTTAATACCTCTGTAGTTTCCACAACTCTGCACATCTCCCTTGTTCTTAAAAATCGGCTCCAAAACACTTCTCCTCCATTCCTCAGGCATCCTCTCACTCTCTAAGACCTCGTTGAACAACCTAGTTAAAAACTCTACTGCCATCTCTCCTAGACACTTCCATACCTCCACTGGTATGTCATCAGGACCAACCGCCTTTCCTCTCTGCATCCTCTTCAAAGCTCTCCTAACTTCACCCTTGCTAATCCTTTCTACTTCCTGCTCAACAATATTTGCCTCTACTACTCTTCTCTCTCTGTCATTTTCCTCATTCATCAGTTCCTCAAAGTACTCCTTCCATCTTTCCCTCATCCTCCTGTCACCTGTCAACACATTTCCATCTCTATCTTTAATCACTCTAACCTGCTGTACATCCTTACCATCTCTATCCCTCTGCCTCGCCAACCGATACAAATCCCTCTCACCTTCCTTACTATCTAACCTTGCATACATGTCCTCATAAGCTTTCTGTTTGGCCTTTGCCACCTCTATCTTAACCTCACGCTGCATCTCCCTATATTCTTGTCTACTTTCCTCCGTCCTCTCACTGTCCCACTTCTTCCTAGCTAACCTCTTCTTCTGGATACTCTCCTGAACTTCCTCATTCCACCAACAAGTCTCCTTGTCTTCTTACAGATGACACACCTAGCACCTTCCTACCTGTCTCCCTGATCACTTTGGCTGTAGTAGTCCAGTCATCTGGAAGCACCTCCTGACCACCTAAAGCCTGTCTCAACTCCTCCCTGAAAACCGCACAGCACTCTTCCTTTTCCAACTTCCACCACTTTGTCTACTGCTCTGCCTTTGCTCTCTTCATCTTCCTCACCACCAGAGTCATCTTACACACCACCATCCTATGCTGTCTAGCTACACTCTCTCCTACCACTACTTTGCAATCGCTAATCTCCATCAGATTACAGTGTCTACATAAGATATAGTCCACCTGTGTGCTCCTGCCACCACTCTTATGTCACCCTGTGTTCCTGCCTCTTCTGAAAGTACGTGTTCACCACAGCCATCTCCATACTTATAGCAAAGTCTACCAACCTCTGTCCTTCTGGGTTCCTTACCTGAAGACCAAACCTGCCCATCACTTCCTCATCCCCACTATTCCCTTCACCAACATGTCCATTAAAGTCTGCCCCTATCACCACTCTCTCACCTCTGGGAACACTCTGCATCACTTCCTCAAGCTCGCTCCAGAATCTGTCTTTCTCCTCTTGCTCACAACCTACTTGTGGAGCGTAAGCACTAACAACATTCAACATCACACCTTCAATTTCCAGCTTCAGACTCATCAACCTATCTGACACTCTCTTTACCTCCAGAACATTCTTCACAAACTCCTCCTTCAGGATCACTCCTACTCCATTTCTCTTCCTGTCCACCCCATGATAAAACAGTTTAAACCCTGCTCCAATGCTTCTAGCCTTGCTCCCTTTCCACCTGGTCTCCTGGACACACAGAATGTCGACTTTCCTCCTCTGCATCATATCTACCAGCTCTCTGCCTTTACCTGTCATCGTACCAACATTCAAAGTCCCTACTTTCAGTCCTAAACTCCTGCCTTTCCGCTTCTCTCTCTGCCTACGGACACGCCTTCCTCCTCTAACACACCTTCCTCTCCTTCTTCGACCAACAGTAGCCCAATTTCCACAAGTGCCCTGTAGGTCAACGGCACCGATGGCGGTCGTTGTTAACCCGGGCCCCGACCGATCCGGTATGGAAGTCATTTTAGTGATTCGCATATTGAATTTGGCAAAAGTTTTACGTCGGATGCCCTTCCTGACACAACCCTCTCTATTTATCCTGGCTTGGGACCGGCACAAAAAGTACACTGGCTTGTGACCTCCTGTGGCTAGATTACTGTAATTTAAACATTGCTTATGGTTTTTGTTAAAGGAAATATAAGTAGTTATTCTATTTGTTTGAATGGAAAACGTTATGTGTAATGTTTATTTCATGCAATAATTTAGCTATTTCTTTGCTAATTTCCTATAAAATGCCAATAATGCTATAGTGTAGATGTGATGAAGGTAAATGCTGCCCCCTAACGGTCAAATAACATCATCACAGATTATCCAGGTTTAGCCAGGTTTGTCTGTTTGCTTAAATAAGCATTCATTTGTAAATTATTTTTTAAAAAAAATCAGTTTCTAAATATATTACTTAGTTTAGCTTATTCACCATTAGCCTATTCAAAATATCTTATTCAAATTAGCAAACTCAGATTAGCATCCCCATAACACAGATTTAGTTGTATTGTCTCGTGAATTGTTTTTTAATGGTTTACTATTTAAATGAAATGAAAAAAGAAATAAATCATATATTGATCACTTGAATCCTCAACACTGCTGAATTAAAAAAAAAAAAGTACAGAAATGCATGAAGGTGTTACTAAATATTATGTTTCAAATATTGCACTACCATCGTCGGAACAACTTATACGTTGTTTACATGATAGAGTAGCTTTGCACTGTACTAGAGAATCTAAACATACAGTAATAATATGTGTAATACGTACATTCAACTGTGGGTTATAAATAAAAACCTCGAAATAACTCTGTTTGCACACTGATATGCTTCAAGCACTAAGCCTGGCTGAGATTATGTTCGAAAAACAGCATCCAGTATATCACTGTATACACACAGTTACTTTATCCACCCTCTATAGCTTTTCTATTCCAACACACACATAATACGTAGTTTACATCACGTATAAAAAAGACTTAAAGGGCCTTATGAACTATGAACAAAGTGAAAAAACAGTCAAACATTTTTTTGGTTATTGATCAATGATTTTGTGTATTAATTTGTGTATTTTGGTGAAATTCTAACAATACAATGGTTTAGTTAAAAATAACAAAGCTTTATTGGTCTTATTGCCAGTAAAAGTGGTATACACTTATTACTCACTCAAGCTTGTGACAGAGATTATAATCACTTCCCAAATGTTCTATCTCTCTGAACATCAGGCAGGGACATTAAAACAACAACAACAACAACAACAACAACAACAACAAAAAAACACCATCCATTATAAACATACAGACACTCATTTTTACTTGGTGTACAAACTCTTCCCATCCCAAGCACTGCAAAAATATTCCATTTCTTATTCTCAGCGAATGTGACAAATGCATTTGCAGTGAGAATGAAGGTTTCCTCCAAACAAGTGAGGAAATGTGTGATTACTTTTTTTTAGAATTGTGGATTCCCTAAGAAAGTCATAGATAATGCCATGGCCTGTATCACTACTATTGAAAGAACAGATGCACAATCCACTGCTAGGACAGAGAGAATTCCTTTGGTGCTCATCCTACTAAAAAAAAAACGGTGGCTGAAATTCTAATTAAAATCCTGCAGGATGATCTGGAGACTGCTTTCCTTTACAAGGAACCTTTACTCATCGGCTACAGACAGGATAAAAACAAGCAGAAACTATTTGTCAGAACTGATCAGTGTAAGTGTAACTACAGTACATCTGCGTCTGCATGCAACTGTTGTAGTTCAAATTTATTAATACAGCCACTAAAATCACAGGCACTAAAGGATCATTATCATAATCAATATAATCATTTATTATACGGTGGCATCCAAATGCGTCTAGTTTGCATTCCAATGTCCAATTTTCATGACAATAATTTGAGTGAAAAGTAAAATCTTTGAAATATTTACATGAATTTCAGAGTTTCTTAGTATTTGGTATATCACGTCTTTTGCTTTAATGACAGTGTGCACTCGAGCTGGCATGGACTCCACAAGTTTGTGCAAAACCTTATGATTCACTTAGATCAAATCCATCATCTGAACGACTGACATGCTTTTGTACAAAGCAGTTAACATGGTCAATATCACACATTTGCTTACATTGAAATAGGGACCTAGAAACAGTGCAGAATCTTGAATATTAAACATTTACATTTATGTTTATTTCCAATTTTAAATGAAAAAAAAAAAAAAAACCCAACAACAACAGATTTTCAATTCAAGCTGTACATTGAGAAACCAAGAGGAGACTGGTTGATCATTTTTTTCAAGCACCTTTGCACCATCAGGATTTCTCTTTTCCATTGATGAGACACTTCAACACCAATGGACAAAGCATTGATGACATCTCTGTTTGTATTGCTAGTTGTTTTCATAAGAATAATGCAGTGAGGAAATGTAAGGAGAAAGAGCTCATCTGTGCCTTCAAACCTCCGGAACCCATTGGAATTACAGCCATTTCCAACATCCACTGATTTCACCTCCTACAGCTTCAGAAGACTTTGCTTGCACAGCTGATGAAGGAAATTTGTCAGAAACCTCCTGTTTCTTTGCACTACGCTTAACGTTTACTACGTCCACTGTCTATCTGTTCATTATTAGAGCCCTCTGCTGCCTGCTTGGTGAATTGCAATCGCAATAAAAACAATCTTCCTGGTGAAACTATTTTTTGCCTCGTTAATCTAGTCTGATGCTTGGCGGTAACTTGAAATTAAATGACCATTCCATATATAAAACACCATTTAAACTTTACAAGATGATAGCAAACATTGACTCTTGCATTTACTACTGTCACTGGGTTGTAAGAATTGTCACTTTACTTCAGCACAGACAACTATGCATTTGTCTGGTTTGACACTAAACAACATATTCATATAATATAGCCTAGAATAACACATGAACTAAATAAATATATAGGGACACTGCAGTTGGATTTGAACACAATATTCTACACAATCGTTTGTAGATAGATCCTCCAGCCTTGTGCCCCGAGTTCCCTAGGATAGGCTCCAGGCTCCCCTGTGACCCTGTGTAGGATAAGCGGTGCAGAAAATGGATGGATGGATAGATGGATGGATGTGGACATGTGTGCTTTTGAAAGGAAATACTAATATTTAAATTGGTTCTTATGAAATGTATGCTTATTAGAGGAAAAGTGTGTAGTTTCTCCTGCAAAAAGTGGGAAAATGTACCCATTGTGTATAGTATTATATTGTGTACAATTATTCTTGCTCATTCTCAAAGAGGGTGCCAATAATTCTGGAGTCAACTGTATATAACTGCATAAGTTTACACACACTTTGCTTCTGTTCTCATGATAGTCAGAAAAAGGATGCAGTGAAAATAGGCTAAATGTCATGAAGCAATTATCAAGACAAAAAGGCAGACATGAGAAAGTAAAAATTTGTACAGTATGTCACTGTAACCACAGACATGATTAACATTATTAACATTATGTTCCCCATCTAAAGCTATTTATTTGTATATATAAAAATGTATTCCAGCTGCCTTTTTGTCAGGACCACAACTGAAGAAAGTCTTTTGTGCTCTTCTGATATGATCTTGGGCAGGGCTTTGTCTTAAGAGAAGTGTTAAGGATTGTATATGACAAGTCAGACTAGTTCTTTCTCGATGATAATAGACTCCTGTGACTGCTTTCCTTCTCCAGTCGCCCACAACACGTCTAGCAGGTTTTATGATTTAGATCCATGCATTTGTCCATATCAGTATGTTGCATTGTGAATGGTGATACAGAACTGGAATAAATATAATTTAGTTAAAGTGTCTTTTTAGCAATTGCTTTCTATGGGAGTTAATTTAGTGCCACAGCTTTGTAATTATATATTATTATTGCAAATGTCAAAAGTGTCATTTACAAGTGTGTTAGTAAGTAGATCCCTCACCATAACAATATTTCTACACAGACTTCGCTTTAAGCTGTCTACTGCTTGAATAGTCATAGAGTAGTCATTCTGCATTAGGTTGTAACACTATGTAAAATGGTTTCCAGCTTGTTGCATTATGAGGACTGTAAATTTGCTCTTAGTGGTCATATGTTCTCTAAATTGATGTAATGGAAAAATTAATTATGATTATGATTCTGTTTCCACCCAGAACTTAATTGTTTTCCAACAACAGTGTGTCCCAGAGTGTATTATTCCTATTACACAACACAAACTTTCCAGTGACTACCATTTTTTAATTTGTAAAGAACGACACATATTTTATTTATTTACAGTTATGTTTCAGGTGGAAAGTCTGCAGAACAAGTTAGTTCCTGTAATCTATTACGTTAGATAAAAGGTCATTTCTTCACTAGTCTCTCTGTTTTTCTTCCTCCTGAAGTAATAAAGAGAAAAATGCAGCTTGTCATGTTACAGAAAAACAACAGAGCCTTCCGTCCTGAAGCCCTTCCTGTTATGTTACAGCTTTACCAGCTTTACAAAGCTCTGACACTGGAGACTCCTTCCAAAAGTATTAAATTAACATCCTCTCACTGAAATCTTCACCACATCATAATTACACACTTGAATCCTTTGATGTACTTCCCTGTGTATGCTGTTACTATAGAAACAATAACATGACTGCTATTAAAAAAAAAATTTTATCAGGAGCTTCTAACTAGTCAGAATTGTGAATTCAACAGTGCTGTGATGAAAAGGAAGACAACATTCATATTATACATATACGATCACAATTAAACATATCAAACATTGCATAAGATTAAGAAACTATTATAACACAAATTTGTGTCATTTGATTACAATAACATACCGTAATTATTACAAATATACAGTACTGTACAAAATTTTAGGCACCCTTTTTTTTAAGTAGAAAACGTTGTTAAAGATTTTTTATTTTATGACTTCTACATTATCAAGTCAGTACAAAAAACATTTTAGATTCCCAAACATTACGTTTAAAATTAAATGTTACAGGAAAATGTTTGTATGTCATTAACGAAAGCAGCATAAGAGACCACTTTTCAGACAAAAAAACACAATGAAGTGCGAAAGTCAAAGTCTCCAGAAGAACTGTGGCTGGTTCTGCAAGATGCTCAATAAAACATACCAGCTCATTTCCTTATAAAACTGCACTAATTGTACCGGAGACTACTATTTATATTTTCATATTAATTTTTTTGTCACACCAAATATTGACTTTGTTTCATTTACTACTGTTTACTGCTCTTTACAGTATATATATATTTTTAATGTAGAAACATTTAATTTCATTATTTTGAAGGCATCTTTGCTCTACAGCATTTCTTTGAGTGTGCCTAAAACATTTGCACAGTACTGTATATTCTGAAACTACCCTGCTTAAAAAAACAATAGAAACCATCTCAGAAATTCTAGTGGTTTCCACTAAAAAACCATCCACTGTTAACCAATAAACCCTTTACCAATTGGCTTCCGTTACGTTGTAGGATTTATTAAGGATGTAGGTTCTTAATAGTACCTACTAGACATAACATGCCACCACTAGAAGGCAACAAATTACCAGTGGAGACCAACAGGGACCATTACAGTTTCCATCAAAACTAATGCAATTCCCATTATAAACATTAAAACCATTACAAATTCTATGAGGGTTTCTATTGTTGTTATTTTTTGCAGTGTATAAAAATGAAACTGTTAATTTACTTTTCAGGTATATTTTTAATGACTGATCACTTGGTTTAAATGCCGTAAAACTAAGATATTTTTACATTTATGGAATTTGGCAGACACCCTTATCCAGAGAGACTTATGTCATTTATACAGCTGAGCAGCTGAGGATTAAGGGCCTTGCTCACAGTGGCAGCTTGGGTTTTGAACTCACAATCTTTTGATCAGTAGTCCAACATCTTAACCACCAAGCTACCACGTCCCCAAGAGAGCTTGTGCTGGTGAATCATAACATGTTCACTAATGCCTGCAGAGCTCCTAACATGTCATCTCTGTGCTCTTCGCCTCAGGTGGAAAAAGCTGGATCAGGTTCAACTGAAACTTGTTTTTTATGCTTTCATTAAAAAAAAACAACCAACAACAACAATAAAAACCCTGCTAACCCTGCTAATGTTTTTTTTTTTTTTTTTTTTTTTTTTTTTTTAAGTTACCCTGAAATTCTTCTCAACATTGAAACTAAAATTCAACTATAGCACTTATGTTAAATTAACTGATACAAACTAATGGACAAATGCTTAAGTTTCTTTGGCTTTTTATTAGGGCATTGTGATGAGATTAAGTAGCTGCTGCTTAGTAAAGTCAATGATAGCAGTGTAGCTGTACTAAACAGAAAATGACATTTTAAAAATAAAATTTACTAAAAATTAAAGGTATGCTTAGCATGTATGACATTTGCGTCACCCCTCCTGGGTTGGGGGTTCGAATCTGTGTGCGCAGAGTTTGCATGTTCTCCCTGTGCTTCAGGGGTTTCCTCCGGGTACTCTGGTTTCCTCCCCTAAGTCCAAAGACATGCGTTGTAGGCTGACTGGCATTTCCAAATTGTCCATAGTGTGTGAATGTGTGTGTGATTGTGCCCTATGATGGGTTGGCACTCTGTCCAGGGTGTCCTCTGCCTTGTGCCACGAGTTCCCTGGGATAGGCTCCAGGCTCCCCGTGACCATGATAAGCAGTATGGAAATGTATGAATTTTTTATTTTTTTTTGTACTTTTAATGCATGAACAGTGCTTCAAAGAGTTGTCAGTTAGTGCAAAATACACATCTTTACAAATGTGCTGCACTAAACTATTGTGAATAGCCAAATATCTAGATCAGGGTTGTCCAGTCTTATCCGCAAAGGGCCGCTGTGGGTGCTGTGCGTGCACCAGAAGCCACACCTAATAGTCTATTGAAAGCCAAGATAAACTAATTATACAGGTAGAATCAGGGGGCATGGTGGTTTAGTGATTAGCACGTTTGCGTCACACCTCCAGGATCAAGGGTTTGATCCCCATCATGGCTGTGTGTGCGGAGTTTGCATGTTCTCCCCGTGTTTTGGAGGTTTACTCTGGGTATTCTGGTTTCCTCCCCAAGTCCAAAGACATGCATTGTAGGCTGATTGGCATGTTCAAAAGTGTCCGTAGTGTGTGAATGGGTGTGTGATTGTGCCCTGTGATGGGTTGGCACTCTGTCCAGGGTGTCCCCTGCCTTGTGCCATGAGTTCCCTGGGATAGGCTACAGGCTCCCTCAAAATGAATGGATGGATGGAATCAGGTGTGGCTTCTGCTTGATTGAAATGAAAACCTGCACCCACACCTGCCCTTTGTGGATAAGATTGGACACCCCTGGTCTAGATCTCTACTGTAAGTGTGTTCTAACAAGAGGGAAAGAAGCCAAAATCCTTTTGCCGGGGTTGGTCACAGGTAGATTAGCCATCATGACTCATGCCACAAGAGGTACCCACCTCCCGAAAAAAAAAAAAAAAAAACAACATATCTGGACTGTCAGGTAGTAAAGGTACTGAAATACTATGCACAGTACTGTGCAAAAGTTTTAAGCACCCTATTTTTTTTTAGCACAAACTTTGATATAGATTTTTTTGACTTCTACATTATCAAGTCAGTACAAAAAACATTTTAGATTCCCAAACATTAGTTTTCTAGCACAAAATTAAAGTTACAGAAAAATGTTTGTATGTCATTAAAGAAAGCAGCATATTACGTAAGAGACACTTTTCAGACAAAAAAAACACAATGAAGGGTTTTGCTGCAAAAATAAGAAGCGAGTGCGAAAGTCAAAGTGTCCAGAAGAACTGTGTCTGGTTCTGCAAGATGCTCAATAAAACTTACAGCTCATTTCCTTATAAAACTGCACAAATTGTACCAGAGACTACTATTTTTTTTTTTTGTCACACCAAATATTGACTTTGTTTCATTTACTACTGTTTACTGCTCTTTACTGTATTTTTTATTTTATTATTTCTTTTAACAAATGTAGAAACATTTAATTTCATTATTTTGAAGGCATCTTTGCTCTACAGCATTTCCTTGCATGCGCCTAAAACTTTTGCACAGTCCTGTACAAGCTCTTAAATTTACTTAAATATGAAACTAAATGCACAAGAAAGATTCACAGAAGAAAAAGACATCTGCCTCAAATCTTTAGTTACGGTTGGTAACTAGTAGTTAGTGCTCCACCAAGCAACCAAGGACTGTAGGAAACATTAGCTAAATAAAAAAAAAACCAGCTTCCTAAGATTCCTACTCTCTCAAATGTTAGCTAGCATTCTAACAAACTAGTTGAGTCTCTAATAGCTAGCTGTTCCAATCCAATCTGCCTTGATAACTACAAAGTGTACATAGGTTTTAGGTCTCATTCTTCCTGTCACATCTGTTAACGTTTCGATTGGTTAGGGATTTAGAGCTACTCGAAACTCCCTGATGCTTAAAAGCCACTTTATGACTTTACAAATATAGGATTATAGAGAAGTCTAGTGATGTTTGAAAATGTAGTGAGCAGAAACTAGAGGATTTGCCTTTTGAAATGTAGTAAGTAAAAAAACAAAAGTATTAGCTGGAAGAAAAACTGAAATAATGTACAGATACTTAAAACAAGACTGAACTACAGTAGCAAAGTAATAGTGATATAAAATAATGTTACTTCCCACCTCTTCCTTCTGCACAGAATAGTGAAACAGAAGCTTAATTCTGTTTTTATCGAAGCTTTATTCTGGGGGATTTGTGTACAAAAATAAAAACACTCACCCTGTCCCCAATGCTTTCATTACATTTGTAACCTTAACAATTAACCTTGTGGCCTTAAAACTTAACATTACATACAAAATGAGTGGGAATTATTATGAACCTGCAGGCATGAGCATTGTTGTACTGTATGTGGAGTCTATAAATGTACTGTATAATTGTCTGTCTGTAGATGTCTATGAATGTAACATGCTGCAGAACACCAGAGTACACCACACCTGACCTTCCAAATGACACAAGAAGCCAAGAATCATCGTGTTACCTCCTATTCAGTCAGTTCTCTGTGATGGACAGTTAAAAAACATTTATAAGCGTCCTACGTAAGAGCTTGTTTTCTTTGAAGAGCTGTTACACTGTTACACCCAACATGGGCGGTGCAGGCCTCGAAGGTGAGCAGAGATAGGTGTGTGTGTGTTTTTTGGTGGAGATGTTTATATATCTTGGTGCAGACCAAATGACCCCACAAGGATAGGAATATCTGACAGTTTTGATCTTGTGGGGACATTTTTTTTTCTACACAAACTGCAAACTAATATATATATATATATATATATATATATATATATATAGATATATATATAGATAGATAGATAGATAGATAGATATACATATATATAGATATATATATAGATATATATATATATATAGATATATAGATAGATAGATAGATAGATAGATAGATAGATAGATAGATAGATAGATAGATAGATATACATATATATTTTTTTTTTTGTATGGTGTGTGTGCGTGTGTGTGAGGAGCTGTTAATGGCTATTGTGTCTCTCTGAGATGATCAGCTCAGTGCAAAATCTTTGGCTTGCGTACAACTGAAACTGCTTCCTGCATGTTCCTACCTGTCGCGATCCGGCACGTAACACGTCAGGTTTCTTCTTCTCCCTCCTTCACTTGTTCTCTGGCTGTCTTGCGTTTTTCACACTGACTTCATACCTGTGTTTGAGTGTCATGCTGGCTTTGTGTTACGTTTGGTTGTCTAGATATCTGCTATCTCTTCTTTCTCTGTGGGTCGAGAGGTCATTTTGTACCTTAATGTCACTCTTTATTGTGCTTCTATAAAAAAAATAGAAACGGAGAGGTTGCATTGCAGGTTACACCCCCCCCAACCCCACACACACACACACACACACACACAATTTCTTAAGAAGTGTCACATTTTGGTGAACTGAGTTTAGCACAGAATTTTCATTGCTTACTATAAACAGTTCTAAGAATTTTGAAAAACTTGCATGAAAGCATGGCAGCCATATTTATTGTTATATTTGCATAGGTTATTTTATCATGATATCCAGATAATCTGGATGGTTTGAATCCCCTCTATCCCCCCTGGTGTTATGTATATAAATTTAATTCAAATAAAGTTCTAACGGCTCCAGGGGGGATTTGCATTTGCATGCGCCCCCAACTACTGCTTTAATCATTTTGTCTCCAGAGTCCAGCAACACAGCTGAAAACAAATTAGTTTCTTATATAACCATGCAACTTGCTTCATACCTACCTTTTCCCTGTAATGATTTTGTTAGTCAGTGGAAACAATTAAGGGAACGTTACTGTGCAAAAATTACACTGTCGGACAGAATAAGTTCTCAGAAGAACATCCCACAGTGGATTTTATGGACTTATGTGATAGTTAAAATGACGGTGTGCAATAAAAAAAAAAGTGACAACCATCCATAACCTTGTATAGAACAATACAAACGTCTACAGTTCCCTCCGAAAGTATTGGAACAGGAAGGCCGATTCTATTTTTTGCTTGATGCAGTTATTGCAAGCAAGGGATATGCAACCAAATATTAAGTGTTATTTACCTTTATTTACTTTAAGTCTGAAGCACTTTGGTCAACTTGTGTTGTTTTAAATGTGCTATAGAAATAAATGTTGATTGATTGATTGATTGATTGATTTAAGACTATCCGTTCCTATACTTTTGCTCTCATAAAAATTGGGTAGTCTGCCACCAAATGTGCCATGTCTTAAGTTATTTAACACATCTACATGTAAATATCAGGAAATGAAAAGCTGAAATTCTGATCTATTGTCTCATATTCGTCTTTTGATCTCACACCCAAATGTCTTCAATGTGTAACGAAAACAATAGAATTGGCCTTGCTGTTCCAATACTTTCAGAAGGGACTGTATAAAATGTAAGTAATGAAGATCAGCGGGTCAGAATGAGGGCATGGGTGCACAGTGCCGTACACGGGAAGCGCGCTGTTTAGGGCCTCAAACCAGTATGGCCACTTGATACATTATCTTCCCTCCATGAAACGTGTGTGTGTGTGTGTGTGTGTGTTTTATAAATCACTGGTGGCTGAGAACTTGATTGGGCTGTAAAAGAGGCATAACCGGGCTAGGCAGAGGAACACGTTCCCTCCAGTTCACAAGGCTACAGCTTGCTCTTGTTCTTCAGGCCCCAATCTCAGTCTGCCAGTCCCTTCATTCAGCCTGGATAAGTTTTTGTCAGGTTACAGTTGCTTCAATTTGGTCGTTGAGATCTTCTGAGTGACATGTTGAGGTGTGTCCTAAGCATGTAATGACTTGCGCTTGTATTTCTTTTGTGAGTATTGATATCAAGTCGCAAATCTTTTAGTGTCATGTGTCACCTGGTGAATGTTTGGAGTGAGACAGAAAGCAAAACAGTTAACAGTTGACCTGGTGTCCTGTGAGGAACATTGAGTCTGTTGTGCGTGTGTGTGTGTGTGTGTGTGTGTGTGTGTGTGTGTGTGTGTGTGTGTGTGTGTGTGTGTGTGTGTATGCACATTTGCACACGGATGTATGTGTGCAGACGTTTGCTTCAGAGAGCTTACACAGGAAAATATGAAGCTTTTACAGGAAGACATACAGGTGCATCTTCTTCCAGGGATCACATGATACATGTCCTTATTTCCTGATTTCATTATTCTGCATGTACAGGTGCATCTCAATAAATTAGAATGTCGTGGATAAGTTCATTTATTTCAGTAATTCAACTCAAATTGTGAAACTCGTGTATTAAATAAATTCAATGCACACAGACTGAAGTAGTTTAAGTCTTTGGTTCTTTTAATTGTGATGATTTTGGCTCACGTTTAACAAAAACCCACCAATTCACTATCTCAACAAATTAGAATACTTCATAAGACCAATAAAAAAAAAAACATTTTTAGTGAATTGTTGGCCTTCTGGAAAGTATGTTCATTTACTGTACATGTACTCAATACTTGGTAGGGGCTCCTTTTGCTTTAATTACTGCCTCAATTCGGCGTGACATGGAGGTGATCAGTTTATGGCACTGCTGAGGTGGTATGGAAGCCCAGGTTTCTTTGACAGTGGCCTTCAGCTCATCTGCATTTTTTGGTCTCCTGTTTCTCATTTTCCTCTTGACAATACCCCATAGATTCTCTATGGGGTTCAGGTCTGGTGAGTTTGCTGGCCAGTCAAGCACACCAACACCATGGTCATTTAACCAACTTTTGGTGCTTTTGGCAGTGTGGGCAGGTGCCAAATCCTGCTGGAAAATGAAATCAGCATCTTCAAAAAGCTGGTCAGCTGAAGGAAGCATGAAGTGCTCCAAAATTTCTTGGTAAACGGGTGCAGTGACTTTGGTTTTCAAAAAACACAATGGACCAACACCAGCAGATGACATTGCACCCCAAATCATCACAGACTGTGGAAACTTAACACTGGACTTCAAGCAACTTGGGCTATGAGCTTCTCCACCCTTCCTCCAGACTCTAGGACCTTGGTTTCCAAATGAAATACAAAACTTGCTCCCATCTGAAAAGAGGATATTGGACCACTGGGCAACAGTCCAGTTCTTCTTCTCCTTAGCCCAGGTAAGACACCTCTGACGTTGTCTGTGGTTCAGGAGTGGCTTAACAAGAGGAATACGACAACTGTAGCCAAATTCCTTGACACGTCTGTGTGTGGTGGCTCTTGATGCCTTGACCCCAGCCTCAGTCCATTCCTTGTGAAGTTCACTCAAATTCTTGAATCGATTTTGCTTGACAATCCTCATAAGGCTGCGGTTCTCTCGGTTGGTTGTGCATCTTTTTCTTCCACACTTTTTCCTTCCACTCAACTTTCTGTTAACATGCTTGGATACAGCACTCTGTGAACAGCCAGCTTCTTTGGCAATGAATGTTTGTGTCTTACCTAATGAACCAAACTGAGAGACCATTTTGAAGGCTCAGGAAACCTTTACAAGTGTTTTGAGTTGATTAGCTGATTGGCATGTTACCATATTCTAATTTGTTGAGATAGTGAATTGGTGGGTTTTTGTTAAATGTGAGCAAAAATCATCACAATTAAAAGAACCAAAGACTTAAACTACTTCAGTCTGTGTGCACTGAATTTATTTAATACACGAGTTTCACAATTTGAGTTGAATTACTGAAATAAACGAATTTTTCCACGACATTCTAATTTATTGAGATGCACCTGTATATACTGCAAAAAATGAAATCTTTGCAAGTGAAAATATCTTGAATATGGGCAAACGTATCTAATGCTTTTTTAGTCTGAATCAAATATAAGATTGTTGAGCCTGTTTTAGATGCTTTTAGTCATTTCAAGCTTTAAAATTTTATATTCAGTTGGGAAATAATTTAGCTTCTTCCTAGTAAATGTTCAAAATTTGAAAAAGAGAAATTATCTGCCAAAAAAAAAAAAAAAAAAAAACAAGATGGTTTTTAAAATATAAATTAGTAAAAATATATCTAGAAATGTTTAATTAAGTTATATTTGGTTTATTGTGATTTTATAATAGGAAATACTAGATAAATGTGACTATAAGATATTTTTGCTTGCAGTGTAATATGCTGTATATAAACTACTTTCCTCATATATAAAATGTTTAATAATCTTATTTGCAATCATGCAGCATGTTTTCTAAACCAAACTTCCAAATTGGTTTCTTAATGCAGTGCTTTAAAACAGCATAAATTCACTCTTCCTGATAGACAGGTCTATGAAAAAATGTTCAGTTCACCTAAGCATGCAGCTACAGGGGCCAACTGTATATGAAGCACACCATCTGAGAGAATCTTGTACTTTTTGTTTTACACGTCACGTTGTTGGTCTGTGGGAAAAACTCATCACAGGGGATGTTTGAGGAATGCTGTGTGCGCTGTTCCTCAGCATTCCTGAAACTGACTTCCTGTGGCATCTCTGCTTGCAATCAAACATCAAGCAGCAGCGTGACACATTTGAAAAATGTACAAACATGTCCATAACCGGTCGAAGGAGTTGCTTAGCTCTCATTTCAGTGCTCTTCTTCTGTACTGCTGCTGCTTTATCACTTCAGTCAATTGCATCAATGATTTATTTGAAGCAGACCATATGCTTTTTTAATTATTTATTTAAGAAATATATATCTTTAGGTAATGGAAGGCAGACAGAGAAATGCTTTGGGAATCATGTTTAATGTTGGTATAGCAAAGAGTGAGAGAGAGAGAGAGAGAGAGAGAGAAAGAGAGAGAAGACAAAAAAAAGAGACAGAGATAAGTGGGTTAGCTCATTTGGATATGCTGTGTTTTTTGCAGTTCAGCATTTTTGCATGGAAATATGGGCCTGTAGCAGTTTTCAGCTTGTGTAGTATTACTTCATGCGCATTCAAATGCACAACACTGAACATGCTGTTCAATTTATATTGGTAAATGTGGTGTGCCTCTCAATACCCTTCACTTCTGATCAGTTGATAAGCGTGGACACAGACCAAAAGAACTATGTTCTCACAAAAACAGACTGCGTTTATTATGGCATTTAATGATGAAACTAGATACATTCTGCAATGTTTTTTTTTTTAAACAGATTTTTGATCCTGACAGCCTATCAAATGACCCAATGGCCTGATTTAACACCTAAGCTTCAGAGTGTATTACTTAGTGCTAAAAACATGTTTCAACCTGTGAGGTTTTGGCAGACAAAAATTGGCTGGGGATTTGCTCAACAGCTTGTAGAAGAAAAAAAAGAAAAAAAGAAAGAAAGCAAAAGTGGAGCCAATGATCTGAATTAATAGTGTCAATATTTGCCAGTTTCAATTGGCAAGAACTGCTGTCACCTCGTGCAGAACATCACACAGACTCATAGCATATTCATCTCCTTTACAGCCAACTGTTGAACAGGCTATCTATACACTTTATCTCTTTCTCTCATTCTCTTTCCTTCTTTTTCTACCTGTCCCCATTTTTGTCCCTATACCTCCTTCTTCCTCCTTCTTTCCCCTTGTCTATCTGTCTCTCTCTCATTCTCAATTTCTTTGTATCCATTTCCTGCTCCCCTATCTTTGTCCTCTCCGTTTTGATGCCTCTGTCATTCTCAAGCTGTGTGTTAATTCACAACAAACCATGTGTCATGGCTCTTAGAATCCCAGAACGCCTTGGTGCAGAGTTGCGCATATGGTTAAAGGCAGGAGGAGGACAGGGCATGTGAGCATACGGGTCTGTCGCACTGTTTGCAGTGTAAGCATGCTACATGAAGTGATAACATCTTCCCAGGAAAGCTTCTCCAAAAACAATGCTCATCACGACTATTTCTGGGGCTAGCCTATAGGCAGGATCATATATATACACACACACACACACACACACACACACACACACACACACACACACACACACACACAGAGAGAGAGAGAGAGAAAGTGGCGCATACACAACAAAGGGGACAACGGTTACTTTATTGACATTTGCACTGAGTTATCAGGACTCAGTTGTGTTTCTGTGTTTAGCCCATATATTGGCTTTTTGTCTTGAGGGCATAACTGGTAAAATAGCGTGAAGGAGCCACCCACAATTAGTGCAAATAGGATGCGGTGTGGTTGATGAGCTAGTGCTGGAGAGAGACTAGTGGCTGAAGCCTGCTGATATGCATTGGGCTGAAAGTGAAGGTGAGGCCCAAACTCAAAGGCAGCCACAATAAGCCTAGACAAGCCTCAAAAGAAATCCACATTTGCATCTTATTTCCCTGACATCCTGGTGTTGAGTGGGCAACTACCCATAACTATCAAGGGGGAGAGAGAGAGAGAGAGAGAGAGAGAGAGAGAGAGAGAGAGAGAGAGAGAGAGAGACTGTCTTCACTATTGAGCAAATAGACAGAACAAACAGATAGGAATCTCACATCCTAGGAGAACTGTTAACTGCCAAGGAATCATCCAGAAGGAAGCAGATGGATATAATTCCACACTTACGGCATGTCTGTCTGTTCTTCCAATGGAAGAATGTTGTCTAATGGAAATAAGTATGTTGCTTTCAAACCGTATCTCAAATCATATCATATCATATCACACTTCTGTGAATACCAAGCAAAAATGTTTGCCACAAAACCTTTGATTTACTTCATCATATAGTGGCTTAAATTAATAATGAGCTGACTCAATACCTGCTTTAATTGAACTTTTAGTCTAGTTGCTTATTGTGAAAACTTGTGTGACTCACATGTCCGGAGAGGATTAGTTGTGGTTCCATGAACATTCCATCAGCATTGAACCAATTGTACTGCCAAGGATGTTTAAGGATGCTATAGCTCTGTACCTTTTTCCATTCAATAATGTTGTTTAATAATGTTGTCCTTGAGGACTTCAGTAAGCTCTTTCACCTTCAAAATGACTTCTACTTGTTGTGTGAAATCTTCCCAACCAGTGGCAATGTATTTTATAATGACACCCGGTACAATTTGCATGAGAACATATTTATGTTATCTAGAGCTTGATTTATTTTTATGTAACCTGACCATCAGACCCATATGTGGGCCTTCCACAAACTGTTGCCATGAATTTAGAAGCGCACGATTGTATAAAATGTATTTGTGTGCTGTAGGTTTAAGATTTCCCTTCACTGGAATTAAGGGACCCAAACCTGTTCCAACATGGCAGTGCCCCTGTGTACAAAGCAAGCTCCATGAGGACAAGGTTTGTCAAGTTTGGAGTGGAAGAACTCAAGTGGTCTGCACACTTAATAGCTTTGGGATGAACTGGAACACTCTGGCATGTTAAATTAGTATTTAACCTTTTGTTTTGTTGTGTATGATCGCATCCCCTATAGGTCCACATGAGAGTGAAAATATCACGCTACTTGATGAATTAAAATTTTTTTTTAATTGATTAAAATATTCCTGCAAATGCAGTGGTTAATTCCAAGCTCCTAAATTGTTTTATTAAAGTTCATCATTATTCTATAAATGTTAGTTTAACAGCTGTAAGTAGCCTAATGGGCTTCATAGTCTGTAATAGGCCCACTGTGGTTCGTGATTTATGTACATGAATAAAAACATTTCAAAAACATCCTCCCCTCTGATTTTTTCACAAATCACACCCTGGTCATGACATCACTTTCAAGTGCAAACTGCTTGACACCCAAGTTACTCGTGACACATAGACATGCAAAATTGTCCTCATGATGATGTAAGAGGGTGTGAAGGAGCATTAGGGGTGTGTCTATAAAATTTCAATCCAAATACAAGCATACCAGAAGGTACATTTCCAAACTGGGTTTTTTGGGTTCTGAAACAATGGCATTATATGCAGTAAAAAAACAACAACAAAAAAAAACAAACATTTTTTTGGTAACATGAATGGCTTGCTTTCTGAATTTCATAGCTCATGCTCTCAACAGAGATGTGGTGATTGACTATAAATAAAATGTGTGACAATGTAAATCAAGGCTAGCTAATGTTTAGGCTGTGCTTGTGTTTGCAGTCAGTGATGTACTGTATCTCAATTGTCCAGAAACCCTTGAGTAAGATCTTTCCCGCTAAATGAAGCCATCTGTTGGATATTAAAACGTGATTGGTTGATTCCACTGTAAGTTCCTAATTATGCTAGTGGTTAATATAAAGGCATTTTGTTCAGCTGCTGAAATCCAAACTGGTTTGGCTGCATCTACCTGGGCACCACAAAAACTTCATAATTTTAATACTTTTGTTTTAGACTAGAACACGGGGCACGGTGGCTTAGTGGTTAGCATGTTTGCCTTGCACCTCCGAGGTTGGGAGTTTGAATCCCTACTCTGTCCTGTGTGCACGGAGTTTGCATGTTCTCCCTGGGTACTCTGGTTTCCTCCCTCAGTTGTAGGCTGATTGGCGTTTCCAAATTGTCTGTAGTGTGTGATGGGTTGGCACCCCATTCAGGGTGTCCCCTGCCTTGTGCCCCAAATCCCCTGGGATAGGCTCCATGTTCCCCCATGACCCTGTGTAGGATAAGCAGTACAGAAAATGGATGGATGGATAGACTAAAACATAAACATATAATTTTTTGATTTTTTGACACTGCAGGACAGTCAGTGTAAGAATTAGGTCCGTTTGAATATGTTTTGGAAATGTGCTCTTGAATGGTGTGAATTTACTCGATTGGGTTTAACTATCAGTGTGCCTCAGGCATTACAAAGGGTGTGTGTGTGTGTGTGTGTGTGTGTGTGTGTGTGTGTGTGTGTGCGCACATGTATGTGTGTGTGTGCATATATAACAGCATAATTTTGCAGGGTGTACTTCATGGGTGTGGGTTGGTTGGTTCGTAAAAACAAGTGAATAATAGCTGGGAGTTTTAATATACGTTGTCCTGTGTGGTGTTTCATATAATGACACTTGGATCCAGTTGGCATTTTGTCTGTGTTAAGAAATACATGGTTTGGGGGTTGGGGGAGGTACTTTATCCAGTAACTGTCTTATGCTAGATCGTTTATAGAATCATCTTGTGACTGTACTGTGTTAGTGTTCGCACTGGTTTGTACTGGCGCTGGAGAATATCAGCCCTACAGTATCAGACGTTTGGAAGTAACAGAAGTCGTTTTCATTGTGAAAACACTGGTAATGCACTGCTTGTTCTTCTCAAAGGGGGAAGAGATGATGTCATTGCATCTTATGATTATCTGTAGCTAGAACTCATCCAACAACTTGAGTGCAAATATAAACACTGAACTAGCTTGAGCAAGTGTCCCTCAGATGAGCTCTGTGTGTGTGTGTGTGTGTGTGTGTGTGTGTGTGTGTGTGTGTGTGTGTGTGTGTGTGGCGGGGGGTGGTGTGGTAAGAGCATGTTCTGTGTATGTTCTCTCCATATGTATGTCATTTCAAAGGTTTAATCTCTAGCCCTATGTTCTATAGGGCTAGAGATTGATTGATAGATTCCCCTGCACACTGTTAAAGCAAGTGCGTCTCCATAGTTAGGCTATTACAACATACAGTTAAGCTGAAAAATATTCAGCACTTTTAGAAGAGCAAAATTTGCTTATTGCCCTGAATGTCGTGAAGGCCTAAATGTCCTGCATGCTGTTAACTGTCAAGAATTTACACATCTGCCCTCTTTGAGCTTTTAGTATTTTTCAAGGCAAAGCATATGCAAATGAATTCCCGAGGTGTAACTTGATAGCAATTGCATTAACCACTTTCTGCTTTTCAGTAGTGGCTTGTTAATGCATGTTTAGGATTAAAAAAAAAAAACCAACAAAAAAAACCCCACAGTTTTGATTATTTACTCAGTTTATTTCACATGCTGCTACAAACCATACATATAAATAGTAAGACAAAATTAGAATAATATTTTAGCGCAAATACATTGACATTATTTTTAATTGTCCATAATTAGGGGCATAAATTCATTCAAGGAGAGAAATCTAAGAAATTACACTCCATCACTTTTCCAGTTTTAGAAATGATTTTATATTGCTTGGCTAAATTACATAATTGTTATTGTCATATCTATCAGGAATCTTGGCTTTAGTATACTCCCACATGCTAGGCACACTACTTGCCAGAATTCGGCCTGTTTGTAAACTGTACACAGATGTGAAAAGTAAAAAATTTTATACACTTTTAGTAAAGACATTTGTTTTTTGATGTATGTCTGAATGTTGCTCTAATTTGTAACTGAATACAGTTTGCCATGTTTAGCTTCACATATAATTCACATAAAAGGAAATCATTTAATGCCATTCATCACAGTGTTACAGTCTGTCAGATGTTACTGCGATTATAATATGGAATCAACACTAGACAAACAAAAATGTGAAAAAAATATGCCAATTTTATTCAATTACTAACCCCATTCCCATAAAAGGGATTTTTTCTAAAATGCAATAAAAACAAATCTATGATTTGTCAAGTCTCTTGAAACTTTAATTAACTGACAAAAGTACAAAGAAAAGATATTCAATGTTTTCACCGAAATTTGTTTATATTTACAAAATACAATTAAGTTAGAATTTGATGCCTTCAACACACACAACAGGCAAAATAAGACAAATAAGACTGAAAAGTTTAAAGAATATTCAAGTAACACCATTTTGGAGGATCAGGTTAATTGGTAACAGGGGAGGGTATCAGGATTGGGTGTAAAAGGAGCATCCACCAAAAGCTCAGTCTTTGCAAGCAAGGATGGGTCATGGATCACCACTTTGTGCCAAACTTCATGAGAGAATTGCCAGTCAGTTCAAAAAGAACATTGCTCAACACAAGATTGCAGAGAATTTAGGTCTTTCACCATCTACACTGCATACTATTGTGAAAAGATTCAGGGAGAAATCTCATTGCATAAAGGGCAAGGCCGGAAACCACTGTTGAATGTTCATGACCTTTGAGCCCTCAGGCGGCATTGCCTGAGAAATCATGATGCTACTGTGATAAATACAACCAAATGGGCTTGGGAGTACTTCGGAAAACCGTTGTCACTTAACACAGTCCATCGCTGCATCCAGAAATGCAACCCGTAACTCTATTATGTAAGGAGGAAGCCACACATCAACTCTATGCAGAAACGCCGTCGAGTTCTCTGGGCCTGAGCTCAGATGGACTGAAAGGCAGTGTAAATGTGTGCTGTGGTCAGATGAGTCCACGTTTCAGTTTGTTTTCGGGAAAAAGGGACATTGAGTTCTCCCTGCCAAAGATGAAAAAGGCCAACCAGACGAAAGGTGCAAAAGCCAGCATCTGTGATGGTATGGGGGTGCATCAGTGCCCACAGCATGGGTGACTTGCATATGTGTGAAGGTACCATTGACTAGGAGGCATATATTGGGATATATAGGGCAATGTCTTTTCCAAGGAAGTCCATGGTTATTTCAGCAGGACAATGCCAGGCCTCATTCTGCACATGCTACAACAGTGTGGCTTCGTAGACACAGAGTGCGTGTGCGTGACTGGCCTGCCAGCAGTCTGAATCTATCTCCTATGGCGCATCATGAAGAGGAGAATCATACAATGCCGACCAAGGACTGTTGAGCAGCTGAAGTCAAACAGAGCAAGCAAGAATGGGCAAAAATTCCACTTGCAAAACTGCAACAATTAGAATCCTCAGTTCCCAAATGATTAAAAAGTGTAATTAAAAGGAAGGGTGATGTAACACAGTGGTAAACATGCCTCTGTCCCAACTTTTTTTGATTGTGTTGAAGGCATCAAATACTAAATTTGTTTATACTTACAAAATACAGTTAAGTTGGTCAGTCAAATCATTGAATATCTTTTCTTTGTACTTTTGTCAGTTAATTATAGTTTCAAGAGACTTGACAAATCACAGATTTTTGTTTTTATTGCATTTTAGAAAAAATCCAAACTTTTATGGAAATGGAGTTAATATTTTAAAATGACTCCTTAGTACCTTAATAAATGCAAACTCACTTCTCCCTCTTAATAGTACTTTTATAAGATAACACTACTTTTTACAACTCACAGGAACACAGGAAGAATTCATGTAACAATATTCTTATTTTCACATATTTTGTGACCTTAAGAACAAACCAGGGATCGAACCGTATAAGGCTACAGACTCACACTTTAACAATCATAATATCTAATTGTGATGCAAAAGAATATTTCTGCACTCAAAATTGTGATCCTTGCCTCTTACACTTTGATCACCTTAGAAGTAGATTGTGGATTAAGCCTACTGGAATTACATTTGATCCTGGTACTCTGAGAAACCCCCTTCACACCAATGGGTATCATTAAGGGAGGGTCTCCCCTCCCTTTTCTCCACACATAATAGCTTCTCTTTAGAGTGTGGTTTCAACAGAAAGTGACTCCCCATTTCATATGCAGTGCAAGTGGGAGAGAGATGAGAAACCTCCTTGTAGGCTTTAGGCGGGAAATAGTCTCTGAATTGTCACTATACATCATAAATAATTAGAGAGCAATGATTATCTGAAACAATAAGAAGTGATGGTAAACTTAATGTTAACGAGTTGTAGATTTGGTAATTAGTACACTCTCCATCCAAAAAAAGGTCCATTGTTAAAAGCACTATACAAATAAAATTGAATTGAACCTTTCCGTCTCACTGGGGTGGTCTTCAACCACTTCAGGTGCATGAAGTGTACCTTTAAATGATTACACTAAAAGTTAATTATAGGTACAACAGTGGTCCTTAAGGTTCAGCTATGCACTTTAAATAATTTTTAAAAGCACACTACACATTGCACTACACCATGTAAAAGATATATACTTCAGATACAAAAGATGTAGCCTGCTCTACAGAAGTAGTTCTTAAATTGGGATCCTCCAGAAGTCCACGAAGCATAGCCAGGAAACCTGTGATTTAGATACACATATGATTATCAAAATTATTACAGTTATTATCGAGTTTGAATTATTATTAGCCTTTTGGACTGCCCCTTGAATTGAACAGGTTTCATCAAAACCTTAATAACTCCAAAACAAGCAGCCTGTATGTCAACAATGTCACCTTGGACCTAATGAGTTCTGTCTGTGGAAAAAAAAACTATTTATTTATTTTTTTTTTGAAGAATAGGATAGAAAACATATTGTTAATTACTACACATTTAAACTGTGTTCATGAGACGAGGCTAAATGTGTCCTGAGGGGGTCCATGAAATGAATTTGACATTTAAAGTGGTCCCTGGTTACAGAAGGTTAGAGAACCTCTGCTTTTAGAGGATACCACCACAGTGAAGGACAAAGGTACAGTTTATTACTATTTTGTAGATGTAAGTGAGAGTCCATTTTAATTGTTAAATTAATAGGTATAATTTAAACAAATCATGTATCCAAACAATGTAGCAGTTGTGTTTATTATAACAGATTATCATTTAGATAAATATGTTCTTGAAATGTCGTTGTAGCCTCTCACAGACGATCAGAGAATCACAAGAACCAGCAGGTCCCGCTAATTCCACCTGCTCGCTGATTGGTCCGCTCTGTTTACTGCTCTGATGGGCCAATTAGAAGTTGGTCCCAAGTGTAGTTGCATATTAGGCCCTGCCCCTCAGGTGTAACCCAATCCCGATGCCCTGTCACAGGTAAAACCGGCCCTAAATTTTGAGTATATCCCAAAAAGCAAGAAAAGCTAACAAAACCCGTTCTCTCGCAGACAGCCTCAACGGTAACCCTTATTCTCTCGTTCCTCTGCTGGAAGAAGACGGGTCGGATATACAGTACCAACTAGAAAGTCCAGTCCGACCAAAACGAGATGTCACAGGAGCATGACAAGTAAGTGTGTGAATGGTGAAGAGCTGAGGTCCGTTACAGGACGATACTCATTTGGAGCAGCTGTCAAGAGAAACGCTTCGTTCGGACTGAAATGTAGAAGAAAAAAAAATTGACACAGAATCATTTTTAGGAACATTTTCCTTTACCTTTAATGGACTTTTTCCCCCCCCCTGAAAATTCTTTTCTTGAAAGGTTCGGAGTCGTTATTTTTTAGGCCTATTAAACATCGAGAGCTGTGGTGAGAAGTGCGCGAGCTGAATGCATGGGACTGAGCGGCGCGCGCGGAGTTTCGGCTCTGTTCCACCTGTCGTGTTCAGACCCGCGTCGCTTTCTTACTCTCTCTCTCTCTCTCTCTCTCTCTCTCACACACACACACACACACACACACACACAGGTGTACTGCACCTGCCGCGCGAGCTCTCCGCGCGCTGTATCTCCGTACCGTCATCGTTTTTCTCACATAACCCGTGTTTTGTGCTAACTCGCCAGTTTTTAGCCTTAGAAAACTAAAGGAATTTAAGGGAAGTAGTTAGCTAACTACATAAAACACTTGTTTTCAGTTTTCAGATGTTGTTAGTACTATTTTAAAGCACCTTCATACAGGTTTGAAACTTTTTTCTCGGTCTAATCCTTGACAAGTTCTGACAGACTGAAAGGAATTTATCGCCTCGTGACATTTAATGGCACTTAATTCTTTGAAATGTAATTTGAATGTAATTACCAATGGCTGCTTGTTTTTTTTTGTTTGTTTGTTTTGTTTTGTTTTTTTAACCTTATGTGGGTTCATCAGTGTTTTTAATTTTTCAGTCTAAAGACGGAGAGTCTGTTGACTCTAGTGAAATCGTACACCTTTTAGGCGTTGGCTGTTTTTTTTTTTTCCCCTGGCAACAAATTGTGTTTAAGCCCTTTGTAAATTGTTAAAATCTTCTAAAATCTAAAGAAAATTGAAGAAAATTAAGAAGGACGTCTGCTAGTTGGGGTTTGCTCTGTAGTCCTATGAAAACAGTCAACAATTTGTCAGGGCAGGTTATATTTGAGGTTATGTGGCATTTTGGTGGAAAACAGTTATATGTCTCAAATAAAGGTATTAATGAGATTCAGTACTCATACTAACAAAACATGAATGTTAAACCAGTTGTAAATAAATCGTCAAAACTGTCAATGTCAGGCCAAAGATTTGTCTGTAAAATTTGCCTCTCTCTGCTTCCAAGCCCTTGTAGGCTTGTGTATGGTTTAAATGAGTGACCTCTTGCATGAACTGTCTCCTGTCACATTTACGGCAACTTAAAAGTAGCTGGCAAAATAGTAGTTTATGCTGGCAGTAGTAACAGACCTACAGTACTGTGCAAAAGTCTTAGGCACATGCAAAGAAATGCTGTAGAGCAAAGATGCCTTCAAAATAATTAAATTAAATGTTTCTACATTAAAAAAAAATATATCGTAAAGAGCAGTAAACAGTAGTAAATGGAACAAAGTCAATATTTGGTGTGACAAAAAAATAAAAATAAAAATAGTAGTCTCCTACTGTGCAGTTTTAAAAGGAAATTCATTGTTTTTTGTCCGAAAAGGGGTCTCTTACGCAATGCGTGCTGCTTTCTTTAATGACATACGAACATTTTTCTGTAACATTTAATTTTGTGCTAGAAAACTAATGTTTTCAATCATTATCAATGACTTGATAATGTAGAAGTCATAAAATAAAAAAATCTATAACAAAAAAATAGGGTGCCTAAAACTGTTGCACGGTACTGTACATGCGTACATACTATTTTGAAATGTCATGTGCAAAAAAAGTGGTTGAGGACGTTTCCTTGGAATCCCAGCGGAAACTTTTTTTCTTTTTTATTTCTCCACCGGGATATAGTCAGGATACGGTATAAAGTCTATCATTACCCATTTCGCGCATGATCAGCCCTCTTGTTTTTAGTAGCGGTATTGCGTTCCTACTCAGGTTTTTATTGTCCCAGGATAACGGATCTATCAGGTTGCAGTGTTAAAATCAAACGGGGCTGGAGCAGGAGGGGGTTAAAGAATGGCACAATTAGTTATCAGATTACCGCTAAGCCGCATTGCGTCAACAATTATCCTATAAGGACGCGCCAGTGTTTCTATGGCTATGCATTATGATATTGGCTTTGTGAATCAAAACCTTTCACTTCAGAATGGTATCAATGAACTCTTTCAAGAGCATACTGTCCTATACTGCTTTCTAAATTTGAATGATTGTTACTAAACTATTAAACTTACTAAAACTATTTTGGCATGCTTTGGTCTGAAAAGATCTTTATCTTTCCTTTAGGATGAAAAAGAAACAACGCTGTAGTTTGTTGACTGTTTGAAGGTGTCGTTTTTAATCTCCTTCCTTCACCATGTAGAAATAAGTACACCCAGTTAAAGGCACACCCTGTCTCATTCTAGATAAGTAATACACTTCATAAAAAAATATGCCAGTCAACTGCAGAAAATGTCTCCTGGTAAGTGATAGCTACAACTGTAGTAGAAGGATGTTCAAGAGTAAGAAGAACTCAGAGTTTTTTCTCGTTAAACAATAGGCCTTTCCATTGGGTAATGGTAAAAGGCTCTGTAATGTCAAGGAAAATCATTCTGTCAAGATTCTTGACAGCCACCCAACGAGGAACTGTGATCTTAGACGGTCTTACTGGAAGAGCCAGTACAGCATCTTGTCAGACAGGAAGCAACTGAGATTTATTTCACCTTCAGATGAGTTTACCTTAGCTCACTAGTATAAAGAAGACCTTTGACTGCTTTATGCACAAAATATACCTTCATTTGTCACTGTCACTTCACCATTGCGCAACCAAGTGGCTATAACTTCATTAGTTAAACAAGGCTTTTGTATATTTTGAAATCCAGTCACCTGAGGTTTCTGACTAGTTTCTCTTTAGCCCTTTAGGTTCTTTTTGTACATACATCTACAGATGACTAGTAGTGCTGTTTCTTCTCTCTCATCCATCTCTGTATCTCTGACAGTAAGCGGGCAGTGCTGGTGCTACAGAATGATCCAGCCTACAGCCGTCGTGCCTTCACCAGTGAAGATGAAGCATGGAAGTCCTTCCTGGAGAACCCTCTTACAGCTGCCACGAAGGCCATGATGAGCATTAATGGAGATGAGGACAGTGCTGCTGCTCTAGGCCTTCTTTATGACTATTACAAGGTAGGAGGCCTGGGCTCATATGTATCAACACACTTAGGGGTCACTGATTGTAATATCAGCTTCTTCTTAGTTATGTAAAGGAATTCATCAGCACCCAAATGGCAAAACTTAATCCCTGGACAGGATTCATTGTGAGAAGCTAGATACCTTTAATATGTTGGCAAGTAACTGATCCTGACAATGATGTCCTGAAATACTGAGAGGACAATGTAAAGCCAATTTATGTAAATATATATGTATGTATGTATGTATGTATGTATGTATGTATGTACATATCTGTTTATTTGTCAATTTGTTTATCTAATTGCTTGAACATTAATAAGACTGATTTCCAAATTTCCTATGAAATTTAATCTGATATTCCATACTGATATTTTAAATGCAGCTCACTAATACAGAAGCTATGGCACTGAATGTACTGTATGTCCACTGGATTAAATAACAGGTCATCTATAAAGATAAAGCTGTGTGTGGTTCAGGTTGACAGAGGCTGTGTTTGCCTTCCCCAGGTGCCACGGGAAAAGAGGACAATATCCCAGCCAAAGGCCGACATCCTAGGCTCTGATGTGGATCCCAACAAAAGGTGACGTGTTCTTGTTCAAAGCAGTGGTTATGGACGACCCTTTTGTTATCTTTTCTGTTGCGTGATGTCTGCGTTCTTCTTTAGCAGGAACCTTATGGCTCCTCTCCCAGAGGCCTCAATGACATCGGGTGAGAGCAGGATCCAGGTTCTGAAGGGAGTCCCACTGAACATCGTGCTCCCTGGTAACCAGCTGGTACAGGACAAGAGAGCTCTGTTCCCCTCACCCGACACCACAGTCACGGTGTCAATCGCAGCTATGCCAAATTACCCTGTAAAGACTGAGGAGCCATCACATGCTTTCTCCGTCACTGTGCCTAACCCACACTGCTCTGAGTCTGAGGGTCATGCAGTGGCATTTGAGCGTCCGCTTGCCCACAGTCAGTTCAGCCCCAACACACAGCCCCGTACACCAGATTCTACCTTCCCTGAGACCTTCAAGGATGGGGGTCAGGAGGTAGGTTGATGTTCCCATTATTCCTTAAGTCACTTATTGTTTTCTTTCCTCACTACCTTCATTTTGGTTCTTCTGTTCTCACACTAAGTCCCCTACCCCAATCCTCATATAATATCACCTTTACAGCAAACTTTAGAGGCTGGCAGTGTACTGCTTGTAATGTTATTTGAACATAGCCAGAAGAGCGGCTAGCATGTCATTATGCCATTGTCTAGCTGGCACAATAAAGTGCTGTGTTTTCCTGCTGCACAAAAGCCAGGGCCTTCTCTCTCTGTCTCTCTTTTCTCTCTCTCTCTCTTTTTAACTCTCTCCTAGTCTGTATTAAAGCCTAGGTTATGGAGGGGCGGGGGATTATTTTAGAATGCCCAACAAAACCCTGCATACACAGATAGCATAGGGGGAAGCTCTCTTTTTGTTTGCCCTGTGGTTGCATGCTTTGGCTGGCTGCAAGCAAGGCCATGGCGTGGCTGTTTGCGCTGAAGCCGGGCCCTCTCGGACACTGTTTTGTGCTCCACAGGTGTTCCCGTTCCCAGGGGATCTCCAGTTACGGATGGACTATCCCGCCTTCGACACCGTGTCAGGGTAAGCCATATTCACTGCCTCACTCCTGAGAAGCCCCCTTGGGAGGGAACAGATTATGTCAGACAGCTATGTTAAAACGCCTCCTAAATTATGCAGTGTTATGATTGAAGCCTACAAGCAAATGACTAGGATGGTCCTCTTGTGACTGTAAACCTTCAGCAAAAATGAATATACATTAATTTTCATATCTCAGTAGACAGAATGAAAATTGTTCTTGGTGTAACTGCTTACAAGTGGAATTTCATTGTAGCTCAATTTCATAGGAGCCATGTTTTTGTCTTTGTTTACCAGTAATAATTTTGAGTACACACTGGAAGCGTCAAAGTCCCTCCGGCAGAAGGCAGGCGATGGCACAATGACATACCTCAATAAGGGCCAGTTCTACCCTATCACTCTAAAGGAAACAGACAACAGCAAAGTCCTTCACCACCCCATCTGCAAAGTCAGGGTATGTGGAGTGTATGTGTATTTGTATGGTAACTTAGACATGTGTCATGAAAATATGTAACATTCACCATACATTGTTTTTACAGAGTGTTGTGATGGTAGTGTTCGGTGAGGAGAAATGCAGGGATGACCAGCTCAAGCATTGGAAGTATTGGCACTCCAGACAGCACACAGCCAAACAGCGATGCATTGACATCGGTGAGGAGTTTCAGATACTCTCAGAGCCCATGTTTTCTTCCTGACTCAGGCCCAGTCACCTGTGCTGGAAAAAAACAATCCACCTGTAGACCTCGTCAGACAGTTTAGACCACCATTCTCTATTCAGGACAAGATAAAAAAGATAAAAACAAACAGTGTTTCAATAGGGTGGGCCAAATATATATATATATATATATATATATATATATATATATATATATATATATATATATATATATATATATATATATATATATATATATATATATATTTGGGAACCTAAAATGTTTTTTGTACTGACTTGATAATGTAGAAGTCATAAAATAGAAAATCTATAACAAGGTTTGTACTAAAAAAATATAGGGTGTCTAAAACTTTTGCACAGTACTGTATATAATAAAAAAAAGTATTGCCAATTTTTCAAAACATAATACAAGTTTCTTATATTAGACTATTAGACTAAGTTATGCATATGAGGTCACTATAGAGGAATAACATAATTACATGTTCAAAGTTCATTTGACCAAATACTAAGGCTTTTAGGTGATTCTGCCTAATAGCCTCAGAGAATGGTCTATAGATCAAAGATGAGAGCCTTATTACAGTGGAAGTGGGAGGGGGAGAAAGGGGGTGGAGGTAGAAAGAGCTTAATGATCCTGTTTGTTTACAAGCTACAAAGTGTGCTCCGGTGAATGGGGGCAGCAGATAAACAATGCAACATGGCAAACGGTCTGAATTGACCTGGAAAAGGAGAGCTTGAAGTTAGTCTGCTAACTCAATTCAACACACAACAAAGATGACAGTACAGTCTCTTATTCCTGAGTCTGTTGATATCCAAACAAAACTAGCTTCCACCCACCAATGGATGTTTAATTTGATTGGACATTTTAATTATTTTTTATATTTAATAGTAATGTCACTGCTTTTTCTGTACTTAAAGGGCTGGGTAAAGTAAACACATGTCAAAAACTAGCTGCAGTGATGGGCTGTCTCAGAGATGACAGGTTTTTGGTGGTCTTATTGCTGGTCAGTGAAATTCTGCAGTCCGTAGAAAAAAACCAAGAACACATGAGCTGGTCATGTTTTACCTGCCCTATATTAATAGCTCACAGAACCAGTGGTGGCTGTTTTTCTGCTTTTCATGTTCATTGTATAAACCCTCAGCAGCTTTTCATGTGTTTCATCTTTTCTTCCACAACCTCAAACTTTCTTCTCTTCCCCTGGTCCTTTAGTGCTAACCTCAGCATTTTCTCCTGTCCACAGCTGACTACAAAGAAAGCTTTAATACCATCAGCAACATAGAGGAGATCTCCTACAACGCTATCTCCTTCACATGGGACATTAACGAGGAGGCAAAGGTAGGCTTCGGAAAATCATGTCATTACCCTTTCAGCTTCAGTTGAAAGTTAAAAGTCCAATAAGTAACAAAATCAAGTTTCACTTAAAAGTCATGAGCTGTCATTGATCATTTGAATTCCACCAAATGTTGCTTAAGAATCTCTCCATTGTTATTTCAATAGGAAGCGCTTAACTATGCCATATTTACTTGAATCAAGCGTTAGTAATAAGAATAGATTAAGAATGCATGTACTTGTTCCTCTGCTAGTTCTGTCCTTTTGTAATGTGGCATCATATCAGATTGAGATCTGTAGGCAGATTAGACATTAGTTTGTTAGTTCAGGTTACAGACTCATAGTTGGCCAAAAGTTTACGGTGCAGTAAAATATTTAGCCTTGAACCATTTTGTTGCCATATTAGTGTGTTTAACAGACCTTCCTTGCCTCTTAAAATAAACCTGACCTTTAGAAAAGTAGGCCTGTGGAAGAGATTTATACTCAAAATAGACAGTGCAATGTTGGGCACATTGTGATTACTCAAACAATGGCCGTCATTCAGGCAAAACAAACCAAGTGCCCTGTTTCTCCTGGTTTGAAAGGTGTAATTAGAAGTGAATATGAGCAAGGAAGTGCTAATCCGGGAGTTTCCGTGGCTTACATTTTGTTTTGGTTTTAAGTGCGTTCTTGTTTTGACTAATACTGTACCTTGTTTCTTATAGTAAAAGAATAATGAAAAATAAAAAATAATCCTCTTGGGTAAGACTAAGGTACATACTTATTGTGTGACAGAGTAAAGATGTGTGTGTGTGGGTGTGTTAGCATGTTAGTTATTAAGAATTAGTTCTCAGCCCATTTCACCAGTCAGCCCTATTGTATGCTATGGTGATGCGCTCAGAGGAGACTTTTGGGTGAGACGCAGCTCTGCCCAAAGAGGAATGAGGAAACGTAAAGGAAAGTAGAGGAGCCAAGACCTAAAACCTAGCACTGACAGTTTATGGAATCCAGTTCAACAAGTAAATCAAGACACATCTGGTACAACCTGTCACTCATCAAGTGGCAGCTTGACTTTTTTAATCCACCTACACTGACCAGTTCAACTTCTTTTTAGTCCTAAATGGCCAGTGGCCCGGTTTCCTTTATAGTCTGAAAATCCTCTGTCAGCTATGTTGCAGGTTAATGCATATTAATGTGTTAATAAGTCATGCCTAAAATGCACTTTTATGTGCTGTGTGTTGTGCTGAAAACCAGGATATAGATCACAAGGTATGCATGCAGTCATAGGATACTCATCCGTGTGCTCTGGAGTGCTCTCTGTTTGCTGTGTATATCTGTGTTTGTGTGTGTGTGTGTGTGTGTGTGTGCGCGCAAGACAGAAATGAGAAAGACGGAATGAGAGGTGGAGATATTCACACTGCAGTTCTTTTTTGTTTGTTATTGAAATCATACAAGTACACAAAACGTGAATTATGACATCACTTTGTACAATGATTAATAATGAAATGTTACTCTTTGTTCAGCCAACTGAAATAGTGACTCACCTGTGTAGAGACACAAAGCAATTACGAAACAGACTTCATGATGGAGAAAGAATACACATATCCAAGCCTGTTGTGCTCCCTAGTGGACATTTGTGAAATTGCATGTGATAAAATAACCTGCACTGATTTCACGGCACCTGTTGAGAGTTTCAATTTTATAATTCTGCATTAAGTCTTAAATAAGTTATTTCTTCGTGTTTTAAGAATTTATACAATTAATATTCGTATAGTTGTATTAATTATTTGTCAAATTAGAAGGGAATATTAGATAAATAATAATTAATATCTTTCCATTAATATTATATGTCTGTCTGAGAAAGGCATTTAATATAGAACTGTTTGCTACTGTAAATATATCGTACTCTCAATTTATATTTAGTTGTAAGCAATCAAGTGTTATTGCATCTGAGCCCAAAGGGGGAGACATACATCAACTTATTGCTTCTGTACCTGTGATCTGTGTCTCACACACACGGAAATTATAGCAAGTGATTGTAGCATTCTGTATATAACATTTCAAATAAAAGATTTTTTTTTTAAATTTAATTTAATGACTGAATAAATGATTCAGTTACATTAACTGCATTACATTTTGGGTTTAGAAGTGTGCTCTAAATAGCCCACTGTAAATAGTGTACCCATTATGACCCAACAGCTTCATGATCACCACAGTCCTAATGTACTGTATACCATCAGCTAGAGAAGAAATTTTCATGGCTCTTTCCTTCTCCACTTTCTTTAGATCTTCATCTCAGTCAACTGCCTGAGCACAGACTTTTCCTCTCAGAAGGGTGTGAAGGGTCTCCCACTAAACCTGCAGATCGACACGTACAGCTACAACAACCGCAGCAACAAGCCTATTCACCGTGCCTACTGCCAAATCAAGGTGTTCTGCGACAAGGGTGCAGAGAGGAAGATCCGCGATGAGGAGCGCAAACAGTCACGCAGGAAGGGTAAATGTGCTGAAGTGAACCCCAACCTGGCTCCCTGTGAGTGTGGACTGCCTTACTTCATGGTTCCATGTTTGCTAATGAGAAAATCAATAATTATCAGATAATACAATGCACAAAAATTAGTACATGGTACATGGTTAGTTATAAAGGACAATGATTTTGTGAATTTTTTTTTTTTTTTTTTTGCCTTTTTAACAAAAGAAAAAGACTGATGTTTGTGTATGTGGTTATTTTCTAGTTGTGGATGCCAAAATGCCTCTGATGCACAAGCGTAGTGATATCACTGTGTTTAAGATGTTGACAGACCTGGACACTCAGCCTGTCCTCTTCATCCCAGACATCCACTTTGCAAATTTCCAGCGCCATGTGAGTAACGTCATGTTTCACCTTCCTTCCAAAAGTAGTGTTCCTCAAAACTGTTCACTATCTCTGCATAAAAATATATGGTCATGAGAGCAGTACACAAAATCTTAGTCACACACAAAGCATCATCCTCTGAGCTACACAAAAGTGAGGTTGTATAGATAACACTTCTTGGAAGCTTTTCTTGGAAGTTTTTTTTTTTTCATGTAGCAAACAATCCCAGAACATGACTGAACAAGCTGTACAAATACAGATTACACTAAGTAATAATAGAACCGATCAATTTCAGTGAGAGCAGGCTTATATGAGAATATGACTCATTCCATGACCATATCTTCTGTTTCTCTGTACTGAAATAGCAAAAAAATAATAATAATCTGGTTGAAATGTTTTGCATACTAGCAGTACAATTTCCCGAAACCTATCCTAAGAGATAATAAACCGGGAGTCAGGTCAGTAGGACCTCAGGGCTGTACTTGGGTATCACGTGAAAACTGCGTGCTCTCTCAATGAATCATGCTCTTTATGGTACAGTTTTGGCTGTTATCAGGTTGGACTCTGATAGACATGGCAAGGAATCCTAAAGCTTGCACGGGTCCTAACTAAAAACATGCCTAATTTTATTTACGGGCAGCCATTTTTGTGGTACATTAAGAAATCAAGTGACATATAAGAACCCCTTCAGTCAAGTATATATTTTTTAATGTTAACAGGAGATGATAGAGGAAAGATATCGTTTGAAATCTGAGACATACTCCATAACTTAGATCTTAAAAAGAAATTGTATTAAACTCAGTATTGCTGAGGTCATGATTGTAGCTTTATATTGGATCACAGGTGAGCAGCGTTTCTGAAAAAGACCTTTGACCTCTTTACTGGCTGAACACCAGCAGGTCTAATGCTGACCCCTAGAGCAGTATAAATCCAAAAATAAATCTCCTGACTGTTTACTGTCCTGAATTGCACAGAAAAACATTTGTTTTAGCACACGGTGTTGGTGCAGCGCCAGAGCCAACCCACATAACCCATTTTGGGTTCAGTCACATAGAAGCCCGCAAGCCTTTTTATATTAAATGAACAAACTCCCCTTCAGCCTCTGGGCTATTTTATGTATAAATAACAGTGAAGTGAGGGAAAACAATCAAATATTTATATATCTCAAATAACCTAATAATCTAAATGACAGTGTCATATATGTCAAATAATAATCTAAATAAGGAGCCAACTTCAGTTTATTAATAAAGCACTATGGAAATCACAGTACAGGTCAGTCTCTCTTTTACACTACAGTACTCATGCAATTTTACATTAAGAATGAATATGTGGGTATGTGTAGTAGTGTGAACATGGCCTCAGAAGTGAGTCTGTGTGTGAGTTTGCTGTAAATATCTAGTGCATAACTTTCATGGAAATATGCAATTAAAAAAAAAAAAAATTAAACCACGTTATTTTACAATTGGCAAGCTACATGCATGTTCATATGTTGTACAAGCTACATACATGTTTTTCATTGACTTAATGAAATGAATTCTTAAAAGTTTTGTCCTTGGGTTACAAAGTTGAAGTATCAATAGTGGTAGTACTTAGTAGACTAATTATAAAAAGGAAGGCATCCATTAAGAAATGCATGATCATAGGCTCTATTTGGCAATAGATATCATTTTATATAATGTCTGTTAACAGGCTGTTGCACTAAACAGTTGGAGTAATGAAAATTTTCATTTTTTGTTTTTTCTACTCTTCTTTCAGTCCTTCTCTCCTGAGGATGCAGAAGATGGGTAGGTTTGCATTTGATATATTGCAAATTTATATGTTTCCTCCTATCTCCTAAAAACATGCCAGTAGCTGGATTAGCTATGCTAAATTCCCCTAGGTGTGAATGAGTGTTTGAATGAGTGTGTGCATGGTGCATTGCGATGGACTGGCATCTAAATTGGGATATGTCCCCGCTACATGCCCAGTGTCCCTGGGATAGGCTCAGGATCCACCACAACCCTGACCAGGATAAAGCAGTTACTGAAGATGAATGAATGAATGATGCAACTCTGTCTCTCTCCCTCCACTGGTCCTGTGTGCTGGTTTATTGTGTACTATAGGGCAAAAGTAAAACTTTAGTCAAGTCCAGGAAATACCAGGAAAGTTAGGAACACAGTTTGGGATTATTTTGGGTCAATGGCTAATGCACTTTTCTAAGAACCGCACTCATACTCAACATGTCTCTCTTTCTCTTTCAGGTCAGGATTGAAAAGATTACCCTACTCAGAAGATGAGTTTGGATCTCCTCCTAATAAGTTGGCCAGGGTGGACGAACCAAAGAAAGGTGTGTAATGCTATTGTGCTGTGTTGTCTACTTTTTATGTTTGTGCACCAATTTTCTGTGCCAGCTCTTGTTTGCATTTATATGCCTGAGAGAGGAGTGTAGAGACAGAAAGGAGTGTGTTTGTTTGGTAACAGACTGCTTTTGTCACCATGGTACAGTCTCAGGTGCTTTATTACCTAAAACCACCCCTCTCTCTTCCTCCAATCACACACTTGCATCTTGTTCCCTTGTGTATTTTTATGGGGGCATGTGTAGGGTTTTTTCTTTTTCCCTTTGCACTCAGTGCAGAACAGTGGTGGGATGTTAAGTACACATTAGCAAACACATAGCTGTGTTTCCTACAACCTATGACCTACATTGGAAGGGTCAGTTAGCATTCATGTTGCTGTGGCGTGGTGTGCAGGTGAATATGTGTGTTTGGACTGGCTTTGTGCCAAATAAACACTGCTTTGTGTAATTCCCTGCGCTAATACTCTCTACACTGAATCCTTTACTCCACTCACGCAAACATACCTCCCACTCCAGAATTCTGCCCACTCCTCCTACAGACTCTAGGAAGTTGGTATGGGTCTTGTGGTTTGGGCAGCATTCGTAACTGAAGGGAACAGTGTGAAGTGCAAAGTCAGTAGAGCCAAGGACACACAGAGCAGATCAAATGCTCTCCCCAGGCCACATGAAGCTTTGGCCATGATGTTCACTTTTTTATTGCTGGTAAATGGGTTTGTTGTTTTTCTTCCTTTGTAGCTTTGATCTCAGTTTTGACAAATTGTGCATGTGTATATCTGTATGTGAATGTGAGATCACAACTGACTACATTTCTTTGGCCCTTCCAGTTTTGCTGTATGTGCGGAAAGAGAGTGAAGAGGTCTTCGATGCCCTCATGCTGAAGACTCCTACACTAAAAGGACTAGTGGAAGCGGTGAGTTCTCCATAGTGTAGTGCTTCCTGAACTTGTCACTGAGCCTCCCAGACAGTCACATTTTTGCCTTCTCTGTGCACCTAATACACCTGTACCAGAAAACCAAGTATAGGGGAATTCAGGGTCCACTTTGGGAAACAATATCCTAGTGTCAAAACATGACTAACAACTTTCATACCATGAAAAAGTGGTGCCTGACGTTTTTTCTTTTGTTTGTTTCTGTCCCTGTCTGACTCAAACAACAATGTCTAACCCCCACCAATCAGATGAATCAGCAGGAATAATAGAACAGAAAATTGCATGCATACTTTTTCCTTCCTTCTTCCCAGTTATTATGTAATCCATCTAAAGCCACAGTATAGACCACAATAGAGTAGAGTAATCTTCTACCCAGTTCCCAAGAGCCTAGGCAGGCACAAGGTGGGTATAACCAACATGTATTCATTAATGCCTCACTAATCAACATGTTGGGCCCACTGGTGAGGTTTAAGCATGTCACTGCCCTCGTAGATATCATGATCTAACAATCAATGGAAAAGTGCTAGCTTAGTACACCTCCCTAAACGACAATGTCCTCAACAACAGGCCAAATGCATACTAAAAGGGGCCTGGCATGGGCTATGTAAAGTCCATGTGTGTATGATGTTTACCGCTGTTAGGAGAAAGAATCTAGGTAACAGGGCACACAGATGGCTGTAGGTATCACAGACAAGGGCTCGCCAGCAAAGCATGCAGACTGGCCAGAACTGTGAGGAATGGCATGCTTCCATTTGTTTGTGTGTGTGTGTGTGTGTGTGTGTGTGTGTGTGTGTGTGTGTGTGTGTGTGTGTGTGCTGCACATTACACTGGTATGGGCTATGGGAATGTGGAGAGTAGAATGACAGGCGGGTGGTGGGCAGGGAGGGAGGAGTGAGGAATTCGCTACGCTGAGCCTCCTTTAAAAAAAGTTGACCTATGAAACAACTTGGCAACGCACCCATTTGCTTCCGCTTACAACTGTTCCATTAAGTCACTGCAGAGGGGTCACATAATTCACCCAAATGTTTTCAGTTATTCCTTCCTAAGGAACAGCAATACCTTATATGGATTACTTGTTGTGGTAATATTTGTGAAAACTAATTCAACCTTCTTTGCTCTCTTTCAGATTTCAGAGAAGTATGAGGTTCCAATTGAGAAACTAGGGAAGGTCTACAAGAAGTGCAAAAAAGGGTAAGCTTTTTGGCACTTGAGTAAGAGTGTAAGTGTAAGCTTACTCTCACCCATGAAGTTTTGAGCATTGCACCATTTCTGAGTTGCTAAAAATAAACCAAATTGTGTCATTTCAACAGGATCCTGGTCAACATGGACGATAATATTATCAAGCATTACTCCAATGAAGACACGTTTCAGATCCAGATGGAGGAGATTGGTGGAATGGTGAAGCTCACGCTCACTGAGATTTGAATGGCTTCCTCCCCCAATATGGACTGTTTACATGCCTCTATGCCTGTGTCCATGGCCTTGGAGGTACCTCAGGCCTTCCATGCACTTCTTATATGTGTTTTCCTACATGTAGCTAAGACTAAGATTTTCACCCCTAATTTCTCCAAATCCTATTTGTGACATGTAAAGTGTATGCCAAACTATGCAGTGTGTGAAATGAGAATGGAGGGGGAAAATGTATATGCCTTGATATATAAATCCTGAAGTTTTGAGCCACATGTTCTATTTTCGGAATGTAAAAAAGCAAATATCTGTGGTTTTGAATAGTCTGAGAATCTGAGAAAAAGCTGAGTTACTCAGAGCTGAGTTACAAAGTCAGATTCCCTCTTAATATTTAATCTGTGTTATAGAGTTTTAGAACCCACAGCACTGGAGATCCTGATATTTAAAGGCGAGAGCTGAATGCATGCAGTAAATGGGGTATTGTTACTGTTAGAGGGATTTTAGGGCATTCTCATTGGTTTCTGTATTTATACATAAACACTGAGCAGTATTTAGTGTGTACAGCATAACCCCGTGCTGAGCAGCTCTATGAGGTACTGTGTCACCAGTGTTGCTTGTGTATGTATGTGTGTATAAGTGCATATTATGTCTGAATATACAAATGTGTAAAGACAAATTACAATTTCATCCAAAAATAGGTAATATGTCCTTAAAGTGAATTCTGTAATTTTTGCATGTCACAGTGGAAAGTTCTTGTTCTGGATGCAAACAAGGAAAATTTGTGTGTGACTTAATGCCCCTGATGGAAAAACAAACAGAGTAACGTGATGATTCCATGTAGATTTTTGCTTCTGGTGCTGGTTAACTAGCAAAACCAGATATGAGGGACCATAAATAAATAATTTTTTTGGTAGGACACTAGTCAGACACTATTCATTTTTATGATTCTAATCTAAAGTGTTTTCCGTGATCCAAAATTTCTCAAACACCCCCACAAGAGTAAACTTTTCCAACAGATCATGATAAATTACTCATACAGAACCAGGACTACCATGCAAGACAAGACATGCAAGAGTTTCTGGATACAGCATGCCAAGTCAATAGTATTACATTTAGACTATCAGTAGTTTATTCAGTGTCCATGGATCATTGCTTTCTCTTAAATTTTGTCTTTATCAGTCATCCTATTTGGAGTCTTTTTTTTTAAACTACAGACTGTATAGCATGAGGTTTTTTAAAAAACAAAACAAAAAACAGTTTTCTAACTCACTTGTCTGCTGATTTTTGTATCAAAGTACTTATCTATATATTTATTGTTATATTTGGGTGGGGTATTTTTTTTATATTGTTCTGCAAACAAAATGTGCATTGCTGTTATATACTGTTACATGTTAAATGCTTTTTATATGGATATGGAATCAACATAAAACTATGATGTATTTATGCACAGGGTAGATTTGTAATTCTATCATTATTTGCATCATGATCCTTACAGCTACGTCTTCGATTTGATGTTAAGGTCGTCATTTTATCAGAATACAAAAGGCTCAAATATTCTTTGCTGTATGGCTTTAGCTGTTATTATGTGCACACATTTTCTTTTAGTCGCAATAAAAGCCAGCTTGGCTTGGCTGTTGTGATTGGCCATGTGTCGCGTGGTTTTCTATTGGCTGCAGCCAAAGCAGTCGTCCTGGCAACAGGGTCTGTGATCCAATGGCCCATCTGTCTGGAGGACAGGAAGTGGGTGTGGAAATGGAGTGACTCGGAGTATCCGTGTCCTCAAATACCCCTGTGTTCCACAACGCTATACTGAGCTTCATAGTGTACATGTGTCTTTAATACACTCCAGCTATAGACAACTTCTCACATAGTGTATAAACAGCATGTTTAAGGCTTGCACATTTACATTTCTGTCTTGGACTGAATTCATTTTAGGCATTTAATGAGAACTGTTCAAATAATAAGCACTTCTAGGACAAGTAAAAGAGCTTTGAGACAGAAAGCTTGTACAGAAAGAGCTACCACATCCAAGTGAAGTCTAACCTCTTATACCATATTATTAAAACCTATCCAATAGAGACAAGTGCATTGTAATGCAACAGCAGGATTCAAACAGGCATGTAGACTTAACCTCGACTGTATAATGAGATGAGAAGACTCTTGAGAAGGCTTTGAGTTGAGGTGTGCGTGTAGGAGGGGAGTTTCTTATGTTTACAAACGCACAAGAGCAGTGGGCTGCAGATAAGGGGAGGAGAGGTCTGGTTAGACTTTAACCAGGCAGCCAACGCCTGGACGCCACAGCTCTCTGTGGTTAGCCATCTGCTTTCTGTTTACTACCTCCCTTCTTCTTCTCGCCCTTTTCCGTTACTGTTTCGCTGTCCATTTATTTCTCTAGAGTCTTATACAGTCCATCTTGTATCTTCTTGTCTCGTGGTTTAGTATATCATTGAAATCGCAACAAGAGCAGATAAAAGATACCAGTTGCATGTAGCGTTTACTAGCAGTAATAATAGGAATGTGAATGTGCTCAACAGCTAAGACACTGTAATATGGCTGCTGGGTTTTTTTTTTTCATGTACTTTGTGTTATTTCTTGATAGGTGTATTGCTTTTAAGTCACTTATAAGTACATTGTGAAGCTTAAGTCATATGAAGTGAAGGGATGTGAAGAAAGAAGGGCATTTGAGGACACAGCTGCTCCAAGCCTTCCTTGTACACGCCCACTTCCTGTCCTTTTAATGCATTAAACATCTATAAAACAACAACTACTTCTGATGGGATAATGGGCTGAACAAAGCGTATTTACCATAATGACTTTGTTTTGTACCGGTCAGAAAGGTGACACATACCTAACACTGCAATTATGTGCAATAATTACATGGTGTGTGTGGGTGGGTGTGGGTGTGTGAATTAGAAATTCTTATCACACTGTTCTTCAAAAATTGAAGAAGAATATAATCACCAGAAAAAGGCCTAAATCAGCAATTCTAATAGCATTACATACAGTGCCCTCCACTAATATTGGCACTTTTGGTAAATATGAGCAAAGAATGCTGTGAAAAATTTGTTTAACCTTTTGATCTGTTGTTAAAAAAATTCACAAAAATACTCTGCTCTCATGGATAACAATTGCAAACACAATACAGGTTTATAAAAAAAATATATATCTTTGTTAAATATAGGTGTACAACAATTATTGGCACCCCTATGAATTCATATGAGAAATATATGTTTGAAAGTATATTCCCATTGATATTTTACATTTTTTTAGTACACCTGGGTGACGGGGAACAGGAAATTGTTCAACCATGACTTGAGGTAACACATAGGCCAAATTCCCTTAGTCGTTCATAACAATGGGTAAGACCAAGCAATATAGCTGTGATGTGCGGCAAAAGGTTGTTGAGCTTCACAAAATGGGAAGTGGCTATAAGAATTTTTTTTTAGTAACTTTTAAAGTCGCACTGCATGCTTTACCTCACTTGTGTTTTAAACTGCCTTTTATTTGAATATTGTTAGTTTTGTGTTTTTTGTTCTTTGAGCCTAATAAGTAGAGAGGCATCAATACCTTTTTCTATTTTCAGACTAAGTATGGGTACATGTTTTTTTGTACTTTTCAATAGTCACAGAAGATTTTATTCAGCTATGTTTGTTGGTTGCTGTTGTGTGCTGTTATCAATGAAGTCCTCATGCTGATTGTTATGTTTAAGATTTAAAATTAAAAAAAGAAGAAGAAGAAGAAAAAGGACCTGAACAAAAAAGCACATCAGACAGCAGCACCCAAAAGAAATTTTACATGATCTGACATGACATGACTACTTATACGTTTACATCTGCAATGTTTACTATTCATAAACCCGACATTTCCATGTCAATGCACAAGCATTGAAAATGCCCATTTCCACCATCAGACAATAATGAAGAAGTTCCAGTCAACTGGAAATGTTATGAATCGACCTGGAATTGCACGTATGTCTATATTGTCCCAACGCACTGTGAAGAGGATGGTTTGAGTGGCCAAAAAATCTCCAAGGATCACAGCTGGAGAATTGCAGAAGTTAGTTGCGTCTTGGGGTCAGAAAGTTTCCAGAACTACAATCTGAAGTCACCTACATCATCACAAGTTTCAAGAAAAAAGCCTGTACTCTCATCCAAAAACACACTCAAGCATCTTCAGTTTGCCAGACATTACTGGAACTTCAAATGGGATCAGGTTCTATGGTCAGATGAAACCAAAATAGAGCTTTTTGGCAATAAACACCAGAGGTGATTTTGGCGCACACAGAGAGGTAGCCATATGGAAAAGTACCTCATGCCCACGAATATGTTTTTCTCTTTAATGTTTTGGGGCTGTTTTTCTGCCAGAGGACCTGAACATTTTGTTAGGATACATGGCATCATGGACTCTATCAAATATCAACATATATTAAATGAAAACCTGACTGCCTCTGCCAGAAAGCTGGTTGGATCTTCCAGCAGGACAATGATCCAAAACATACATCAAAATCAACACAAAAATGGTTTACAAGAGGTGTTCATCAGACCCCCCAAAAAAGTTGCATTTTCACTCATGATCAGAAGTGTTTGCTTCACAAAAAGAGACAGAACTTACCTACTGTTACCGCTACTTAATAATGATCAATATCTCCATCGCCTGCTCTTTTTCAATCTTCAACTGTTTCGTGAGCCTGTGCCCACTGTAGCCTCAGATTCCTGTTGTTGGTGACAGAAGTAGAACCTGATGTGGTCTCCTGCTGTTGTAGCCCATCATCCTCAAGAGTTGACATGTTCTGTGTTCTCTGATGCTTTTCTGAGCTGTTATATGAGTTACTATAGCCTTCCTGTCAGCTTGAAGCAGTATGGCCGTTCAACTTTGACCTCTCTTATCAACAAGGCATTTCACTGGATGTTTTTCCCCCCACAGCATTCTGTGTACACTATAGAGTATTTTGTGTGTGGAAAATGTAGTGTTGTGGTACTCAAAACCAGTCTTGATCTTGAGAACAGTCTTGAGACCACACCGATGTTTGTCTCGGCCTTGTCATAATCTCAGGTGAAATTTTACTTAGTCTTGTCTCGGTCTCGGCCTACAAACACTCAAATTATTTTTTCAACACCACCCAAGACCATAACATCATCTCTATGAACAAGTACTTGCTCCCATTGTAATGTTTCTGTTACAGTACAAAATGTAAATGTCACTACCTGCATGTGTAATTACATAGTGCCTATACAGTGACTACTATAGCACTATATTTCAAGATACTTCATCTTATGTTCAAAATAATATAGCACAAGTATGTGTAATAACACAGCAATATTTGATTGCAAAAAGTGCTTGTGGGGTGTTCACTGTATGCAGTGGTTAGTACCTACCAAGAGTGGTCCAAGGAAGGACAACCCGTGAACCGGTGACAGGGTCATGGGCACCCAAAACTCACTGATGCTCATGGGGCACAAAGGTACGATTCCACAGAAGATCTACTGTAGCACAAGTTGCTGAAAAAGTTAATGTTGGCTATGATAGAAAGGTGTCAGAACACACAGTGCGTCACAGCTTGCTGCGTATGGGGTTGTGTAGCTGCAGACCGGTCAGAGTGCCCATGCTGAGCCCTGTCCACCGCCAAAAATGCCCACAATGGGTATGTGAGCATCAGAACTGGACCATGGAGCAATGGAAGTAGGTGGCCTGGTCTGATAAATCACGTTTTCTTTTACATCATGTGTACAGCCTGGTTCGTGTCAGTGTGATGCTCTGGGCAATGTTCTGCTGGGAAACCTTGGGTCCTGGAGTTTATGTGGATGGTATTTTGACACAAACCACCTACCTAAACATTGTTGCAGACCAAGTACAACCCTTCATGGCAACGGTATTCCGTAATGGCAGTGGCCTCTTCCAGCAGGATACTGTGCCCTGCCACACTGCAAAAAGTGGTCAGGAATGATTTGAGGAACATGGCAAAGAGTTCAAGGTGTTGTCTTGGCCTCCAAATTCCCCAGATCTCAATCCAATCAAGCATCAGTGGGATGTGCTGGACAAACAAGTCAGATCCACCTTTCAACTTACAGAACTTAAAGGATCTGCTGCTAACATCTTGGTGCCAGAGACCACAGCACACTTTTTTGTGGAGTACATGCCTTGGACAGAGGGGTCAGAGTAGTTTTGGGTCAGAGCAGTTTTGGCAGCACAAGGGGGACCTACACAATATTAGGCAGGTGGTTTTAATGTTATGGCTGATTGATATATGTCCTACGTATGTCCTGTGTACTTATTTGTACAAAATTACAACAGCAGGAAAGTAGATAGATTATTGTAATTAATTCAAGAGAAATTTCATGTTAGGTTAGCAAGATACTACAGCCAGCAAAATAACACATCTGAGTGTCTGGTCTCAGTCTAGACACGGACTCCACCATGTGTGGTGTTGATCTCATCTTGGTCTTGCCCCACTGTCATACTCAGTCTTGACTTGGACTCCATTGGCTATTGTCTCAATCTCGACCTGGTCTCGGCTAAGGTGGTCTTGAACCCAACATCATGAAAATCCCAGGAGATCAGCCATTTCTGAAATACCAGCCCATCAGGCACCAACAACGATGCCACTGTCACAGTTGCCGAAATCACATTTTCCCCCTATTCTCATGTTTGAAGTGGAGCTCTTTGGCTTCATTGTGCTGCCGCCACATGATTAGCTGACTGGATAATTGCATGAATGAGCAAGCAAGCCAGTGTTATAATGAGTGATATTTTGAGCTTAGACATGGGGGGTGCTGTACAAATTTATGTACAGAACATATTAAGTAGTTCTTTTTAAATACTAGTTTACAAAAATATCATCACCCTTGCAGTTAATATTTGGTGAATCCTACTCTGAAAAAATTAACAGCACTGATTGTCTACCTGTGTAACAAGGTTGGAGACATTTGTAGATCTTCTGTCAAGTGGGCAACCTCATATTTAGTCAAATGCAATGAACCATCCATTTTCCATACTGCATATCCTACACATGGTAGCACCTATCCCAGGGAACACCATGGCCAAACCATTGCAGGGCACACACAACAGACAATTTGGAAATGCCAATCAGCCTACAGCAGGTGTCTTTGGGCTGGGGAGGAAACCGGAGTACCCCTGAAGCATGGAGAGAACATGTAAGTGCCATGCACACGGGGCAGAGGCGGGATTCGAACCCCCAACCCCAGAGATGCAAGGCAAATGTGCTAACCACTAAGCCACTGAGAGGTTTTGCCATTATTGTAAATAGTATTTAAAGGCTTTTGCAATAGGGTAGCAGGTTTGCCTCACACCTCCAGGGTCGAGGGTTCGATTCCTGCCACTACCATGTGTGTGCGGAGCTTGCACGTTCTCCCCGTGCCTCAGGGGCTTCATCCAGGTACTCCGGTTTCCTCCCCCAGTCCAAAGACATGCATTATAGGTTGATTGGCATGTTCAAAAGTGTCCATAGTGTGTGACTGTGTGGGGGACATGCTCCCTGGGGTAGGCTCCAGGTTCCCCGCAACCCAGGAAAGATAAGCAGTATAGAAAATGGATGGATAGATTTTTGCAATGTTTTTGAGTTCATTTATGTTTGAAATAACAAATTGGAATATAATTGTATGTAATGTGTAGTGTATAACAATCATTCTTGCCCATTCTCTCAAATTCTGGCATGCCAAGTTTTTGCTGGAACACAGCATGCTTATATTCAAGAAGGCAAATGATATTCATTTCCATTTTCTGCAAGACTGCTATAAGAACTATTAACTTATAATTGTAGCATACAAGTGAATTTGTCTTCGATACTCCACTTCTCTCAGTATATGGAAGGACTGCTTGTTCATGTTTTAGGTGTGTCCTGCTATTTGTGTTTCGATGTCCTGAGCGACTTTGGCACATGCGCATTTCAACAAAGGGGATTAGTGAGTGAGTCAGACAGGCCTGTTCAGGCCATGTTATGGCCTGCATCATGTTGATTAGTTCTTAAATTTTATAAGCATTTTTACACTCAGTAGTGTATTTTGTTTAATAAATACATTACAAATAAAATTTTGTATTATTAAACAAGCCCAAAAAACAAATAAGTTGTAAACGGAAAGCAACCTTAACATTTTAAATGGTTATTGCTCATAAACAACACATGTAGTTCTGTCATGTGCATTGAATGAATAATTTAAAAACCTGAATGTGTAGCAAATATTTTCCACAGAATTTAACAAGATATTCTAACTCTCTTTCTGGATGTGTTCTGTGACAACAACTGTGAGTTTTAGAAAACGATAGATGATGATTTGACTTGTCGTGACATGCCCATTAGTGACGTGTCATCATACGTGAACATCGAGAGCTGACTTCGACTATTAAAAAAAAAAAAGATGTAGGTAATGCCTGTACTCTTGCAGTGTAATTTAATTAAAAACACTTCCATGGAAACCTCATTTCAACATCTGTTCATTAGCGGGAATGATACATGACAGACTGCTGCTTGCTGAAAATGTTCTGTATGTAGTCAGGTGTCATAAGGGAGGTGATTAACAGTATAAATAAAAATGAAAATGGCACATATACAATGCTATCAATTCATGGATGCTTACTGTATGCACATTTACTTATTTCAATTGAAATAGGTTTTTATAAACATCTAGTTCAGAGTTCAACATTAATTAAAGGATGGAGTAAGATTTTATTTCAGTCATATTTAGGCAAAGGTCAAAATATCACTATAAATAAATTTGTCCGGTTTAGAAAAAAAGGCACATTTTGCATTTTGATGAGCCACTTCAGAGTCTGAGCCAAATAATCTGACTCATCAGTGTTCCTGAGAAAACCATAAGTCTCTGAACATGTGTTCATTATAAGCACAAGGATTTTGTTAATACAGATACTGTTTATGATGGCAAGGCAAGCATGGGGGTACATTTTCTTCTGCAGTCACTCTCAGTCTTCAGAGGCATTTGACTAAAGTGGTCTGTTAATGTCCTGATGTAAATAGTAGCTTATAGAGATAATGCCATTATTATATGCCCTCATAAAAACAGTGTACAAAAAAAAACAACATATAAATGCTGGCTCCATGGTGTAATGATTAGCACTCTGGACTCTGAATCCAGTGATCCGAGTTCAAATCTCGGTGGAACCTACTGGCCCTTCTTTTAGGGCGGTGGTAGCTCAGTGGTTAAGATGATCAGAAGGTCGTGAGCTCAAATCCCAGCACCGCCAAGCTGCCACTGTTGGGCCCTTGAGCAAGGCCCTTAACCCTCAGCTGCTCCCCGGGCGCCGCAGCAAAAATGGCTGCCCACTGCTCTGGGTGTGTTCACGGTTTGTAGTGTGTGTGTGTGTGTGTTCACTATTCACAACTCCAAATGTGTGTACACTAACTTGGATGGGTTAAATGCAGAGGAACCATACACTGGCCTTCACACTTTCACCAACCAGTCATAAAAAACTAATAAAAAACCACTGCTAGCTTTATAACCCACAGAGAAAAAACAACTTGCTGAATGTACAGAAAAATCACAAGAATTTCACAATCATGGTTTTTTAGACTTAATATGATGTCATTAGTCACAATTTTTTAGTTATCAAGTGGAAAAACACACGTGAAATCCATGTGATTTTTCCACATACATACTCAGGGATTTTTTTGCCTCTCTGCAACACAAACACATACGTACTGAAATCTAAATATAGCTGAGCACTGAACCTTCCTCGCTAATAAGGCTACTATGTGTAAACAGTGCCTCACCTTAAAACTTGATTGTTGAGTGTTGAAAGGGTTTATGGGAAATGGTTGGGTCTGTGCATAATTCATTTGGAAGTTGGAAGTTAAATAAGTGCAACTCAAGGCTACTTTTCTGAGTTGTGTAAAGTATATATATATATATATAGTTTTAAACCATGGAGGTTTCAGCATGCGCCTACGTGAGCCTCACACAGTAGGTCTAGACCTGCTGACGTTCAGCCTTCACCAAAACAAATCACCTTGCCCTTTCACCCATATACACACCCACACGAGAAGGCTTGAGTGTGGGAGTATCGGTTTATCAACGTGTCATCAGGACTGCTGCTGCGACTAACTCCAATTGACACTTTCCACTGAGTTTAGCTGCCACTGAGCCACAAGCAGTATGCTAGTCTATACTTAACCCTACCAGGAATAGTGCTGCTCACATTCCCACTGTCCCCTCTGCAGTGCCACAGAACAGAAGTGCCCTACTCGGTAGGGGAGAGGATCTGAGCTTCATGACCTCTCCTCCAGTTTCCATGCCTCTCTTGTCCCACTTATATTACCGCCATTGTCCAAACATCACATGCATCTAATATATTTTTGCTTAATATTCCTGTACTGTTGGCACTCTGCCTGCTACGCATCGGTGTGGTTACGTGAATCAGGAAGAAGCTTGTCCTCCTATCGACCTCCACACCTCCTCAGCAGGCTGACTCATGCACATCCAGGAAGTAGAAGTCCAAAAACAGGATGACTGGGGATTTTTGTGTGTTTGTTTGTTTTCCAAGTTACCGTAGACTGTCTTGATTATATGTCACAGAGGAGTAGTAGCTGATGCAACACTATCCTTAATTTGGTCATTGCTAACAACAAAAATCCTAGCAGGCAGAAAGAAAAAACAGATTTTTTCCCCCACAAAAAACTCCAGCGTATACTGGTGGATGAGATTGCTCTGTGATAAATAATAAACAGCACAAAAGATAAACAGCACATTTTACCCTGTGTTTTTTTGACCAGAGACCATGGCCACACCCTCTTGTTTTCAAAGGTCACATGGTGCATATTGTAGTGAGAGCTAACAGCTCAATTTATTTTTGATTTCACTTTAGGAACCTTTTCATTAACCCAGGAACTTTGTCAGGAACCCAGGTACGTTAGTCACCAGAGGAGCCAGGTGTGATTTTAGTTTCCTCTGCACTAGTTCTGTGTTCCAGCTCCAGGATAGGCACTTTTCTGTGCACCAGGGACTACTGAGGTTGAGCTTTTTGAACATTTCTGATTGCTCAAATGCAAGTTTTACAGAAAGCCCAGCCCTTTTACCTGCTAATTTTTAGTAAAACACTAAAGCTTATTTATTAGAGACACTGCAGCATAAAAGCGAAAGCAAAACATTTTTGGAAAGGTTTCATTAGGTGAATGATGCCACTAATTACACTTAAGTACAATAGGTCTCCATACAATAACTCATTCATTTCTCCAAAGTGTATGTCTTTTATTTGAAAAGACTGTGTGTCTTTTATTTGGAAGGTGATTACTAGTACATAGTACTAATAGATTAAACTTCTAAACACCTTAAACATTAAACATATCTGATGGAGCATCCAATTAAGTGGATTAAGCAGCCTAAAAATACTGCTACAAATCGTATATGGGAATAAAGCTCTTTGATTATGTAAAACTATTCTCAAGTGTTAAATGTAGAGACAGGCACAATACTCATGCTGATACTGAAACCTTGAGTATCAGCTGATACTGACAACCATCCAACATTTGTTTATATATTTTTAAAAACTACTCATGTTTAACCGAGTCACTTTGCGGTTAAGCTCTTTTACACTAAAATCACTTACATTGTAAATATAATAAATATAATAAAGTATAAATATAATAAAAATCAATCTTAACAAAAGAAAAAGCAGTCATGTTCTGTAACAAAAAAAAAAAAAATTCCCAAAATCTCAATTTTTTATTTTTTGATATACAAAAAGTCTACACACCCATGTTAAAATGGCAGGTTATTGTGAAGTTAAAAAATTACACTAAGATTAATCATGACATTAATCATGCTGGTTCGGCCCACGTGACTTGTGGGTAATTATTTTTTATCATTTCTGATCCCATTTTGGCCTGTACCTGTTGTATTTTAAAATAATAATAATAATAATAAAAAAAATCAAAGGTGTTTCTTCATCGTCTCTGTTTCAATAAGTAGAGACTAAGGGAGATTTAAACTTGGTGAATATAACCCTTTATTTATGTTTGCTTGTTTGTTTATTAAAAGACCACATCAGTTGTTTTAAAGCAATATATACCATAAAGCAAAATCAACTTGTGTATGCAGGCTTTAAGGTCACAGCTTTGTTGAATTCTCGATTCTGATTGAGTTCTGATTAGTAATGTGATGAACTGAAAGGTTTTTTTTTGTTATGTCATCAAAGCTAGAGAGAGAGAAAATAGAAAAGCTGGTGAGGGAACTATTTATAGCTGTTATAACAGCGATGTTGGGAACAAACTTGCTACATGGATGTTTCACAAAATTAAATGTGACTATACACAGATAAAAAGTAGGATGTGTCATTCTTTAATATAACTCCATTTCCATAAAAGTTGGGATTTTTTCTAGAATGCAATAAAAACAAAAATCTGTGATTTGTCAGGTCTCTTGAAACTTTAATTAACCGAAAAAAGTACAGAGAAAAGATATTCAATGTTTTCACTGACCAACTTAACTGTATTTTGTAAATATAAACAAATTTAGAATTTGATGCCTCAAGAAAAAAGTTATGACAGAAGCAAAATAAGACTGAAAAGTTTATAGAATATTCAAGTAACACCATTTTGGAGGATCAGGTTAATTGGTAACAGGGGAGGGTATCAGGATTGGGCATAAAAGGAGCATCCACCAAAAGCTCAGTCTGTGCAAGCAAGGACGGGTCGTGGCTCATCACTTTGTGCCAAACTTCGTGAAACAATTGTCAGAAATTTTAGAAAAAAAAACTTTTATGGAAATGGGGTTGTAAATAATAAAAAATATTTCATTTTATAGTTGTTGTCAAACTGTTGTGGTATAAGTCAAGAAGTATAAGTGGAATAAAAAACTTCAAAATATTCTGGTAAAGGAAAATAATCAACTCCAGGGTGATAACGACCGCAGCACACCACCCCATCGTTAATTATGTGTCTATAACAACAATTCCTGTCATGTTTTATGCCTTACTTCATTACCATGACTTTATACGATGCTGGAGTGTTATGTGTCAATATCATCCATTCTGAGTGGCAGTGCTTTAACCAACAGCATCAACAGCATAAACTGAGAGCTTTAGAAAAACATAAAACTTGCAATAATTACTGTAATCATGTAATCATTTTAAATTATGACAAATGTAGTTTTTTTTTTTTTTTTAACCTAGTAGGTATTTCATTATGTAATGAAGAATACGATGCTCAATTTAGGGCCATAAAATGTATTGCTGCCAGGCACTCAGTGTAATTTTCTCTTACCTTTATCATATTTGCTAGCTCTGTGTCCTAAACTGAGATTGCAAACTAAGTACAGAATCCCTAAATACATAAATAAAGAGTCATGCCAGCTCAACACTAGATTTCTCAATTCACGACGGTCATATAAATGTTTGTGTAGGGGAAAAGTCAGTGGATCAAGATTTAGGTATGGGGCAAGGGGAGTTCACCTTTCAGTAAATGTCTCCAAATATGCTTACTTTATATGAGCATGTTAAGATGTGGTTTGTTTATGAGTAATCTGCAACTCAGGGTTGTTTTATGGTGAAGAAACATACGTTTAATAATTTGCTAATGGAAGCACGTTCCTTATTCCTGCGCTGTACAGATTGCTAATGCATAGCGTATATCATCTCTAGAGTGACACAGTTGTAGCATTGCTGCCTCACTGCCCCAGGGTCCATGGTTAGATCATGAGCTTTACTGTCTTACTTACTGTCTGTGTGCATGGACTGGCGTCCCAATCGGGGTGAATGTCTTGTGCCCAGTGTTCCCCGTTATAGGCTCCAGATCTATCTTCACCCTGACCAGTAAAAAGTGAAGTGAAGATCCATTCATCCATTTTCTGTACCACTTATCCTATGCAGGGTTGCGAGGAGCCTGGAGGCTATCTCAGGGGACTCAGAGCACAAGGCGGTGGACACCCTGGATGGGGTGCCAACACATCGGAGGGCACAATCACACACTACAGATGATTTGGAAATGCCAATCAGCCTACAACTCATGTCTTTGGACTGGGGGAGGGAACCAGGGTGCCCGGAGGAAACCCCCGATGCAAGCTCCACGCACACAGGGTGGAGGCGGGAATCAAACCCCCAACCCTGGAGGTGTGAAGCAAAAGTGCTGGCCACTAAGCCACAATGGCCCCCCCAGTGATAATGAATGAGTGATATCATCTCAACGTGACGAACAATCATCGAGCTCCTCATACTAGGGTGTTATATCTTTCTATAACAAAATACTAATTAATACATTAAGACACATGCATACCTCTTAACAACAAGCATGGAGGACTATTAATCTCAGTGTTGTTCCAACAGTGAACCTGCCAGCATATGCTAAACCTTTAAAACTTAAGAAACATATCTGCTCATCGTTCGTCTCTCGTTATAAAGATTTGTTTTTCTCCCACACATGATGTAAACAAAAAAAAATAAAAACAGGCCCCATGTATGAGCCGTGCTTTTCCCGTTACAGCTGACCCGAGTAGGCAATCCTAGTGTTATTACTCACTGCTTAACGCTTTACTCAAGGCTCTTGCGACCTTTCGCCCAGTTTCCCGGCACGCGGTTCACAGGGTTTGCTCTGACACCGCTGACTCCCCCGACACGCCCACACACAGCCGCGCACCCCACTTCCGCCAATCGCGTCGCTGACATGCGCTGATCACGCGTGCTTTCTCACGCTATTGGTCGAGCGGCCACACATGCTCGTTTTTCATTGGTAGCATGTTGCCACCCGCCAGTCTGTTGTGAATTTTGTTTTTCTATTTTTTCCCCTCATGACTTGTTTTACTCAGCTGAGGCAAGAGCTGAGTGGTAAAAGCGAATTGAATTCCGGTCTCAGTCTTCACTAACACGGACGTTAGTAGCACAGACTCCTTTGTTCTGTTGTTCTGTGATCCAAGAAGTGTTTTTTAAATCTATATATACATTTTGAAGACATGTCAACGCGACTATTTCCGAATATGGACGAATTATCTCAGGTAAGAACAAACATACACACATTTACCTTTTTTTTATTTTTTATTTTTTTTTAGTAACGTTATAATTGTAACTATCCGGATGGTTGTTGTTGATTCACACAAAGAACCCACATTATATTTATAATAAACATCATAACATACTTCTAACCTAAACTAAATGCTAGTGTTACTTTGCATTTTTTTCCCCCACTGCCTACTTTTTATTTAGTGACTTTGTATTTGCATTTTAAAGTGTATGAATTTGAGCCTACACACTTACAAAAAAAAGGTTCCTCAATGGTTCCTTAGTTGGTTCTAGCTTTCTAAATGAGTTCTACTTAGGGGAACCCTTTGTTATAGGTCATAGGTTCTTCATAGAACCTTTAAGGGTTCCACCAGAGAGACAAAGGGGAAGGTGGTAGATGGATCCTAAAAGTGGTTTTACACAACTGTAGTAGAAAAAAATTTGATGTGGAGACTAAGCTAAAGTGTCAGAGTCTAGGAATAAGCTGAAATCTCTAATAATTGCAGCGTTGTCCATCCAGCATGTCTGTAAACAGCTCCTCAGTTATTTGTCTGTAGTGTGTGTGTGTGTGTGTGTGTGTGTGTGCGCGTGCATGTGAGCGAAAGAGAGATCGGGAGGGGCATGATGTGAATCATAACTGTTTTACACATCGGGAATAGTTGGCTTCCTGTAGTACAAAGGGCTTTTTTCAGGCTGTGTTTTCTGACATGAGCATCCAGAAAGTCCTATTTAAGCTTATATTAAGTATTCTTGTTCTTCTCAGAGAGCTCAGATCGACATTCACAGACCGTATATGGAAAGGAGAAGGCACGACAGTGAGCAGTCTTTATGCAGCGTGCCAGAGTCCAACGATCTGGAGGCGGCCGAAACCCTCGTCTGCATGAGCTCCTGGTTTCAGTCATCCCAAAGACCCGGCAGCTTGAAACCTCGTCCTCTGACCCCGGCCTCTGATTCCTGCGACTCCCTCCTGCATCCCGAATCCCCAGAGACCCCTGGAGACTTTGTTTCACTCTCTTCATTGGTAAGGAAGCCCAAAGTCAGTTTTAAGGAAAGCATACTACGTTACAAGCATTCATGAGCTTTGTTTAAGGAAGGTCGTGAGTTCAAATCCCACCACTGCCAAGCCGCCACTGTTGGGTCCTTGAGCAAGGACCTTAACCCTCAATTGCTCAGATGTATAAATGAAATAAATGTAAGTCGCTCTGGATAAGGGCATCTGCCAAATGCTGTAAAAGTTTAAACTCGGAACTTTCTCACCAGAGGTGAAAGTAACACGTGGCCTAGTGATGTGAGGAGTAGGGATCTTCACAGGGTTGATTTGTTTGCTTGAACTCAGTGAGATGGCTTTATGATAGCCCAGACATGTGGTGTTGTATAGATAAGCATCATCTGCTGGATGAACTTCAGCCTGAGTGTCCGTGTGCAATTAATTACTTAGCCCATGCAAGATAAAACATGGGCAATAAAAAAACGTTTTTGTTAGATAGCAGTGTACCAGTGTTCCATGTGTGTTCATATTGAAGACCTTGTGACTATGTCTGGTTAATATTTTGCATCTTCCCCTTTCTTCAGTGTATGACGCCACCTCACAGCCCCAGTTTTGCTGAGACCTCCGCTCACATCCCAGTGCCCACCTCACCCTGCCCTCTGAAAAAACCTTGCATCAGTGTCCTCAGTCCCAGACTCCAGCAACCTGCTGTGACCTCCTGTGCTGAGACGTCATCCACCAGGTGGTTTCCCACCACTGAGAAACCTTCCTCCCAACCTTGCAGAGCCATGGCTACCAGTGTCATCCGGCACACAGCTGACAGTTCAGTCTACCAGAACATTCCACACACTGTCCAACGTCAACAATCAACCCCCACACACATTCAACCGCCAAAACAGCCAGCACAGCCAGAAGTTCCCTTACCAGCCTCTTCACCTTGCATATCCCACACATCCAGCGCCACATCACAAACATGTCCGAACAGCTGCAAACAGTCCTCCAGTGACAAGATCCCTTCCAAATCTTCTTCTAATTCGCCACTTTCTACAGCCAGTCCACCCATCATATGCCAGATGTTCCCAGTGGCACAACCAGGACTTATTTCAGCAGCGTTTATCCAGAGCCCAGCTCCAAAGTCTATCCTGCCACAGCACATTTTTGTTGGTTCTTCAGTTCCACAAGGTACTGTGATGCTGGTGATGCCTCAGGCATCAGTGACTCAGACACCGCAGTGCCCACAGCAGGCAGTTGTGACTGTGGGCAACACCAAACTGCTACCTCTGGCACCGGCACCTATCTACCTACCCTCAGGGCAAAGTGGCACCATGCAATCAGAGTTCTCCCGTAGGCGCAACTATGTCTGCAGCTTCCCTGGCTGCAGGAAGACTTATTTCAAGAGCTCTCACCTCAAGGCACACCTTAGAACTCACACAGGTAAGGAAGAATGAGGTTTACTGGATTACTTAAGTATCGTTTTTGTTTACATAAGAGTCGGAAAGTGTGTAGCATGTCTCTAACCGCGTTTTTGTCTGTTCCTGCAGGCGAGAAGCCATTCAGCTGTAATTGGGAGGGCTGTGACAAAAAATTTGCACGATCTGATGAACTCTCCCGTCACCGGCGAACACACACCGGCGAGAAAAAGTTTGTCTGTCCTGTTTGCGACAGACGCTTCATGCGCAGTGACCACCTTACTAAGCATGCTCGCCGTCACATGACCACCAAGAAGATTCCCTCCTGGCAAACAGAGGTTCGAAATCTCAACAAGATCACATCAGCCAAGGCTCTGCCAATCAGCATGCTGTTGCCAGCCTCAAACTGAATCTGATTGGAGCAGACCTCCTACTTCAGTCATACAGAGACTCTTGATTGGAACAATAAAGCTGCTAATTCTCATGGACAAACGTGGACATGCACTGGACTCTATCTTGTTTTCCATTCTGCTCATTTTGTACACTTTGCAATGAATGCAATGTTTTATTTACTCACTTGTTATAATCATTCATGCATTTTTTTTGTGTGCCAAAGTCATACTCTGTTTGTCTTAATATGTGTATATATAATTACAATTGCATTCTGTTGGAAATAAAAACTGCCTGTTCCTTACTGCCTACATACAGGAAAATTATGAAAACTTATGGATAATTATCTGAATTGTGTAATGATATAATTTTCTTTTATTTAATACTCATTTTCAGTAAACAGTGATAAATCGGTATTCTGCTTTTGTGGTTATTTAATTCTGAGCGTTTGTGCTGGTAGTCAAACAAATGAAACTGACACCTAAAGAAAGTGGAAAAATACAGTTCTCATTCAAACAGGAAGTTTGGGCTTAAAAAAGACATTCACAGTGACAACGAGGTATTGAGTAGATAATCAGTGATGCCCACCCATTTCGTCAATCATGTTTGTTCCTGTTCAGTTTTGCTGACACTGATCTGGAGCATTTCCTGTGTGCTTTGTGAAGTCTGGGACTGAAGACCTGTTGTATGACATTCATTACAAATACAAATTAAAAACTTTGCTCACAGCTGGCAGGAGAGGAAAAATAGTTCATCTCACAGTTACAATCCTAGAAAATATCCTAGAATGTACAATTTATATTGTTGTACAGTAGTTGTTTTTTTGTTTTTTTTTTTTAAATGCACACACCACATAACGTATTGGATGGTTAGAACAAGACAGTGCAGGTAGAAATGTTTGGGGTCATGTCATTTTTCAGATTTTGTTTTTCTTTCATTTTTCAGTATTCTTTCAAACTGTAGAAATAAAACTGTACCTCAACAGAAAAAATTAATCAATTATATCTGAAAGTTAGTAACTTCGACGAAAGCTTTACATCCTTGGAGAGCATTTTTCCTGATATATAGGTCAATTTATGTCTCATTTTTATATACACTAATTTCCTTTATAAACCCTATAAACCACACTTAAAGTGCAAACACATTAACCCATATTGTATTCTCTCAAAATTAACTATATCAAGAACCAAAAATCAAAAATTATGACCTAGATGACCTGTATTCATATTCATTCCTATCCCTAATTAGAAAGATATTACAGAGGTGAATGTCGAGCATTGTTCAGTATATATCTTACATCAGATTTTATGTTTAAAAATTGCATAAAATAATTTTCATAACAGTGCATGATATTTCTTGCTTATAGCATGATGAAGGAATGATTTTCCAGTAAACTTTTCTGTAGTCTTTCTCTTGAGAGCGTCTTCTCAGTAAAATCAATATTATCCAAATATTAGATTTTTGGTTTGATTAGTATGCAAATGTATGTTTATTTAATTAGACAAAGCCTAATTTGCATAAATAATACATTTTTAAAGAAAATGTTTACTTTGTTTAGAAAGAAATGTTTACTCGTAAGAGTAGTCAGCTGGTAGGATGTATTGTGATATCTGTTGTTTTAACAAAAAAAAAAAAACTAGTTAAAAAAAACCGAAATAAATATTTTTAATTCATAAATTAAATAAACACTATTCGCACGTAGTGTCTTGAAAAAGAAAAGGAAAAAAAAGCAACCAAAAATAGTCGCTGCGTTTTATATAGGCATCATAATACACATTTCACTTCCTCAGAGTTCAGCTTTTGAGGCTGAAAAGACTTTTCTTCTCTTCTTTATATTCGGTAAACGAAACCAGGCAAATCCCTTACACACCCAATAACGACGTTGTTTACGGACCAATTGACCGGCGTGGTTTACTGTAGCGCTGAGAGGCGCGACCAATCAAATTTCAGAAGCGATACCCCGCCCCCCGCCTTTTACTCACCGTGTTTACTAATGTAACGGTCAGCGGTCCAGGAACAGCGACACACTGTGGACTAAACAGCCAGTTACAAATTACTACGCACGTACATAATGAAAGAATGTGAAAAGTGTAGAAAAATGTGTTTATTAAATTGTCTTGTATAGTCAAAGATATGATATAATATAATATAATATAATATAATATAATATAATATAATATAATATCCATTTCCCATACTGCTTATCCTAGACAGCGTATCCAAGGGAACTAGGGGCGCAAGGAGGGGGACACCCTGGACAGGGTGCCAACCCATCACAGGGCACAATTTTACACACACTCACACACTACAGACAATTTGGAAATGCCAATCAGGCTATAGCTCATGTCTTCGGACTGGGCGAGGAAACCGGACTACCCAGAGGAAACCTCCGAGTCAGAGGGAGAACATGCAAACTCACAGAGCACACAGGGCCTTCGAGCCCCCAACCCAATAGGTGCGAGGCTAACCACTAAGCCACTGTGCCCCCCATAATATATTATCATATCATATCATATCATATCAAATCATATAACATAGTGTTCGAAATATATTAAATAAAATTACATTCATACATATATTCTCTTCAACCAGCTAATTGAGCACCAAAATCCTTCTGAACAAAGCAGCAAAATATGTCTTCTTCAGTTTGAACTGGAAATGCCCTAATGAGAAGATCAAATCAATAAATAAAGAAAAAAAGCTATACTGTATGTTGCATTCTTAATCTACAGTCCTGACCTGAGTGCATGTCTGTGAGAGTATGTGGGTGAGTAATCTGCTTTTATGCATTTATATAATATTAATTTGACATGTGTAACTAAATATTACAGTATGTCTTACAATAATAAACTGAATAATCAAAATACCTGTTTAAAGGCTTTATTAGGGGACCCATCAAAGCTTAAATATCTAATATTTTCTACCGTGCTAAGCTACAATGGGCCTTTTCTCTCTCTCTCTCTCTCTCTCTCTCTCTCTCTCTCTCTCTCTCTCTCTCTCAATTTAATTTTTTTAATTTTGCATGTTTCAGCATTTTTATTATAGACACTATAAAATCTAGTTATTATAACAAAACATAGATGATCATTTGTTAGTACAACCCCAATTCCAAAAAGTTGGGACGCTGTGTAAAATGTAAATAAAAACAGAATGCAATGATTTGCAAATCTCATAAACTCATACTTTATTCACAATAGAACATAGAATACATATCAAATGTTTTCTATGAGGAAATGTATCATTTTAAGAAAAAAATGACGTAATTTTGAATTTGATAGCCGCAAACGTCTCAAAAAAGTTGGGACGGGGGCAACAAAAGGCTGTAAAAGTACAGTGGGCCATTTGACTTTCAACTGTGATCAGCTGTGGTCATTTTGATTAGCTCAGCATGAAAAGAGCTTTCCTGGAGCATTTTACAGTCCTTGGTAGTGCAACTGAAGCAAACAATCAACTATGGGTGGCAAGGCACTGTCAAAAGATCTCCGGGATAAAGTTGTGGACAGGCACAATTCAGAGATGGATACAAAAAAAATGGCTTCATCAAATGCCTTATCAAATATCAGGCTTTATCAATGCCTAATGCTTTATCAATATTGCATGCTCATGATCTTCGGGCCCTCAGGCGGCACTGCATTAAAAACAGGCATGATTCTGTAATGGAAATCAGTGCATGGGTTCAGAAACACCTCCAGAACTCAGTGTCTGTGAACACAGTTCATCGTGCCATCCACAAATGCTGGTTTAAGCTCTATCATGCAAAGAAGAAGCCATATGTGAACATGATCCAGAAACACTGATGTCTTCTCTGGGCCAAAGCTCATTTAAAATGGACTGAGGCAAAGTGGAAAACTGTTCTGTGGTCAGACGAATTGAAATTTGAAATTCTTTTTGGAAACCATTAGTGCCTATGGAATGGGCAGCTTGCACATCTGGAAAGGCACCATCAATGCTGAAAGGTATATACAGGTTTTAGAGCAACATATGCTTCCATCCAGACAATGTCTTTTTCAGGGAAGGTGTTGCATATTTCAGCAAGACAATGCTAAACCACACACTGCATCTATTACAACAGCATGGCTTCGTAGTATAAGAGTCTAGGTGCTGAACTGGCCTGCCTGCAGTCCAGACCTTTCACCAATTGAAAACATTTGGCGCATCATGAAATGACAAAGAAGACCCAGGACTGTTGAGCAGCTAGATTCCTGTATCAGACACGAATAGGACAACATTCCTCTCCCAAAACTCCAGCAACTGATCTCCTCAGTTCCCAGACGTATATGGACGTAACGTTTTTAAAAGAAGAGGGGATGCTACACACTGGTGAACATGGCCCTGTCCCAATTTTTTTTAGATGTGTTGCTGCCATAAAATTCAAAATTACCTTATTTTTTCCTTAAAATGGTACATTTCCTCAGTTTGAACATTTGATATGTTTTCTATGTTCTATTGTGAATAAAATGGGCTTATGAGATTTGCAAATCATTGCATTCTCTTTTTATTTTCATTTTACACAGCGTCCCAACTGTTTTGGAATTGGGGTTGTAATATATCAACCATATCAGCTGATATCATTTCATGTGCAGTTTTTTTTAACCACACCTGACTTGGCAAGCAACCTCCTATATGCCAAATGCTATTGTGTAAATAGTGTTGAATTATTCTTAGCAATTACTAATGAAAATCTTTTCATTATTTTCTCATGCTGTGTAACCAGGTCTATTATCAGAACAAACCTAAGAATTATTTAAACACTTAAAGCCTGTTCACACTGGGACGTTTTTTCAGCGCGTTAAATGGTCCGTTTTTCGACGAGTTCTTTTGTGTTCACACCACGCGTTAAACACGAGCGACGTGCTGAATGAAAGTGCAAATTCACTCCCTGACAGTAGATGGCGCTTATTGAAACGCAGAAATACCCCGGTACACAAGGTGGCGCTGCACAACTTTCCGTTTCTGACACCTTCTTATCACTGAGAAGAAGAAGAGAGCCAGTATTTACGTGTTTCCAAAAAGCCATTCACACACAACTATTGTGCCCAAAAATGTTAATGTTCCTGCAAACTGATGAAGTGTTGACTATGAATACAGGTGCATCTCAATAAATTAGAATGTCGTGGAAAAGTTCATTTATTTCAGTAATTCAACCAAAATTGTGAAACTCGTGTATTAAATAAATTCAATGCACACAGACTGAAGTAGTTTAAGTCTTTGGTTCTTTTAATTGTGATGATTTTGGCTCACGTTTAACAAAAACCCACCAATTCACTATCTCAACAAATTAGAATACTTCATAAGACCAATAAAAAAAAAAAACATTTTTAGTGAATTGTTGGCCTTCTGGAAAGTATGTTCATTTACTGTACATGTACTCAATACTTAGTAGGGGCTCCTTTTGCTTTAATTACTGCCTCAATTTGGCGTGGCATGGAGGTGATCAGTTTATGGCACTGCTGAGGTGGTATGGAAGCCCAGGTTTCTTTGACAGTGGCCTTCAGCTCATCTGCATTTTTTGGTCTCTTGTTGCTCATTTTCCTCTTGACAATACCCCATAGATTCTCTATAGGGTTCAGGTCTGGTGAGTTTGCTGGCCAGTCAAGCACACCAACACCATGGTCATTTAACCAACTTTTGGTGCTTTTGGCAGTGTGGGCAGGTGCCAAATCCTGCTGGAAAATGAAATCAGCATCTTCAAAAAGCTGGTCAGCAGAAGGAATCATGAAGTGCTCCAAAATTTCTTGGTAAACGGGTGCAGTGACTTTGGTTTTCAAAAAACACAATGGACCAACACCAGCAGATGACATTGCACCCCAAATCATCACAGACTGTGGAAACTTAACACTGGACTTCAAGCAACTTGGGCTATGAGCTTCTCCACCCTTCCTCCAGACTCTAGGACCTTGGTTTCCAAATGAAATACAAAACTTGCTCTCATCTGAAAAGAGGACTTTGGACCACTGGGCAACAGTCCAGTTCTTCTTCTCCTTAGCCCAGGTAAGACACCTCTGACGTTGTCTGTGGTTCAGGAGTGGCTTAACAAGAGGAATACGACAACTGTAGCCAAATTCCTTGACATGTCTGTGTGTGGTGGCTCTTGATGCCTTGACCCCAGCCTCAGTCCATTCCTTGTGAAGTTCACTCAAATTCTTGGATCGATTTTGCTTGACAATCCTCATAAGGCTGCGGTTCTCTCGGTTGGTTGTGCATCTTTTTCTTCCACACTTTTTCCTTCCACTCGACTTTCTGTTAACATGCTTGGATACAGCACTCTGTGAACAGCCAGCTTCTTTGGCAATGAATGTTTGTGGCTTACCTAGTGAACCAAACTGAGAGACCATTTTGAAGGCTCAGGAAACCTTTGCAGGTGTTTTGAGTTGATTAGCTGATTGGCATGTCACCATATTCTAATTTGTTGAGATAGTAAATTGGTGGGTTTTTGTTAAATGTGAGCCAAAATCATCACAATTAAAAGAACCAAAGACTTAAACTACTTCAGTCTGTGTGCATTGAATTTATTTAATACACGAGTTTCACAATTTGAGTTGAATTACTGAAATAAATGAACTTTTCCATGACATTCTAATTTATTGAGATGCACCTGTAGTCTTTTTTGTGGTCAATATGACAATACAACGACGCAATAATGGAGCACTTAGCTGTTTGAAAAAGAAGTCAAGAATACTTATAGGAAATATATGCCAGGTGCAAAATAAATACAATGGACTGTTAATCAGTGGATTATTGTTAAGCAGAGATGTGAAACATTTGCAGGGAAGAGACAAAGAAACAAATAATGCTATTTAGTATAGAAAGCAACACTGAAAGAATTAAATGGATCACTTATATATGCTTGCATTTCAGTGTCGTCAAAAAATAGCCACAACATAATCTTATTAAATGAGTCATGAAGTTCTCATAGGTTTTGAACTAGAATATGGCCCGACTTCAGGCTTTAGTTCCATTGTGCAGAAGGATTTATTAGCAGTGAACATTTTATTTCGGGTATGTCACTTATGCTTCTTATTCTGGACTTCTTCTGCAACCAAGCCTTGGTGGAATTTGAGGTATGCTTGGGATCATTGTCCTGTTGGAAGGTCCAATGACGCCCAAGCTTCAGCTTCCTCACAGACGGCATGACGTTTTCTCCTAGGATTTATTTTTTTCTCCTGATACTTCAATGAATCCATCTTGCCTTCCACATGCTGCAGGTTTCCAGTGCCAGAGAATGCAAAGCAGCCCCAAAGCATCACCGAGCCACCACCATGCTTGACTGTGGACAGAGTGTTCTTTCTTCATTCTTCTTTCTCCAGACATACTGCTGATTCATCGTGCCGAAAAGTTCCAGTTTTGTTTCATCGCTCCACAGAACAGAATCCCAAAACTTCTGTGGCTTATTTATATGATTTTGAGCCGACTTTTCTTGTGCTTTTGGGTCAGTAGTGGCGTACGTCTTGGAGTTCTGGCATAGAAACCTTCTGTGTTTAGTACGCGCCATACTGTGCTCACTGAAACCTCAGTGCCTGTTGCCACCAAGTCTTGTTGCAGGTCTTTTGCAGTCACTCAAACTTTTTCACAACCTGCCTTCTCAGAAATCTGGTTGCAGCCGTTGATAGCTTCATTTTTCTGTCCCGTCCAGGTATTTCATGTGTTCCAGCTCAAGCACACCTGATGCAAATAATGAAGCCCTTGATTAGTTGCATCGGGTGTGCTTGAGACAAAACCTGTTTTGCGTATTTGTGCTGCTGTGAGGGATTCTATTCAGGGGGTTGAATCATTTTGAATCTGGAGAAGTCATTATAAGTTGCATTTTCAGTTGAATTTGGGGAAACCACTTGAAGCATTCATTGTGTTAAACTATTTCAATTGCTTTTGTTTGATTTGTTCATTGCAAACAGCTGAAAGTCTGTAAATTTTGACAGTAAACCTGATTTGCAGTGGGGGTTGAATAATTTTGATTGCAACTGTAGATGATTTATTCCTACCCATAGCCACATCTGTAGGTTTTTGGTATCAATGTGTAGTGCAGTGCAGGAGAAAAGGAGCCTTCATGTAGGAACTACATCCCAAACTGTGTTAATGTGCATTCCACTACTGAGGGGTGGAGAGCGCCACAGAAACTGCGGCCAGGAAATGGAACTTAAACATACATTCCAGACATGCACTTTTGTGTGTGTGTGTGTGTAATTGAAATTATTTTGTGTCCATGAAAATACTGAATTCTTTCTCCTGTGTGTAATGCATATCAAAAAAGATTTAATCTGATTTAAGGCTTTGCATCTAGGTGGAACAAAAGTACAATACAAAAGTACAATACAAAAACAAGCATTTTGGCAAATAGAAAGACATATTCAAAGGTAGAATTTATAGAGAGCAGGATTTATATAAAATAGGCATCTGTATTTTGCATTAAGATACTGTCTGGTTTTTGTAACGCAAATATTTGCTTTACAAATTTGCATCCAATATAAACTGCCTCGTAATTATGCTACCCAAATTCTCTCTCTATTGCACTCATCAAGTCTTCTTCCGAAGCATCATATGACACAGGCAAAGCCAGCAAAATGTCATCACAAACACCAGGAACACTGTAGAGGAAGAAACAGATGGACTTTCAGTGGACTTTATGAATAGTTCAAATCATGTGAAAGTAGATTGGATGTAAAGTATGGCCTCATTATTATTAAAGATCAGAGATTCATGGAGTGCTGGAATGGAGCCGAGTTTGGCTGCTATAATAACTGTTAATAAAACAACCTGAGTTGTGAACCAGGAATCTCCAGCTAGAGCCCTCAGGTCCTGAGCATCCATTGTGTTTCTAAAACCTTCAGTCTTTTCTGAAAGGCAGTATTGAATGTCAGGCAAATAGAGCATGGTGGTCCGGCCATGTCAGACCTGATGCATCATTATCCAAAGACCAGGCTGTTGTCAGAAGTAACGTGTGTGTGTGTGTGTGTGTGTGTGTGTGTGTGTGTGTGTGTGTGTGAGACAGATCAATAATTGATGGGAGTGTAATCTACTTACTGTGTTGTCTTTGTGCATACTGGATCTGCTCTCAGTGCTGTCACTGCAGTCTGTGGAGACAAATTATAAATACAAATTTATACAAATGTTTCTTATAACATTCAGCATTAGCTACTATTAATGGCTCATATGAAAGTAGACACTCAGGGCTTTAAAAATTTGCAGGGTTTTTTTTTTTTTTTACCTATCCTACTAGGTTTAAATGTTATCATCTTATTTTGGCAGTTGTATAGTGTTTTACTATCAAAAAAATCATTAGTTGTTCTGTCTGTTTTATCTCTTTACCAGTGTTATTGTGGAGAGGTGTGAATTGTTTGCCCAGCAGGGGGCTCACACCCCTCCCCTTTCCCATCGCCCTGCTCACCAGCAGCTATACACACTCATGATACTCTACACACAGAAACCTAACAGTTCCCTGACTAATTTTAATAACAGACTTGCGGTGATAAAATAATTTATTTGTTTATACTGATTGAAAATATCAGATAAGTCGATAAACATTCCCCCGGCAGAATAGATCGCCAGTGTACCGTGAGAAAGGGTTAAAGGAATACTACTCAAGCACTGTTCAAACATCATCTCCATCCACTGCAGCTGTAGCATATGTGCATTTGCAACAGACAAAATTTCAAATTCTGTTGACCTAATACTCACAATGGATGTGTAAGGACAGCTGTTGAGGCAGGCATTCTTTCTTCAGTATAGATAATATGCACTCTCAGAAAAATGGGAACTCAAGCATACACCTTTTGTAACTTTAGTATGTACATTTTGTTGCTTTTCAGCCTGAAATGAAGACGGACACAGTTTTTGTTTTATCCAGCTGTATTTACTCAGTGCAACTTATAACATCCGAGTGAAAGATATAACACCAACATGTCAGAAAAAATAAATAAATGAATGAATAAAAAAACAGAATCACTGAGTTGGAAAAAGGATCACCCCCCCTCCTAAAAATGACTTGTAAACTCAATCAGGTGTGGCTAATCACCTTCTCAATGGCACACAAAGCCATTTGACTTTCAACTGTGATCAGCTGTGGTCATTTTGATTAGCTCAGCATGAAAAGAGCTTTCCTGGAGCATTTTTCAGTCCTTTGTAGTGCAACTGAAGCAAACAATCAACTATGGGTGGCAAGGCACTGTCAAAAGATCTCCGGGATAAAGTTGTAGACAGGCACAAGTCAGAAGATAAATACAAAAAAATTTCAAAGGCTTTATCAATGCCTAGAAGCACAGTGAAGTCTGTTATTAAGAAGTGGAATGTATTTGGTACAACACAGAACCTCCCTGGATCAGGACGTCGCGCCAAACTGGATGAAAGAGCCAGGAGGAAACTGGTCAGAGAGGCTACCAAGAGGCCTACAGCAACTCTGAAGCAGTTTCAGGAATTTATGACAAAGAGTGGTCATTGTGTGCATGTGACAACAATATTACAAATTCTCCACAAATGTGGCTTGTATGGGAGGGTTGCAAGAAAAAAGCCACCCACGACTGAGCTTTGCCAAAACGCACCTTGAAGATTCTGAGGCCACATGGAAAAAGGTGTTATGGTCAGATGAGTCTAAAATTTAATTATTTGGCCTCAACACAAAACGATATGTCTGGCGGAAATCCAATACAGCTCACCATCCAAATAACACCATTCCTACAGTAGAGCATGGAGGTGGTAATATCATGTGATGGGGGTGTTTCTCTGCAGCAGGGACTGGAGCACTTGTCAGGATAGAAGGAAAAATGGATGGGGCAAAATACCGTCAAATTCTTGAGGAAAATCTGCTGCCCTCTGCCAGAAAGTTGTCAATGGGAAGAAGGTTTACCTTCCAACATGACAATGACCCAAAGCACACAGCAAAACTGACCACACAGTGGTTGAAGGAGAAAAAGGTGAATGTCCTTGCATGGCCTAGTCAGAGCCCAGACTTAAACCCCAAATCTGTGGAATGACTTGAAGACTGCAGTCCACAAACGGTCACCATCAAATTTAACTGAACTTGAGCAGTTCTGCAAAGAAGAGTGGGCAAATATTGCAAAGCCTAGATGTGCAAAGTTAGTACAGACATATCCCAACAGACTAAAGGCTGTAATTAAAGCAAAAGGTGGTTCAACAAAAATACTGACACAAGGGGGTGATCCTTTTTCCAACTCAGTGAATCTGTTTTTTAAAATAAATAAAAAAATTTAAAAAAAAAATTCTGACATGTTGGTGTTATATCTTTCACTTGGATGTTATAAGTTACTGAGTAAATACAGCTGGATAAAACAAAAACTGTGTCCATCTTCATTTTAGGCTGAAAAGCAGCAAAATGTGATTATTTTAAAGGGGGGTGATTCTTTTCTATATGCACTATATATCGTCTAGTATGTACAGTTCTGTGCAAAAGTTTTAGGCACATGCAAAGAAATGCTGTAGAGCAAATATGCCTTCAAATTATTAAATTAAATGTTTCTACATTAAAAAAAAACACCATAAAGAGCAGTAAGCAGTAGTAAATGAAACAAAGTAAATATTTGGTGTGACATAAAAATAAAAGTAAAAATAGTAGTCTCTGGTACAATTAGTGTAGTTTTATAAGGAAATGAGCTGGTAAGTTTTATTGAGCATCTTGCAGAACCAGCCACAGTTCTTCTGGACACTTTGACTTTCACACTTGCTTCTTATTTTTGCAGCAAAACCCAGCAGCCTTCATTGTGTTTTTTGTCTGAAAAGTGGTCTGTTATGTAATATGCTGCTTTCTTTAATGACATACAAACATTTTTCTGTAACATTTAATCTTGTGCTAAAAAACTAATCTAACTTGTATCACGAATCCCATATTGGGAGTTAATTCCACTGAACAGGGAGTACTTAAGTCATAAAAACAAGATGTTTACAGCTTAAAAATCACCTGTTTCTGGGGCATGTTTAGTTTATTGAAGGTATAGATATCCTTTTTGTCTTCAAATCCGCCAGGCTTGAGTAGATCAGTGGGTAGAATAATAGCAGTGTGCGTGCTCTCGGTGTCTGTGTCATGCTGATCTCTTTGGTTGTAACAGAAGGCATAATTTTCACACATGTACAATGGACTTTTCAGAAAACCCCTCTTCGTGTCCTTTGTGTTTTCGCATTCCTTGAGAATTCGGTCCACTTCCTCTGCCAGGTTTCTACCATCCGTTGAAAACTGCGTGACTTGCCTGTTGCTGAGACGATCCTTCTGAGTGTTTTTCTGAGAAACACTAACACTGGAGGTTTGACACTTGAGTGTTTGAGAGCTTGGGTCTCCTTCTGTCTCAGACGCAGGTGCCACTTTTTTCCCTCTGCTCCCAGAGATCCCCATGGTCGCGTTAGACGTTAGACTACAGAGCAGAGCAGAGCATTGCTGTCATTTTTTAGCTTGGCCACCCGCACAGACAGTTACACTTTAACCGCTCCATGCAAACTCAAAACAAATACGAAAACACATCCAGGATTCAGGAGAACTGTCACAAAGCTGAACTCAAACTTAAACCGAAGTTGTTCAGATACTCAGAGATCAACATCCAAGAAAATGTGAACATGATGTACACTCAGAAGTGGGTTTTTCTTCTCTTGCCTTCCCCTTGCAGCCATCTGGATGCGTGCTTGTGAATAGGATCTGTGTGTGTGTGAGCAGCTGTGCACAACATTATAGTTACACAACACCAGACCCCACACACACGTGCACAACTTTAAAGCGCAATGGAGAAGGAAGGAAAACACTTGCAGTGAGCTCAAAATCCTATGTTCTGTGAAAATATTGTGTCACGGTATTAAAACCTCACCAAATATAAAAACTCAAAAACTCCAACAGATAACCCCACTGTAGCATCTGTTTGGCTGGCACAAGCTTTTTGCAGCCAATGACTTAAAAAACATGTAGTTGAGGGGGGAAAAATCCTGCTATTCAAATATTAAGCATATGAGCAAACGTGTGCCATCATATTTATTTATTGAAGCCATGGGCTTTTAAAAAAAAAAAAAAAGATTTATTTCTAACTTGCTATCCACTGAGCCAAACCACTTCCACTGTGTCAAAAGACTCAGAACCTTGTGCTTAATGTTAAAAGCACTTTCTGTGAGGTGAGTTCAATCCTCTTTGATTAGTACAAACTGTAAAATCAATGTACGCATTATAAACATTTGTAGATATTTTAATACTGCTCTAGTATAAAAGAAATAAAACACATCAAGATGTGCTGTTGTTGGAAAATAATCCACATTACACTTCCCAGTTGTTGATTTTGTACCTCTTATATCACAATATTTTAATTAAACACTGACACATCATGATGTTTATTTGTTTATCTGTTACGCTTAATGTTGTGTGTTAAACTTAGTTCCGGTTATCATTCATTCATCTTCAGTAACCACCAGATCCTGGTCAGGGTCCTGGTGGACCCGGAGCTTAAACTGGGAACACTGGGCATAAGGCGTGAGAATTCATCCCGGATAGAACGGCAGTTCATCACAGGGCATCATGCGCACACATACAGTTGAGGTCACAAGTCTTGCAGATCTGCAAAATGTTAATAATTTTTAAAAATAATAGGGATCATAAAAATGGTATTTTATTTAGTTCTGCCCTGAATAAGATATTTCACATAACAGATGTTTACATATAGTCCACAAATGACACAATAATAACTGAATTTACACAAATGAACCAGTTCAAAAGTTTACATACCCTTGATTCTTAATACTGTGTGTTGTTACCTGGATGACCAGTGACTGTTTTTATGTTTTGTGATAGTTGTTCACAAGTCCCTTGTTTGTCCTGAGCAGTTCAACTGCTCATTGTTCTTCAGAAAAATCCTCCAGGTCCTGCACATTCTTGGCTTTTCCAGCATCTTCTGTATATTTGACCCCTTTCCAAAAGTTGCTATATGACAAACTTTTGAACAGGACGATCGGTGTAAATTGTTATTTTGTTTAAAGATCTTATTTTTTTTCATTTAGTACTGCCCTTCAGAAGCTACATAAGATATTTACATGTTTCCCAGAAGACAAAATGATAACAATAATAACAAATAATAACAATAACTGGTTTATTATTATAGTACAATTAAACAAGCATGTATAGACGAGCAGATAAATACATAAACGCGTTGGTCGACATAACAGATGGCACACATATTAATTAAACCTACATTTTTTTAGTTTCATTAACAAGAAACCCTGCGTCTAATACTGTTGACAGGAATATTGTAGTTTTTATGCAAAAAGAGTACACAAAGGCTTACTAGTAGCTACAATTTCTGAGGGACTACTCAGTCCAGTCACTAGTTTCACATACAGCTCAACCGCTGCAGTTACTGCACAGCAGTATTCAAATACGGTACTGTGCAAGATTTTTAGGCACATGCAAAGAAATGCTGTAGAGCAAAGATGCCTTCAAAATAATGAAATTAAATGTTTCTACATTTAAAAAAAATACAGTAAAGAGCAGTAAACAGTAATAAATGAAACAAAGTCAATATTTGGTGTGACAAAAAAATAAAAATAAAAATAGTAGTCTCCGGTACAATTAGTGCAGTTTTATAAGGAAATGAGCTGGTAAGTTTTATTGAGCATTTTGCAGAACCAGACACAGTTCTTCTGGACACTTTGACTTTCACACTTGCTTCTTATTTTTGCAGTAAAACCCAGCAGCCTTCATTGTGTTTTCTGTCTGAAAAGTGTCTCTTATGTAATATGCTGCTTTCTTTAATGACATACAAACATTTTTCTGTATCACTTAATTTTGTGCTAGAAAACTAATGTTTGGGAATCGAAAATGTTTTTTGTACTGACTTGATAATGTAGAAGTCATAAAATAAAAATCTATAACAAAGTTTGTATTAAAAAAATAGGGTGCCTAAAACGTTTGCACAGTTGTAATCATGTTTCTTATACTTACTTCTTAATCCCTCAGCATTGCACTGAACTAAGATGATATTTCTAGAGGTCCATATATTATAGCTTCAGTACAGCTGTACACTGTTCTGCATCACTACGCAAGTGATTAAACCCTGTTCATTTTTTTTACCCTGTTTTTTGAGGCTATGGTGTGATATACCATGCTCACTGTATGACACAGCGTTCGTAGGACTGTTCTTCACTGACGCTGTTGTTGAGGGTCTGCGCTTTACTCTTGCCCTTACCCGGTGCTGCTGAGCCATGCTTTATAACATACTGCAGTATGTCTTTACTCTCACTAGAGGGCAGGTTGTAGAAGAAATACTGAGGTGTCATCTGGATGAACCTGATCATGATACAAGAACACAGAAATGTAAAAGTAAAAAAAAAAAAAAACTTCCAGAAATCGAAACCCTTAAGGAGATTATGAACATACTTGCAACAATCAAATTTGTTCCATATGCCTACTTTTTCACAGCTTTTATAACTTTTTGGCTTTGACAACTGAATTAATATTTAATTTCTTAAGCATGTACTGCATTCGAGAACCTAACTCAATGTATTATTTGAGCATTCCCGGCATCTGTAGCCTGTAGAAAACATTTTATGGACTACGGACTTTCCTTTATGTGTTTTTGGGGCACCTTGGACTGATTTTCTAATTTCTTTGTGCAAATTAAAATCTTTACTGGACTAGCAAGCCCTCGCTACTTTAAATGGTACAATAGCCGGTACTCGTGAGGAATTCAACACTTTCTCGCGCGTTGCTGGCTGACACCTTTTAGGTGGGCTTGTAAGGATGATTCTTTTTTTTTTTTTTTTTTTTTTTGCTGTTCGCTCTGGTTTTTTGGAGTTCTATCATCGTTTTCCCCCACTGGCAGACGAATATCTGCTGGTCGATTACAGGCTTATGCTCTGATAATTTTCTGGACATGGTGCTCAAATATTCATCTCTGGACTTACAGCGTTTGAATGTTTCTTCTCGTCTCCCTGCTGGAATCTATAAGCAGTGTGCAGCCTTGGGAATTGTACGTCATCTACTGTATGTTCACCGAGAATCTCACCATAATCGCTTCAAGAGGATATCAGCTCCCCAGAATCTCATTTCTTTCCGGCAACCTGGTCTTCATCTCGCCGTCTCCCGGCCAGTAAGCATCTTTAAGCACAGCAGGAAATACGGAGCCTTTGAAAATTAAAACTGGCCTTAGTGAACGGCGTTCGCTTTCGAACAAGTCCAATGACTTTTATTTCACAGTAATTTGTTTTTTGTTTTTTTTGTGACTGAGACTTGGCTCAGCCCTGGCGACTACACTTCTCTTTGCAAACTCTGTTTGCGTTTTTCAGTACTCCAAGGACCTCTGGACATGGTGGTGGCACAGTTTTTTTAGAAACAAATTCAAATGCAGAATCCTGCCCATATACACGTTCTCGAGCTTCGAGGTCCAATTATTAAAGATTGATATTTTGGGTCCTGTTGCTTGTGCTGGTGTACAGGCCCCCCAAATTTCACAAGGACATCATTCATCAATTTTCGCAGTTCCTCTTTGATTTAGTGTCTCGCTATGATAGATTGCTGATTCTTGGGGATTTTAACATTCAACTCTGTTGTCCATCTAAACCTTTGGTAAAACCTTTGATACTACTATTGTTCAATGATGCAACTACCTGAAAACTGTACTTTCTTCATTACTTCAACACAATTTTCTCTAGATTATATAAAATAAAATAATTTAATTCACTATTACAGTATTATTGCAAGGAAATGTAAGTTTTCAAAAACCAAGAAGACTAACAACAAAACTCCAATTTTACTCTTGCTACACTAGAAACTAAACACTAACACATAATCAGTTTTCATTTTAGACCCTTTTGGTGCAATTTTTCTAACAGACGGAATCTTTACGTCTCTTTCCCTAAATATAGGTTTCCCGCACCTCGCATCTTCTGTGTAAATAAGGTGACTTCCACTATGCTACACCTCTTTTCTTTCGCTGCTGTTGCAGTGGGGTACCTTTCCTAACCCCACTGCAATATTTCTGGCTACAGATGGCAGGAATGCTCAAATAATACATTGACTTCAGTTCGCTAATGCAGAGAATGCAGTACGTGCTTAAGAATTTAAATATTAATTCAGTTGTCAAAGCCACAAAGCTATAAATGCTGTGAAAAAGTGGGTATATGGAAACAATTTGACTGTTGCAAGTACTGGCTAGGAATGAAGCAAGTAACACCACATGTAAAAAGGTTGATTACATTACTAATAGCTGCTCCATTATATGCAAACAGGAATAAAGCTGCAGAAGCTGCACTTACTCATGTGCTGAAATCTGGGTGATGGTTCTGATGCAGTTATTCTCAGACAGTGTGTGCTCATGATATAAAACCCACTCAGGAAGGTTCTGCTTGGGCGACTCAGTTCCATAGACAGAGAGAGGATGGATCTGAGCAACGTGCTTGTGGGTAAGTATGAAGTAATTCCCTGTCCCATCAATGTCCCTGGCCACCTGAGATATTAGACAGTACAGAGGGTAAGTGCAAAACATAATCATTCAGCTGTGGGTGAGAACCTTCTGACCAGAAACTCATACTGGCACACAAAATCCAATACTGATTTGCTAACTTAAATTTTCATATATTAGTCTGGGATTTGAAAAAAAAAAAAAAAAGTTACAGGTTTATTTAGAAGGAAAAGCTCAGCATCAAAGGCAAGCATGTGGCTTGGTTAAATGTAACAATGTCTTGTGATAAAAACAGTGTAGACAAGAATTATTGCAGCTGAAATGAATTCAATTAAATAAAAAGCAGATGTGAATTCATTTGTTTTTATTTTCATTTTTGAGTAACATTTGTGACTAAATATATTATACTGTATTAGTAGCATATACTAATATACACCGTTCAGCCATAACATTAAAACCACCAGCCTAATATTGTGTAGGTCCCCCTTGTGCTGCCAGAACAGCTCTGACCCATTGAGGCATGGACTCCACAAGACCTCTGATGGTGTGCTGTGATATCTGGCACCAAGATGTTAGTAGCAGGTCCTTTAAGTTGTGAGGTGGGGCCTCCATGGATCAGACTTGTTTGTTCAGCACATCCCACAGATGTTTGTTTGGGGGAATTTGGAGGCCAAGTCAACACCTTGAACTTTTGGTGTACTTGGTCTGCAACAATGTTTAGGTAGGTGGTACGTGTCTCCACATGAATGCCAGGACCCAAGGTTTCCCGGCAGAATATTGCCCAGAACATCACATTGTGTCCACACCCCACAAAATCTCCCCTTTTGGAGATGCTCTGACCCAGTCGTTTAGCCATCACAATTTGCTTGTTACTAATTGTAGCCTTATCTTGTTTTCCAGAATCTCCCATCATGCTCGATTAACATTCTATACCACTTTTTTCATGAGCTAGAAAATTCCAAGTAGCTTCATGTCAGCTGTATAACTATTATTATTATGCGCATTAGCATTAAAAAAAATATACCACAATGATTGGTCAAAAGACCCTGTTATATCTTCAAACAGCAGGAAAGGTTAAAGTTAGAGAAGCTGATACTGGATCTAATCAAGCCAGGCTGATCATGAAGGCTGTACCTGCATGAAGAAGCCAGCCAGCAGAGCCAGTTTGATGTTCAGAGTGTTTGTCTTGGAGCCAAAGGCTGAACAGGACACTGGCAACTCTAACCGTTTCAGGATCTCAGTGAGCTCTGCTCGAACTGCATCGGCCATCTGAAGGGCACTTAAACTCAGGAAACGCTCGTCACACCAGCGCTCGATGCTGCAGTCTGAGGGACAAAACAAACAGGTTAGAGATAAGTCCGAAATGATTCACCGGTTAATCACGAGGATACTGCTCTGTATTTGCTGCAAGTTTAACAAAGAAAAAAGGTACAACCATTGATGTGGTGATGTTTTTGGTTGGGAGACATTTATTTAACATTTATGAGGCGTGTCGAGTGGCAGCGCTTTGTAGCCGTCATGGTGCTTTGCAAAGTTTCTCATGGGAAAGCATGGGAAAGTGTTCAGGACAGACGAGTTTATGCTTTGTGGTTTCTCTGACTGTTATCCCGCTGGCGGACTTATCGGTCATCTTCAATCAGTATAAACAAATAAATTATTTTATCGCTGCAAGTCTGTTATAAGATTATTCAGGACACCTTGGGTTTCTGTATGTAGAGTATCATGACTCTGTGTTTAGCTGCTGGTGAGCAGGGCGATGGGGAAGGGGAGAGGTGTGAGCCTCCTGCTGGGCAAACAATTCACACCTCTCCACAATAACATTGGTACAGAGATAAAACAGACAACTAAAGCTTTTTTGAGTAAAACACTGTATAAAACTGCCACAATAAAATCACAACATTTAATCCTAGTAGGCTAGATAAAAAAGGAATACTTATGAAAAATTGAAAACCCTTAAAGCCCTGAGTGTCTACTTTCATTTGAGCCATTAACCACTACTATGGAGTGTGACAAATAAATTCAATGCTGAACACAATCACAACCAAAACATGCGGAAGTTCCATTTCTTGGCCTCTGATAAAAAAAGAGTTAATTGTTGGCAAATCGCTATGGTATAAGTGGAATAACACACTCCAGACGATGCTGTTATATGAAAATAATCCACTTCAGGGTGGTAACGTGCATGTACAACGGCACAGTCTGGAGTGTATTATTACATTACATAAATCTCAAGATCATGTCATGAACACAATGCTATTTGTGTCTCTACTACCTGATTTAGTCTGAAGGTTTGAATAGATGATAAATATATTATCATATTTGCATTGCTGTTTTGATCCATGACTTACATGAGCTGTGCTGGCTGTGTTTGTAGGCATTGTACACATTGACGAGGGTGAAGTGGTCTCCTTCTGTGTGACGGAATCTCTGATGGCACTTTAAGGCCTGCTGTTTGAACTCCACAGGTGGGACCAGGAAACAACTTGGAGCTGAGACAGGCACACAGAGAAACTCACAGTAACGTGAAAGATACACAATGTCACTTATTAATCAATTATCACAACAATCATCTCTGCGGCAATACATATCCAGTATTAGCTTTATGTAACTGATCTGAGGTGGAAGCATGCTGATGTACTTTAGGCTTTATTGAGCTCCACAAGTCTCAGCCATATTCTACATATTCTATCTTCTGCACGATGCAACTTGTGTAACTGCTGATATGGCGTAGTTTTCTGTAAGGAGATGTTAATTTATCATTATGAAACAAATATTGAAATTGAAATGAAATTGTAATTGAAAGTCTTTATTGTCATTGTACAAGTACAACGAAATTGAAATGCAATCATTTTGGTGCATAATCTAAATACTGAATCAGATTACTGAATCTAAAACAAACAAATAAAAAAAAAAAACACATTTACACACAGAGAAGTCACATGTTCGACATCAGCTATATGACTCATTTTCATCATTACTGCCTGCTGTTCAGATAGGTTATAGCAGTTTTCAAAAACAAGGCTTAAGCTAGAACTATCACGACTCATCAACATAGAACATGATATTTAGTTCAAGGTTTTGCAGTATTTAAAACAGAGATGGATTCCTCTTCTACAGCAATGCACATTATGTTCAGTTTAAGTTATTGCAGTATTCACGACAGAAACGGCTTTGGCATAGAAACTATTCCTTAGTCTGTTTGTTCGGGTTTTCAGAACCCTATAACGTCTTCCCGAAGGTAGCAATTCAAAAAGAGAACGTCCTGGGTGAGATGGGTCCCTGAGAATTTTTTGGGCTTTCTATATAGTTTCAGTTCCAAAATCTGAAGCCGTTGTACAAGACTTGATATACGCACACCTGTAACCGCACCACAATAATTGATTTCTTTATTAATACACCAAGTTTTAAACCAATATAACCATCACACTTAAAGGATTATGGATTGTTCTGTCCCGGGGGGCATGGTGGCTTAGTGGTTAACACGTTTGCATCGCACCTCCAGTGTTAGGGGTTCGATTCCTGCCTCTGCCCTGTGCATGTGGAGTAAGCATGTTCTACCTGTGCTTCAAAGGTTTCCTCCGGGTACTCTGGTTTCACCCCCAGTCTAAAGACGTGTTGTAGGCTGATTGGCATCTCTAAATTGTCGGGGGGGTGTGTGTGATTGTGCCCTGTGATGGGTTGGCACCCCTGCCCTGTGCCCCAAGTTCCCTGGGATAAGCTCCAGTCTCCCCACAATCCTGTGTAGGATAAGCGGTAGAGAAAATGGATGGATGGATTGTTCTGACCAAAGAATTCCCTAACCATTGCCTGTTAAGTAACCAAAGCTTACTGTGTGGCAGAAGAACTGGTTACTGTGTGAATATCATTAATAATAAATTTAATTATTCATTGATTTTATTATTTTTTTGGCTAGTTTATTAAAGCAATAAGCCACACACAAGGTTACATTACAGTGATTTTATCACATGCTGGTGTTAAAAAGAGGCTGGTGAGGGAACAACAGTTTATAACAGTCAAGTTACAACCCCAATTCCAAAAAAGTTGGGACGCTATAAAAATAGATCTATATAAAAATAGAATGAAATGTACAGCTGTGGCTCAGGTGGTAGAGCGGGTTGTCCACTAATTGCAGGATTGGCGGTTCGATTCCCAGCCCACAATACTCCACATGCCAACGTGTCCTTGGGCAAGACATTGAACCCCAAGTTGCCCCAGATGGCAGCCTTACATTGGTGTGTGTGTGAATGGGTGAATGAGAAACAGCTTTGTAGAACCACTAAGTTTAAAAGGCGCTATATAAGTGCAGACCGTTTAAGAAAAAAAGTTGGGATGGGGCAATAAAAGGCTGGAAAAGTAAGTGTTACTAAAAAGAAACGACTGGAGGAACATTTTGCAACTAATTAGGTTAACTGGCAACAGGTCAGTAAAATGATTGGGTATATAAAGAGTATCTTAGAGAGGCAGAGTCTCTCGGAAGTAAAGATGGGCAGAAGTTTTCTTTGGGCCCTCAGGCAGCACTGCATTAAAGACAGGCATGAGTCTGTAACGGAAATCAGTGCACGGGCACCTCCAGAACTCTTTGTCTGTGAACACAGTTCGCCGTGCCATCCACAAATGCTCTATCATGCAAAGAAGAAGCCATATATGAACATGATCCAGCAATGCCACCGTCTTCTCTGGGCCAAAGCTCATTTAAAATGGACTGAGGCAAAGTGGAAAACTGTTCTGTGGTCAGACGAATCGAAATTAGTGCCTATGGAATGGGCAGCTTGCACATCTGGAAAGGCACCGTCAATGCTGAAAGGTATATACAGGTTTTAGAGCAACATATGCTTCCATCCAGACGACATCTTTTTCAGGAAAGGTCTTGCATATTTCAGCAAGACAATGCTAAACCACATACTGCATCTATTACAACAGCATGGCTTCGTAGTAGAAGAGTCCGGGTGCTGAACTGGCCTGCCTGCAGTCCAGACCTTTCACCAACTGAAAACATTTGGTGCATCATGAAACGAAAAATACGACAAAGAAGACCCAGGACTGTTGAGCAGCTAGAATCCTGTATCAGACACGAATAGGACAACATTCCTCTCCCAAAACTCCAGCAACTGCTCTCCTCAGTTCCCAGACGTATATGGAAGAGGGGATGCTACACAGTGGTAAACATGGCCCGTCCCAACTTTTTTGAGATGTGTTGCTGCCATCAAATTAAAATTACCTTATTTTTTCCTTAAAATGGTACACTTTCTCTGTTTAAACATTTGATATTTTTCCTATGTTCTATTGTGAATAAAATATGGGTTTATGAGATTTGCAAATCATTGCCGTTTTTTATTTACATTTTACGGAGTCCCTGAAGTGACCTGTGCAAAAAAAAATAAATCACAGAGACTTTTGAGTGCACACAAGAAACTTTTCATGTGAGCTCGTGTGTATAGCTCTCTTCCGTTTGCATCATTGCCATCGTTCATTTACACGTAAACAAACCGAGAGCATGGATGCGCATGAATTTATTGAGATGTATTTTAAAGTTGGCCTTCAATACAAAGACATTACTTCTGTTCTTGCTTCCCGATACTGGTATGTAATCACAGAGCGACATGACGCAAACGGAAGACACCTATACACACACCGGAAACTGTAACACGTGCGCACGGGAAGGTTTCTCGTGCGCACGCAAAAGTCTCTCTGATTTTATTTTTTGCACAGGTGACTTCAGGGGCTCCGTAACATTTTATCCAGCATCCCAACTTTTTTAGAATTGGGGTTGTATGACAGGAACTACCTTATTTCAGAGAAGTTCCACAAAAGTAGTGTAAATGTGAATGCATAAAAATACAAGTTGTTATTTAATAAATATAAATTGTATACATTGGCAAATTGCTTTGATTTAAAGGGAATACAACATCTTGGGACCACCCAGTCACTGATTATTTTGCTATAATAGCACGCATTTGATAGGTCAGGTTTCATTCCTTAGCAAAATGTGTAACATAGAAATATTTTTTATCTTTGTTAATTACAATTAAATTTTGTGTGATGTTAAAATTCACATCAGATTAGCACATCCAGCAGCCAGCAGATGTTCCCCTCCTCTGACTACTTACCACTCCTGCTTCACCATGCTCCACTTCCTGTTTACAGACTATATAAAGCTAGTTCAAACTCTTAGACATTGTGAAGTCTTGCCAAACTCTGCAAAACTTGTATCTAGTAATTGCTATTTCCACGTTGTTACCCTTTGTCTTGTTCTACATCTACTCTTTGAATTTGCTCTTTTTTCTGGACTATTCTTGAATTTATGTGCCCCATTCCGATGCTCATATTGGTTTGTGTATTGGATTTTTATTAATAATAAAGCTTCTGCACATAGAATCTCCCATGCCCTGTTCATTACGGAAATAAAGGACTGATGAGATATGGCAAGTTAGCAACTGATTTATGCCACATTCCAGTCTTAAGCAGCATATACAGGTAATAAGTATAGGGTGCGGTCAGGGCAGCACCAGAGGAAGGTGTGTGGAAAACAAAGACGCAGGAAACGTTTCTGGTACCTCTGTGCCTCGCTACATAGATTAATTAAGATGAAATTACCTGTTAGCATGGCAGCAATGGTGAGCACCTCACTCACACAGTCAAATTCACAGGAAGCCAGAAGAGTTTTAGCCATCTGGGGCTCCAGAGGAAATTCAGACATTATTATTCCAATCTCCGACAGATTACCATCGTTATCCAGAGCCGCTAGGTAGTCCAGCTCTTCTAAAGCCTGCATGAGGCCCTCAGGATCTGCAAGCGGATCAAAAATGTTCTATAAGAAATTATATTTGAAGAGTTATCCTATAATCCTGCCAAATCCTCAAACAGTGGCGCTACTTCTTTATGGAAAACTACTCAATGAGCAAATCTCATGCACTGTGTATGAGAATGAGAATGAATGAGACCTCACATTAGATACATTACAATGACTGCAGCTTCAGTGTGTCAATGTGTCAATTTGAACTAAAACAACTCCTATTATTCCAGTCCATCATTACTGCATACTTTTCGAACAGACTTTCTCGTGTCTCTCTTTCTGCTAATGATGTGCGTGTGGAGCTTCCCAGAGCTCCAGGCATTCAGAAGCAGGTCAACTCTGAAACAAAGAGGCCAGTGAGAGCACTCTTAGCTCAGCTTGCGACCCAGTAATGTGGCCGGTGCCATCTGTGCCCGATCTGTGGGCCAAGAGAAACCTGGCTGACCCTGGCTAGCACATGCTGAGGGAAGGAATCTGCTTATTCTTGCTGAACTCTGTTGGACAGAAGCAGCTTTTTTTTAGTGAGTAAACAGCATATGTCCTAATGCAGTATACTCTAATGCATTAATAAATGTTGGGCTGAGAACATTTATTTCTAACAAACACAAATTAAACACAAGAAAATCCCTGCAGGCGGAGAAGAAGAAAACCCTCAGAATTTTACCACAAGAACCTTAGCGTACATCAGTGGATGGGACGGCTTTATGCTACAGCATAATCAATAAAACATGTATTGGCAGAACTGATACTTAACTGCAGAAATGTTAGGATTTATAAGCAACTAGCTGAGTGTATAAGTTTACTTTATAGAAGTGTTACAATATTAACATAAGTGCATGTCCATACAATAAACTGTAGTGAAATATATTTACTGTTAATATTCTTATACTTATATACTTATGTCTTATTTGTAGACATTTATAGATCTGAGCATCACTGCAGTATAAAAATTATTCTTATTGTCATGAAGGCAATATATCAAATAAATAAAAATAATGTGTCTGCTCAAATAGGAACAAAACATACTCAATATATTAAAAAATAATTATGATAGTAATTAGACATGCTGAAAGAAAATATTAAATGGCGAAACAGAGCATGTTTACCATAAACAGCTTGTCTGTTGATTCAGCAATGCTAAATAACCAATTTATAGAAATAAAAAAGCACATTCCACATTTTTGAATACAGTTAACCTATTTCAATTTCTACCACTTAGATGCAGATAGATTTTTTTGATAGTAGACTAACTGATCATGTGATCCTGTTAAGATACTCATCAACAGTATGCTGGTTTTGGTGGGTGTGATCTTGGAGAGAATGTAGAAGTAACATTTTTTCCACGGATGTGTACCAAGCAACAAGGCTGAAGTCTGCTGTAACTGCTACTTAAAGTCCCCATGAAATCGAAATTGAAGTTTTGTGGCTTTTAGTATGTATATGTTAGCCTTAAGGTTATCTATGACCTAGTGTGCTCCAAAACAGTGACAAAATTCGCATTTAGAAGATATATGCACTCAAAATTTACAGTCTCTCTCTACAACCAGTATGGATCAACACTTTTGATGACATCATTCTGCAATTCAGCTTCTCATCAGATTTTCTGTCCAAACAAAAGCTCTCTAGAATCTGAAATCTCCCGCCCCCAACATTATAAAAATCCATGGTATTAACTGTCAAGTACGACTTAGCCTGGGCGGTGAGGTAAGCTAAATTCTATTGGCTATTTAAAAGGGGGGAGGAGCCACTCAATATTTCCAGCCCTGATTCAGTGGAAATTACGTCAACACATCGAATAATGCTACGTGTTTCAAGGCACTTTAATGTGGGGACTTTAGTAATTAAAGCTACTCCATTGTTTATCAACATAAGAGTCTACTGTGTTGCCTTCTTTGTATTGGCTTGAGGTTTGTGAATTAACAGGTCAAAGTTCACCTAGAAAAAGTTCACCTAGAAATGTGTCTTGCACAACCTGCGTCCTTTCTGTTTCAGTAAACTAGCTTTTCTGTTGAGCTGAGAAAGCAAAAAAGTTAGGTTGTCAGATGTCTCTTGCATCACCATAGCAAAGGGTCAAAAATCATAAATGCTACAGCTAAACTCTAGATGTTGGAACCTCGGTAGAAAGAATTTACTTGATGTATGGATGCGTCATGGGCTTTCTTACTTACAGGTGTACAGTGTTTATGAGTGTGTGTGGCTGAGAGTGTGTCTCACCTGGCCTATCAATGAAATCACAGTGACCCAACCCAGCGATTTCCATCCTCTTAAGGAAAAGCACCGTGGAAGTGATGTCAGACTCCAGTATGTGAGGCACATTCTCAATGGGAAGGGATGTGTTCTCCAGGTACAAACAGAAACACTTCCCTAAAATCAACACCATTCATATTACACATATTATAAGAGCTAAACTGACGTTCACAACCTTGTTTTATTAACTTACCTGTTGGACCAATCAGTTGTTTGCGGCATTCGGCCTGGCTTTTGCTGATTGGTTGAATAACAATAGAGCTGGCTCTGATTCGAGGGTTGTACACCTGTGAAATATAATGTCTTTATCTTAGCACATCAAAAATTTATCAAATATCAACCAAATTAATATACAATCATAATTACAACATTATTACAAAAGTCAGTAATAATTTAATTATGAAATTACTACGTACATATCTTTTTTGTACTCCAGCATCAATGATGAAGCGAATGCTATGCATGGCCCAGAATAAGTCTTCAGTTGGACCGCAAGTCAGGAAGACTCTCCTGCACCTGCCCTCCGCTTCTGTAAGCACAGGCAGACTGTCCTCCTGCTCTGGACAGACCGACACGGGCATGAGCTCACCTAGCAATGAAGCAACACCAGCCCCTTCCCTCCGCAAGATGGCATGAGCACATTCAATCTCCTTCCAGAAAGAGAAGAAGGAATGATGGGTTGAGGAGACTGACATGAAAATATGTCCATTTGCACTCAAGGCACAACTTATAAAACACACATTCTGCTCAGTAATACTCATTTTTGTTCATTCTAGACTCATCATTCAAATAAAGCTCAAATAAACATGCACACGCTCTTTTATCAGTACTGGAGCTTCTAAATAATTTTGCAAACATCATCTTACTTGTTCAGTAGCCAGAAAAGCCACAATATCTCCATGCTCTTGAGACTGATGGATTTCCATAGCCAGTTGGAGAGAGGCGTACAAATAGTCTTTTATACCTCCCCTCCCCGTGCCATACACCATTTCAGAGGGTCGTTCTGCCTCTAGTTGGATCAGGGGAACGTTTCCGTAGTGGCGTAGAAGCTTGTCGGAGGAGTGAGGTGCAGTGAGGATGACAAGACGCAGCTCAGGCCGCGCCAGCAGCACATCTTTGAGCAGGCCGAGTAGGAGGTCTGTGCTGACCGTGCGCTCCTGAGCCTGATCGATCAACACCACACCATACTGCTCCAACAGAGGGTCTGACATCATCTCACAAAGCAACATGTGATCAGTACAGTACCTGAAAAGGTATTCATTATACAATGAATATACTGATTATTATTGATGTTGATGTTATGACAGCAAATGATATATTGGTGTGTATCCACACTGTGGTACCATTTAGTGTCTTCTTTTCATAATTTGAATACTCCATCCATCCATTTTCTGTACCGTTTATCCTACAAAGGGTCGCGGGGAGCCTGGAGCCTATCCCAGGGAACTCGGGGCACGAGGCGGAGACACCATGGATGCAGCTGACCCATCGCAGGGCACAATCGCACACACACTCACACACCCATTCACACACTACGGCCAGTTTAGAGATGCCAATCAGCCTACAATGCATGTCTTTGTTCTGGAGGAGGAAACCGGAGTACCCGGAGGAAACCCCTGAAGCACGGGGAGAACATGCGAACTCCGCGCACACAGGGCGGAGGTGGGAATCGACAAAAGGAGCTTAAACACAATATCAGCAAAGCATTAATTAATCATTAAAATTATTATTTTTTTAAACAAGAGTCATTCATGTGACTTTATGTAAACCCTAATCTATAAATAACATACAAACAAAAAATTACAAAGCAAAAATTGCAAAGTAAAGAAGCAACAAATGCAAAGTATCTGGCCCGCCAAGCACTTGACATTAAAATTAACCTAATGAAGGCAGACAGGGAATTCTCTGATGATTATTACTGAGGTCAGTGTTTTCATTAAGTCTGCTCCTCTCAGCTGTTCTAATCATAGTCTTTGTTTGCCAGACTGACTAATGGCCACTCTAAAGGCACCTCCAGAGCATATGGGTTGTATGGGGGCATGGCAGCTGTTGAAGGGGACCCCAAAATCAAGCCCGTGGGCCTTTTGTTATCTTTTCTTAGCAAGGCAGACGTCTATGAAAGGACGTGTGTAGGGGGGAAGGGGACGCTGCTGAATAAATGCAGGGGGAAGTGTACTGATGGTCAGAAAAGTGACCAAAAGCATGTTTAGGACAAAAGCAAAAAGAAAGTGCATATAGCAAAACAATTTGAAGTACCTAAGCACAGTGTCAGTGGAGCAGCAGTTTTGGAAAGGGATGATGTATCCTACTTCATGGCCAATGTTCACGTCCATTTCATCGGCCACACGCAGGGCGAGATCCACTGTGCTCTGCCGGTGGATCTGAGTGCACACCACCATGCCGTGCCGGTACTGCACAGACAGGCAGAACTCTGCACACCACTGTGGGATCTGCAACAGGGATATGGACACACTTAATCACACTTAATCTCAGTTTACTGGCAAACATTCTTTAGTTCACATGAACTGCTTAGTCTGATTTACTGAATAGGAATCACGTGGTGCATTTTAGTATTAACAGATTTCAGTTAAATTATTTCTGAGAGTACTAATCGTTCTGTGTGGCCCTGATCTTTGAGATATCAGTTCATTAATTGGCAGATAATGCTTAAGACTAAATGCTTAATGCTTATGTTATAGATGTAGGCTACAAGTTAATTTTAAGATATATATATATATATTTAAAAAAAATAAAAAATAAAAAAAATAATAATAATAAAAGGGAAACACTTACCTGAGTGCTTTGTCCAGTTTTCGCAGTGCCACTAATAATAATAAGTTGGTTGTTGGTGATGTAGTCCATGAACTCACACTTAGCTCGCCAAACCGGAAGAGCTTTTCTCTCCTTTAGCAGTTTATAATACCGTGAGGAAAAGGGAAGACCGTCGAACTGGTTGAACTCGAGAATATCATCACAGCTCAAGTCTTGATTTACAGCCATGTCCGCGGTTTCCTCCGTATCTAGCGCCTTAATTTCTTCACGCGCCTTTATGGTTAAAGGCGGGTAAAACAGACGAAGGAATGTCAACAATAATTACCATCTATCATTGACTTACAATGATAACTAATAAATATATTATAGTTATATAGCCCGCCAAAAACTCGCGCGACCCGAGAAGCTCGTCACCTCAACAGATGTCCACAGAATGAAGCGGAGACTGGGGTGAAAGCGCGCAGACTCGGTCACGTGACCTCTTCATCCTCTAGAGGTATGGCGATGCCAGAAAGAGTTTTATATCCTTTTATATATCCTATTACTGTCTTTATTTCCAGGTTCACGTTTTCAAAACTGTTTTTTTCCCCCTTCTCCAAACATCTTGCTGAACAAACATGCAGCTAGGCATGACCAAAATGACAATTATTAAAACACTAAAAACACGTCTCGATATAGACTTGAGTCTCTCTCTCTCTCTCTCTCTCTCTCTCTTACTATCTATCTATCTATCTATCTATACACCGGTCAGATATATCATTAAAATCACTGACAGGTGATGTGAATAACATTGATAATCTCTTTACAATGGCATCTGTCAAGGGGTGGGATATATTAGGAAGTGTACAGTCTCAGTTCTCAAAGTTGATGTGCTGGAAACAGGAAAAATGGGTAAGGATCTGAGTGACTTTGACAAGGGCCAAATTGTGATGGCTAGTTGAATGGGTCAGAGCATCTCCAAAACGGCAGGTCTTGTGGGGTGTTCCCGGGATGCAGTGGTTAGTACCTATCAAAAGTGGTCCAAGGAAGGTGAACCGGTGACAGGGTCATGGGTGCCCAAGGCTCACTGATGTGCATGGGGAGTGAAGGCTAGCTCGTCTGATCCGATCCCAAAGAAGAGCTATGTTAGCACAGATTGCTGAGAAAGTCAATGCTGGCTATGATAGAGAGGTGTCAGAACACACAGTGCATCTCAGCTTGCTGTGTATGGGGTGCGTAGCCGCAGACCGGTCAGAGCGCCCATGTTGACCTCTGTCCACCACCGAAAGCACCTACGATGGGCACATGAGCATCAGAACTGGACCGTGGAGCAATGGAAGAAGGTGGCCTGTTCTGATGAATCACTTTTTCTTTTACATCATGTGGATGGCTGGGTGCGTGTGCGTCGCTTATCTGGGGAAGAGATGGCACCAGGATGCACTATGGGAAGAAGGAAAGCTGGCAGAGGCCGTATGATGTTTTGGGCAACGTTCTGCTGGGAAACCTTGGGTGCCGGCATTCATATGGATGTTACTTTGACATGTACCACCTACCTAATCATTGTTGCAGACAAAGTACACCCCTTCATGGCAACAGCATTCTCTAATGGCAGTGGCCTCTTTCAGCAGGATAATGTGTCCTGCCACACTGCAAAAATTGTTCAGGAATGGTTTGAGGAACATGACAAAGAGTTCAAGGTGTTGGCTGCTGCAGAGGCTACAGACTGAAATATGGCCTGTGTGCTGTTTAGATTGTGGGCATACACTGCAATAATATAGCATGAATATTGTAGTTTGTAGTATTTCAATTAGAAGACCATGACCATACCACACAATAATAATAATACACTTATTTTTATTTTAAATATCTGCTCTCTGTGCTGCCAGTTTCCAGTGTAAAGTCCACTTTGATTAACATGACAGCAGGTTGGACTGCATTCTGGTGTAAAATGGGCTTAAGAGGAGCTCCAGCTTAAATGAGGGCTAATAAAAACTTTACTATTAATAATAATAATAATAATAACAATAATAACAACATCAACAATAATAACAATAATAATTATTATTCTTTATTATTATGAATAATAATAATAATAACGTTTTTTAAAAATTATTGTTATTACATTTTCCATAAACCAAGTTTCTATTAAATAAAACAAACAAACAAACAAAAAAATAATAAAACAATCCGCATCTCAGGTGAATCCCACGTGGGGTCGCGAGCCCCAGTTCGAGAATCATCTGTGCATTAAATCTCACGCGTCATCTGCGTGTTTGTTGTTTTTCTTCAAATTGTTTGTGTTTAAAATGTCTCCATGGTGAGAAACGCGTTCCATCGAATTATTTTAAACCAAAACACAACATCGACTTTTTGCTTCGCTACGGATCAACATCATCTTTTTCACCTCAACACAAAGTGTACGAAGAAACTTCTGACGGAAAAAAACGATGGATTTCCGAAGATTTGTTCCGGATCTGAAGACCTGGACTCCGGGTGAGATCGCCTGTGCTGCGGGGCTGGTCGTGTTCTCTGCCGGGGCGGGTTACTGCGTTTACCGCCGCTTGCGGAGAGGAAGCGCGCCTCCTGAGCACACTCAGCCTCCTCAAGGTAGGAGGAGCTTCATTTGGTCATGTGACTTTACTGCCTCACTGCTTTTACAATAAATCATGTTCAGTTACAGTGTTACAGTGTAATATTATCTCGCTTACAAAATACGTCGTCTGTTGGTGTGAATTAGCCTAATGCTAGTTACCGTGCTAGCGAACTTGGCTACTGCTTTAATTTACACACTAAAATCCTTCACCGAGTTGATGAGCTTGGCTTAAGAATTTAGTTTATTTCCACAATATAATATTTACCCCATTAAAAGGTCACTTTTAACAACCCTGGCTACTGGTTTTACACTAAATCATGATTAGCCTAGTGATTATCCAGCTAGCGCGCTAACGAGCTTTGTTACAGTTGTATGTTACCTACCTGGCGAACTTAACTAATTATTTCATTTACACAATATCATAGTGAGTATAAAGGTACCTAGCTTGCTGAACTCGGTTAAAGGTTTCAATAATTCCACAGTATAATTTTTATATAGATTTGGGTGATGGACAGGAGGGTTTAGAGTTTAATCATGTCTTTTGTACAGTGAACTTACACAAGCTGACTACTAATGCTGCAGTTTACTTCTTCACAACGAAAAGTTCAATTAACGTTAACGTATTAATGTTTAAACTGTAATGGGAAATTAGAGACAATTTACCAGCTTTTCTCTCTCTCTCTGTCTCTCTCTCTCTCTCTCTCTCTCTCTCTCTCTCGTTCAGACGTGTGTTCATTTAGGATTAGTAAATAAAATGTCTTTTTAATTAGAAAAAACTCTCCTTGCCAACACCAGATTATCATCTGTATTTTGGGGGAAACTCTGGTCTAACATTAGCTACACTGCTAACAAACCTGGCTACTTAGCTTGGTAGTTAACATAAAGATAAATATTATTTTGGGCAGAGTTAAACATTAAAATCAGTAGCTGGTGAAATATTCTCCTTTCTTATTAATGCTTGGACATCAATCATACAGTTTAATAGTTAGCCGAATGCTGGTGCACTTGAAAACATGGCTACCCATTTTAAGGTCTCCACACAATACAATATTGATCCTAATGTCACTAACTAATAAACTTGGCTATGGGTTTTAAATGTATGTTAGAAAATATTAGTTGTAATTGAAGTTGTAATTGTGAGTCACATAAAACTAATTTATTGCAGAGCCTGAGGATGTGCTGGGAGAGTCAGTAGATACTCCCTCTGTCCTCCAGGTATGTGTCAGTTAAAAAGTTATATTTTCACTACATTTGAAACATGTAGGCTGCTTCTGTCTAAGTGTGTGTGTGTGTGTGTGTTTGTGTGTGTGTTAAGGTCGTTGAGCCAAACCTCCAGCTGCTGCCCACTGAACCCCACGATGATCCTTCAGCTGTTGTTCTGGTAACCAAACCTTTCATTTATTTACTAAAGTCGATCCCTGAATTTTCCAAAGTTGTTTCTGCTGTGTAGAAAGTGACAGAATGTTAGATATGTTAGTATGAAACTGCTATGATAAGAAGCACTTGTGATCTTCGTGCTCTACTTTTCACAGCCTCTCAGTGCTGGTGAGCTGAGCAGCGCCTGGTGCAATAATCAGTTCCTCTCTTCAGACTTCTTCATCTCCCAGTCTGGGGTATTCTACAGTCCAGCAGCTGAGATACACACACACCCTCTTCTTTACAAGCTCTAATGTTTGGTTTTGTGTTTTCTGTTTCTAGTCAGTGGACATTAGGAGATACTTCCTCGGCATGAGCAGGGGTCCAGAGCGGCGGCTCTGCTGGTTTAAAACCACCAAGACCCGCTACTTGGATCAGGAGGTGATCACAGTCTTTATTACTCTGATGAAGATAATTGACATTAATGATTATTAGATGAACAATTTTTGTGAAATAGATATTGAGTTTTTGTAATTGTTATTTGCAGGGATTTCCTTATCACATCAACACAGAGGATTGTTTCACTGGCATACAGGTAAAGGATTATTCGTTGTAGCATCACGCAACTTTTGTTAATTGCAGTGACTAACCGTGTTCACTTTAAATTGTTCTCCTAAGTGTGTATCTGGGAGGGTTACAGAATTCATTTCCTGTAACCTCATGGAGATTGTCACCAAGCCACTTGAGGACTATGTGGTAAATTTATTACACTGTCATGATGTGTATATGTAGATAGTAACTCATGGAATTTTGTCCGTTGTACATTTATGTGTCTGCAATGTCAATATTTGTTTTTATTTTTGTCTTTTTTAATTAACAGCAACCCTTGAAAAAGGTGACCTGCACTTACCTGTTTGTGGGAGCAGATGGTCAGGTGGACACCTCCACTTGGGTGCAGGAGCATGATCATAACTCTCCTTACAGTGACTCAGAGAGTGAACCAGACTCTGAGGTAAGTTTCAGACCTGATGTGTATCTACATATGCTGCTATTCCCCTGAATGTGAGGCTGTAAAATTGACTGTGGGAGATTTAATGATGATTTGCTAACGTGGCTTGCAGGAGAGTGAAGGGAGCCTTAACTTTTTGGAATTGGAGGTGCCCTTTATTAGGTACGATCCTCTTCACTGTTTAATGGTGTAATGGTGTAATGTATGTTTAATATACACTAAGGATTTACACCTCTTGTTTCTTAGCTACCATCTTTCAGAGAGAGGGGTTACAGACTTCGGCCTGAAGCTGCGTGCTCTCCGTCAGGCGTTCTCTGTGAGTAAAACCTTTGTTTAGCTGCTGTTATTGCGCAGGTAAATTACTCTGCTTTAACTTATATTGTGTGCTGTCTTATATTCAGACTCTGCTTGCCAGCATCCACAACCTGAACTTCTTGTTTGTGGTGGGAAAGAAGATCGTGATGCGTCTGGCAGCAGCTAACAACCAGGTGACTTCAGAATGATGATAGACTGTTTCATTTTTGTGCAAAATACTTTCAGTTAATGTTTGAGTGGTTAAATATAAAAATAAAATGCAATTAGGCAGTGAAGAAAACTGCATTAGCATACATTTTAACACACAAGTGCAATGTACATACAGTAACTATTGGAATAACTAGTATTAATAGCTAATTTTCTGTTTTATAATAATCACACAATGCTAAGAATTAAGGACATTCTTAGGACAAATATTAAAATAAAATAAAATGTAGGTGATGAAGATGGAACTGGGATATTCAATACTTGGAAATTTGTCCCATGTAGTACATCATCTGTGTATCTTTAGTGGAGTACTGGACACGCTTTGGCTTATATACTGCTTCTTGTTAGTTTATAAAACCAGTAGCCACATTGAACACCATAACCAAAGTGAGTAATAGAGATTTTTTGTTTGTTTTAACAGGATGTGGTTGGTGTGCAGCTGGCCTATGAGTCACTGATCCGATTCCTGAGAAGTCCTTCTAATCAGGAATCGATTGTAGCAGAGCTCTTCAGTGCCCAGGTAAGCTTGCAGATGCCTGTGTAAAATTTCTGATTTTTTTAATTATAAAAGATTTTGATTATGTAGAAAACAAGACTCCAATATGTCAAGCAAATTTCTTATTGTAACTTTTCTCCTCTGTGCAGCTCCACCATTACAACTTCCTGGATGTATTTTATGAGCTGCTTCTCTTCGGATACTTGACAAACGACTCAGCTCCTGAGGCAGTAAGTGTCTTATCAGGAGATTTAAAAGTGATGCTTGAATGTAGTTTCAGAACATGGTCTATTTTATCTCATTTTGTTTTCCCATATTTTTAACCCTGATATTCCTAAAGTTTGAGGGAGGATTCTTGGAGAGTCTCTTTGCATTCATCAGCATGTGGGACGTGGACGTGTGGGAGCCTGCAGCAGAGCTGTACTTCACACTGCTCATTGTAAGTGTTGAATATCTTCTGATGCCACGATACACAGATTCTCAGCGTTGTATCTCTAATTCAGTGACACTATGTTGGATTTGTGTGTGTGTGTGTGTGTGTGTGTGTGTGTGTGTGTGTGTGTGTGTGTGTGTGTGTTTGTGTGTATGTAATTTGTCCATAGGATCAGCTTACAGTGCTTTGTGAAGTACTGTTTTCTCAGCCCCTGGAGCTCTACAGTGACCCAGCAGTCTTAGCCAGTGCAGTTTCACGGCTCCTCTGGCAGCATGTCCAGCTGATGATGGACACTTTGGAGAAGCTCTGAGCAATGTCTTTCTCTCTACCCACCCCTCTGCCACCCTCAACCCTCCTTCCTCTTCATGCGTTATCTCTTTTAATTTGCACTTGATATTGTGGGACATTTGTTAGTTCCTGCTATCTCTTTTGACAAAGTGATTGTTACAAAGTGCTGCCACCCAATTCTCATTCCATATATATATATATATATTCCATATATATATAAACATCCACTTAAAGAAAATGTCACCATATTAGCAATTACAAGTTTTGTATTTATTAAATAACACCATGTTTGTAAACTTGTTCATAATTAGGCTTAGATTATGTGGCCCTACAAGTCCTTGTGAAATATTTATTTCACATACTTTCTTCCTTTGTTGCATTTCATATTTGTTCTTTTCCATCACTACTTTTCCCTACATTGCTCAAGCTCTCCATGAGTAAGTATAAATTAATTTAGTTCTTTTTGGTTAACTTGGTATTTAAAAAATCTCTTTCTTCATTAACAGGTCTGCATAGAAACTCCAGGACTGAAGGACCAGTACAACACATCATCCCTCATCCTTCAAGACTCATCCCTCATTACTCTATCCCTCAGTACTCTATCCCACATTTTCTCTATATCCATCACTCTTCTCCTATCAGTAGCCTAAAGATCCTATACAGATGACAGCTGTAAATAGAATTGTGTGTAAATAGTTGTTACATAGTGCTTATATAGTTTACTTTAATAAAGGTTTTCATTTCCTCCTATTTCAGCCTAATTGTGATTATTTTAGTCATCAATGTGCATAATAATCATTTAAAATTTATGAAACTTTGAATAGTTCAATAAAATGTGGAAAATGACAAATAACAAAATTCAGATATTTATAGCTCTGGAAAATTTGTTGATGGCCCCCCAAAAAAGTCTGAAATTTTAAGATTATAGTCTTATAATCTAATTGTTGAGGACCAAAAATCTGGGAGACTTTAACATTTTACACGGGAAATTACATCTGAAATTGTAATACATCATTTATCACTCTGAACTCTCAAGGTTACTTTATATGAAGAAATATTTTTGAATCATTTAAGGTGTTTTCTAAAACTGTGCTCTATGCAAAAATGAAGAAAAAAAATCCTGGTTACAAAAATGCAAGTTGGTTAGATGTTTAAAATTCAGAGGCATGCATATTGTCTTTCAGTCAATTCAAACCACACTGTTAGTGAAACACTAGAGTGGCTTTAAAATAGAAAGCAAATCAGTGTTCAATATCCATCACTATTCACTAATAAACATATTGAGACTAAAAAGTCTGCACTGAGCAGCTTCATGCACTTGAATGAGTTTTAATTTGGCCCTTTTAGAAATAAGAAAATAAATTAATTGAGAATAATAATCCCTACATTTTCATCCAAGTTAATTTACCATGTATTATGTATGTGCATGGTCCCTGATTCGATCCTGGAGAGATGGAAAGGGAGATTACATTAGAACCATGTAACTTCTATAAGTATATATGTGTTACGTTTGTTTTTTGTTACAACCTGTAATAATAATTGTAATAAAAGATTAATACATTATGAAAAAGATATATATTTAATTTTTAAAAATATATTTTAAAATATATATTTTATTTTTCATATTTAAAAATTAAAAATGTTTGTTTACCTTATTTACCTAATTTAATTATGTTTACCATAAACTTTAAGTTGTTTATCCTTTCCCAGTCTTTGTTATACTTTTTGCCATACATGGACTACTTTCTTGGCAGCATTGTTTGTGGAAATGCACATATGTCTATCTACGTGTACTATACTAACTATCATCACTAGGAATTACAACGTGATTTTTCTCTAATGAGGGGGAGGAGGGGGTGGTATACTGTAGGTCCACGTGGGGATTTGTAGGAGGGTGAATTACACCACAGCACAAGTCAGATTTTCAGTCAGTCAGATTTTCCTAACAAGCAACCATATTTTTAAAACAAGCCCAAAAAAACGCAACCCACAACCCGTGATTTTTTTCAAGTGACTTCAGAAAAAAAGAAGCCCAAAGTCACATATTATAAGCGGACTTGGCAACTCTGCTGTTTATGCGGAACTGCGTTTTCTCCCTGTGTCTGTGCAGGATTCCTCCGGGTTCTCTGGTTTTCTCCCACAATCCATAGACCTACTGGTTGGTAGATTGTGTGTGTGTGTGGTGTGGTCTCCTGTAATGGACTGATGCCCCATCTAAGATATTCTTGCCCCTTGTAATCCCGGGATAGACTCTGGATCCTCCTCGACCCTGAGCAGGATGAATTAGTTACTGATGATATATAAATAAATGAACAAAGGTGAAAATTTTTATCTGCTTTCTACTTGTATCTACTCTATGGGTCAATATCTAACAATCACAGAATTGTTCGATTCTTATAAATCCAGTGCCTTAATATGTGAAGGGGAAAAATATTGCTAATATTAAAATTATGTCTAATTCAAGTAGATTGAATACCAAGCCACCAACTAAGCCGTTGCAGTGGAATTGCTTGATAGAAGTAACAATTTAATTCAAGTCATGTTCTATGAAGGGACGAGTACATGCTTTTGTAAGATATATTCAATTTCTTGTCTATTTCTCACATAGAACAGCCTTAATTTCTCAAAACAACAATAGACTTTAGATAATAGAGTTTCTGAAGAAAGCTCTTTCTTTCTGGCCATTTTGAGACTGTAATCGAACCCATTTACTGATGCTCCAGGTACTCAAGTAGCCCAAAGAAGGCCAGTTGTACTGCTTCCTTAAACAGCACAATTATTTTCAGCTGTGTTAACATAATTGCACAAGGGTTTTCTAATGATGAATTAACTTTTTAACATGATAACTTAAGATTAGCTAACACAATGTGCCACTGGAACACAGGAGTTGTTGATTGCTGAAAAATCCATGCCTATATAGATATTCCATTAAAAATCCAGCTATAATAGTCATTACCGATGTCTAGACTGAATTTCTGATCAATCTAATGTTATTTTAATTGTAAAAAATTGTGATTTTCTTTCAAAAGCAAGGCAATTTATAAGATGTACTACTGTAACAAAAGAGGAATAACATTAGTACCAAAAGGTTTGATAACTCTAGATTGCATGGCTCAGGTTAATTGACAGTCCACACTTCGGCATGCCCACATGAATCCCATGTGGGGACAACTGTGGGGTTTCCACACTGAGCCAATGTTGCAATCCCCAGTGCCCCAATGTGGGCTGCCCACATCGGGCCCTCACTGTTTGCTCGGGTGGATCTTTGGTTGCATTCTAGCTTTCTCGCACTATAACTAAGCTACTTCTTACTTGTCAATCATGCAACTGACATGAATGACAGCCAACCAGGGGCACCCTCTGAGCTCAGGCCCTAGGGCTTCAGCCCCACCTAGCCCTTATTATAATCCAGCTCTGATGAAACCCATTCAATTCAAATGACTAGTCAAACTGTATGTATGTAACCATTGCTTGAAGTGTGCCGGTACGCACTTCTACATTTTACTCTTTGGCGTACCATGACTTTTTCTTGCGTACCTGCAATTCTCACAAGCTGCCGGTACTATTTCTGCCTTTTCCATATCAGGTTCTGGGCGATTCATAATTACCCTACATAAGCTACATTACCCAGGGGGCACTACATGACGCACACCTGATCCCATTCTCCTTTCAGTGGATTTTCTGATTAACACACACACATACATAATATAATAATAATAATAATAATAATAATAATAATAATAATAATAATAATAATAATAATAATAATAATAATAATACTAATAGTATATAGTGTCATACAGATATTGCATTATTATTTTATTACATTATTACAGTAAAATACAGATATCACATTATTAAATTATAATATATAATATATATAATTATATATAATATTTATTATATATAATTATTCTATATTATAACATTTATATTTTGGCAAATAGTTGTCCCTTTGAGTAAACAAATTTATGTTGTGAACATCAGCAATATCTCCACTGTAGAAATTACTGTAGAATAAATATAATACTTATGATTAGCCGATACACATACTGGCACTTTCCCCCCCACTTCAAGCACTGATAATAACTGTAAGAAGTCAGTAATAATTGTAATACCTTTGATAATGGGGTGTAATTTTCACCACCGTAACAACAACAACAACAACAAAACCACCCCTGGAGCCTTGACGCCTCGAGAAATAACCTGTTTTAACAAACAACTGTTTGTTTTAGCAAACAAACGCGGAAGCGCGTACACCAGCGCTCGTGCACTTAACAGTAATGAATAAAGTTACAGTTTGTTCCACAGAGTTTAAAGCTCTTGGAAAAATCAATTGCGCAAATAAGTGCTTGTTAGCAACTGTAAAACCCGAACAATCTAAAAAAAAAACAAAAAAAAAAACGCTATGCACTTTGTCTAAAATTGTGATCTGGAAAAGGCTCAGTAAGTAAACACTCACGCGCTGAGACCCAGACTCACGCGCTGTTCCCATAGCAACTGTACACTCAACAAGCAACAGCTCTGTGGGTGTAACCACACGTTTATACGGTAACATCTGTAGGGTAAAGTTTACCAGCAGTTGACTCACTTTAGCTCGCAAAAAGGTAACCAGCTGTTAATGAGGAAAACATCTGCTTTCATAACGTATTAACACTATAAAGAATCATCGATGAACCCAGGTAAAGTTTATTTCTTATTTCTTTATGTCACAGAAATCAGATAATGTGTTATAAGATGATAGATTGGAACAGTTAGTTAATATTAGTTTAAAATATTAACGTCAGCAAATGAGTTTGTTAGGTAGCCAATGTTAAATATATTGTGTAATAAGCTATATTGAGAGATCACAGTCATTAATGAAAACCCATCATCCACTGCGGCTCACTGCTAGGGTTAACAGGTGTCCGGTTCTGGACCATTAAGCGTTAAAATATCCAGTCGAATCTCATTCTAAATGTATCCCATTTTTTGAAGTAGATAAAGTGCAGCTCTCTCTCTCTCTCTCTCTCTCTCTCTCACTCTCACTCTCACTCTCTCTCTCTCTCTCACTCTCACTCTCTCGTCCTTGCGTTGGTGTATATTCCACCAATCACAGGTGATCATGTCACCCCACGTGATAGGGGTTTTCAGTACCTTACTAAATAGCAAGTCAAATAGTTCACCACCAATAAAGTACACCACCAATAATGCTTGAACGTATATTTAGTCTGGTAGTATGTGGATTGAGACACTGCCTGGGTATACACACAGACCTCTGCTGAAAAAAAAATAAATAGAAACCCTCATAGAATGTGTAATGGTTTTAATGGTTATAATGGGAATTGTATTGGTTTTAATGGAAACTTTAATGGTTTCTCTCTCTCTCTCTCTCTCTCTCTCTCTCTCTCTCTCTCTCTCTCTCTCTCTCCACACCCCATCCCTCATTTGGGATCTCACTGTTATAGAGCCAGTGCCTCTTCACAAGCTTTGAGAAGCTGGAGAGATTTATTTATTACTATAAATAAATCTCTGTGATTTTAGAAATGAAGGGGTGGGGGTGTTATTACCCCCTTAAACTCCCATGCTATTATTTATTTATTCCTCTCCAAGCATATTATTCAGTAACTGCTATGAAACCAATAGGAAACCTACAGTTTCTTAAGTGTACTCTGCAAAGTTTATTAGCATTCTAAAGGCTTGAGTTGGAGCCTTTAAAATGAGGAGACTCTGTTGAATGGTTCTACAAAGAAACATTAAGGGTTGTAGTGGATGTAGTTCACAGAGTGAGGAATGTAAGTCTGGACCTGGCTATGAGTTTGCGAAGGTTAAAAGTTTTCCACTGATCATCTCATTGTGTTTTGATGCAGTTTCTGTCATTGGAGAGTGCATGTCTCCTGAAGTACTTGTGGTTGAGAAGGTCAGACATCACAGTATTGAGCTGACCTGGAGAACGGTGCAGGAGGAACGCAGAGGCCCTACTGAAAAGTGGACCCGCTTTGCTGTGGAACAGATGGATCCCAAAACTCACACATATGCCACCATATATATGTGAGTGTGTTCTGTTACATGCACTAAATTAATAACAACAACAACAACAACAACAACAACAATAATAATAATAATAACAACAAAAAAAATCACAGACAGCTGGATTGTTTCAGTTGTAAGATTCTCTCACACTTTGCTCAACAGTTGAAACAGTTGAAACAGTTAAAGTGCAGTTGGTTCATAAACATTTAGCCTCCGCAATAATTCATTATGTGTCGCAGTTTTCTTTCTTTTTTTTTTTTTTTTCAAAACAGTTTAATTTTGATTTTCGGTATGTTGTTCCAGAGGATACAGCACTCATCATATTGTGGAGGAATTAGAGCCGTGTACATTGTATCGGTTCAGACTGAGGATCAGCAGACCAAACGGAGAGTGCTGTCTCACCCCGGCTGTCTCAGTCTCTACGTCTAGTGAGTTTGCTCTTTTCAGTTTAACTCTACCGTTCTGTTTCCAGCTCTGTTACAGATGGAATCAAATTGGAATTGGAGGATGAAACTGTGTTTAGCAAGCAGAAGCATGGTTGGTAGTTGAAATAAAAGTACTAGTAACTAGTAAAAAGTGCCACAAATTTCTTTTGGTTGGGATGGACAGTCCCTACTTCTGAGCTACTCTAGTAGCCTTAATGTCAAGATCATGGCAAAGTAAACCCATCATTATTTCCATCATTATTATGTACTTCCCAAGTGAAACCCAGTGTATCTGTTTCAGGGGAGCCACTGAATGGCAAACACCTGCACCAAGCTGTAAACAGGAATGATGAAGAGGAACTGAGCACACTGTTGGAGTCTGGGTAAGTGAGTAACTCCATCTTAATCCAATGGCCTGTTATCAGAAGTACATATCACAGCGAGATCCAGCGTTTATGTATTATTTATATCATTCATATCATATATGTATATATATATATATATATATATATATATATATATATATATATATATATATATATATATATATATATATATATATATATATATATCATTCATATACATGATATCTATGAATTGTACAGTAACAAGTAAATTCAATTCATATATATATATATATATATATATATATATATATATATATATATATATATATATATATATATATATATATATATATATATATATATATATATAACACTTTAAGCAGCTTTACAGAAATCTGGATATACACTCACTGTCTACTTTATTAGGAACATCTGCACATTCATGCAGTTATCTAATCAGTCAATCATGGGGCAGCAGCGTAATGCATAAAATCTTATACAGGCCAAGAGCTTCAGTGAATTTTCACATCAAGCATCAGAAGAAAAAGTGTGATCTCTGTGATGTTGATCGTGACATAGATGTTGGTACCAGATGGGCTGTTTGATCTCCTGGGAATTTTACAAAAAACATCCTGTGTGCAGAGGGTCTGCAGGCTGAAACACCTTGCTGATGAGAGAGATCAGAGGAGAATGACCAGACTGGTTTGAGCTGACAGGAAATCTATAACTCAAATAAGCACTCTTTACAACTGTGCATCTTAGAATGCACAACACATCAAACCTTGAGGTGGATGGGCTACAACAGCAGAAGACCAGGTGGAAAAAAGGAAAAGACCAGGTGATATAAAAAAAAAAATCTTCAACTGTCCAATTTTGGTGAGTCTGTGCCCATGATAGCCTCAGATTCCTGTTCTTAGCTGACAGGAATAGAACCTGATGTTGTCTTCTGCTGTTGTAGCCCATCCACCTCAAGGTTCAATATTTTGTGCATTTTGAGATGCTTTTCAGCTCACCAGGGTTGTAAAGAATGCTTATTTGAGTTACTATATCCTTCCTGGCAGCTCGAACCAATCTGGCCATTTTTCTCTGACCTCTCTTATCAATAAGGTGTTTCTACCCATAGAACTTAAATACTCATAGATTAAATACTCAAACCAGAGATTTTCTTCATTCTGATGTTTGATGTGAACATTAACTGAAGCTTTTGACAAATATCAGCATTATTTTTTGCATTGTACCGCTGACAGATGATTGGCTGATTAGATAACTGCATGAATGTATACAGGTGTTCCTAATTTCTAAAGTTGTCAGTGAGTGTAGATTTAAATTTGTCCCATGCCATGTTTAAGCAGATTGAAGTGCTATAGTCAAAGTCTACTGTATTGTTATAATGGGGGTCTGAAACGCAAATGTTTGATGGAGTGTGAAAAGAAATTGATTCTTAGATGCAATGCGGTTCTCTTTTGAAAGAGAATGCATTAATTTATGCACCAAACTTCATATACTTTTATAAATTGGAAAATGACAGCAGTACCAAACATTTCTGACGGAAAATACTAAATACACTATATGGCCAAAAGTATGTGGACAACTGACCATCACACCCACATGAGGGTCTTACCCAAAATGAGTGCATAAATTAATGAATGAGAATGTCAACCATACCAAACATTTTTGATAAAAATTAACACTAAATACATTAAATATGCATGTTTTGAAAATCATTATAGTGGTCATACTGGGAAAAATCATAATGTAGATTATAGAAATAAAAAAGTCATTTTATAATCACACATTGTTGCACCCTGTATCAACACTGAATTTGACTGTAAGGTGCTAATAGATTTCCAACCCTATGATATACTGATATTTTTAGTAGTATTTTACACAGGCACTAATCTTCTCTTATGCCTTACCTTCATCAGGACAGTGAACGTGAATGTTTGTGACAAACTGGGACTCACACCACTCATGGTGGCTGCACAGAAAGGTTTTAGCAGGTAGAAGTGTTTTTTCCATGGGAAATTAGGGGAAATGTATCTGATAGATTAATCTCCTGTCAAGCTGTTTTTCATTAGGAGCAAATGTACTGAAAGACACTGATTGCATCACTTTTGTGTAATTATTATGTTTGTAGGATGGTCCATAAACTGGTAGAGCACGGTGCTGATATTCACATGAAGAATGGCAGTGGTAAAGACTCGTGAGTTTGGTTTTGCTGTTAGATTGGAGACTGTCTGATAGAATAGCAACTGATTAGTCTTTGAATCTTCAGGAACATCCACATGAGGTCTTTTATAAATCTTTCTAAAGTTATATTGGGTATTGCTGACAGCCTGATGCTGGCCTGCTTTGCTGGCCATTTGGATATTGTGAAGCACCTGCGCAAGTTTGGGGCTACGTGGCAGTCTCGGGACATGAGCGGCTGCACTCCTCTCCACTGGGCTACAGATGGGGGCCATCTTCCTGTCATAGCCTACATGATTCAGGATGGCTGTGAGGTCAATATCAATTGATTTCCATTTATATGTCCGTTTAGTCCAAGTTTGTGGTTGTTAAATATTTTAAACACTATCTTATCAGCACCTTACAATGTACAGGATTTAAATTTGTCACTTTTTGTTTTGCATTTGTGCATTTGTCTTAAATTTTGAAACTGAAATACAGTAGGGACAAAATATGTCACTACTCCACTTTGATCAAATTATGCTTTTGCAGCACTATTCATTAATACAAACCATCCAAATTGTTATTTTACTTAACAGTTGCGAAATACGCTCATAATATACAGTCCCCTCTGACACTATTGGAACAGCAAATTTGTGCAATGCCTCAAGTGTTTTTCCCTCTTTTCAAAGCTTCAAAATGGCTTGCTTTTCTCCCATAGACAGCTCTCTGATCTTCATGTTGGCTTACCCTTTTTAACAACAAATGCAGTCTTCACTGGTGAAACTGAAAGCTAAAACCAAGAGTAGATGTTCAGAGCTATTTATTGTTTGAACAAACAATCTAACAGGACACACCTGGGTAACAAGAAACACCTGTCAGTCATATGTTTCATATTTTGCAAACAAAAGAATTGGCCTTGCCATTCCAATAGTTTTGGAGGGGACTGTATACGAGACTGTACACACTGAAAGAATAAGTCTCAAAATGCGTTATGGTAGTATATTGGTACAACCCGTGTAAGTGTTTGCCCTGTCATCTGGAGATCACAAGTTGGAATGCCGATGATGCCACAACCATCCTTGGCCGGGAGCCCAAGAGAGCAAAATTGGCCTCTACCTTATCAATCACAGTGACACTAGCCAATTATGGGCATCTGTGAGGTCATGCAAGTGTGCTATGCTGCCCCCTGAAACTGCATGAGTAGCAGCTGGCTGGCTTCATGTGCCTCATTGCCCTCCCTGGTTGGTAGCTGGAATTGGCCATGACTAAAAATTAGGGAGAAAATCATGGAAAAGTAAAAAAAAAAGCCCTAGTACACTGAATATTTACATACATTTCAAATTCTCTACAATATATTTGCTAAAATTACAATTAATATAGTATTGATTAGTAAGCCACAATTAAGTACACTTAATTATTATTTTTTGTATGTATTGTACCATTTTTGTACTGTAGTATTTCTGTAGGCTGTCATGCTCTTTGGCCTAAATGATACAGAATCTTTCTGTGTCAGTTGATTGTCTGTGTGCTTGCTGTGTGTATATACACATTATCGTGTGTTGTGTATGCACTGTGTCAGCTGGATGTGCGGGACACTGTGTCTCAGTGGACTCCTCTCATGAGAGTGTCAGCAGTGAGCGGAAACTCTGCCGTGGCCTCACTTCTTATCCGGGCCGGAGCTGACGTCAATGTCCGAGACAAGGACGGAAAGACACCACTTATGGTACTGCAGATTGGCAGTGTAAAAAGCAGTGGCTTTCAGGATACGCCACTTAAGGTGCCACTTTAAAAAAAAAAGATATAAAGAAAGAAACAGGCTCTCTGTTAAAGCTCTGTTCTCTCTATTAGGTGGCTGTGCTAAACATTCATGAGCAGCTGGTGGAGCTTCTGCTGGATAGTGGTGCTGACTGGCATGTGAAAAATAAGGTAAAAAATAAACTATAGTGTCTGTTACAATATGCATTTGAGTAAATTATATAGGAAGAAGTTGACAAATAATAAATAAGCTTTTGTAATATCAATGAAACACTTCTTGTATTCTTTTGTACTGTGTTAATATTGTGTTTTTATCTTACTCCAGTTTGGATCAGGTGCGGCAGAAATGGCCAAAGCCTTTGGAAAGCAGGTGATTTAATTTAACAAAAATATTTATATGTTTTCCCCACTTTTGCATTTTGTTAAGAAGAAATTTCCCAACTTTTCTTTTCTAGAACATCATTGACGTGCTGGAGAGAAGGAAGATTCTTTAGATTTCATCAAAAATCTAAATTTCATCAGGCATCAAAAGGAGAACAGTATTAAAGTAGAGATGGCACGATGCCACTTTTTTTTTTGCCAATACTGATACTGAATACCTTGATTGTCAGCTGATATTTGATACTTATCCAGTATATATATATATTTGGTAAAAACTACTAAGCCTTAAAATATTTTTTTAACTGAAGCACTTAAAAAATACAGGAAAGAATACATAGCTAAAAAAACACGACTTACAAAAAAAACACAAAAAAACCCCACAGCTTTCACACAAAATCACTTACATTGAAAAATAATAAAGAGTAGATCTAAAAAAATCAATCCTAACAAAAATACAATCAAGTCTTTCAATGTGTAAACATGTACAGTTCCAGAAATGTTTTTTCCCCCAAACAAAATTCCAATCCTTTCCATTTGTTACTTTTTCTCTGATATCTGAATCATTTTGCCAGCTCTATATAAAAATAAACAAAAACACCAATGTTTTCTTCTTCTTCCTTTTTAATTAAATTTTTTTTTTTTAGAATATTTATGAATGTGCTCTTATGTTTTATGTGTACTTATTCCAGTGTTGCAGCTATTTCTATAACAGTAAGGCAATTTAGAGGTTTATATTAATGCACTTGTTCTAATCTGTTACTGTTTCTACAGTAACTTAGACTAGGACTTTTATGGCAGATGCTCCACATAAATGGATTATGAAACATGTGTAACAGCTGTAATGATAATGTTTTCTGTTTCAGATGTTTATTTCTGTATTTTTGTAAGGAGTCTCCAGTGTCAGCACTGGAGAGAGGAAAAGGTGGAGAAAGAATAAGGCTTGTGTTGCTATAAAATAATTGAGAACAGAAACTAACTTGTTTTATGGACATCCATAACATTATATGTAACTATAAGTACAAAAAATACACAAAATAATGTGTTGTTTTTATGAATAAATGAAGAATGGGAAATTGCTCTTGTATACTTCAGGTGTGCTGTTATAGGAAATTACAATGCCCTCCACTAATATTGGCACCCTTGTTAAATATGAGCAAAGAAGGCTGTGAAAAATTGTCTTCATTGTTTAACATTTTGATCTTTTGTTAAAAAAATTCAGAAAAATACTCTGCTCTCATGGATATCAAACAATTGCAAACAAAATACGGGTTTATATAAAAAAAATCTTTGTTAAATATAGGTGTGCAACAATTATTGGCACTCTTTTAGTCAATACTTTGTTCTATTTCCCTTTGCCAAGATAACAGCTCTGAGTCTTCTCCTATAATGCCTGATGAGGTTGGAGAATACATGGCAAGGGAACTGAGACCATTCCTCCATACAGAATCTCTCCAGATCCTTAAAATTTCGAGGTCCATGCTGGTGGATTCTCCTCTTCAGTTCACCTAACAGGTTTTCTATGGGTTTCAAGTCAGTGTAAATTTGCTGTCCCTTCAAAATAACTCAACACACAGCCATTAATGTCTAAGCCGCTGGCAACAAAAGTGAGTACATTAATGGCTGTGTGTTGAGTTATTTTGAGGGGACAGCAAATTTACACTGTTATACAAAGCTGTACACTTACTACTTTACATTGTAGCAAAGTGTCATTTCGTCAGTATTGTCCCATGAAAAGATATAATAAAATATTTACAAAAATGTGAGGGATGTACTCACTTTTGTGAGATACTGTATTTCATTTAATATCTGTTGATATTTGATAGAGTCCATGATGCCATGTATCCTAACAAAATGTCCAGGTCCTCTGACAGAAAAACAGCCCCAAAACTTTAAAGAGCCACCACCATATTTAACCGTGGGCATGAGGTACTTTTCCATATGGCTACCTCTCTGTGTGTGCCAAAACCACCTCTGGTGTTTATTGCCAAAAAGCTCTATTTTGGTTTCATCTGACCATAGAACCCGATCCCATTTGAAGTTCCAGTAGTGTCTGGAAAACTGAAGACGCTTGAGTTTGTTTTTGGATGAGAGTAGAGGCTTTTTTCTTGAAACCCTTCCAAATAACTCGTGGTGATGTAGGTGACTTCGGATTGTAGTTTTGGAGACTTTCTGACCCCAAGACACTTCTGCAATTCTCCAGCTATGATTCTTGGAGATTATTTGGCCACTCAAACCATCCTCTTCACAGTGCGTTGAGACAATTCCAGGTCGATTCATAACATTTACAGTTGACTGGAACTTCTAATTATTGCCCTGATGGTGGAAAGGGGCATTTTCAATGCTTGTGCTTTTTCTTTTTTTTTTTTTCTTATAGGCACTTCCCATTTTGTGAAGCTCAACAACCTTTTGCTGCACATCACAGCTATATTGCTTGGTCTAACCTATTGTTATGAATGACTAAGGGAATTTGGCCTATGTGTTACCTCATATTTATACCCCTGTGAAACAGGAAGTCATGGTTGAACAATGTCCTGTTCTTAGTCACCCAGGTGTACTAAAAAATGTCAAATATCAATGGGAATATACTTCAAATATATTTTCCTCATATGAATTCATAGGGGTGCCAATAATTGTGGCACACATATATTTAACAAATATTTTTTTTTTGATAAACCTGTGTTTTGTTTGCAATTGTTTGATATCCATGAGAGCAGAGTTATCAAAAGGTTAAACAATATAGATAATTTGTCACAGCCTTCTTTGCTAATATTTACCAAGGGTGCCAATATTAGTGGCATAACCCCCTGTTATTGATGATTTTCTTATAACAGGATGTCCCATCCATCCATTTTCTGGATGGATGAATGATTCATTAAACAACAGTTTACACAGAACACCCAAACATAACTCAATACTGGAAAGTAAAGTCTTGTTTATTTACTTTTTAAAATTTTATTTAACTTTTCAATCTTTGAATAACCCCAGACACGATTACAATTCAAGTTCACTTGTAATTTCACATCTTCAACACCAATTTGCTTGTGGTGTATAAAACAATGATGAGTGAAACAGAAACTAAATATCTCAATGCCAAAGAATTGGCTTCTTTTATGCTATCTACAGGCTGACAAAAATGTACCATGGACACTTACACAGAAAACAAACACACAAATGTTTTTTTTTTATTATTATTTTTTTTGTGGAAATGTAACAAAAAGGAAAATGCATTTCACTACAGCACTGAGTCTATCATAGATATAAACAGTGAAGTTAACAGTACTAAAGATGCCAGCAAGATATATGAAATAAATGGTAAATGGTGAATGTAAACCAGCTTGTAATTAAAACAACTCCTGTTGCTTAAAAAGACAGTAGCTGTGAGAGTTGCCAGTTTTTCTTGAATCAGTATAGTTTAATGAAATAGGACAGGGAAAAAAAAATCTGTACTTGTTGACTCACTTACATTTAAATAATGTTCTGGTGGGACATCAACAGCAGTACTACAGCATCCAGTCTGCATTAGCCAGCTTTATAGCTGAAAACAAAACTGAGCAAGATAACATAATCCATTTTTGTTTTTAGTTATATTTCCTTCTTAATGGATCCATAACAACCAAGTATTTAAATATACTGCAGGTTTGATGATATAGTCACTATAATGTCTGTCCAGTTTTTTACTTGCAACTATGTTTTCACAAAAATATGCCTCAATGTTTAAAATCTCTGCTGAATGAAGCACCTTCAACCTTCAAGTATGTTGTGTTCACACTCCTGTTTCTATGCCACACAGAGCGTACGTAGGTCTAATACTTTTACAACACCCATTCATATTTTATTTACAGGAACATCACAGGTTTTTTGCCCTAGTACAGACTAACTTGAATAAAACTTTGAATGAAACAGTCTCTTGATTCAAAATCAATAAGCGTCCATAGTGTTGACAAAAAGACAAGCACAAACATGGTATTAAAAAGGTCACAATAATAACCACCATAGAAAAAGTGTTGACCACAGTGCATTATGTTCTTCTGACAATAAATATACATCTCATTTCTACAGTACCTGAGTGAGGACGCTGAGCACCTTGTGTGAGGCACAGCACCAAGAAGTTAGCACAGTTCCACTTCTTTCTCAAAGATACTCTGAGGAGTTCCACAGGGGTGTGCAGTGGGTCCACTAGCGTTTTTATAGTGCAAATAAAAATGTCCGTTCGCTGGTGGAATTCGTCCTTGATTTTATCAGGAGCTTGTGTCAGTGCTCATATGGTGGTAGCCTTGGTGTTGGCCTAAAGTGTAACCCAAAAGTAATTTGTTAATTTTGGGTATATAGTTATGGAATTAAATTTGTGCCAAAAATATTGAATATAACTTTTCAAGAAATGAACAAAAATATACAATGAGAAAGAGGAAAAACACTCTGAAAATGAAAACAGTGAACTCAGCGGCAAAAATTTAACATGGTCTTCAAATAAACAGCATTCTTTGTTAAGAGTTTTCTAAGCTTCGTCTTCGCTAATCATGGTTTCTGAACGCACTGCCATTCAGAGCTAGTGAGATTTGGATCGACAGTTCTCGAGTCGAGATTTCAGTGGTGCAAATTTTGGAGAGCGTTCTGGATCTCTGTATAGTTATAGTGTTTGTACTTTGTAGTGGAAATTACAGGCAGTATATTAGTTCGTAATTAATACTCGAGTTCACTGTGTTCAGAGTGTTTTTCTTCTTTCTCATTGTATATTTTTGTTCATTTCTTGAAAAGTTATAATACTGTGCAAAAGTTTTAGGCACCCAATTTTTTTTAGTACAAACTTTGTTGTAGATTTTTTAGTTGATGACTTCTACATTATAAAGTCAGTGCAAAAAAAACATTTTAGATTCCCAAACATTAGTTTTCTAGCTCAAAATTAAATGTTACAGAAAAATATTTGTATATCATTAAAAAAAGCAGCATATTACATAAGAGACACTTTTCAGATAGAAAACACAATGAAGGCTGCTGGGTTTTGCTGCAAAAATAAGAAGCGAGTGCAAAGGTCAAAGTCTCCAGAAGAACTGTGGCTGGTTCTGCAAGATGCTCAATAAAACTTCCTTTAGTAGATAATTTCCTTATGAAACTGCACAAATTGTACCGGAGACTACTATTTTTATTTTCATTTTTATTTTTTTGTCACACCAAATATTGACTTTATTTCATTTACTTCTGTTTACTGCTCTTTACTGCTCTATTTTTTTAAATGTAGAAACATTTAATATCATTATTTTGAAGACATCTTTGCTCTACAGCATTTCTTTGCATGTGCCTAAAACTTTTGCACAGTACTGTACGTTCAATACTTTTGGCACAAATTTAATTTCATATATAGTCTGAAGGATTTTTAAACATTTAGACAACATTTTACTGACCTTGCTGGCTGTGGTATAGCAGGTGGAGGCCGTGGTGCAGTTGGGATTGGAATAGAAAGAGCACCAGTGCTTGATGTGTGCACTCCAACTGCTGATGTGCTCCGTGCCAATCTGTAACCTCTAACTGGGGGGTCTGCAGGCAGTGGCTTTTGGGGAGGACTGGGCTTCTCATGGTCCTGTGTACAAAACAAAAAATAATAATGTCCTGTTTTGTAATGTTTTGGAGTGCAGTTAAAGCTTAAACACTACATTTGAAAAGAAAAATTATAATAAAATAGATACATAACCACTAGATGGTGGTATGTTGCTATCTATTACAGGAGCCCTGACTCCTTGCCTTGCATCGTATATCATAATCAAGTTGGAACTGCTGTGTTTGCTTCCTGACCGGCATTTCTAGGGACGAATAAAGAAGTTATCATATGCAGCTAATTTATTCCAAGGGCGAGGTAATGACAGGTGAGGCAACTGCAAGATGATTTGGAAAGACTGTCATTCATGCTGTGTTGTGTATGAATGACAGAAGGACCGTGATTTAAAAAAAAAATATATATATATATATATATATAAAATTAGCCTTATAATTTCTTAAACCATTCATGGAAAATTGGATCAAATATATGGATTTGTTATACATTAGAAACTAATGGGTCTGGTTTTGTGCATTCACTAATCTATTGCTATTTTAGTTGGGCGCAAGCCAGTCATTGTTTCCTGTTCTTGTTGAGTTGCTATTTTCACAGTCAGAGATAAAAGCGCCTGTACCTGATGCACTACAGGTGTAATTTTCAAAATCTGCCGTTGCACTGGTATTTTCAACCTTCTGTTTATCTAAAATTGCATTTCTGTTGCTGGCTGAAAGTACACACAAACTAATCTTAAAACTGTATTTTCCTTCTTTTTTAATTATTTTTTAAAAATTTTTTACAACCTAGCTTTGTGGATGTTCACTATTTATGTAATCCTACTTTAATATAAAAGCTACTCCACCCAACTATAACTAAATACAACCGACTAAACAATTTTATACATAACAAATAATGCAATTTATTTGTGGCTGCTAAGTGCACTTATTAAACATTTTCCAAGCCAGCTATTTCCACTACTAAAAATCTATTAAATGTATTATAAAGAAAATGCCAATACACTGAACACTCTGATAAGCTGATTTGATTGTATTTGACATCAGCACACACTTTCGTTCTACGACAACCCATTTTGTCACAGAAATCTTTCATACACCAATTCCATGATCTTATGCGCTTGCAATATGATCATAAAAATAGTGCCCTAGGTCTTTCTCTGAGCCACTGAGCCTCTCCTGAATGTGAAAGTGATTAATGTTAACCCTGCCTGAGCAGGTCTCTTCCCCAGAGATTGCAAGGTCACCATAGCATTATGGGAGCGGTTAGTCGTGTGTGTTGAGCTGTGAGGCCAATTTGCAGCAGCGCCTAAAGAAATGATCCCATTTTGGGACTCTCACAGTAAACGGTGACTTGGTCAACCAGCCAAGTTAACTGATGTGCTCACATCATTGCTTGCACAAGTGGTTTTGTACTCAAGCTAAGCATGGGATCATCACTACTAACAAGATCATCACTGACCCAGTAATTTTGCTGATGAGTTCTAGGGCATACTCTTAAAAAGGTTTGTTAATATAGCGATATTATTATCAGTCCCTCCAGGATTTAGCGATCACAGAAATGAATGCAAAATCAAGCAAACTCATAGGAGCTTGCAATTTTTCAAAATTACCACAGATTTTCCACAGATTTGGTCCAAGACTAGTCATGTGACATCATTCAACCAAAGCCCTCTTCGATTCACATGCGTCGAACATGACAAAACAGCTAAAAGGACTCATTCACCAACAAACATCACTGCGAAAGACCATGCAAAACACTTTCGTGCAATTGCAATTTTGCCAATTCAAGTAGTTTTCTTCAAAGAAAGCACAAAATACTCTGCAAATTGCATCGCAAATTTAGAAAAAAATTAAATGTTACAGAAAAATGTTTGTATGTCATTAAAGAAAGCAGCATATTACATAAGAGACACTTTTCAGACAAAAACACAATGAAGGCTGCTGGGTTTTGCTGCAAAAAATAAGAAGCGAGTGCGAAAGCGAAAGTGTCAATTACCGGCTAATATCCTTATAAAACTGCACTAATTGTACCGGAGACTACTATTTTTATTTTTATTTTTTTGTCACACCAAATATTGACTTTGTTTCATTTACTACTGTTTACTGCTCTTTATGGTATTTTTTTATTTTTAAATGTAGAAACATTTAATTTCATTATTTTGAAGGCATCATTACTCTACAGCATTTCTTCGCATGTGCCTAAAACTTTTGCACAGTACTGTACATAGATAAGACATTACTGGAATTTAGCATTGTTTATTTAGAGAGCATATTATTATGACTAATGTTTCAGTACAGAAAACCAGAGTCCAATCCCACAGTCTTGGGGGAATGTGGCATTTTCCTGCCACTGGATATACCGTAGCCTCTACACAAACACTCTAAATTCAATAAAAAATAATACTTACAACACAGTGGATGAGAGAAGCAAAAATCAGATTTATTGCACAGAAACAGCAGCCAACATGAGATCAATTCAAATGAGACGTCCCAGGAATGATCCCCTCTACCCTGAGTTCAGTCTCTATTTACACTCTTTTCCCCTCCTTCATATCAAACAATTTCCCATTATGTTTGGTTTTCAGAAAATCTAGCTACCATTAGCTTCAGAAAATCAGGTTTTTCAGCCACCAGTATATCCAAGTTTTTCAAAGTTAGATACACACTCTCTTCCCTGTTCATGCCCCGCCCCTTATAAAAGACCTCTGTGGCCCAATTTACCAAAATGTCTCTCAGCAATCTAGACAAGCAAACCTTTCTCTCCATTCTCTTCTTTGGTTATCATATTAAACTTTTATTCTTCACTTCAATTCTATCTCTCTACATGGGTAAGTGTTGTTTTTATGTATTACAGATTCCGTGCATGATTTTAACATGTTTTTGTGTTTTACACACTACTTAAAGCTCTATTATAATCTAAGTCTTGAGATTACACATTTTTGCTAGGATTCTAAGACTATGCTCACTGCTATAGGATTATGCTTTCATAATGCTTACTGCATGTGTATATATTTATTTACAATACATAAAATATAATATAATATAATATAATATAATATAATATAATATAATATAACACGTGTTGTTTTTCCTCGTTTTCCTAGCCTCTCATGGACGTGCGTTATCAGTGGCGGTTGTTATGGCTTTGTCATGAACTGACCTCGACATGTCCCGAGAGCTCCTCAGCCATGCACACCACCGCACGGCGAAGGGCCTGCTTCCACATCATTCTACTCCCCAATAAACCACACTACGTGTTTACCTGGTCTTCTGTGTTTGTTATTTATATTTTATGCAAATTAATTACCACAGGAAGATGCTTTCTTTATATCCCTTGGGATGTCTTTTAATAAAGTACTTTAAGGCAAGGTAGGATATTCGATACTAACACAGTCACACACTGACCAGTACTTACAAATCAATTCTGCAATGAATCCTAAACTCATTGCTGTTTCTGGGAACCTACTGGGGAGCCCTCACTGATATAACTACAAAACAATCTCTGCACAGTCTCTGAAGTCTTTGGAACAATATTAAATCCAGAAATATATTAAACCTCAGCCTGGCTGACAGCATAGTACCTCTATAGCTCATGCTGCTTGTTTGATTTTTACTTAAAAAAAAGCAGAGGCCCCATGGGTGGGCAGCGGTTACTGCCTCAGCACGATCGTTTGAGTTGGTATGAATGCCATTTGGACAGTGCTGGTCTCAGCTTCCCACACATACTGAGCACTTAAGAGAGTCATTTTAGCTCTTCTGTCATGGCATCGCTGTGTGAACTGCTCACGCTGATTTAAGTCTTAATAAGAGCGTGCTCAGAGAATCAGTAGGAGAGACAGGAGCACCACAGCAGCACAGCTAGTGGGTAAAACCACTTCAAACTCAGAAATGGTTGTTCTTAAATGCGAGATCAAGGCTATGATCATTTGTGTGCAATTTAGGATATTAAAAAAATAATAATAAAAACACCAAATTCTTTATTTCCCACTTTGTATTCACCATCTTCTGATACATGCCATGAGCCTTCACAAACACAAGCTCATAGAAGATCATTATTATGCACGATTATCCTCTAAATATCATTCGTATTACACCATCTGCTCACATTTTGGTTTTTAGTTGACTTTCTACATCAACAGCTGTCAATATTGGAGGAGAAGTTTGCCAAAAATGGCAAAAAGTGTTCTGACTTAAGAATCAATTCTTATAGATCACAGAGCCATATTTCCTGTCTGTCTGTATTCATAATTTTAATGTTTTACAGGTTTGTACTCTTGCCTGTCTGTTGCCAGTGTTCATCCTGTGTATGCCTTTAACCAATTCCTCCTGTTTTGCTGCTTTGATAAAAAAAAAACTACAAAAGCCCTAATAAAGCCACTCAGAATTTTCACCCTCTTGTCTACAACTCCCACGCATTACATTTGCATTCTTCCCCCAGGGAAGCCTTGGAGGCTGGCTATGCATTTATGGCTGTGAAATACATGCCTCATAACACAGCATGCATGTCAATTAGAGACCTACGCTCATGCAGAGCCATGCCACAGTCAGCCTCAAACATCTTAGGACTAGCTTTACTGTACTGTAAGGCTCTCTGTCTGGTTTAAGGAGAATGTACTCCGGTATGCAGCAGAGGTGACTTTCAATTCTTGTAAAAGCAGCAGGCTGAAAAATGCACGGAGATGAAAATATCCATTCCATCCAAGTTGCGAATTTAACTTATGCAAAAAATTGGAAAAATTTGCATAAAACATTTGTGAATAAAGCACCATTTCCATCCCATGTCTTCAAGAGAACAAAGTCGCCACTTCCAGGGAAACTGGCACATCTCGCTTTCTGCCATTTTTACTTTCTGAGCCAAATATCCAATCACATGATTTGTTGAGGAATTTATTCAGTAAATGTGTTTCCATCATAGTTTAGGCGCATGTCTTCTTATTGAATAAAAAAATTATCCACCTCAATTGAGTACATAAAAAATGGAGGCGGATCATTTTTTTATTTGATAAGAAGACATGCACATAAACTAAGTGTTTGATGTGCATTCAAGAGATTTTATTCGCATCTGGTGTTTCCATCCAGTGTTTTTTTTAATGCAATATCCCAAAATTTGCATTAAAATATATGGATTTAAACATAGCTATTGACTAATTAAAAAGAGCTTTTAGTAAGGCTATAACCTACATAAAGGTAGCTAGTTTGCTATACCTATGCTAAATTAAATGATGATGGTATTCTGGCTGATTTCTAGCCCCTGGCCTATGAATATTTGCAGTGTTGTTCTTTTAAATCTTGGTAGTAACATAAATAATAATTTTATATACAGTATGTCCGACAATAAACTACTGAAGCTTCTGCTACTGCTGTGAATAGATGAGGAGAGAACTGTACACAAGTAGACTATTTTTTATTTTTATTTTGGTATATTCAATGTTGAATACACTAAAATAAAAAAAATAAAAAAAATAAAAAAAAAAACATTAAGCATTAATTTGTTTTAGAACTGCTGGGGGCCTTTCTGCATTCTCAGTTCTATAAAACAACTGGGCACTTCAAAATTTCATAGTTGCATAGGGATAAACAATAATTGTCAGAAACATTAGACCATGGTGTGCAGCAGCAGTATTTCCACGAGGTGAGTTCCTTTCAAAAATGCAAATGAACCTTGTGCTGACATAATTTATCTTTATTAACTATTAACACTTGCGTATTTAGCATTTTAAGCTCCCTGAGCACGACAGGTGACAGAATGGCAACTGCTATTGGCTGTGTCCTGTGTACATCCACCTTGAGCCAGTTGTGTGTACAGTGTCTACAGTGCTGCATATAAATATAAAACTTTCATGCTTCAGTGCATGTGAGAACTCACCTGATTGGCCATGAAGACTGGCTGCCGTGGGAGGGTAAAGAAAGGAGATGCTCTCACGGGAGACTGAGTGTGTCTGGGCAGAGGCCTGTGGGGAGGAACGGGGGGCGGATCCTGTAGACCAGCAGCCACACCCAGACTCAGAGTTATAGGAATGGGGTGGCTGATGTGGAGGGGTTGGCACTGAGCGGGACAGTGCGGAAACCGTCGCAGACTGTGAGGGTGGAATGTAGGAGGAGGCAGAAGAGGCTCGGCACTGAGATGACAGGGCTAAAGACAGAGAATGAGGCCATGAGAAAGAGATGGAGAGGGTGGGGGGAAGAATCTGATGAATGCTATACTTCATGAGCTTTTCTGTTATGCCATGTACAGTCATCTCTCTGTATAGTTCATTTGAACTTTGCTTTCTTATGCTTAACCTTTGTGTTTGCCTCTGCAACAGTCAATAATACCTCAACATGCACTTCAACTGCTTTGTGTATGAATGAGTCAGCACACATTTTATCTGTCTCTCTGTCAGCCATGCACACATGAATATGACGTATCATATTGTACCACACTGCTATTTAATCAGACACATGCAGAAAAAAAAAAACATTCTAGGGCAGGAGTATTCAACTCAAATTTGTAAAGGTCCAGTTACACGAAATGACTTGCTTGAAAAAGTTTGCATAACCCTTTATTGCATGGTGTTGCCAACAATTAATTTATCTCCAATTTTTTGATAGGCAATAATACAAAACTATTATTTTCCTATGTAACTGGAAAACTCTGCAACCTATAATCTGGAAAATGCAGTTATTGGAATTGTAATCTCATACATTTTGTGTTATTTTTGACTACATGATACTTTCCACCATTGCACACTGTTGCCTTATGGCAACAATGTGCTGACAATTTTTTTTCACAATTAAAAAAAAATATTTTTTTTAAAATTACTTGAACTAATTGAAGTAATAAAAATCCATAAAAACACACACACACACACACACACACATATATATATATATATATATATATATATATATATATATATATATATATATATATATATATATATATATATATATATATATATATATATATAGTATCTCACAAAAGTGAGTACACCCCTCACATTTTTGTAAGTATTTTATTATATCTTTTCATGGGACAACACTGATGAAATGACACTTTGCTACAATGTAAAGTAGTGAGTGTACAGCTTGTATAACAGTGTAAATTTGCTGTCCCCTCAAAATAACTCAACACACAGCCATTAATGTCTAAACCGCTGGCAACAAAAGTGAGTACACACCTAAGTGAAAATGTCCAAATTGGGCCCAATTAGCCATTTTCCCTCCCCGGTGTCATGTGACTTGTTAGTGTTACAAGGTTTCAGGTGTGAATGGGGAGCAGGTGTGTTAAGTTTGGTGTTATTGCTCTCACACTCTCTCATACTGGTCACTGGAAGTTCAACATGGCACCTCATGGCAAAGAACTCTGAGGATCTGAAAAAAAGAATTGGTGCTCTACATAAAGATGGCCTAGGCTATAAGAAGATTGCCAACACCCTGAAACTGAGCTGCAGCACGGTGGCCAAGACCATACAGCGGTTTAACAGGACAGGCTCCACTCAGAACAGGCCTCGCCATGGTCGACCAAAGAAGTTGAGTGCACGTGCTCAGCATTATATCCAAAGGTTGGCTTTGCAGAATAGATGTATGAGTGCTGCCAGTATTGCTACAGAGGTTGAAGGGGTGGGGGGGTCTGCCTGTCAGTGCTCAGACCATACGCCGCACACTGCATCAAATTGGTCTGCATGGCTGTCATCCCAGAAGGAAGCCTCTTCTAAAGATGATGCAAAAGAAATCCCGCAAACAGTTTGCTGAAGACAAGCAGACTGAGGACATGGATTACTGGAACCATGTCCTGTGGTCTGATGAGACCAAGATAAACTTATTTGGTTCAGATGGTGTCAAGCGTGTGTGGCGGCAACCAGTTGAGGAGTACAAAGACAAGTGTGTCTTGCCTACAGTCAAGTATGGTGGTGGGAGTGTCATGGTCTGGGGCTGCATGAGTGCTGCCGACACTGGGGAGTGTACTTTGACATGTACTGTGATATACTGAAGCAGAGAATGATCCCCTCCCTTCGGAAACTGGGCCGCAGGGCAGTATTCCAACGTGATAATGACCCCAAACACACCTCCAAGACGACCACTGCCTTGCTAAAGAAGCTGAGGGTAAAGGTGATGGACTGGCCAAACATGTCTCCAGACCTAAACCCTATTGAGCATCTGTGGGCATCCTCAAACGGAAGGTGGAGGAGCGCAAGGTCTCTAACATCCACCAGCTCTGTGATGTCGTCATGGGGGAGTGGAAGAGGACTCCAGTGGCAACCTGTGAAGCTCTGGTGAACTCCATGCCCAACAGGGTTAAGGCAGTGCTGGAAAATAATGGTGGCCACACAAAATATTGACACTTTGGGCCCAATTTGGACATTTTCACTTAGGGGTGTACTCACTTTTGTTGCCAGCGATTTAGACATTAATGGCTGTGTGTTGAGTTATTTTGAGGGGACAGCAAATTTACACTGTTATACAAGCTGTACACTCACTACTTTACATTGTAGCAAAGTGTCATTTCGTCAGTGTTGTCCCATGAAAAGATATAATAAAATATTTACAAAAATGTGAGGGGTGTACTCACTTTTGTGAGATACTGTATATGTAATAATACATGCTGTAGAGGGATAAGCATCTAACATGACTGAAAGGTGACACTAGTTACCTTAACCATTCGTGATTAGTTTATGGCTATAAATAAAGCAATTTGAAGTGGTTATGTTTTGTTTTGTAGTGACGCTTCATGTTACCACTTTTGAATAGAGGCAATGACTCTGAATAAATGATACACAAGGAGAATAAACACATTCTTTTCTGTCCATTTGTCTTTCAACTTTCTATTTTAGTCACTGACTTAAAAAAAAATAGTTTATGAAAGTCTGACAAATCTCTCTTTTCTGTTCTAATATCTCTAGCCCTGTAGCTAGTCTCTGGTCCAATGAGCTGCCTTCAGCTAAATAATTTACATAAATGCATGTGATAGCATTAGCAACAAAAATCTGCTACAGAAGCCACAATGATTCATTTTTAGAAAATCAGAGAGAAACCCATATTTAAGTATGCTATGTTCATAAAAACAAATTGTTATTTTTTATGATATTTCTATCTATTTTACAGTGAATTGAACTAGAGGTGTTAAATCATTAAGATGAAACTGGTATTTGTGTGCATCAGTGTATGAGTGTGTATGGATACATGTAGAGAATTAATCCTACATACCTTATCTAACCTACAGTTAGCAGTTCTAGATGGGGATTTGTGTTGGGGAGAGCCTCTGTACACAGGATGTGAGTGTGATGGACTGGCCGTTCTTCTCCATCCCACTGATCTACAGAAGAACATAAAAAGGACAGAAACTGTAAGAGTAACCACCTTGATCCCCGTAAGCCGCCCCCCCCACCCCTCCCACCCCTCCCCACCCCTCCCACACACATACATACCCCACCCCCCACACACGCACATTTTTATTGTGTTATAACCTGGAAGTGGAATGGACTTGGAATTATGAATTTTAACATTTGCACAACATATCAATATGGCAATTGCAGCTTCAAGTCTTCTGGGATATATCTCCATCAGCTTTGCACATCTGGATTTTGATATTTTTGCCCCTTCTTCTTGGCAAAATTACTCAGGCTCTGTCAGATTACATAGACTTTGAATGGGCTATAGTAACTCATTCAGATTCTTGGTTTTAAAACACTACATGGTAGCTTTGGCAGTATGCTTAGGGTCATTGTCCTGTTGGAAGGGGAACCTACTCCCCAGTTTCAAGTCTCCTGCAAACTGGGTCAGGTTCTTCTAGAATTTCTTTGTATGTGGCTCCATCTATCTTGGCCCTCAACAATGACTGTTTTCCCAGCCCCCACTGATTAAAAGTATCCCCACAACATGATACTACCACCACCATGTTTCTCTGCGGGGATAGCTTCATGACATATTATCCCAATTCCATTTCAGATCCAGGTTGTAACATTACAAAATGTGGGCTGTGGTATATTATGCAAAATGTTACACCTCGATACACCTTTTGCAGTGTTTCTTGCCCTACCTGAGCTTCTGAATCGTGCTCTTCTTATTAGTAAAGAGCAGCTGGAGCAGAGTCTTCCTCTTCAAGCAGATGAGCAAGCCAGCCGCAAACAGGCAGAACATGGTGACCAGCACACCTGTGGTGATGGCCCGACTATCAGCTGACATCACATAGGACAATACACACATTAATACACACACACGCACATCTAAGGTACAGCACAGCACAGAGGGGAGACACACAGATAGCAACCAGTCAAAGGTGGTTCAAAACTCGACTACAGTCGTTCATTGTCATTTTCTGACATCAAGAATCTCAGTTATTTAAATACTCTAATTCAAAGGCTGGCCTTGTACATCAGTGCAAGAAAGTCAGTGACAATTTTGCACTGGACCTCTAACAGACCTGCCTTTGTTCAGGGGTTTTGCCATAACTAACTCTAGTCCCTTGTGTTTGAATAAAAAATGAAAGACGTAAGAATATGAGACTTTTACACACAGTAATACAGGTATGAGATTCAAGGGGATTAGTGGAATATTCTGGTGTTTTTTCTCTATCTCTGTCTCAATCATCTGTATTCTAGGGGTGAATTTTGACACATTTCTCTGTACCGAGAAAAGAACAAAAGGTTATTGACTGCCACAACAATTGCTCTTAAAATTCGATTATAAGTTTCACGTAAACTGATTTACAGTTCTTTTCCCAGTACAGAGTAATGCGTCAGAATTTACTTGAGGTTTGAAAAACACTGAAATATTCCTCTAATTCTTATCTGTGTTGTAACTCTAATCTGTGCCAATGACACATTACATTAGATTAGCTTGGATAAAAGAAGAACTTATTCATTGACCATGCCTGAGCATTAGTTTATGCAATTGTATTTGATATCTAAAAGCTGCCAAGTTAAATTAAATTATGGCTACAGCTTTTGCCAAATTGTCAAACATAAAAGTCTCACATGTTCCTTGTTAAAAATAGTCACTCATCAATCAAAGACAGCACAGTGAAAAGAACAGGCCTATTTCTCATATTATACCCTATTATTAATCATTACTGGCACAAATGAATATTATTAATATACTGATGATTTACAATGGTAAGGTCAGTGGTGGACTGATTTTCAAGTCACAGTTAGTTTGCACAAAAAATAGTCCTCAGTGTCTCTTGACTTATTTTTAGTTTTGCAGATACAAAAACATTACATGCTGAGAGAGCAAAACTGAACTTTAAGCATGTCTATATATACAGTACTGTGCAAAAGTTTTAGGCACGTGCAAAGAAATGCTGTAGAGCAAAGATGCCTTCAAAATAATGAAATGAAATGTTTCTACATAAAAAAAATACGGTAAAGAGCAGTAAACAGTAGTAAATGAAACAAAGTCAATATTTGTTGTAACAAAAAAATAAAAATAGTCTCCGGTACAATTTGTGCAGTTTTATAAGGAAATGAACTGGTCAGTTTTATTGCAGAACCAGACACAGTTCTTCTGGAGACTTTGACTTTTGCACTTGCTTCTTATTTTTGCAGCAAAACCCAGCAGCCTTCATTGTGTTTTTTGTTTGAAAAGTAGTCTCTTACCTAATATGCTGCTTTCTTTAATGACATACAAACATTTTTCTGTAACATTTAATTTTGTGCTAGAAAACTAATGTTTGGGAATCTTTTGCACAGTAATATATATATATATATATATATATATATATATATATATATATATATATATATATATATATATATATATATATATATATATTACTTCATCAATGAATCTTATTTCATGTACAAATGTAGGACTTTTTACAACACTGCAAACATTCCTGGTAAAATATTTATCAGGTTCGATGAATAAACATGAGAATTATAATGCTTACTTAGAGTTTCTTGAGTTACATATAGGGAGGCATGAACTTGAAAAGGCTGGATCTGTATTGGATCAGATTTAATTTATTTTTCTCATCCAGTGACTTATTTCATGCCGTGAAATTGTGTGGTGTCTACTGACATGGCGCATTTCTCTCATTGAACATAAAACACACCAACTACACCATCAGTCATCTGCTGTTTCACATAACATTTAACAACAGAAGCTTGCAGACAGTTGCCTTTGATTACTAAGAATCAGATCAGTATTAGGTTTGAATTCTTACAGCTCTATTATTGGGTTTGAAAATGAAAAAAAAAAGGCAGTGCATGTTGCATATTGTGTATAGGATGCGTATAACAACTGTTCATTACTCTACCTGCCAATCTCATTGGTCCACTGTCCACGCTGCCACCAAACCCAGTCATCTCACAGAATGGCGGTGCCCAATGAGCTTCACAGTGGCAGTTTTTCTTATTATTACAGACCTGCAAACACAAAGCAGACTGGAGTTAAAGCAAAAAAATCCACCTTGAAAAACTAGCACATCAGTTTTTATAACCACTGTGTGACAAAAGATTTATTTTCTGATTAAATTCTGGGTCATATAGCTGCATTATATTCTGGAACTTGGAGTCCAGCATTTGCTGTCTCCACTACTTCTATGCTGGGTTCCTCATTAATATGACCCCAGGAATGAGGGAAGGCATTTTACATCGGGTGTGCTGGAATTTTATGCATGAATTTTCAACTTTTCACTAATCAACTTGCTGCTACTTTCGCTGTTAAGTCAAATGTTCATTGGAAAGACTGAACAGTGACATGATCACATTCTACCTGTAAAGAATAAACACAGTGGTGTTATTTTCCCATACTGTCCATGAAGAACCACTCTAAGGACTGATGAAGTACAGTGCTGTGAAAAAGTATTTGCCTCATCCTGATTTCTTCTGTTTTTGTGTATATCTCATACTAAATAGTTTTAGATCTTCAAACGAAAGACAACATAAAACAAAAGTAACTTGAATAAACACACAATACAGTTTTAATTTTTTTTAACTTTTTATTTTTTAAAAGCAAAAAAAAGTTATCCAACACCTATCACCAATGCGAAAAACGAATTCCCTCCTTAAACTTAAAATCTAGTTGTGCCACCTTTAGCAGCAATAACTGCAACCAAACACTTCTGTTAACCGGAGATCAGTCTTTCACTTACTTCTAGGACTAGGACTTACTCCTATGCTTTGGATTATTGTCTTACTGCATAATCCATTTGCGCTTGAGTTTCAACTTACAGACTGAAGACCGGACATTCTCCTTTAGGATTTTCCGGTAGAGAGCAGAATTCATGTTTTCCTCAATTATTGTAAGTTGCCAAGGCCCTGAAGCAGCAAAGCATCCCCACACCATCACACTTCCACCACCATGCTTGACCGTAGGTATGATGTTCTTTTTGTGGAATTCAGTGTTTGGTTTATGGCAGATGTAACGGGATCCCTATCTTCCAAACAGCTCCACTTTCGACTCATCAATCCACAGAACATTCTCCCAAAAGGTTTGAAGATCATCAAATTGTGTTTTGGCAAAATTCAGACAAGCCTTAATGTTCTTCTGGGTTAGCAGTGGTTTTCACCTTGCCATTCTTCCATGGATGCCATTTTTGCCCAGTGTCTTTCTGAAAGTGGAGTCATGAACAGTGACCTTTATAGATGCAAGAGGGGCCTGTAGGTCCTTTGATGTTGTCCTTGGCTCTTTTGTGACTTGCTGGATGAGTAGTTGCTGTGCTCTTGGAGGAATTCTGGAAGGTCTGCCTCTTCTGCGAAGGTTCACTACTGTGCTGAGTTTTTCCATTTGGAAAGAATGGCTCTCAATGTGGTTCTTTGGAGTCCCAGAGCCTTTGAAATAGCTTTGTAACCCTTCCCAGACTGATGTATTTCAATCACCTTCTTCCTCATCATTTCTGGAATTTCTTTCAATTTTGGCATGGTGTGTTACTGGCTAAGACCTTTTAACCAACTTCATGCTGTTGAAAAAGTTCTATTTAAGTGTTGATTTGATTGAACAGGGTTTGCAGTAATCAGGCCTGGTTGCGTCTAGTCCAGCTGAACCCCATTATGAATGCAGTTTCATAGATTTGGGGAATTAGTAACTATGGGGGCAAATACATTTTCACACAGGCCCAGTTGGTATTGGATAATTTTTTTGCTTCAATAAATAACATTATCATTTAAAAGTTGTATTTTGTTTTTACTCAGGTTGTCTTTGTTTTATCTTCAATTTTGTTTTAACCTCTGAAACAATTTAGTATGAGATGTACACAAAAACAAGAAATCAGGATGGGGGAAATACTTTTTTCACAGCACTGTATGAACATCTGCATCGACATAAAAGTGCAAATCAGTGTATTCCATTGCATTAGATGTGTGTTTTCAGAACGTCATGCATTTCCTTGGTCATGCTGAGAGGCTTAGGAGCGGCCAGTGATGTTTAAAACATACAGAGGACAGGTCACTCTTCACCTCAGGCTTCAGTGAGGATCCTGGGGGTTTCAGGAGGTAATGGGTCTCAGCTGTCTTTGTGTGTGTGTGTGTGTGTGTGTGTGTGTGTGTGTGTGTGTGTGTGTGTGTGTGTGTGTGTGTGTGTGTGTGTGTGAAATATCAGGACCAGTATGTCCTGATTATGCAGGAAAACAAGCAAAAAACAGACTGATAACTTACCATGTCAGGACCAGCAAGATAGTTTTTATAAACGTGATGCGCTTCTTTTTCAAAACTAAAAGGGTAAAACCAGGGGGAGCTACTTTCCAAAAGTGCATAATTTCCTTTATCTCCTTTTTATGGACACACACTCACACATATCTGGACTATTTCATCGTATCACTCATTCCAACAGCACACACACTCCAAATTGGAACATTTTCTCTGCTCTGTATTGTCCTGTACTGTTGTACTATTGTACTGTTGGGCACTTTATATCTTATGTGCCTCTTGCACTTTGTGAACTTGCAATTAAGAATTTCACTGCAAGAATTACACTCTGTATACTGTAGCTCTTTATACAGTCCCCTCCAAAACTATTGGAATGGCAAGGCCAATTCATTTGTTTGTGCTGTACACCAAAGACATTTGGGTTTGAGGTCAAAAGATGGCTACGAGATGAGAGTTTAGAATTTCAGCTTTTATTTCCTGGTATTTACATCTAGATGTGTTACACAGCATAAAACATAGAACCTTTTGTATCAGAACACCCAATTTTTAGGCAAGCCAAAGTATAGGAACAGATAAGTCTTGAAGTAAATTAAAGTAAATAACACTTAATATTTGTTTGTATATCCCTTGCTTGCAACAACTGCATCAAGCCTGCGACTCACTGACATCATCAAATTGTTGAATTCTTATTTTGTGATGCTTTTCCAGGCTTTTACCACAGCCTCTTTCAGTTGTTGTTTGTTTCAGAGGATTTCTTCCTTCAGTCCCCTCTTCAGGAGGTGAAATACATGCTCAATTTGGGTTAACGTCTGGTGATTAACTTGGCCAGTCTAAAACCTTCCACTTTCCCCCCTGATAAAGTCCTTTTTTGAGTTGGCAGTGTGTTTTGGATCATTGTCTTGCTAAATGATAAAGTTCCTCCCAATTACTTTGGATGCATTTCTCTGTAAACTGGCAGACAAAATGTTCCTGTAAGCTTCTGAATTAATTCTTATCATCAACAAGGATTAATGAGCCTGTTCCAGAAGCAGTCATGCAAGCCCAAGCCATGACACTACCTCCACCATTTTTCACAGATGAGGATGTACAGTATGTTTTGGATCATGAGCAGATCCTTTCTCTCTCCACTCATTGGCCTTTCCATCACATTGGTAGAGGTTAATTATGGTCCCAGAACTTTTGTGGCTCATCTCTGTATTTCTTTGCGAATTCTAGTCTGGCTTTCCAATTCTTACTGCTGATGAGTGGTTTGCATCTTGTGGTATGGCCTCTATATTTCTGCTCACAAAGTTTTCTTCGAACGATGGATTGTGATGCCTTCACCCCTGCCCTGTGGAGGTTGTTGGTGATGTCACTGACTTAAGTTTTTGGGTTTTTCTTCACAGCTCTCATAACGTTTCTGTCACCAGATGATGTTGTTTTCCTTGGCCGACCCATTCAGTGTCTGTTGCTCAGTACACCACTGGTTTCTTTCTTTTTCATGACATTCCAAATTGGCGTATCAGCTATGCCCAATGTTTGCGCTGATTGATTTTCCCTCTTTTCTCAGATTCAAAATGGCTTGCTTTTCTCCAATAGACTCTCTGGTCTTCATGTTGGCTTATCATTTTTAACAACAAATGCAGTCTTCACAGGTGAAACTGAAGGCTAAACCCTAGAGTAGATGTTCAGAGCTATTTATTGTTTAAGCAATCAATCTAAAGGACACACCTGGGTAACAAGAAACACCTATCAGTCACATGTTCCATTATTTTTGCTGGCCTACAAATTAGGTGGTCTGATCCATACTCTCTTCTCGTATTCATCTTTTGATCTCAAACCCAAATGTCTTCAGTCTACAGCAAAAACAATTGAATTGGCATTACTGTTCCAACAGTTTCAGAGGGGACTAAATAACACTGAAATCTCAGAGTCAGGGGAAAAACCCCCAAAAGTGTGTGGGTACATGTGTGTCAGTGCCTAGAGGAATGATAAGTTATGAGAGTTAAGGGAAGTAGACACTCCCTAACACGTACAACGCACACGCACACATGCATGCACGTACACACACACACACACACACACACACACACACACACACACACACACACACACACACACACACACTTTTCTATGTCTGAGGAAAAGCACTACTCATTAGCTAGGAGCAGTGAGCTTGATTGAGGATTCAGTGATAAAAAAACACAGACACTCTAACATCATTATGTCCTGGTGTCCACTGGTCCATACCAACAGCATGATCAGGGAGCGTAACACGTCAAGATCAGCTTTCAGTTTGTTTCAACTGCTACACTCCATCCCATCACGCATCACTAATCATAACCAACACTAATTCCCTCTGTCAACAAAATTCCATTTGTTCAAACACAACACAAAGAAACAACAAAAAAGTTGCTAGAACATCCTGGAAAGTGTCTTATCTGTCTCAGCTTATGGACAGAAAACACAGAATTTCTAAGAATCTTTCCATCTTTGACACTGAGCATGTGCCTGCTTTTCAGAGTGGAATAAGAAGTAATAAATAAAACCGTATGTAAATAAAAAAATCCCCAGGGGGATTGTGGGATGTGTATGACAGTGCAGGGGCGGATCTTGGCCAGGATGTATAGTATTCACATTTCAGTGCTTTGCTGGCAAACATGGTGTACATCTGAGCCAAATGATGATGAATGGTGCTTTAAGTAGAACATAAATAAAGCTATTAAATATGAGTGCTTTAACTGTAGTGGGGGAATGAAGACTGATTTAAAGTTAACACAGCAGCTGCCGGAAGCTGCTGGAGCATGTGGTTCTAACTGGGAAGCAATAATATCAGGTGCAGCTCTGATCTGTTATTGGTTGTATGATGCAGAACATTTTACTGTAGTGAGCAGAACGATGAGAAGTTTCACTGAGCAGATTAAAGTGCCATGTTTTAAAGGGAAATCATAGTAATTTTTTTTGTCAACTTGTTCCTACCTGGCAAACTGATGTCATGAGTGGGGCTTCACTGGTCCATAGCTAAATATGTGTGCAGTTGTTAAAAACACTTCATCAGCATTTTATTTTATTGAAATAGCAGCCCAGGGTTTTGGGATCATCTACATTTACTACTGAAGTACACTGGAGTTACCCAATTTGGTCACCTGCCAGTTCCCACCCACTAGTCAGCTCCCCTGGGAGCTTCACTGGGGAAGGTGAAGGCTAACACGTCCTCTGAGATATCTTTTCAAACTGTTGGTCATGCTACAATCCCTATTCCAAAAAAGTTGTGACACTGTGTAAAATGTAATTAAAAACACAATTCAATGATTTGCAAATCTCATAAACCCATATGTTATTCACAATAGAACATAGAAAACATATCAAATGTTTAAACTGAGGAAATGTACCATTGTAAGAAAAAAATAAGGCAATTTTGAATTTGATGGCAACAACACGTCTCAAAAAAGTTTGGATGGGGGCAATAAAGGCTGGAAAAGTATGTGTTACAAAGACACAGCTGGAGGTTAATTGGCAACAGGTCAGTAACATGATTAAGTATAAAAAGAGTATCTTAGAGAGGCAGAATCTCTCAGAAGTAAAGATGGGCAGAGGTTCACCAATCTGTGAAAAACTGTGTCTACAATTTGTGGAACAATTTCAGAATAATGTTCCTCAATGTAAAATTGTGAAGACTATGAATATCTCATCATCTACAGTACATAATATCATCAAAAGATTCCAAGAACTTGGAGAAATCTCTGTGCACAATGGACAAGGGTGAAAATCAATATTGAATGCCCGTGATCTTCGGGCCCTCAGGCGGCACTGCATTAAATACAGGCATGATTGTGTAATGGACATCACTGCATGATTTCCTCAGTTTAAACATTTGATATGTTTTCTATGTTCTATTATGAATAACATATGGGTTTATGAGATTGTGTTTTTATTTACATTTTACACAGCATCCCAACTTTTTTGGAATTGGGATTGTATATCATGGCATGCTATCTGCACCCTTCCATATGCATGAGCTTGCAGACGCCCATGATTGGCTAGTACTGCTGTGATTGACAGAGGAGAGAGATGAGAGAGAGAGAGAGAGAGAGAGAGTACATCATCCCTCCCACCCAGAGAGCATGAACTTTTGTCCATAGATGGCTATAGCATCATCTGGATTCAAACTCCCAATCTCTGGACAATAGGCGGAATGATTTTCTGTGATTTCTTCTGTTTTTGTGTATATCTCATACTAAATAGTTTTAGATCTTCAAACAAAATACAACATAAAACAAAGGCAACCTGAGTAAACACACAACACAGTTTTTATTGATGTATTTTTTTTATTTAAGCAAAAAAGTTATTCAACACGTATCACCCATGTGAAAAACTAATTGCCCCCTTAAACTTGAAATCTGGTTGTGCCACCTTTAGCAGCAATAACTGCAACCAATAACTGGAGATCAGTCTTTCACAGCACTGTGGTGGAATCTTGGCACACTCTTCTTTGCACTCTTAACTGCTTTAGTTCAGCCACACTGGAGGGTTTTTGAGCATGAACTGCCTGTTTAAGGTCCTGCCACAGCATCTCAATTGGTTCAAGTCTAACCTTTGACTAGGCCACTCCAAAACTTTAATTTTGTTTTTTTTGAGCTATTCAGAGGTGAACTTATTCCTATGCTTTGGATCATTGTCTTGCTGCATAATCCATTTGTGCTTGAGTTTCAACTTACAGACTGAAGACCAGATATTCTCCTTTAAGATTTTCTGGTAGAGAGCAGAATTCATGTTTCCCTCAATTATTGCAAGTTGCCAAGGCCCTGAAGCAGCAAAGCATCCCCACACCATCACACTTCCACCACCATGCTTGACCGTAGGTATGATGTTCCTTTTGTGGAATTCGGTGTTTGGTTTACACCAGATGTAACGGAACCCCTGTCTTCCAAACAGTTCCACTTTTGACTCATCAATCCAAAGAACATTTTCCCAAAAGGTTTGAGGATAACCAAGGTGTGTTTTGGCAAAATTCTGATGAGCCTTAAAGTTCTTCTGGGTTAGCAGTGGTTTTCTCCTCATCACACTTCCATGGATGCCTTTTTTGCCCAGTATCTTTCTGATAGTGGAGTCATGAACAGTGACCTTTACTGATGCAAGAGAGGCCTGTAGTTCCTTTGATGTTGTCCTTGGCTTTTTTGTGACTTCCTGCATGAGTAGTTGCTGTGCTCTTGGAGGAATTTTGGAAGGTCGGCCACTTCTGGGAATGTTCACAACTGTGCCAAGTTTTTCCATTTGGAGATAATGGCTCTCACTGTGGTCCTTTGGAGTCCCAGAGCCTTTGAAATACAGTGCCCTCCACTAATATTGGCACCCTTGGTAAATATGAGCAAAGTAGGCTGTGAAAGATTGTCTAAATTGTTTAACCTTTTGATCTTTTGTTTAAAAAATTCACAAAAATACTCTGCTCTCATAGATATCAAACAACTGCAAACAAAACACAGGTTTATAAAAAAAAAAAAAAAAATGTTAAATATAGGTGTGCAACAGTTATTGCCACCCTTTTAGTCAATACTTTGTGCTACCTCCCTTTGCCAGGATAACAGCTCTGAGTCTTCTCCTACAATGCCTGATGAGGTTGGAGAATACATGGCAAGGGATCTGAGACCATTCCTCCATACAGAATCTCTCCAGATCCTTCAAATTTCGAGATGGACTCTCCTCTTCAGTTCACCCCACAGGTTTTCTATGGGTTTCAAGTCAGGGGACTAGGATGGCAGGACCTTGATTTTGTGGTCAGTAAACCATTTTTGTGTTGATTTTGATGTATGTTTTGGATAATTGTCCTGCTGGAAGATTCAACCACGACCCATTTTAAGCTTTCTGGCAGAGGCAGTCAGGTTTTCATTTAATATCTTTTGATATTTGAGTCCATGATGCCATTTATCCTAACAAAATGTCCAAGTCCTCTGGTAAAAAAAACAGCCCCAAAACATTAATGAGCCACGACCATATTTAACCGTGGGCATGAGGTACTTTTCCATATGGCTACCTCTCTGTGTGCGCCAAAACCACCTCTGGTGTTTATTGCCAAAAAGCTCTATTTTGGTTTCATCTGACCATAGAACCCGATCCCATTTGAAGTTCCAGTAGTGTCTTGCAAACTGAAGATGCTTGAGTTTGTTTTTGGATAAGAGTAGAGGCTTTTTTCTTGAAACCCTTCCAAACAACTTGTGGTGATGTAGGTGACTTTGGATTGTAGTTTTGGAGATTTTCTGACCCCAAGAAGCAACTAACTTCTGCAATTCTCCAGCTGTGATCCTTGCAGATTTTTTGCCACTCGAACCATCCTCTTCACAGCGCGTTGAGACAATATAGACAAACATCCATTTCCAGGTTGATTAATAACATTTCCAGTTGACTGGAACTTCTTAATTATTGCCCTGATTGTGGAAATGGGCATTTTCAATGCTTGTGCTATTCTTATAGCCACTTCCCATTTTGTGAAGCTCAACAACCTTTTGCCGCACATCACAGCTATATTCCTGGGTCTTACCCATTGTTATGAAAGGCTAAGCGAATTTGGCCTATGTGTTACCTCATATTTATATCCCTGTGAAACATGAAGTCATGGTTGAACAATTTCCTGTTTCTAGTCACCCAGGTTTACAAAAGAATGTAAAATATCAATGGGAATATACTTCAAATATATTTTTCTCATATGAATTCATAGGGGTGCCAATAATTGTTACACATCTATATTTAACAAAGTTTTTTTTTTGATAAACCTGTGTTGTGTTTGCAATTGTTTGATATCCATGAGAGCAGAGTATTTTTGTGAATTTTTCTGAACAAAATATCAAAAGGTTGAACAATAAAGACAAATTTTCACAGCCTTCTTTGCTCATATTTACCAAGGGTGCCAATATTAGTGGAGGGCACTGTAGCTTTGTACTCTTTCCCAGACTGATGTATTTCAATCACTTTCTTCCTCATCATTTCTAGAATTTCTTTCAACTGTGTTACTGGGTAAGACCTTTTAACCAATTTCATGGTGTTGAAAAAGTTCTACTTAAGTGTTGATTTGATTGAACAGGGTTTGCAGTAATCAGGCCTGGCTGCGTGTAGTCCAGCTGAACCCCATTATGAATGCAGTTTCATAGATTTGGGGAATTAGTAACTACAGGACAAATACATTTTCACACAGGCCCAGTTGGTATTGGATAACTTTTTGCGTCAATAAATAACATTATTATTTAAAAACTATATTTTCTGTTTACTCGGGTTGCCTTTGTTTTATCTTAGATTTTGTTTTAATTTCTGAAAGAACGTAGTATGAGATATACACAAAAACAGAAGAAACCAGTGAATTTTTTTCACAGCACTGTAAGTCCCTGGATAAGTTGTTACTATAGATATAAGACTGTAATAACACAACAATATAAATAATATAAAAGAACACTATAAATCACAAGCGCTTTAATATAAACCTTGATGCACTATTGTCAAACCTGCTGTTAGAAAATTAATCTTCTAACTAATCAGAATTGAGCATTCAAAAGCTCTGTGATATAATATATTTTATGAAAGGTTCATGTTTTGAAACATACAGTACAGATGAGTCCAAAATTTGCATATTCTTATTTCAAAATGATGATATTTAATGTGAGTTTTACAGATTACCACTAATAACCAAACTCGTCAAGTGGATGTTAAGATATGTTTGTTTCAGATTTTTGTGAAAGTCTCTGTCATTTCCCCGGGTACTATGAGGAGAAGAAGGCTGGAGACGAAGAGGAAGCAAAGTCTCCAGAAGAGCTCCAGCCTGAGGCCCACGCGGCGGCCTCCCCTGCTGAGCTCCAGCCAGATGTCGACATGGTGGCTTCCCCTGCAGAGCTCCCTCTAGAGGCCTCCCACGACTTGCTCACACCCGAGGCTGACGATGCGGCTTCCCCTGCCAAGCTCCAGCCTGAGGCCGACTATATGGCCTACCCTGCAGAGCTCCCTCCAGAGGCCAATGACGTGGCCTCCCCTGCCGAGCTCCAGCCAGATGCCGACATGGTGGCCTCCCCTGCAGAGCTCCCTCTAGAGGCCTCCCACGACCTGCTCACACCTGAGGCTGACGATGCGGCTTCACTTGGTGAGCTCCAGCCTGAGACCGACGGCATAGCCTCCACTGCAGAGCTTCCTCCAGAGGCCGACGTCGTGGCTTCCCCTGCCAAGCTCCAGCCAGATGCCGACATGGTGGCCTCCCATGCAAAGCTCCCTTCAGAGTTCTCCCCAGTCCAGCTACTGTCTGAGGCTGAAGGGGCAGCCTGCCAAGACCTACTCACACCTGAAGCTGTTGAGGTGGCCTTCCAAGTCCAGTTCCTGTCTGAGGCCAATGGCACGGCCCCCATGACCTACTCATGCCAGAGGCTGACAGCGCGGCCCATGACCTACTCATGCCAGAGGCTGACAGCACGGCCCATGACCTACTCATGCCAGAGGCTGACAGCGTGGCCTACCCAAGTCCTGCTCATGCTTGAGGCCAATGGAACAGCCTCCCAAGTCCAGCTCCTGCTGGAGGCTGGCTGTGGAGACTCCCATGACCTGCTAAGACCTGAGGCCGACGATGCAGCCTCCCATGTCCTGCTCAAGCCTGAGGCCGACAGGGTGGCCTCCCAAGACCTACTCACGCCTGAGGCTGACCAATTGGGGGAGTGTTTGAAGGTGCTGCAGGAGCAGTGCCCTTGGAGTACTGCATGCAGAAGTGCTCAGCATGCATAACAGCCAGCGGCACCATGTCTTTTCATGTTTTGCTTACTTTGCTACGTGTGTTCTGCTTTTGTTTATGTCTTGTCTCCTCCCTTGTGTTGTCATTAGTTGTATCCCTCATGTGACATTATCACTCACACCTGTTCTTAGTTTTCCCTTTGATTAGTTTGTGTATTTTAACCCTCCTGTGTCTTTGTTCTGTGCAAAGTATTGTTCAATGTTTTGCTGCCTGTGCATACCAAGCCTTCTTTTCCATGTTTTGTGTGTTCCTGATCATGCTCTGTTTCCTGGTTTATGCTTATGGCTTATCCCAACATTGTTGTTTGTAAATCGCCTGACCTCTGCCTGTTCAATGTTCCTGATATTGATTTATGCTTTGGATTTGTCTGCCTGCCTGCCCTTTAAATGAAATGCTTTTAACTGCACTTGCATCCATTTTCACTCTGCATTCCATTTCCATTATCCATGTGTGCTAGTGTTACTTACCCCTCTGCCATGGCATTTTCCTGAACACTTGTGCACTCCAAACACACTGACATTCTGACACTGTCTGTTCAAACACATCTGTAATAGAGAGGAAAAATCCACAAAGAAAGTGACACTGAGTACATGTTTGTTTCAAACATCAACTCTGCTGATTAAATGTTGACTCTGCTTGTGAAACATCTCCTGAAGCTTTACAGAGCCGTACCATGCCCTCAGCACACTTGGTGCCAGTCAGCACTAGTCCTGGGTCAGGCATGTCATCCCCGAGGTATACATGTGTCCCCCGACACAGGATACGCCCCCCTTCATGCAGGGGGATGTTGGTCTCTATGGAAACAGCATTGGTTCCAATTACAGGTCGAGTGGCACCACCCTGGCACTGGATTTTGCCACATTTAGCATCCCTGTTGAAAACACACACACACACACACACACACACACACACACACACACACACACACACACACACACATCAATAGATGAGAACAAGAGTCTTTTCTAGTGATGCCAGAACATACACTATATGGCCAAAAGTTTGTGGACACCTGACCATCACACCCATATTTGCTTGCTGAAAATCCCATTCCAGATTTTGCTGTTCAGATTTTGTTGGTCAGGCAAAGATGTCGGGCAGGGAGGCCTGGGGTGCAGTCAGTGTTCCAATTCATCTTAAAGGTGTGGGGTTGAGGTCAGGGCTCTGTGCAGGCCACTTGAGTTCTTCCACTCCAACTTTGGCAAACCATGTCTTCATGAGGCTTGCTTTGTGCACAGGGGCACTGTCATGCTGGAACAGGTTTGGCCTTCTTAGTTCCAGTGAAGGGAAATTGTAATGCTACAGCATACAAAGACAACTTACACAACTGTGTGCTTCCAACTTTGTGGGTCCACAAGCTTCTGGCCATATAGTGTATATGCTTCCATTCTAACCAACGGTTTAATCCACACTAACTCCATAAGGCATGCTGAACATCTGTCAAAATACAATTCCATTTGCTTTGTTATGTGTTTTTTTCTCCATTTATCACCCCTCATTCATGTAATAACACACTTTTTCTTTCTATATGTGTCATGGCCTGGGAAAGCCCTTCACATGATGAACTTTTGACATTTTCTATTATATGAAGTTCTGCAAACTACAGGCTCTCCTGAAATGTAATATGTTTCCCATTTGCATGTATCTCAATCAGACCCCCAAAAATGAAAACGACAAAATTGGAAATAAAGATTCAATTCCAACCATATATGACCACAGGACAGCATGGTGGCTCAGTGGGTACAGAGGGACCACAGTTCAACCCAAATTCTAAATTTAAACATTTTAAAACCTTGTCTGCTGCCACCTCTACAGTGTAAGCAACAGTGCATGTCCATTGTGGATAATTTGTCAGCTGAAAACGTAACCAACAGCTTGATCAAAGCATCACGTTAACTGTGTGAAGAAGCTAGCAATTTAACAACTAAAACATCTATAAGACCGATTTTACAGCCATGTTTGTTAAACTGGCTTTTTGCATAGGCATAGGCTTTGAAGCCAAGTCATACTTAGAAACATCGACAATGAGAAAACTCACAAATATCCTGTTTGTTCACTGCCCCACTGTTTTGCGTCACACTTTATATGGAGCTCTATTATAATTACTGCTGTTTTGTTCCAAGATATCTTTTGATACAATAGTGAAGCATGCTCTTGTCTTATTACTGCCTTGACTGCTTGCACAGGTTCCTGACACACCTAACTGAACTAATTACATTTATGGAATTTGGCAGATGCCCTTATCCAGAGCAACTTACATCTTTATTTCATTTATACATCCGAGCAGTTGAGGGTTTAGGGCCTTACTCAAGGGCCCAACAATGGCAGCTTGGTGGCACTAAAATGTACAGGAGAGGGGGTACTCCAGGACCTGGGTTTGTAAAGTGTGACTTACGGAATGGAAGTGAATTGGAAATGTGTGAAATGGACAGAAAGTCTGCTTGTGCTACTCATACACAGTAGTACAAAATACTTCTGTGTCTGCAGTATAAATCTAGAGTGAGTTCACCAGATCGGGTCATTTGTTTCCCATTTTGTGTAATATTACATTATTTTATGCGTGTATGCCATGCCATGAAGCCATCACCCTGTTCCTGGCTGTGTGGTGTGTGTTGTGAACAAGGCATACCGTGCTTCACATTTGGCGAAGGAGCCTTTGGAATCTTTGCCACAGTTGCCATAGGGATCTCCAGCTGAGTTCACTCTTTCAAAGCAGATACCAGGGGCAGGTTTGGCTCCTAGAGAGAGAGAGAGAGAGAGAGAGAGAGAGAGAGAGAGAGAGAGAGAGAGAGAGAAAATACACAGTCAACTCTGGTCTTTAATTCAGAGTGGCACTAACAACACCATGGTCCATTTCTGAATTCAAAGCAGACAGCAGGGAATACTGTTTAAACATGTGTCAAACTGTGTCACATTAGTAGCCATGTGGAATAAACAACACTGCATGATGTGGATGTTATATGGGCAACATATAAATCTGTCTATCAATATGTCTCACAATGACTGCATTTACAGTACAGACCCATCTGCAAGATGACAACAGTCTTCAGATGCATGAATGACATAAGCATCCAAATGTATTTATTATTATTATTATTATTATTATTATTATTATTATTTGTGTGTATGTCTATAACATACAATGGCACATCAACTTTAAGAAAGCATAAATATATTTGAACAAAAACAACATGGAAATGGTAAGGAAATTGTTAAGGAAATTTGGTGGAAGTCAGTCTGTCTGCCTAAAGATGGCTAAAATCTTGCAAGCTAAGTATGTTTTTCTCACACGATAATTAAATGTCATGCTTTTATCAAGTAGTTGGACAGCAAAATAGACATAAGACCAATCAATTCAGCTGATCAGATACTGTCAAAATGTCTGTGATGAAATTAATGAAATCAAGATTTTATGTGAAGGGTTTCCCAAGCCACCAAGACCTCCCAAGACTTGCTGTTGGAGTTTCAGGGGTTAAATGGGTCATTTGGACCCAAACTGAAGGTGGTTCTAATAGTGTAGCCAGGACTACACTTATGCACAAATGTAGTACAGCATGAGCTTTAACAGGGGCTACAGCAAATTTCAGGAATAGCATATAGGTTTTTCTTCTCATTCAAGCTCTGCTCAGAGACTAACCTGGACCCCAGAGTGTGATGCACTGCTGTTCATGGGTTTGACAGATGCCATTGTAACAATAGCCATCAACAGCATGGCAAGCGTGCCCATCGTGCAGATAGACATTGGCTGGGCAGTGAGGACTCGAACCAGTGCAGAATTCAGGCAGGTCACATGAGTTACTCGACTCTCTGCATGGGGTTCCGGCAGGCTTCAACTTCAAACACACACACACATACACACACACACACACACACACACACACACACACACACACATGAGGGTTGAGAGGTCTCTGTCTCAAAAGGAGCCTAATACCAAAACATAATATCTGCCCCAAATCCTATGCATTACTGTTTCAAGTCCAACATAATGACTGTTGCCAATAATATCATCCATCCATTCATTTTCTGTACCGCTGTGTATCTTACACAGGGTAGCGGGGAGCTTCTTGGAGGAAAGCCCGAAGCACGGGGAGAACATGCAAACTCTGAACACACAGGGCGGATGTAGGATTCGAACCCCCAACCTTGGAGGTGCGAGACAAACGTGCTAAATTGGTATCATATTATTACAAAATAACGAATAGCTATAAGAATGACTTGATAAATTCACTGATGCACAACATGATGGATTCATAAAATAAAATGCACACACATAATATAAGTGGAGATCACCTGAAGGCTGCTAGTACATGCTGAGAAGTTTAGGGGTTTGTTGGGCTTTTCTATGACAATGGGTGTTTGTAATGATCACACAATCAGTTTAGGCTTTACAAGACTTTCAAGAATTTCCTTTGACTGTGGATTTCAATGTATTTTAATATACAGATACAGTATCTCACAAGAGTGAGTACACCCCTCACATTTTTGTAAATATTTTATTATATCTTTTCATGGGACAACACTGACGAAATGACACTTTGCTACAATGTAAAGTAGTGAGCGTACAGCTTGTATAACAGTGTAAATTTGCTGTCCCCTCAAAATAACTCAACACACAGCCATTAATGTCTAAACCGCTGGCAACAAAAGTGAGTACACCCCTAAGTGAATATGTCAAAATTGGGCCCAAAGTGTCAATATTTTTTGTGGCCACCATTATTTTCCAGCACTGCCTTAACCCTGTTGGGCATGGAGTTCACCAGAGCATCACAGGTTGCCACTGGAGTCCTCTTCCACTCCTCCATGACGACATCACAGAGCTGGTGGATGTTAGAGACCTTGCGCTCCTCCACCTTCCGTTTGAGGATGCCCCACAGATGCTCAATAGGGTTTAGGTCTGGAGACATGTTTGGCCAGTCCATCACCTTTACCCTCAGCTTCTTTAGCAAGGCAGTGGTCATCTTGGAGGTGTGTTTGGGGTCATTATCACGTTGGAATACTGCCCTGCGGCCCAGTTTCTGAAGGGAGGGGATCATGCTCTGCTTCAGTATATCACAGTACATGTCAAAGTACACTCCCCAGTGTCGGCAGCACTCATGCAGCCCCAGACCATGACACTCCCACCACCATACTTGACTGTAGGCAAGACACACTTGTCTTTGTACTCCTCAACTGGTTGCCGCCACACACGCTTGACACCATCTGAACCAAATAAGTTTATCTTGGTCTCATCAGACCACAGGACATGGTTCCAGTAATCCATGTCCTCAGTCTGCTTGTCTTCAGCAAACTGTTTGCGGGATTTCTTTTGCATCATCTTTAGAAGAGGCTTCCTTCTGGGATGACAGCCATGCAGACCAATTTGATGCAGTGTGTGGTGTATGGTCTGAGCACTGACAGGCAGACCCCCCCACCCCTTCAACCTCTGCAGCAATGCTGGCAGCACTCATACATCTATTCTGCAAAGCCAACCTCTGGATATAATGCTGAGCACGTGCACTCAACTTCTTTGGTCGACCATGGCGAGGCCTTTTCTGAGTGGAACCTGTCCTGTTAAACCGCTGTATTGTCTTGGCCACCGTGCTGCAGCTCAGTTTCAGGGTGTTGGCAATCTTCTTATAGCCTAGGCCATCTTTATGTAGAGCACCAATTTTTTTTTTAGATCCTCAGAGAGTTCTTTGCCATGAGGTGCCATGTTGAACTTCCAGTGACCAGTATGAGAGAGTGTGAGAGCGATAACACCAAACTTAACACACCTGCTTCCCATTCACACCTGAAACCTTGTAACACTAACAAGTCACATGACACCGGGGAGGGAAAATGGCTAATTGGGCCCAATTTGGACATTTTCACTTAGGGGTGTACTCACTTAGCGGTTTAGACATTAATGGCTGTGTGTTGAGTTTTTTTGAGGGGACAGCAAATTTACATTGTTATACAAGCTGTACACTCACTACTTTACATTGTAGCAAAGTGTCATTTTGTCAATGTTGTCCCATGAAAAGATATAATAAAATATTTACAAAAATGTGAGGGGTGTACTCACTTTTGTGAGATACTGTATAATTAACTGGAGACAAATTTTTTTAATCTGCAGCAAAAGTACAAATTGGAAAACCGTGGACCAGAAACACACACACAAGCACTACAACACAAAACACCTCAAGGACCAAGAGGAAATGTCACTCATGGCTGAAATAACATTAGTGGCACCAGTGGCACAACCCAAAGAGCTGCAGAGTGTTTCCTCAACTACAAATAATATAATGGTAAAAACAAAGAAACTAAGGAATATGCAGCAGTGTTGGACTTAATTTCCAAGATGTTTTTTTTTTCACGAGTGCTTAAGTCAACAAAACACATGCCAAATTATGTCAGCCAAGCTGTGAGCCAAAAGATATCTGTGTGACCTTGCCAACCAAAAAGCACTGAGGATTGTAAGCCGGCTCAGTATTTCTGTCCTCGTTCAGTCAGTGAACTATGCTGACTGATTTATGTGTCTGAAGCCCTTGGAGGAAATTCGGCGTGCACTTTTGGAGTATAAATGACAGTTCATGTTGCGCTCACTAATGGGGCAAAGAGAATGCGTTTTCCACGCTTTCCCTTTTTTCCTCTGAGAATGAGTATGTGGAGGAGGAGAGACAGGATTAGGGAGTGAGTCAAAAGAGAGACAGACACAAATCAAACAAGTACCTTGCAGTCCTCACAGCACTGTCCATGGGCGCATACAGCATCTTCCTTGAGAGTACAGGTAGTTGCATTGCAGCATGGGTTCACACACTCCTGAAACACACACAAACACACACACACACACAAACACACAAAAGCAAATAAATGTTAGACATGTCAACAGCCTTTTTGCTATAAAATGGCAAACAAATTACCTATGCTGCCAAAACAGAAATGTGACTCTGGGGGTGCAAAAAACACATACACATAGTGCCTTGCACAAGTATTCACCCCCTGAAGCTTTTCTACTTTTTGTAGTGTTACAACTTGCAACTGAAATGGACTTCACTGGATTATATGTCATGACTTTACATAAAATGGGCAAAATAATAACATAGCTGAAAAGTAAATATAGAGTGCAAAAATAATTTATTTATTAAATAAAAACCATGAAAAATACACCATCACAATTCACATAATTAGTTGAATGGAATCGACCTATGTGCAATTAAAATGTCACATGATCTCAGTCTAAATCCACCTGTTCCTGGAAGACCCCAGAGTTTATAGAGTGCCCCCCACTAATATTGGCACCCTTGGTAAATATGAGCAAACAAGGCTGTGAAAATTGTCTTTATTGTTTAACCTTTTGATATTTTGTTTAAAAAAAAATCACAAAAATACTCTGCTCTCATGGATATCAAACAATTGCAAACACAACACAGGTTTATATAAAAAAATCTTTGTTAAATATATGTGTGCAACAATTATTGGCATCCCTATGAATTCATATGAGAAAAATATATTTGAAGTATATTCCCATTGATATTTTACATTTCTTTTTAGTACACCTGGGTGCCTAGGAACAGGAAATTGTTCAACCATGGCTTCCTGTTTTGTTTCACAGGGGTATGAGGTAACACATAGGCCAAATTCCCTTAGTCATTCATAACAATGGGTAAGACCAAGGAATATAGCTGTGATGTGCGGCAAAAGGTTGTTGAGCTTCACAAAATGGGAAGTGACTATTAGAAAATATCATAAGCATTGAAAATGGCCATTTCCACCATCAGAGCAATAATTAAGAAGTTCCAGTCAACTGGAAATGTTATGAATCAACCTGGAATTGGACGTGTGTCTACATTGTCTCAATACACTTTGAAGAGGATGGTTCGAGTGGCCGAAAAATCTCCAAGGATCACAGCTGGAGAATTGCAGAAGTTAGTTGTGTCTTGGGATCAGAAAGTCTCCAAAACTACAATCCGAAGTCACCTACATCACCACAAGTTGTTTGGAAGGGTTTCAAGAAAAAAGCCTCTACTCTCATCCAAAAACAAACTCAAGCGACTTCAGGTTCTATGGTCAGATGAAACCAAAATGGAGCTTTTTGGCAATAAAAACCAGAGGTGGTTTTGGCGCACACAGAGAGGTAGCCTCTAATGTTTTGGGGCTGTTTTTTTGCCAGAGGACCTGGACATTTTGTTAGGATAAATGGCATCATGGATTCTATAAAATATCAACAGATATTAAATGAAAACCTGACTGCCTCAGCCAGAAAGCTTAAAATGGGCCGTGGTTGGATCTTCCAGCAGGACAATGATCCAAAACATACATCAAAATCAACAGAAAATTGGTTTACTGACCACAAAATCAAGGTCCTGCCATGGCCATCCCAGTCCCCTGACTTGAAACTCATAGAAAACCTGTCGGGTGAACTGAAGAGGAGAGTCCACCAGCGTGGGCCTGGAAATTTGTCGTATCTGGAGAGATTCTGTATGGAGGAATGGTCTCAGATCCCTTGCCATGTATTCTCCAACCTCATCAGTCATTATGGGAGAAGACTCAGAGCTGTTATCTTGGCAAAGGGAGGTAGAACAAAGTATTGACTAAAAGGGTGCCAATAATTGTTGCACACCTATATTTAACAAAGATTTTTTTTTGGATAAACCTGTGTTTTGTTTGCAATTGTTTGATATCCATGAGAGCAGAGTATTTTTGTGTGTGTTTTTTTTAACAAAAGATCAAAAGGTTAAACAATAAAGACAATTTTTCACAGCTTTCTTTGCTCATATTTACCAAGGGTGCCAATATTAGTGGAGGGCACTGTAAGAGAACATATCAACCAGCATGTCAATACACATCCAGCATCATGAAGTGCCCAAGGAGCTATCAAAACAAGTCCGGGACAAACATCTGGAAAAGTATTAACCAGGGTTTAGTTGTTGGTTGATAGATAGATAAATAGATAAATTTATTTATATATAAACATAGATAGATAGATTAATTTAATAAAACTATCTACCTATTATTTATTTATTATTTATTTATTTTATATATATATCCCAAACTGACTAATACCCAAAGGCATTAGTCAGACAAGCATGCAATAGGTAAAGGGGGTGAATACTTATGCAAAGCACTGTGTATATGGTCTTGTGGTCTTGTACATGCGTACTGGCTTATAGGCTACACCACAGGAACATTAAAACAGAAAAAAGCTTTAAAAAAACAAGCTTTCTGTTGGTGTGTGTTAACACACATGGTTTAGATTACATCTGCAACTACATTGTACGTGTGTATGTGTGTGTGTGTGTGTGTGGTAGTGATTGTTTAAATACCCATCAGAGGGAAAAATGCTGAAACAAATGAAATGTGTAACCAGGATGTGTGTGTGTGTTGCCAGAAAAGATCCGGTTTTCATCAGCACTTAACAATTGAAGGAAAGGCGAGACGTCTTTCAACCATAAGAAGAGCGAGAGAGGTCAGAAAGACAGAGTCCAAGAAACAACCCTGAGAATTGCAGAAGTGGTTTAACAGAAAAACATCAACTGGACGCACACCAGGTGTCTGTTCCCTAGAAGAACTCATTTAGGACATCGAGTTGATTTCACATGGGTTGTGCCAAGGGTTTGTTTCTGTCTCTCTATTACTTCCTCTAATTCACTCTTTTTTCCCTTTAACACGGCCCCGATATGTTGGTCCTGTGTTGACAGAACGGGCTGGGTGAGGCTTGAGCTCTTTTGGCTGAGATTGGGATCTCTTTACAGACCTGGCTACTCCCCTGCAGTCTCACATCAGCCTGTTGTGCGTGCTTGAGGACAGCATGTGGAAAGAGTGAAAACTGGTCGAGGTCCCTCATCTGGCCATCCAATAAAGTCCATTTATTGGGCATTCATCCTTGCTTTGGTTGTATTCTCTGCATTCTTCCAGATGTGTGAATGTGTTGTTAAACGCCTTGTCAGGTTTTGGTGCGTTATATAAAGAACACTTGATGAGTATGATGAATGTTGGCCTTGCCCTAAATCAAATCCATCAATCTGACCAAACCCAACAATCTGCTAAAGCTTAACCAGATGAGCTGTCAAGACCATCCAGGCTTTTGATGAAGACCCGGAACAGATCACATGAAGGAATTGTGTACATTGCTTACAGTGTCATTCTGAACAAAAAGTAAAGTCCCTTTATTGGGGACTTTAATTTTATCAATGGACATTGTCACAAAGCAGCTTTACAGAAAAATATAAAATCAGGATGTAATGTTTAAACTGATAAATATATTCCTAATGAGTAAGCCAGAGGCAACGGTGGAAAGGAAAAACTCCCTGAGAAGATATGAGGAAGAAACCATGAGAGGAACCAGACTGGTGGTGTTACCATCCTCAGTAATCTCAATGATCTTCAGGCTGTCCATGTGGGGCCAACCTCAGCAGCAGCAAGTGAGTTCCAATTGGATATAATTCATTTCACCAATTCATGTACACAGTTGTTTTAATCATCTTGGCAAAGTTACTGTCGTACATAATGATACGTTTTTTTTGCACTGCAACACAGCTGTGTAACAGAATGCATTAATTTATTGAGTTATTCATTGAAGGTAGTATCACTGGCCAGGATTAAAACACAACAAGCCTTTGGTGTTATAGGAAAATAATCAATGACTGGTTGGTGACTGGTTGGTACCACCACAAAAATTTTCACAGAAAAGGACGTCACATTTTTGTCTAATAATAGTTACATTTAATGCTGCAGAACAATCCTAGAAACAAGCTAGTTCCTGTTTATGTTCACTCTTATAGTCTCTCTTTTTTCTTTCTCTATAAGGTAATAAGACAAAAAAGCTCCTTGTCATGTTACAGAGAAGTCCTCTGTCCTGAAGATTCTTCATTGGTGGAGAACTTAATACTAACTATTACAAAGCTCTGACACTAGAGACTCCTTAAAGAAAACTTCTCAAAAGTTTCAGGTTTTCAAGAATCAAAAAGTCAATGATTATTTGTCGTTTTTTTGTTAAATAACAACATTCTTAATAAAATTATTAGCATTATTATGGAACATCCACCATACACTTATTAATATAGAAACAATAATGTGTACATTAATATAAACCTGTGATTTGAAATACACCCCTTCTGAACAATCAAAATTGAGAATTCAGTACTGCAGTACACACTGATCAGCTATAACATTAAAACCACTTGACTAATATTGTTTAGGTCCCATTGTGTCACCAAAGCAGCTCTGACCCATTGAGGCATGGACTCCACAGACATAAGAAGGTGTGCTGTGGTATCTGGCATGCATTATCCTGCTGAAAGAAGTCACTGCCATTGGGTGTTGCCATGAAGGTGTACTTGGTCTGCAACAATGTTTAGGTAGGTGGTATGTGTCAAAGTAACATCCGCATGCCAGGACCCAAGGTTTCCCAGCAGAGCATCACACTGCCTCTGTCGGCTTGCCTTCTTCCTATAGTGCATTCTGGTGCCATCTCTTCCCCAGGTAAGCGATACACATGCACCCAGCTGTCCACATGATGTAAGGGAAAATGTGATTCCATTGCTCCACGGTCCAGTTCTGATGCTCACATGCCCATTGTAGGCACTTTCGACAGTGGACAGGGGTCAGCATGGGCACTCTGACCGGTCTGCGGCTACACAACCCCACATGCAGCAAGCTGAGATGCACTGTGTGTTCTTACACCTTTCTATCATAGCCAGCATTAACTTTTTCAGCAGTTTGTGCTACAGCAGCTCTTCTGTGGGACCGGACCACACGGGCTAGCCTTTGCTCCCCACGCGCATCAGTGAGCCTTGTGCGCCCATGACCCTGTCGCCAGTTCACTGGTTGTCCTTCCTTGGATCACTTTTGGTAGGTACTAACCACTGCATACCGGGAACACCCCACAAGACCTGCTGTTTTGGAGATGCGTTGACCCAGTCATCTAGCCACAACAATCACTCAGATCCTTACGCTTGCCCATTTTTCCTGCTTCCGACACATCATCTTCGAGAACTGACTGTGATGTGATACTCAATGTTATTCACTTCACCTGTCAGTGGTATTAATGTTATGCCTGATTGGTGTAAATTTTAATATCTTATCATCTCTTTGTATTGAATACTTTAGGGCTGTACAACAATTTCAATGTAACTCACTAAGCAACCAGTATAAGAGCTAGTAGAATAATCAACACGTTGCATGAATCGTACCTCTGGTTCTCCACAGTCACACTCCTCTCCCTCCTCCACATAGCCGTTGCCACATTTCTGTCCCCCATACAGCACTTTGACCTCTGGAATGTTGTAAAGACACATCCCCACTCCTTTGTCCAGACTGGCTGCAAGATCCTTCTTGCTACATGTGCTGAACACAGTGGGGAATGGGTACCTGAGAACGAGAGAGACGAACATGACAGATATATGCAAAAGACTATTCATTTTTGTCCTTCTAGCTAAGTGCATATGGTGTGAATATGAAGCAGAGTGAAGCTTACAAGGTGACCTCTTTTCCTTGCACAGTGAAATCTGGCTGGTGAGAGGCTGAGAGCTTTTTGCCCAGAATCCAAATCTGAGTCTAAATCTGTTTGGATGTGCTGTGTTCTGCAGAACAATGATTCATGGGAATGGTATTTTTGGATGAATTCATGTGTGCCAGTAATGCAGCCTTAAGGTGTTATCAGCTGCTTCTAAGACATGATTTCAAAAAATTTCTAAATTTAACACAGCCTTGTTTTTGGTATATTAAAAAAAATCCTAGCAAATATATACACAAACACATACCAGTATAATTACGTTCTTACTCTGACATTCAGCCAGCATAAGTCTAAATGGTAAAAGGTCATGATGGAAATGCTCATTAAATTTGTTATGATTTGCCACTAACAGCATGATTATACACAAAACCAGCCGTGTTTCTAAATCCAGATTGACCATAGCACTCTAACAACCAAAGCAGGCATTTAATCTCTCTCAGTCAAAGAGCTGTCATTCATGACAAGCTGGAACGAAGCCACACTGTGAGAGCAGAAAGATCTGAGAGCAGAACAAGATGAGCTCATTTGTTTCAAGTTTACGTCTCTTTTTGAGGCTGCTCCATATAAAATGGGTGTTTAAAAAGCTCAGCTTGGTGAGACATGCTAAGACACTAAAACTGCCAATGAAAAAGCCAATCACCAGAGCACGCTCACAAACATTAGGCTGCAAACACATGGTCTTGAGTTAGTAGATCTTGAGTGAGATCTCTGCTTGAATTCAGGGGATAGAAAATTAACATTTTGATGTTCATAAAGGTAATGGGGCTTAGCACCAACCCACTGGGTATTTACTACATGCTGTTTATTTTAAAATCTTTATCATGTCTGGGTAAATGCTGTAATATAATAATACACAATGAATAACTGTGAAATTTCCTCTTGATTGTATTAGTCATTAAGCATTTGCTTCATCTAACAAATGTGATAATTAAATGATCAAATCATTATCCCATGCGCTTTGAAAGTGTGTGTGTGTGGGGGGGGGGGGAGGGAGGGGGGGGGAGAGAGTTAGAGAGAGAGAGAGAGAGAGAGACATTGAGAGAACTAGATCAACAGGTAAGGTAGATCGCAGGTAAGTAACATTTGCTCTTTTCACAGCTTGACTCTTGATCAAAATGGAGAATTTATGAATAGATGTTTCATTGGGTTTTCAACATTTTTCAACATCACCATCAAAGAACTTCCACAGAGCCAGTATGTGTAAGGTCACCGTAACCCTGACCAGATATGTCTTTTGTGTTGATTCTTTAATCAAATGATGACACGGTCAAACAAACAAGATATTTAAAGCCAAAAGATGGTATTTAACTGTTTTTGATTTGCAGAGTGTCTAATGGCTGTGTCCGACCACAGCATTTAAAAGCCAGAAAACACAAGTGACAGTGAACATTTGCTATATAACTAAAAAAAAAATTGTAATTACAGTACGTCACCCTTTATTTGGATTAAACACACATGATATTTCCTCTAGGGGTTGCACGGCTGCTAATTTTTACTACTAGTAATGCAAAAATAGAGTTGACTACTCTAATCTTTTCCATAAAGCAAAAATCGTTTCAGTTCATGGCTATTTTTTAGGCTGTTTTATTTGTGCAGCAAAGAATATGTGAACCACATTCAATTAACAGCCACACACAGGCTACAAATTAAATTTCCAGCTTCAATGTTTTTAGGCTACACTTTTAACAACAAAAATAAATAAACCAGTGCAATAAATGTGCAATATAATAAATCTGTGTATCATATCGCACTATTTAAGGATGTACAGATAGAAGCTCATTACAGCTTATAGCTTAATGATGTCTAGAGGATGCAATGTCTATAGCATGTCTATGTCTATGGGAGTTTTTTCTGCCATGCTCATCTCAGCTGAAAATGAGACTGGATCAGCAGCTTGGAACTGGCATGCGCCGCCTGTCTGACTCTAGCTGAGTGGGAGTGAATAGCGACGTGCAACCCGCTAACATGCACGTACTCTTTCACACAGTGCTGGGGACAATGAAATTCACCAATGCACAGTGTATGGATTTTATTTAAACATTACTTTGCTTTAAAGGACGACAAAAAGAACTCCAGGAGTAGGATTAAAAAAATGCACTTGTCCACTTCATGCAAATGCAATATCACTATCAATGTACTGATGGTCCATTAAGGCAAAAGACCAAAAAAAAAAAAGACTCTTCCCAATGTAGTAGTGTGCATTTCACGATAGAATTCATCTAGTTTGAAATATTTTCAGACTAACGAAGTACATTTACTTGACTTATTTCTGCTTTCTTTGCCATCTCCATCACTGTTTTTTTCCACCACGCCGGCTATTTAACAGCACCCCACAGCCATGACTAGTAAGTGTATGAGTCGATTAGTCTATTAGTCTAACCCATAATGTCTACACAGAAGATTTTTGGCCACAACCCCTTAGGATGCACTGAAAAATAGTTCAGTAAATTCAGCAAATTGCCTGAACTATTTGATTAGAGAACAAAATACAACCACAGAACAATGGACTGGAAACTGGCTGAGGGCAAGTAGCAACACTGAAGCTAATTTCACTTTGCCCTTTGCCATTTCACTTTGCCCTTACACTGGACTCTGAAGCATTCCCACATAACCTCATTCCTTTAACCCTTCTCTTTTCCTGCCCACTCATCCCTGCCCTTCTATTCAGCTGAAAAGGCCTCATATCTTATGAGAGGAAGTTCAGTCAGAGGTTTTAATGCTACTCTGGAAAGGAAGCAGGAGAACACTGCTGGGAATCAAACCTCCCTGAGCCAGGAATGATTGTCACCAGTGCTAGCAAAGCACAACAAACATAGTGAATAAAAGAGAGGAAAGAAGGAGTGAGGAATGGCGGGAGGAACTAGGAGGAGGAAATGTTGGCTATGAACAGCTGTGCTCCCTTGGGGGGTGTGGGGTTGAAGTTCACACCCCTGCCTCCACAGCAATATGCTTTAGCTTAACAAAATACACACAAACAATTCTGTAATTATGGGTAGAGTACGCATAAATGGCACATGGTTGGTATTGTCGGTTTTGCATATAAAATACAATTTACAACCTTTATAAGCCTCAAAATACACTACATGGCCAAAAGTTTGTGGATATCTGAACATCACATCCATATGTGGTTCTTCCCCAAACTGCTGCGACAAAGTTGGAAGTACGCAATTATATAGAATGTCTTTGTATGCTGTAGCGTTACAATTTCCCTTCACTGAACCTAAGGGGCCCAAACATGTTGCAGCATGACAAGGCCCCTGTGGAAAGTGAGGTTCATGAAGACATGGTTTGCCATGTTTGGTGTGGAAGAGGTAGCTCAGTGGTTAAGACGTTGGACTACTGATCAGAAGGTTGAGAGTTCAAGCACTGCCAAGCAAGACCCTTAATCCTCAACTGCTCAGTTGTATAAATGACATAAATGTAAGTTGCTTTGGATAAGGGTGTCTGCCAAATGCCATAAATATAAATGTGTGGAAGAACTTGAGTGGCCTGCACAGAACCCTGACCTCAACTCCACAGGGATGAACTAGAATGCTCACTACACCCCATGCCTCCTCATCCATCTTCAGTGCCTGACCTCACTAATGCTCTTGTGGCTGAATGAGCACAAATCCCCATAGCCCTATTCAAAAATCTAGTGGAAAGCCTTCCCAGAAGAGTGGAGGTTATTCTAAAAGGAAAAAGAGGAATATATCTGGATGTTCAAAAAGCACATATGGGTGAGATGGTCAGGTGTCCACAAACCTTTGGCCATACAGTGTATAATGAATAGTGCAAGACTTGAGAAATTGAAGTACTGAAGTAGTATTACCAGGCAGCGACCACTATGTAGTAATAATAATCATGAAACCCCAAATCTTTTTAAATCTTACATTATGTACTGTAACTAAATTGAAGTTATGGGTCAAGCTACACTTTCAAAAAACAAACAAACATTTTTTCTCAATGTTTTTGCAGTCAGGGACTGCAAAAACTGCAAAGGGACCCCTTTACCCGTAAAACACATTTGACAGACCCCTTCAGTACAGATTTAAAGCATTTTTTTATGTATATAATCCAATTATTCATTATATATTAGGCTCATTATTGAATTACAGAACACAATAGATGCAAGTTGATATTATTTATAAGCCTACCTGGGTTGGGGTTTTGAGATTTGGGTTAAATACATTCAGTTCAAGTGACTGTTAAAAAGGTAAATAACTAAAAAAAAACCCTCAATAATAAGTATAATAACTTTGATAACAAGAACAGTAATAAAAAATCATGGACCCCCTGAATACCTCTGGTATATACAGTAGTACAAAAAGTAGGTTGGCGTCTAATAATCGAAGAACCGCTTTGTGGTTCATTACAACAGTTGTAAATAATGTAGTGTCTTTACAGAGCCTTCAAGGTGCTATAAACCGTTTTCTTAAGTTTTCTTAGTCAAATTGAACATTTCCTTTCATGTTTATCATTATATTAATATATTTTCTCACATGTTTCATATGTTTTATCTCTGTTCATGAGGGTTCTCCGATTTCCTCCCACCTCCCAAAAACATGCCAGTAGACTTCTCTAAATTGCCCCTGGGTATGAATGTGTGTGTGTGTGTGTGTGTGTGTGTGTGTGTGTGTGTGTGTGTGCATATAGACCTGTATATATTCATTGCCTTCTGATTCCCAAGGCTAAAAACAATTTCACAAAATTTCATCTTCCTTTCACGACAGAGAATGTTATTAACAACATGACCTGTACGCCTTAGAAAAACTACGAGAAAAGTTCATATAGAGAAAGTGGAATTTCCATGACATGCAATTTCATTGCATCCTGTCCCTCATTACCTTCACACCAAGCCCATTTCCTCCTGCTTAACCCCCCACTATAACCTCATCTCTGAAATAAAAAATGATGTTGAAATATAAGGTAAAAAGGAATGCCCTTCCAATGTTGCAGTCTGACTACTTTTATTTTATTTATTTTTTTACTAAGGATGGAATGCTAATGACACGTTGTTGTTGAAGTGACAAATGCAGAAGTGAGAAATCAGTACTGAAGCACTAATGGCCATAGCATTTGGCAATAAGAATCCAAACATACATAGGGCTGTATGAGTTGAGTTGATTGTTTGTAGAGGAGTAAATACTGAAATTGTGCATATTAGTATTCAGTTGTGGGTGGGTGGTGTGTTTGTGTGTTATCAGCTTAAGCAAGGAGCAGTATTAAGTCCAGTGCCACTGTCTGACAGTGTGATATAACCATGGTTGGTAGGGTTATTTTACAAATGTAATCCATTACAGTTACATATTACTTCATACAAAATGTAATCAGTAACGTAATCCAAGTATCACAATATGAAAGTAATGTAATCTGATTACTTTTGGATTACTTCAAGGTCACATATGTAAATAAAGTCAAGAGAAAAGCAATATGATCTAAAATACTTTTATTTAGAGCTTATTTTAGAGCTTAAAAACATGTTCAATGTTTGGATTTGATTAAAAAAAAAAAAAAATTTGTTGCTCATGTGAGTCCCAACTGGCAAGAGAGAACCAGAACTATAATCATGCAGCTGTCTATATTGTTTTATGTCAAAAGCAGGGCTCCAGACAAACAAATCTATTAAGGAGTCACTGGCTCCTATAAGAAAAAAACAAACAGGTGCCAAATAATTTTTTAAGTGCCACATAAGAATGAACTTACATTTGAAAATTTTAAAACACTTACTTTCAGTCATCCTGTCATGTGTGTGTATGTCTGGACTCCTTTTACAGCATCAGCATTTTCATCCAAGTTCACTTAAAGTGGGAACTGAATGTCTTTTCCAACTTGAGAACTGAACCAGTGTCACTGACCATCATTATGTCAGCATCACTTGGCCACTGAGTGGAGTTTGGCCTCCTCTATTTTGCAGAAAGTCAGCATCAAACTGTTCAAGTGATGGGCCTCTGTGCCGATCCTGATCAAGTCTTTCAAGGTTGAATTGCGTACTTTTGATTTTATCCTGTCTTGAGCTGAAAAGCCAGGCTCGCACTGAGCAGCCAAGCAAAATCTCAACTAGATGCATTCCGCTCAAAGCACATGCTGTGTCTCTATCATACGTCTTGCACAAATCCAGTCAATTTTTCTTGTAATATCTGAGAGTTAAATTTGGTGAAGGGCAGCTCTTCACATGCAATCATATAGACGGTGTTGAATTTTATTTTTAGCTGCTTCCATTCGGTCTCGTCATGTAGTTCACTTGCACGAGACACTGCGTGTGCTAACGGTATTTTTTGTGGAGCTCTCTGTGATTACATAGTCACGAGCTTTTTTAAGCTTTTGACTATCGCCCTGTTTTCTCACAATCTCTTACTTGAAATGGTTCGTTCTGGTAATGAAATCCGTTTTCTGCTATTTCTCTGCCGCTTTGGAACAAAAGTCACAAAACATTTTCTGTGTGCGATGATCATACAAATCCAAGAAGTCTTAAAATGCCTTTCTGCACTTTTACTTGGGCGTACACTTTTACTTAATCGTTGCATTGATTGGCACGTAAAAGATGATCCTCTGTGCCTCCGTTGTTTTCTCTCTCTCTCATGCTGGCACAACTGGAGCCTGCTTTTTTATTACCAGGTGTTCCATCAGCATCGGTGCTCGACAGACATGAGGATTGTCCGAAAAAGTCTGATATTTTTCGTTTAGACATGTCTTTCTTAGGCGGAAAGCTGATTCTCGCTTTCCCCGTGCGTATTTTGGCGCTCTGGATGAATTTGAACTTCACGCGCAGGACCTCATTTTATTACATCAACATAACAAATTATGTGACAGGCTCCTCCTCACAGAACGCAATTAAAAAGACAGTACATGCAATTTTTAAATCATAACGTGTAAATTTATATTGTCGCCAGTGGCGATCTCAGCAGAAATATCATTTGCAAATGAATATTTTTGGTCGCAAATCTGACCTTTTCAGGCGCAGTCTGGAGACCTGCAAAAGTAATCCTGATAGTATTCCCATTTTTTACAAAATGTACCTGTAATCTGATTACTTTGTTTTTTGACGTAACTGTAACTGCAACGCTGTTACATGCATTCCGTTACTGGATATAACCATAATAAGTCATGCTGAAAGTTATGTTTCAGGCTGTAAATACACTTAGAAAACTATGGTATGCCATTTGAGGCCAGTATTGGTAATTGGTAATTGGTATTTACCACATAATTAATCGTCCATTCAAAGTTCATAGATCATTTAAATTTTTTATTTTTATTTTTTCACACAGAGGACATCGGAGGAAACAGCATGTTAATTCGAGGCACTGCCTAGCTTGAGGAATACATTTTAAATAAATTTCTTGTGGTAAATTCCTGAACTACATTTGCATGAAGTGAGCTGTAATGTACCAGATGAGTTCTCACTATGGCACTATGGCAACTATGGGCAGGTTTTCTTTACAGGAGTGCACATCAAATTAACAACAACAAAAAAATCATTATCTTTATTTTATTAAGTTGACAAATCAAAATTTAAAGCATGATAAAACAGCATACAAGTTATAATCCTGACTTCGATTTAGTATTTCCTGGCTTTATTAAGTTGTGTGCGCATAGAGTAACTGCTGTTGCACAATACAGAAAAGCAAAATGCATATAATAGGATCTGCTGTAAGCTGCTGAATTAGGTAGGTGGAAGTCATGTTGTTAAATTAAGCCAAATTTGGAGTGATTTATGTAATAATTACAAATATTCCTATTCATGTAGCAATATATTAGTGAGATACTGGACTACCATTAAATGTTTATTTTGCCATGATTGCATTAGTCTTGTATTTGTTTTTAAATGGTCTCTTGCTTTTATGTTACATCATATTGCAGTTGACAATGTTTGATCTGGTTGTTTTTTTCAGGCTTAAAGGCAAGAGTTTATGTTTAAAGGTGGTGGTCTAGATCCATCCATCCATTTTCCATACTGCTTATTCTGCACAGGGTTGCGGGGAGCCTAGAATCTATCACAGTGAACTCGGAGCACAAGGCGGGGGACACCCTGGAGGAGCACAATCAAACACACACACTCACACACTATGGACAATTTGGAAATCCCAATCAGCCTACAACACATGTCTTTGGATTGGGGGAGGAAACCAGAGTACCCGGAGGAACCCCCTGGAGCACAGGGAGACCATGCAAGCTCTGCGCACGCAGGGTGGAGGCGGGAATCGAGCCACCAACTGCAGAGGTGCAAGGCAAGTGTGCTGAGCACTAAGCGCCCCGGTGGACTAGATATTATTAGGGGGAGAAAACATGTCTGAGACCTCTACTCAAGAACAATTGAGTATAATCAGAGATGTGAACTACACACCTTACAACTTAAGCACATGCATAAGCCACCTCTGAATACAGAGAACTTTAGACAGCATAAATATTGATGTCGGCAACTTTGGATACACTTTGGATACTTAAGTCGTCAACTCTGAATAAGGCCCAGTGTGAATAATGACATAAAGCCCAAGAAGCTGGACACAGTTTGTGCTGGGAGGGGTGGAATATTAATGGAAAGAGCAAGAAGGGCTTTTGGCATGTTAAGTATTTGGCACCAAAGCCTGGCTCAGGAGTAACGGGAGCTTGGAGCACTTGGCATGGAGCAAAGCTGGAAGGCCTGGTGGCAGGTCAGAGTGGTTCACAGAGCCTGGAACAGCAAGACAGCATTCGGAAAACTGAGCTGTAAAGTGTGTGTGAGTGACATTTCCCTGCCAGTGCACTCTCCAGTGGTGCTGCAGGAAGTATGCAGATAAGGAAAGCTAGCCATGCACACAAGCGTGAAAACACGGACACACCACACACGAGTCAAGCGTGCGTGTCCACTCAGACCCTCTCGGATTCTCTGCTCATCTCGCTCTCTTCTCTGCTGCCAAACCAAACTGATCCCTCTGTTCCTAGCCACAATCTGTGCAACCCCTTAAAGCTCCCCTCTGGAATCACTTCACACAACTATCTCAGTGCCCAGCAAATCCTTCAGCCCAGAATCACACTTCACTTCCATGTTTGGTCCACTAAATCCTCACAGTAAACCCTAGGCCCAGTAATGTTATTCTCAAACCACCAAAAAGCTCAAATTTGTGCAGCTCATATTTTTTTTGCTCGTTTTCCAAGGACAGAGAAAGGGATGAAAAGACATATGCTTACAGCAAATACAGCTTGAAATCAGCTGTCTGACTTTCAAAGGCATCAATATTATACAGCCGACTCTAGAATTAATGGCACTCTTCAAAAAAAAAAAAAAAAAAAAAAAAAGAAGAAGAAGAAGAAAAAAGGCAAAGGAATGTTAATATATACATTTAAAATTTTCCACTCAATCAAAGAAAGTGCTTACTTATTCTCTAACAAAAAATCACCCTCAAGAATTCTTTTATAGATAATATTTTTCTTTCAAAATATACCCTATTTGTCAAAATTATTGCCACCAGAAAGGTAAAAAACAAACAAACATTTCTTCTTAAAGAATTTTCACTTTATGTGAAATGTTATTCTTGCCTTTGACCAAATACTGGACAAATGCCACCATTGACCAAATGAGGTTATACAATTTGTGTAAAAGCACATTCTCATCCATCAGCATGTGGATTTGTCACCTGTTATGTTGTGGTTTCAAAACAAAATACACAGCTGGATGCTGACTTGAATAACTTAGGTAAGTGATATGAAAATATATAAGCACTGACAATCTCATGGCCACAGAACAAAAATGTGGGGCAGTTGAAAATTTGCGGTAAAACAATAGGATGTGTGCGCAAACTGCACCTTCGCACAGTAGGGAGGATGGTGAGGGAAGCCAAGAAGAAACCAAACATTACAGTTTCATAATTGCACAGATTAAGGTCAATTTGGTTACTTTCATAAAAGGTGCAAATAATTCTGGAACTAACTGTATTTCATTTGTGGTGAATGTGGAAGTTATGGTGCATTTTACCAAAACAAACCCAGGTCTGGAAATATAACGCCTTAAATGGGTGGGTTGAATGGTCAACTACGAAAGCACTGGTTGTAAAATGAGAACTGTTACTTCCATTTACAATTGCTGTGGAAAGACGTGGAAATTCACTGACATGAATTGGGGTTAAGAACAAGTCGGAGAAAGAATCTCACTGATAAATGATGGTGTGAATGTTTCCCCCTCTCGTTTGCTCTTTAGTACGTCCCTTGATGCTTGGAAGTTGGAAGAAACATCTGAATGACAGAATACTGTGATGAACTGAATGTGAACTGAATTATTCCTCTCGTATAACTGTATGTTGCAGTTTGCAGTAAAACATTTGAAGACAGCCATGGAAGTGTTATTCCTTATTTGGGGGAGATTTGCATCATACTTATGGGTGTAAAGGTTACTCATCAAATTAAAACACGGGTGACAAACTCAAATTCTGTCCAGGCCACATCAGTAATTTTGGGAGCCTTTGAAGGGCTGTAATGTAAGGCTGTTCATCCATCCATCCATCCATTTTCTGTTCCTACACAGGGTCGCATGGGAGCCTGGAGCCTATCCCAGGGCACTCGGGGCACAAGGCGGGGGTGCCAACCCATCGCAGGGCACAATCGCACACACATTCACACACACGTTCACACACAACGGACAATTTGGAAATGCCAATCAGCCTACAACACATGTCTTTGGACTGGGGGAGAATACCAGAGGACTGCCTGAGAATACCCAGAGGAAACCCCCAAAGCACAGGGAGAACATGCAAACTCAGCACACTAAGGCTGTTCATTTTTAACATATCTTTTCTATCAGTTAACACCAATATCCTACACTCTGAAAGCAGAACAATTCTGGGAAAAAGAAGGGCTAACAGGAACTATTTAACTGTATACACTATTAGGCCTACGTGATAGCATTTATTAAACTGATTACAGGGTTTTGTTAATGTATACGGTATCTGTTTTCCAAATATCAAAACTAGGTTATATAACATTAAGAAAGACATTTAAGAAAAACTCACATGGGCTTATCTCTCTTGTCTTCATACTCGATCAAGTTTTCTCTTCATTGGGTGTTACATTGTGAGATTTGTAGTCATTGGATTACACTAAAGGCCAAAACCAGATGTTTCTGACTTGTGTTTTAGCCATGGGTCTGACTTGCATCAAACACAACAGCTCATTAGATTTAAGGATTTAAGTGTTTTAACCCTGAGATGTTGAGATGTGAGCCCATGTGTGCTGAACAGTGGCAGTCGCTATTCTACAGGTCTGCTGTGAATTCTAGATAATTTAAAAATATTGAGTAGTAGGTACAACTTGCTGTCACAATATTATATTTGCAAGGTCACACTCGAATGAAATAAGGCAACAGGCTGTGTTTGGTCCTTGGGTCTTGTGTTTGACACCTGAGCATTAAAGTGTAAAATGTTTTTTTTTAAAAATTTTTTATTTTTTTATGAAACATCAGAAGTTCAGTGTTTTCAGAGAACCAATCACTCCAAACATCATGCTGAGCAGACCTCTGTTCAGATGCCAGATGCTTTTGACATCTTAAAGCGTGTTTCTTTTTTTCTTTTTTTTTGTGGGAAGAAGTGAGATCAGATCTAAAGCAAAGCCAGCTCTTTCCAAGCAAGTAAGCAAAACTGACAGGAGGACTGATCATGAAAAACAAATCATAAAAAGAGAGAGCGAGTGAAAGAGTGAGACAGAGATAGAAAAGTATTTGTTGTGGAAAATAAAAAAAATAAAAAAAATAAAAAAAACAGCTTTGCAGCTCAAATCCTCACAAGATTTTTTATAATTCACCTAGACAGCAGGTCAACTTGACTCCCTGGGTCATTCGTAGGAAAATGTACATGCTCTCTCCCTGCCTGTCTCTGTTTCACTCTCTCTCACACACACACACACACACACACACACACACACACACACACTGCTGATTATTATTTCAGCTGAGCTCTTGTGTTGCCTGAATCTTCCTGGAAGAGGTTGGGAGTTCCACTGGATGATGTTAGCTTAAAGCCCTCTTGACCAGGCCAGAACTCCAACAATGTTAATCAAACTTCCCTTTGGGAGCTTTAGTATTCCAGCACAGGCCATCATCACGTCTGATATCAAAACCCAGTCAGGCATTCACACTCGCTAACATCCACACTCTATAACATTCACTGAATCTCTTTCTATTTGACATACAACTCCACACACCAATACACGTCTATCACCTCTATTAACACTGAAAGACAAAGTAATGCAAAGCTCGATATTAGATAGCCCATTTTACACCAGGGCCTTTTTGGCGCTCTATACCAAGTGACCTTATTAGCACTGTTCTGATAACAGTGCTGTGTGTGAAATGTGGAAGCAGACAGTCATTTAATCAGTGCTGTTTAGTAGCGTGTACCAATCTGGAATCAGGACGCCATTGTGCTGGCCACTGCTGTGACGATAACAGAGTCGTTTGTGATTAGGCATGCAGGCATAGCAATAAAAGGCCAAAGCGATATGCATTCTGTGATAGCATCAGATGTGCTTTCTCCACAAATGCCATCTGACACGTGTCATATTGCAGGCACAATTGCTTCTCTCATTCAGAGTGACTGAAGACAGTGTTCAGGGTGCATCATAATCTAAACTGTATTTCTTCCTGTAAGTGTAGACTGACTGGTATTGGAAGAAGAAGAAAAAGAAGAAGAAGAAACCTTTATTTGTCACATATACATTACAGCACAGTGAAATTCAAACTTATTGTCAGATCACATTATGTGGTCTGACAATAAGTTTGAACCAGGTGGATGTCTGATAGAATCACTAACGGATCACAGTAAACAAGTCCAACCTTGGGCAATCATCACCTTTCACAAGATAGCATCTGCAATAAACCAAAATACCCACAGCGAGCCTTTAAACAGCCAAATGGTTTTAACAATACACAGCAGAACTATAAAAAGCAACTGTGTATACAACTACAGATCCAAACAGATCCAAATTCACAATGCAGTGCATACATGCCCAAAATATACAGTACATTTGTGACCACTTTTACAGTTTGAACCCAAGACGCTAACAAATCACAAGACATCCAGTGTGTTAGTCCTCAGATAGTCCTCAAACAGACTGCAACCTGCCTAGTAGAAAGTTCATTTTATTCTTTACTAGCCTGTGGTTTGTATTGCACAGCAGCTGAGCATTCATGCAGCACATACACAACAGAATTATTTGCACCATTGAAAAGAATAGGCAAAATGTATAAAGTAAGCATTCATTCATTCATTCGTTCATTCATTCATTCCACTTTCAATTTTCCTGATGAGAAAATAGCCATTACACCCAGTGTATTTTAACAAAAATAATTTCCATAAATCAGTTTTAAGAAATAAGGGGGCACAATGGCTTAGTGGTTAGCACTTTTGCCTCACACCTCCAGAGTTGGGGGTTTGCGTCCTGCCTCCACCCTCTGTATGCGGAGCTTGCATGTTCTCCCCGTGCTTTGGGGGCTTTCTCCGGGTACCCTGGCTTCCTCCCTCAGTTCAAAGACATGCATTGTAAGCTGATTGGCATTTCCAAATTGTTTGTAGTGTGTGTGTGTATGTGTGTGTGTGTGTATGTGATTGTGCACTGTGATGGATTGGCATCCCAACCAGGGTGTCCCACACCCTGTGCCCCGAGTCCCTGGAATAGGCTCCCCACGACCCTGTGTAGCATAAGTAGTAGTATGGATTTTTAAGAAGTAGTATTTGCTACATCAATGACAGATGTAGCAAAATTATTGCCACCCCAAAATGCTATATATAAATTAATAAACTCTATTGTGCTTTCAAGCTTGTGCTATTTCACTGGACTATAAATATGAGGTTCCACTGATGAGTGGACAACATGGCACCGTTGACTTGCACTGTGCAGAAGCTTAAATTTGGTGTAATTGAAAGTCACTATCTTGACTGAGTTTGCGCAGTAGTCAAAATTGGAGCTAGAGTCTGCACAGTAGAAATCTTGGAGCCAGAGCATTCACAAAGGATACAGCCTGACAGACAGTGTGTCTGCTTCTCACCCTCCCATATTGATCTTGGAAACTGCCCCTCTTCATGCTGGATGTGTGAGCTATTACCTGAAGAGCAACTTAAGATGGCGCATTGAGCTCAAAGTGCTGAGTGCAGCATTATTAATTAATATGTAAAATGCTAAACTGTAGTCTTATAACTTGCACAAGTATACTGATTAAGAAGAAGAAGCCTTTATTTATCACATACAGTGGGGGAAAAAAGTATTTGATCCCCTGCTGATTTTGTACGTTTACCCACTGACAAAGAAATGATCAGTCTATAATTTTAATGGTAGGTGTATTTTAACAGTGAGAGACAGAATACAAACAAAAAAATCCAGAAAGACACATTTCAAAAAAGATATAAATTGATTTGCATTTTAATGAGTGAAATAAGTATTTGACCCCTTCGACTTAGTACTTGGTGGCAAAACCCTTGTTGGCAATCACAGAGGTCAGATGTTTCTTGTAGTTGGCCACCAGGTTTGCACACATCTCAGGAGGGATTTTGTCCCACTCCTCTTTGCAGATCCTCTCCAAGTCATTAAGGTCATTTTCAATGCCCTGGCTGAGGGAAGGAGGTTCTCACCCAAGATTTGACGGTACATGGCCCCATCCATCGTCCCTTTGATGCGGTGCAGTTGTCCTGTCCCCTTAGCAGAAAAACACCCCAAAGCATAATGTTCCCACCTCCATGTTTGACGGTGGGGATGGTGTTATGACTTGGGGTCATAGGCAGCATTCCTCCTCCTCCAAACACGGTGAGTTGAGTTGATGCCAAAGAGATCTGACCACACCTGACCACAACACTTTCACCCAGTTCTCCTCTGAATCATTCAGGCAAACTTCAGACAGGCCTGTACTTGTGCTTTCTTGAGCAGGGGGACCTTGCGGGTGCTGCAGGATTTCAGTCCTTCACGGCGTAGTGTGTTACCAATTGTTTTCTTGGTGACTATGGTCCCAGCTGCCTTGAGGTCATTAACAAGATCCTCCCGTGTAGTTCTGGGCTGATTCCTCACCGTTCTCATGATCATCGAAACTCCATGAGGTGAGATCTTGCATGGAGCCCCAGACTGAGGGAGACTGACAGTTTCTTCCATTTGCGAATAATCGCACCAACTGTTGTCACCTTCTCACCAAGCTGCTTGGCGATGGTCTTGTAGCCCATTCCAGCCTTGTGTAGGTCTACAATCTTGTCCCTGACATCCTTGGACAGTTCTTTGGTCTTGGCCATGGTGGAGAGTTTGGAATCTGATTGATTGATTGCTTCTGTGGACAGTTTCCCAGGTAACAAAAAGACACCTGGGAGCCAGAAATCTTGCTGACTGATAGGGGATCAAATACTTATTTCCCTCATTAAAATGCAAATCAATTTATAACTTTTTTGAAATGCGTTTTTCTGGATTTTTTTGTTGTTATTCTGTCTCCTACTGTTAAAATACACCTACCATTAAAATTATAGACTGATCATTTCTTTGTCAGTGGGCAAATGTACAAAATCAGCAGGGGCTCAAATACCCCCCCCCCACTGTATACATTACAGCACAGTGAAATTCAAATTCAGAGAACAGGGTCAACCATGATGCACCAACCCTGGCGCAGATAGGGTTAAGGGCCTTGCTCAAGGGCCCAACAGTGGCAGCTTGGCGGTGCTGGGGCTTGAATCCCCGACCTATTGATCAGTAACCCAGAGCTTTTCAATACTTTTCAGTAGTCACAGAAGATTTTATTTAGCTATGTTTGTTGGTTGCTGTTGTGTGCTGTTATCAGTGAAGTCCTCATGCTGATTGTTATGTTTAAGATTAAGACATTGAGGTAACATTTTCTAGCTAGCTGACAATGGCTAATCCATCATGTTAATCAAAGCAATGTAAGTGTAATTAAATAATATAACGTACCAACTGAAAGTGTTTGCTAAGGTCATAAAGTTAATAGTAATTCACTCATGTTGGCTTTCTAGTTATACTATCAGTACAAGCTAGCTTAGATATCCAAATTAGTAACATACCAGAAAAATAGCAAAGAACTCCCGGTTAAAAATTGTAATGTAGCCAGCCGCTGGAGGGCCTCAGAGACAATTTGGTTTCACTTCTCAATCCCTGTTATGAAGCCCATGCATACAGTATATACAGTCTTTGGGTACACACATTTAAAATCACTTTCTTCTCCATCATATTGTGGAAAACCAAAAAGCTTTCAACACAAAATAGTAGTGTCATGCATAACTCATATAAAAATATATTAGCAGTAAAAAAAAAATACCATTAAGCAGAGCCAGAATCAACAGGTTGATTGTTGACCTAGTCAAATATTAAAATCAGTTATTATACACCATCTACAAAATATAACAAGCTGTTTTAAATGGTTGCAACCTCTTCCTGCAGGGCAAGCTACAAGTTGCACCACCTGAACGTTTTAATCTTGCACACCATTGACATGTTTGGTTAACAGCCTTGATGCCAAGTGCAAAATACGTTGATGGCTCACTGATGATTTGCAGCTAGTGGTCTAGTGTGTGAATTAGGGGTATACATATCTGTTTTCATAGTCACATTTAAAACAGACGTTAGCAGCAGATCATTTAAGTCCTGTAAGTTGCGGGGTGGAGCATCCATGGATCGGACTTGTTTGTCCAGCACATCCCACAGATGCTCAATTGGATTGAGATCTAGGAAATTTGGAGGCCAAGTCAAATCCTTGAACTCTTTGTCATGCCATTCCATTCCTGAACAATTTTTCCAGTGTGGCAGGCTGCATTATTCTGCTGAAAGAGGCCACTGCCACAACTGAATACCATTGCCATGAAGGGGTGTACTTGGTCTACAACAATGTTTAGGTAGGTGGTACGTGTCAAATTAACATCCACTTGAATGCCAGGACCCAAGGTTTCCCAGCAGAACATTGCCCAGAACATCACACTGCCTAGTCCAGCTTGCCTTCTTCCCATAGTGCATACTGGTGCCATGTCTTCCCTAGGCAAGCCACGGACACGCACCAATGCAATGTTATTTACAGTTTATTAAAACTGTATTTTATAGTTCTGTAACTGTATCCAATTTTTTTTTTAGTTAAGTTCACTGGACACAATATCAGAATCCACTATGAAGCTGGAACACAGTGCTGCTGTGAGTCAAAATGGGGTCCTTTAAGCAGCATTAGATTATGATGATATGATATGATTTTCCAAGATTTTCTTTTAATAGCGATGGAGAAGGATCATTTAACAAAACAAAAAGCATGTGCAATATTTAAAAAAAAAAATAAAATTCAGATATATGCAGATATATGCACATGGTCTTCATGAGCTATATGAAGCGACAGCTCAATAAATTAATCATATTTCTTTTGTTTGTATAGAAATATGGTAGAAATATGGTTTTATTTTGAAGCTCAGTAAGTTTAGGTCAGGCTACTGGAGCAACGCACTGATGATACTAAAAGTCAGAAATGTGTGCGCACCACTGATAAATTGTTTCCCATAGAAAAAAAGAAGTAAAATATATCTAAATTTTCCTATACCCAAACATTTTGGACAAGTTTGAAGTTTTTTTGTGTTGTATTTGAGTTGCAGCTTTGGTGAAGAATTTCGCTTTAAACCTTTCAAGCTGCACATTAAAGTAAAATCAATGCTTGCACAGCTTTTTTGTTCTGTCCTGCGGGATCCCAGTCCCAATGCACACATTTTGTCTGATGTACTCTGGCAAAACTTCTCCTATTTGTATTTTCTTCTGCTTTGCGGAACAGAAGCCATATCACCCTGCAGTTTTTGCCCGGTTTCCCACTGAATTTAAGCAGGGTTGAGCCTGGCTAGTACTTGGATGGGAGACCTCCTGGGGAAAAGTAAGGTTGCTGCTGGAAGTAGTATTAGAGAGGCCAGTAGGTGGTGCTCTCTCTGTGGTTTGTGTGGGTCCTAATGCCCTAGTATAGTGATGGGGACACTATATAAGAAGAGCACCAGATGAGATGTTAAACCGAGGTCCTGATTCTCTGTGGTCATTAAAAATCCTAGGTCACTTCTCGTAAAGAGTAGGGGTATCACCCTGGTGTCCTGGCAAAATTGGCCCTTGTCTATCATGGCCCCCTAATAATCTCCATCCCTGAATTGGCTACATCACACTCCTCTCCTCTCCACCAATAGCTGGTGTGTGGTGGGTGTTCTGGTGCACTATGGCTGCTGTTGCATCATCCAGCTGGATGCTACACACTGGTGGTGGTTGAGGAGATTTCCTCCCCATACTATGTAAAGCACTTTGAGTGTCTAGAAAAGTGCTATATAAATGTAACAAATTATTATTATAATTAATAAAATTATTTTTTTCAATCCAAATAATGTGTACCTATTAAGTTCGATCCCTAGTGTGTTTACATACATGTACAGTATGTCTTTGCATGTGCATGTGTTGTTGCTTTTATGGTTGAATACAGTAAGGAAGTCTGTGTCTCTCTTTTGGGAAGTGGAGAAAAAAATAAGATGTTATTTTCCTGACTACAGTAATACACAACCTCTCTAATTGAACAAACATATGGGCCACTGTGTTTTGGAAACTAGTACATGTGTTTGTTAGATTAGAGCGGTTGTGTATTACTGTATTACAACTTCACCAAATGACTCTGTATTTTAATCTTTCCATACAATTAACTGTAATACAATTACATGTCTGGTTAGACAGTGTGCATACCTGAGTGCATAACAATGAGTTGTGATTAAAATCTCTTTCATCTGTATGATGCTATTTTGTGCATATATGGTTACTTATTCAGACAAAATCCCAAAGTGTTTTATTCCACTTATACAACTTGCCAAAGCTAACAAATGTCTATTTATGAAAGTTAATACAGTATAATTGTTCTTTTAATCAGATTATAGTTACATTTAACGTCATAGAATGTAAGCAAAACAAGTTAGTTTCTGTTATCACTTACATTATAGCAGCTATAAATAGACATCCTCAACAGCCTCTTTTTTTCCTCTATCTCTTGAAGTTAATAATACAAAAAAAAAACAAAGCGTGTCATGTTACTGATAAACCACAAAGCTCAAAACCGTCTATCCTGAAGACTTTCCCGGGGCATGAGAAACTTTACCTCTGATTGTTACAAAGTGTGAAGACTGGACCTGGCATTCATGTGGATGTTACTTTGTTGCAGACCAAATACATCCCTTCATGGCAACGGTATTCCCTAATAGTAGTGGCCTCTTTCAGCAGGATAATGCGTCCTGCCACACTACAAAAATTGTTCAGGATTTGTTTGAGGAACATGGCAAAGAATTCAAGGTGCTGACTTGGACTACAACTTCCCCAGATCTCAATCCGATCTGTATCTGTATCTGTGGGATGTGCTAGACAAACAAGTCCAATCCATGGAGCCCCCACCTCACAACTTACAGGACTTAAAAAATCTGTTGCTAACCTCTTGGTGTCAGATACACCTAGGTAAAAAGACACCTTCAGAGGTCTTGTGGAGTCCATGCCTTGATGGGTCAGAGCTGTTTTGGTGGCACAAGGGGGATCTACACAATATTAGACAGGTGGTTTTAATGTTATGACTGATCAGTGTATAACTTGATAGAAAATTTAGAACCTTAAGGGTTCTTTGATTGTCCCTCTGAGAAAGCCCTTTTTGTTTGGAAGCTACGAACCCTTAATCATCCCTTAAAGAACCCTTGAAGAACCTCTTTTTCTAAGAGTGTACCTGTGATTTACCTTTCAGCACTATTGTCAGATCTGTGTTTTTATTTAAAAAAAAAAACATCTAAAAAAAAAAATAAAAAAAAATTTGGACCAATTCAACACTGGTGCAAAAACGTTAATGAATTAGCTATTAAATAAATACCTCCAATCAATGTATAATAAACACCGACCTGTATGAATTCAGTAACAAGCTGTATGAACCTAATCTTATTCAAAATCCCTGCGTCTGCCAATGCCACAGCATCTCACCACTCCACCACATAACAGGCTACTTTTCACCCTTCGAGATACTGTATCCCTGCATGTGAGTGTATTTTGGGAGGTGATGATGTGACAGACCTGTGCACTGATGCCTACTTTTATAAAATACACCCCTCACTTTCAACCGAGGCGCTGAAGTATAGCAAAGCGTTTATGCATTCCAGGGTTGAAGGGTTTCAAATCTGTAAAATCTGCACAGAAAAAGCAACGAGGCAAAAGAATGATGGCACGCTCCTTTTTTATCCTGTTTATAAAGTAAAAAGGCAAATTTCATTGACTCCCCTGCATGAGGGACTTCACATTCACCTTCTATTTTACATTCACTGAAGGCCCCTAGAGCGCCTGCTTTCCTTTTGGCGTGCTTCCATGTTGTTGTATGAGTGTATAATAGGAGAATGGGCTTGCTCTCTTTGTTGTGGCTGTACTCCAGCAGTGAGTCGCAGGTCCAACACAAACACCACACTGAGAGATAAGGAACGTGCAGCCGCGAGCTTGTGAATTGGTCACAGCTGAAAGTTAAAGAGTGACTGCTGCTCTTGCTCCTCTTAGACTAACACCCGGCCTTAATACGAATTATAAGGCAACCAGCTTGAGCTTTCCAGAGTTGATGATGTTGAAATGAAATCAATAACTTGTTCACAGAATGTGTCCACTTATATTGCCTATAATTCTACATTTCTATGCAGTGAAATGCATGTCAGTGTGCTCTGGGTGAGGATGGGAGCACATCTGGTGGGAACAAGTCCAGCCGTGAGAAACGAACACTCTTGGATGCCAAAGAAATTATGCTTCTGCCAGTTGCACAAACCATGGATGTCAATTTAAATTCATCTTGCATTAGAGTATTCCTTGTAAAATGGCATGTAGTTGTCTTAGTATTTTGTTTTGCTGCCATACTTTGCAAATTAAAGAATGCACAGTATTTGATTTTTAGAAAAATGCATAATTTACTTTCAGGGCATTTTCAGACCTAAAGATCTTGTTCTCTAAATTGTTACATTTTCTCCTTGGCTCGGGTCGCTTCCACATGGCAACATTTTAACTGTCCTTTCTTTTTTATTATATTTGATCTAATTTATATGTTCCATGGAGCGATTAAAGCCCATCTCCTTGAGACACCTGCTAAACACCTTGTAAACCTTGTTTACCAACTTGTAAAGCTCATTACCAAGCTTAAACTAAGATGAACTGGTGGAGTTAAAGGAGCAAAAACATTAAAATGTGCATATGGTGGTACTTCAGGATGAGGATTGAGAAACACTGCTCTAGTTGGACAGATGTTCTCGAATATCTAAGATGTCAAATATTTATCATGGTGTAGTAGTAATTAATGTACATCCTCTTATAATAGTCAAATTCCACAATAAGGCATAGAAACAACAGTTTCAGTGACTAGAGAATGAGATCAGATGATAGCACCCTGGAGAAAAGACATCTTAAATGTAAGTATGTGCCTTAATGGTCAGTGTAATGGTGTTTCAGCCTTAGTATAATTATGATCCTTTTATGTACTGGATATCCCATGATCCTCTGTGGCACAGATGTGGGATCATTTGGTGTGCGTCAAGTATGCCAGTGTCGTCTAGTATCCTTAAGCTCTGTGGACAAAACGCACGTCTCTCTTCTCCGAAAGTCAGCAAAATCATTCCCCAAACGACAGGTAGATGTGTTTTGTACTCATCATCTGATAAGAGCAAATTGGCATCAGTCTGAAGAGAGAACTCTCCCATTATGAGGTGCCCTCACATTATCAACCTGATGTTTACTCATGCCAGACTCTAGTCACATTAACTGTCACTCCTGGCAACGGTGTTATCACCACATTCCAGATGCCGTGAAGAAAACAGACTTTTTTTCCTCCTGAGTTTTTGATCCTGTGAGCTTTTTCCCACCACATTTTCTCTGAAGACTGATGAGATTTAGACATACATAGATGCAGAAGCACATTGTGTGTGTGTGTGTGTGTGTGTGTGTGTGTGTGTGTGTGTGTGTGTGTGTGTGTGTGTGTGTGTGTGTGTGTGTAGGTTGTGGAAGACATACTGGATTAAATGTAAGATTGATAGAAATGTATCAATCTTACATTTCACACAGTAACACACAAGTGGAAACATTGAAGAAACTGAGCAAAATAAAGTCCTGCACTTAACTAGCTAATTTTCTCTCTGTAGGTTACTACATTACATATGGACAGCACATAAGAAAAGAACATTAAAGAAACAAATCAGTCCCATTCAAGCAACTTCTGCTTCTGTGAGCTTACGCCATAGGCAGTCACAACTGTAATTAACATTATAGTCATTTATAATTAAAGGCTGACCTGATAATGACCTAGAACTTGAAATATGGTGACATTTATGCAGTTTGCATTTAGGCAACTCACCCTGTGGATGGTGTCATGATACAGCCTCCACGTTCCACTGTCATCCCACAGCCACACCCCCGCTCTGGAGTGTCGTGGTTCATTCCAAAGTTGTGGCCTAATTCGTGAGCTAAGGTCACGGCCGCTCCCAGTGGATTGTCTGAGTGATCCTGGATAGAGTGAAAAACATGAAACAGCTGAACTGAAGGGATTATATGAACCCAATAAAATATTTAGTAGTTTGTGAGGTATTTTGGTTTTAGGAATTAAACACGCTTATGGTGTATGTATATGTACTGCCTGAACAATTGAATGTATAAGATGAATTATATATATATATATATATATATATATATATATATATATATATATATATATATATATATATATATATATATATATATAAATACACACAGTGGGGGGAAAAAAGTATTTGATCCCCTGCTGATTTTGTACGTTTGCTCACTGACAAAGAAATGATCTGTCTATAATTTTAATGGTAGGTGTATTTTAACAGTGAGAGACAGAATAACAACAAAAAAATCCAGAAAAACGCATTTCAAAAAAGTTATAAATTGATTTGCATTTTAATGAGTGAAATAAGTATTTGATCCCCTATCAGTCAGCAAGATTTCTGGCTCCCAGGTATCTTTTACACAGGTAACGAGCTGAGATTAGGAGAACTCTCTTAAAGGGAGTGCTCCTAATCTCTGTTTGTTACCTGTAAAAAGACACCTGTCCACAGAAGCAATCAATCAATCAGATTCCAAACTCTCCACCATGGCCAAGACCAAAGAGCTGTCCAAGGATGTCAGGGACAAGATTGTAGACCTACACAAGGCTGGAATGGGCTACAAGACCATCGCCAAGCAGCTTGGTGAGAAGGTGACAACAGTTGGTGCGATTATTCGCAAATGGAAGAAACTGTCAGTCTCCCTTGGTCTGGGGCTCCATGCAAGATCTCACCTTGTGGAGTTTCGATGATCATGAGAACAGTGAGGAATCAGCCCAGAACTACACGGGAGGATCTTGTTAATGATCTCAAGGCAGCTGGGACCATAGTCACCAAGAAAACAATTGGTAACACACTACGCCGTGAAGGACTGAAATCCTGCAGCGCCCGCAAGGTCCCCCTGCTCAAGAAAGCACATGTACAGGCCTGTCTGAAGTTTGCCTGAATGATTCAGAGGAGAACTGGGTGAAAGTGTTATGGTCAGGTGTGGTCAGATCTCTTTGGCATCAACTCAGCTCGCCGTGTTTGGAGGAGGAGGAATGCTGCCTATGACCCCAAGTCATAACACCATCCCCACCATCAAACATGGAGGTGGGAACATTATGCTTTGGGGTGTTTTTCTGCTAAGGGGACAGGACAACTGCACCGCATCAAATGGACGATGGACGGGGCCATGGGGGGGTCAAATCTTGGGTGAGAACCTCCTTCCCTCAGCCAGGGCATTGAAAATGACCTTAATGACTTGTAGAGGATCTGCAAAGAGGAGTGGGACAAAATCCCTCCTGAGATGTGTGCAAACCTGGTGGCCAACTACAAGAAACGTCTGACCTCTGTGATTGCCAACAAGGGTTTTGCCACCAAGTACTAAGTCGAAGGGGTCAAATACTTATTTCCCTCATTAAAATGCAAATCAATTTATAACTTTTTTGAAATGCGTTTTTCTGGATTTTTTTGTTTGTATTCTGTCTCTCACTGTTAAAATACACCTACCATTAAAATCATAGACTGATCATTTCTTTGTCAGTGGGCAAACGTACAAAATCAGCAGGGGATCAAATTCCTATTTAATTTCCTTTTTCTTTCTGATTCACATTCCTTTATGTGCATGGCTGATCAGAACAATGCATCATTCATACAGTACATTATCATTAAACTGTATAACTTCTATCTAAAAAAACCCTGAACCTAAGATGAATACTTACACATCTGTTTTTCCTCTTACATGCACCTGTCATACTGTTTTTATTATTTATTAAAAAAAAAAAAAAATCAGAATTACGCTATATACAGTGGTGCCTGAAAGTTTGTGAGCCCTTTAGAGTTTTCTATATTTCTGCATAAATATGACCTAAAACATCATCAGATTTTCACACAAGTCCTAAAAGTAGATAAAGAGAACCTAATTAAACAAATGAGACAAAAATATTATACTTGGTCATTTATTTATTGAGGTAAATGATCCAATATTACATATCTGTGAGTGGCAAAAGTATGTGAACCTTTAAGATTAGCAGTTAATTTGAAGATCAAATTAGAGGCAGGTGTTTTCAATCAGTAGGATGACAAACAGGTGTGAGTGAGCGCCCTGTTTTATTTAAAGAACAGGAATCTATCAAAGTGTGACCTTCGCAACACATGTTTGTGGAATTGTATCATGGCACAAACAAAGGAGTTGTTGACGCTCATCAGGCTGGAAAAGGTTACAAAACCATCTCTAAAGAGTTTGGTCTCCCCAATCCACAGTCAAACAGATTGTGTACAAATGGAGAAAATTCAAGACCATTGTTACCCTCCCCAGGAGTGGCTGACCAACAAAGATCACTCCAAAAGCAATATGTATAATAGTCTATGAGGTGCCTAAATAGTCTATGCCTTTTTCACATTGGCTAATGTTAATGTTCATGAGTCCACCATCAGGAGAACACTGAGCAACAATGGTGTGCATGGCAGGGTTGCAAGGAGAAAACCACTGCTCTTCAAAAAGAACACTGCTGCCTGTCTGCATTTGCTAAAGATCGCGTGGACAAGTCAGAAGGCTACTGAAAAAATGTTTTGTGGATTGATGAGACCAAAATAGAATGTTTTTGTTTAAATGAGAAATGTTATGTTTGGAGAAAGGAAAACACTGCATTCCAGCATAACAACCTTATCCCATCTATGAAACATGATGGTGGTAGTATCATGGTTTGGGCCAGTTTTGCTGCATCTGGGCCAGGAGGGCTTGCCATCATTGATGGAACAATACATTCTGAATTATACCAGCAAATTCTAAAGGAAAATATCAGGACATCTGTCCATGAACTGAATCTCAAGAGAAAGGCATGCAGCAATCAACTACCCTAACCACCCTAACCACCCTAAGCTCACAAGCCACTCTACCAAAGAATGGTTAAAGAAGAATAAAGTTAATGTTTTGGAATGGCCAAGTCAAAGTCCTGACCTTAATCCAATAGAAATGTTGTGAAAGGACCTGAAGCAAGCAGTTCATGTGAGGAAACCCACCAACATCCCAGAGTTTAAGCTGTTCTGTACTAAGGAAAGGGCTAAAATTCCTCCAAGCCGATGTGCAGGATTGATCAACAGTTACCGCTAAAGTTTAGTTGCAGTTATTGCTGCACAAGGGGGTCACACCAGATACTGAAAGTAAAGGTTCACATACTTTTGCCACTCACAGATATGTAATATTGGATCATTTTTTCTACTTTAAGACGTGTGAAAATCTGATTATGGTTTAGGTCATATTTATGCAGATATATAGAAAATTCTAAAGGGTTCACAAACTTTCAAGCACCACTGTAGCCAAAAGTATGTGGACACCTGACCACCTATACAGTATGTGGTTATTCCCCAAACTTTTGCCACAAAACTGGAGGCACACAATTGTCTAGAATGTCGTTTGATGCTGTACAATTATGATTTCCCTTCATAGGAACTAAGAGGCCCAAGCATGTTCCAGCATGACAATGCCCCTGTGCACAAAGCGAGGTTTATAAAGACATGGTTTGCCAAGGTTGGTGTGGAGGAACTTGAGCCAGAAATCCCAACAATCGCACTCCAAAATCTAGTGGAAAGCCTTCACAGAAGAATGGAGGGTATTATAACAGCAAAAAGAGAACCAACTCTTTATTAATCCCATACCCATGGTGTTGGAATGGGATGTTGAACAAGCACATTTCTAAAAAAAAAAAAAAAAAAAAAAAGATTCTTGAGTACCATTTATTATAACCCATTCATCATTTCCTGCCTTGATTATATTGATTATAGGAGCTGGGAGACAAGTGGTGCATTTTGGATTTTACAGCCACCATGCAAGATCCTTTGAATCCTTTGAATACATATGTTTCAACTGTGAAAGTCAAACAGCCTGTTAAAAACAGAGCATGCCGATGGAAGGAACACACCTATGGAAAAGCTCGAACCAACTAAAGAAAAAAACCTCTCAATCTCTCTCTTTCTTCACAAGTGGCTGATCTGCTGACACCACCAAGTCAATTAATAAGCACCATTTATCACAGCAGACAGCTGCAGTTTTTTAATTATCACATACTCCTAATCACTTCTCCCCAAAGAGACTCCAGTGAATTTAAAAGACAGGAACTTTTGCCACGCCCGAAATGGGACATATTCCTGGAGCGCAAGTGATTTATCTGGGTTAATAAAAATGTAAATGTGTGGTATTTAGCTGCCGTTTGCAACGACAGGTGATTTTTCGGATTGGCAGGCGACTGCTGAGGGGTGAAGAGAATGTAGGTGCTGCTAAAGGACCTTGGGGAGCTCCTACAGTGTTCCACTTAATTAGATTCATTACAAGTCAAAATCACATGTGGTTCACCTAGCGCAAGTCACTACAGCCCAAGGCAGCATAAGAGAGCCAATATTATGAGGGAGAAAAAAAAGTTACACAAAAAAAACAAGTGTTTCAAAATGTGGGGTTTTTATGGGAAGTCATGAATAAACCATAAAAGAAGGAGAAAATGTGTTTTGAAGAACCTTTTTTGGCTTGGATTTCAATAAGACAATTTTTGTCCATGTGCATTAAGCTGAGTGTGTCCTGCAGAGAATCAACTTACTCTCACACTCGCCTTCCTAACCCACTGAGATAAACGCCAATAAATGCTGAATGAATGATGGATTTTGTAAATTAAGTGAACAGTAGAAGCCTGGTAGTAAAATAGTTGAAACACTCAGGAACCATAGCAATAATCAGGAAGGAAAATGGTGGATTTAGTTTAAGAGTTTCAGTAGCATGTCCTCGAAATAATATAGCAGTCGGATTTTCTGCACAAGCAGAAAAACCTTTTAGGAATGTGTGAGCAGAACAACATATTAAGACGCAAAATAATCTTCAAAAATGTGAGACATCTCACATGTATACCACATGTGTATAAAATGGAAACTTGAGTAATGTTGGTATTAGTTATAATTCTAACTAATAATTGTTTCAGTAAATCTTACAATAATCTTTTTTTTTTAAACTAATAACACAACAAAATGTGGATCCAAACTAGATTTGTCATGTGTTATGATATTGATGTTAGTTATATCTAAAAGGTAGAAGATTCTAGCAAGTCATAAGATTTGCAGACATATGGAGCAAAGGAAAAATCCACCCTTGATTGTAAGACATGGAAAACCTTTTACTGACGGAGGATATGTAAAGTCATGCATGCTGAGTATAGAAACTGAACTGTTTGCGGATTTCCCGAAGAATGAGAAAATCATTCAGAAAATAAAAGCCGTGCCCCTGTCAGCCCGAACAGTGAAGGACCCCGCTGTCATGATGGCACGTGAGACAGTGAGGGAAAAGAGCATGGATATAACTTCGGCAGATTTTTTTGCACTGGAGAGAGAGGGGAGGCAAGAAAAGAAAATGCATTAACTAAAAATGAAAATTGTCTCTTTGGTGAAAAAAGGTTCCGGACCCCTGCTATTGACTGAACACGTAATACGCGTGCGCATGATGCCATCGTTTTCACAAATTCACGTTTTTGTATGTTTACACGGAGATGATTAAACGGAAACGGTATCGTTTTCAAAAACTTTTCTAAAGTTTTCGAAAGTTTGCGTTTTCAGGCCCCAAAACTCCGTTGTCATGTAAGTTAACAGCAAAAACGCATGAAAAGTTTTCTGTTTTTAGTTGAAAATGTTGTAGTGTTGTCATTCTGGGACTTGAGTACAACATTTGCTGTCTCCACTATGTTGGATTTCTCGTTAATATGATATATCATTGTGATTATCATTATGAAAAAGTGACAAAAGAAGCTTATACCTTATGTTTGAGATTGCAGATCACCCCCCCCCCCCCCCACTTTTTTAAAATTAAATGCCATTGTAACTGCACTAGTAATATCAACCTCTGATTAGATTAGCACTGGAATCACTAATCACGTCAAAAATATTTCAAAATTAACTTCGTTAATGTGTTTACAGTACAGATCTGTCAGAAATATTCACCATGACGATTCCTCCAGACTGCTCTGCAGTACACATGCTCATGATGGGGGCCATGCCAATGGTGGTACCCTGGAAATACACACCGCTGAAACACAAATGCAAAAATTATAGACAGCATTCTATTAGGATTTAATTTGGAGTCAAGGCTTTATAAAAAAGTATACAGTATATATGAGGCACATGTGTGTGTCATGATGAGTACTGACATATAGGTGGCACAGATGTGTTTTCATGTTTGGTGTGAGTGTACCTGATAAGTTGAGCATTGTCATGAGGTCTGAGAGGTAGCAGTTTGAGTTTTCTCCAGTCTAGAAACTCGTGCAGTGTGGTAAACGGGTCCTGTGTCACTGAACATTTGTCAGAGTCACTCCAAACCTCCAGCCCCACTAGAGCTACCCTGATATTTAGAACCCTGTAAAACTGAAACACACACACACACACACAAACTTACAGTATGTACATTTTGCCGTGTTCAAAGTCGACGAGTTCAAAAGTTGGTTTTCTGGCCTCCCCATTCAGATTATGTTAATTACCTACCTGCGTGTAGTTCTCACCTTCGTGCACAAGTCTCACACAACTCTCTAAGTAGCATTTAAGTTCCTATTTATGTCTAAGATCTGAACACTCATGTGTACAACTTCAGTATTAAAAACACATTAGCCACTTTTAGTTAAAATTAGTCATGATTAGGTCTGTGTGCATAGTAAGTAAGTGGAGAACGACAACATCTGAATGATTTTTTTTATTCCTCAAGCTGAACCCTCATTCCCACCCTTCTACACAAAGCTCCGCACCCAGAACCTAGCGACTTGAGTTCAACTAGTGTTAGCATGCTTGGCTATTCAAGAGCTTGACAGCCAAGTTATAACACTGTAAACACATGAAATTCAGCTCATACTGATTTATAAGAACAGTCAAGAGTGCCTTCGCTGTCCTGTTTTTCTTTCATAATGAGCGCTCATGAGCTTTTTTAGCTCTAGTGTTAGCATTGTTAGCTGCACATTAGGCCATTTAACTGCTTGAAAGCCAAGTTATAACACTATAAACACGTGGAATTCAGCTCATAAAGATTTATGAGAATGGTCAAGTGTATTGTGTCCATGTTTTTCTGTGTAGTGAGCTCTCATGAGCTTTTAAGCTCTGGTGTTAGCATTGTTAGCATTAGCTGCACAGGAGTTTAATCTAGATTTACTGTGTTTCGTGTTGCTAAGTTTGTTTGAAGCGCATCATGGTTCACGATCAACAGGGCACTTAGCAGTTTCAGCCTTGTTTTTTCTTTCCAAACAAACTGAGATTGGGGATGGAGTGAATGGGTTTGGAGCATGTTAATAGGGTAGTTGTAGCTCAGCGGTTAAGACATTGGGCTGCTGATCGGATGGCCGAGAGTTCGAATCCCAGCACCACCAAGCTGCCACTGTTGGGCCCTTGAGCAATGCCCTTAATGCTCAGCTGTATAAATGAAACAAATATAAGTCGCTCTGGATAAGGGTGTCTGCCAAATGTCTATAAAAAGAGGCCCATGTAAACACAAACAAGCACTATGGCCAGTAACACAGTTTTCTTTTTAATGAGTTATCTCAGCTACATAATACACTTGTGCCAAGAGCCTGGTTTAAATAATAATTTTTTTTTATCCTGTTCTACATAGTTTCCAGGTTATTTGTACTAGTAAGAAATTTTAAAAATGACTGTTGCATTTTTAAATCCTCACTACACACACTTATCTCTGAAAACACAAGCACATCTGTCTACACACCATGCCAAGCAGTTCGTCTACAATCTGAAAATGTGCTGTCTCCTATCTACACTATATAGCCAAAAGTATGTGGACACCTGTCCATCACACCCATACAGTATGTGCCCATTCCAAAACCATGGGCATTAACATGAAGTCGCTGTTATAATAACCTCCACTAATCTGTGAAGGCTTTCCACTAGATTTTGGAGCATAGCTGTGGGGATTTGTGCTCATTCAGCCACAAAGAGCATTATTGAGGTTGGGCACTGATGTCAAGTGAGATGATCTGGGGTGCAGTCGGCATTCCAATTCATCCCAAAGCTGCTCAGTGAGGTTGAGGTCAGGGCTCAGGCCACTCAAGATCTTCCTCACCAACCTTGGCAAACCAGGTCTTCATGGAACTCGCTTTTTGCACAGGGGCATTGTCATGCTGGAACACGTTTGGGTCTCTTAGCTCCAGTGAAGGGAAAATGCAATGCTACAGGATACAAAGACATTCTATACAATTGTGTGATTACAACACTGTGGCAACAGTTGGCGAAGGCTCACATATGTGTATGATGGTCAGATGTTAGGCCATATAGTGTATATCTGCAAGTCAGCTATTTGTTTCCTGTGATGGGCATCATACCTTGTCCACATAATTAGCAATCTCGGCCATCCTCTGCTTCACCTTCTCAACATCTTTTCCATGTTTATGATACTGGAAAAAGAGAGAGGGTGCATCAAAGCTTGGACATCAGGACGTCATGAGAAAACCTCAGAACTCCATGTTCTTGCTTTTCAGTTTAACTGAATGAATGGATCAATAGAAACATTTAAAAAATGTTCAGGAAAAAAATCTCCTAACTATATTAGCAATTAGTTTTTTTCCATAAAATCATATGCAAGAAAAAGAGGGAAAAAAGGGGTAAAAATCTTGTTACTCGATTTCATCTTGATTATTGATTGTCTAAATCTATATTTTCCCAAAGCTTACACACAACTTTACAAAAAAGTTAAAACTAACAAGTGTGTGCATGTGTAGTAAGAAGATCTGCAATACTGTCATGAGAAATACTAGGAGGAGGAAATAAAACAAAATGGCACAATTTGTCATCATTTATATAATAACGCAGACAAATAATCGCTTCAGTTGCTCAGTAGGAAATCAGTCATCAAAACTTTTTAACAAGCATATATATGAATTGTTTTTCAATTGTTTTATTTTTCAAAGTAAATGTTGAACATTAGGAACACTATGTTAATGTTGAAAGCAGGAACACTTTACTCTCTCTCTCTCTCTCTCACTCACTTACACACACACACACACACACACACACACACACACACACTGTGGATAGTCATCATTTCCTTTACAGCTGATGGCCATTTTTGACCAGCACTCTACTTCCTGTTTCCTGTCTGGCCACTAGGAAATGGTATTCCACTTCCTGTGTAAACCCCCACTCTGACCTGATTTTGTAGCAAGCCAAAACAACAACTAGACCTTCACTGTATTCCGTGTTATGGCCTGTAAATCCATGGCCTATCCTTTAACCCTAGATGGGTTATGGGCTCATACAACCTGGCAACGGATGAGTGCCATCTGTTATCCTATGGGCATTACGGCTAACCTGGCAAAACATACCTCCCTGTTGTCTGCCACAATAATGAGCTCCACATATTTGGTGGTCTTCTGTGCATCTCTCTTATGCTGCAAGAGAGTAAACATGAAAAGAGACAGTTGGGAAAACATGTCAGTCTTTGTACACATTATGTAACATATATAACACACACACACACACACACACACACACACACACACACACACACACACACACACACACATATGTATATATGTATTATACATATATAATATACACACACATACAGTGGTGCATAAAAGTTTGTGAACCCTGTAGAATTTTCTACATATGTCAGTTTTTCCTAAAAGTCCTAAAAGTAGACAAAGAAAACCCAATTAAACAAATGAGACAAAAATAATGTCCTTAAGCACAGATTTAATATGCACCTAAAGAAAAATATTTTAAACACATTTTTCTCCTCAGAACATCCATCCATCCATCCATGACTAGCTTATCCCAGGTGACTCAGGGCACAAGGCAGGGGACTGCCTTGCCCTGGTTCCTCAGAACACATGAAAAGTTATTGCCTATAGACATGTATTATTAGCTAGCCCACTAGGCAAATACTTGCCCAGTCCCATTTTCTCATTGCCTATAGTTGCACATAAAAGATAATTGAGTCTGGTTAGCATTTTTAATTGGTCCAAATATATTTAACTATGATGTTACTCTTACTCCTACTCTTACCTATATTTAACCACAATGTTACTTAGCCTTGTGCTGAACTTATTTGTTTCGACATACCTACATGTTCCCAATTCTGAAAAGACTGTCATCACTGCACATTAATTAACATGCCACAGATGTGTGTTGTGCAGCAGGCTGTGGCGCTGTAGTTACAGCATCAAGGTGCAACAAGCAACTGTGAAGAGCGCTATGTTTAAACATAGCTATATACCAGAGTTTCCGCTAAGAAATTTTGGTGCCGGCCAGAATCCGGTCATCTCATTTCGGTGTTTATTTTGCACTCTAACTTTTGGACTATGCATGATATATGCGATTGTGGCGGCAGGTCCGTGGTCAAGCGTCAGCTGTTAGCCCGAGATTACTTGTGTGTGTCTGTTTGTGCTTTCAGTGCTTCTTATGGGAAGCCAAACAACTCAAAAGTTGGTCCAAACTGAGCTACTCAGAAGAACCGTGCACTGCGCTGCTCAGTGGGTCATGCAGGTTTAGTGGCTCACGGTGGGAGGTCCAAACTGGTCCGCTGTCCAGTGGGTCTTCTGAGTTGCTCAGTTTGGACCAGCTTTTGAGTTGTTTGGCTTCCCATACCTCCCGTAACGAGCAAGCGAGAGAAAGCAGACCAGCACAGAGACACGTGTGTGTGTGTGTGTGTGTGTGTGTGTGTGTGTGCGTGTGTGCGTGTGTGTCATTGAATGGGTCTGCTGAAAAACGAAAGTAAAAATAGAGAGAAATGTGAAAAAAAACAGAGATCTTATTTAGGTGTGCAATTGTGAACATACTTTGTCTAACATCTGCTTTGTTTTAATATTTTTGCAGGTCAATGTGTCCTACAATTTTTTATTTTATCGGACATTTTGCATTTTTAACGGTCAAAAACCAGTATTTACTGGCTAAAGGAAAGTCTGCTATATACCAAACAAAAACACTTGTTTGGCAAATTCAGTGAGATGTTTATTTTCTTTCTCTAGGTGTTAAATCTACTTGTGCACCGGGCAAATAGCCCGAGACATGAAATCCATTTGTCCTGGAATGCCTGAACACTTTATACCATGTAAATAATCCAGCAAAAACAGGATTGCTTTACTGTTCAATGTACTGCCATAGAATAAAGCAGGGCTTAAGCACCAGAGTGTAAGTTTTATAAAGAACATGCTATAATGCACCGTGAAAATATGTGTTAAGACTTAATGTGAATGTGTTTGGAACGTTAAAGGAGCATTCTGGACATAAACTTAATTTAATTTAATATTGTATTGATCATGGTATGTAGTATTCTGTTGCACGGTATTGTATCGTATAGTCTCAGCATTATAACAGAATTCATGATTTAGCATTTTCCTGTTTTCACCAATCAGTGTAGAGAAATTTCAATACCCAGCACCCATACATCCAGTTAGAAAGCACTGCACCCCATTCACTGGAGGATTTTTCTGAAGAACAGTGGGCAGTTTAACTGCTCAGGACAAACAAAGGACTCGTGGACAACTCTCACAAAACATAAAAACATTCTATGATCATCCAGGTAACAGCACACGGTATTAAGAATCAAGCATATGTAAACTTTTGGACTGGTTCATTTGTGTAAATTCAGTTATTATTGTGTCTTGTGGACTATATGTAAACATCTTTTATGTGAAATAGCTTCTTCAGAACAGTACTAAATAAAAAAAAAAAACAAATAAAATTTTTATGGTACCTCTTTATTTTTAATTATTAACATTTTGCAGATTCTGCAAGACGCATGTAAACGTGTGACGTCAACTGTACTTATTTTCATAATTAATAATTACTGGTGGAAGATTTGAAGAGAATTTAGGTTATAGATGGAACAAATGAAAAAAAAAGAGAGAGATTTTCTGACCCTGGAGTTGAAGGACTGTAACAGTTCCCGGACATTCCCGTGGTTGATGGCGGACATGTTGTGTCCATGACCACAGGTTCCAGAAGGGAAGCGTAAATGTTCTCCTCTGTAAACTACGTGTGTACCATTCTCTTGCTCAAAAGCAGGCTCCACCATGAACATCTCATTTGTAAGTAAGATGAACCCCCTGTGGATCAAGCATACATTAAACAATATTAAGAAATAAAAGCTAATATAACAATTGCAATGCCGACCTTATGTTGTGATCACACTTACAGTGGGTATAGAAAAGAATCACCCCCTTTAAAATAATCACATTTTGTTGCTTTTCACCTTGAAATGAAGATGGACACAGTTTTTGTTTTATCCAGCTGTATTTACTCAGTGCAACTTAGAACATCCAAGTGAAAGATATAACACCAACATGTCAGGAAAAAACAAAAACAAACAAACAAACAAAAAAAACAGAATCACTGAGTTGGAAAAAGGATCACCCCCTCCTAAAAATGACTTGTAAACTCAATCAGGTGTAGCTAATCACCTTCTCAGTGGCACACAAAGCCATTTGACTTTCAACTGTGATCAGCTGTGGTCATTTTGATTAGCTCATCATGAAAAGAGTTTTCCTGGAGCATTTTGTAGTGCAACTGAAGCAAACAATCAACTATTGGTGGCAAGGCACTGTCAAAAGATCTCCAGGATAAAGTTGTGGACAGGCACAAGTCAGGAGATAGATACAAAAAAAACTTCAAAGGCTTTTTCAGTGCCTAGAAGCACAGTGAAGTCTATTATTAAGAAGTGGAAGGTATTAGGACGTCGCTCCAAACTGGATGAAAGAGCCAGGAGGAAACTGGTCAGAGAGGCCTACAGCATTTACATTTATGGCATTTGGCAGACGCCCTTACCCAGAGCGACTTACATTTATTTCATTTATACATCTGAGCAATTGAGGGTTAAGGACCTCGCTCAAGGGCCCAAAAGCTGCAGCTTGGCAGTGCTGGGATTCAAACTCACAACCTTCCAATCAGTAGCCCAATGTCTTAACCAATGAGCTACCACTGTCCCACTGGCCCTCTGAAGCAGTTGCAGGAATTTATGACAAAGAGTGGCTTGTATGGGAGGGTTGCGAGAAATAAGCCACACACGATTGAGCTTTGCCAAAATGCACCTTGAAGATTCTGAGGCCACATGGAAAAAGGTGTTATGGTCAGATGAGACTAAAATTTAATTATTTGGCCTCAACACCAAACGATATGTCTGGCGGAAATCCAATACAGCTCACCATCCAAATAACACCATTCCTACAGTAGAGCATGGAGGTGGTAATATCCTGTGATGGGGGTGTTTCTCTGCAGCAGGGACTGGAGCACTTGTCAGGATAGAAGGAAAATGGATGGGGCAAAATACTGTCAAATTCTTGAGGAAAATCTGCTGCCCTCTGCCAGAAAGTTGTCAATGGGAAGAAGGTTTACCTTCCAACATGACAATGACCCAAAGCACACAGCAAAACTGACCACACAGTGGTTGAAGGAGAAAAAGGTGAATGTCCTTGCATGGCCTAGTCAGAGTCCAGACTTAAACCCCATTGAAAATCTGTGGAATGACTTGAAGACTGTAGTCCACAAACGGTCACCATCAAAGAAGAGTGGGCAAATATTGCAAAGTCTAGATGTGCAAAGGTAGTAGAGACATATCCCTACAGTCTAAAGGCTGTAATTAAAAAAAAATAAGGCAAATTAAAGCAAGGGTGTGATCCTTTTTCTACTCAGTGATTCTGTTTTTTATTATTTTATTTTTTTCCCTGACATGTTGGTGTTATATCTTTCACTTGGAAAGGGGGTGATTCTTTTCTGTACCCACTGTATATGGAGATTTTGGTACAAAATAGGATCTCACATGGACCACAGAGAACCCAGAAGTGAAACATTCAATATACATATTTTTTATTGCAGCTTGGGTCTGTGCCTTATTCAAGGAAGCAATGAAAGAGTACAGAAGATGATGGAATCTGAGGGTTTCTGACATTTAACACTACTGCTATTTTTGCCACTTATATATCATTTTTATTTGTGATTGGAATTCACCTCCTGGGATATTTAAACCGAACTGCACATTTAAAAGCCATAAACTTTCTTATAAAATATATGACATAACATTCAGTGTTTTAAGAGATTTCAGCTACTTATTAAACTGTAACATTATATCACCTTTAACTGGGATTGATGAGTCTGTCCATGTACATTCTGCAAAGATGGTTGACATGACAGAAGAACAAAATGAGATCACTCATCAACTCAGTTCAAATACTATCCATGAAAATATATGGATAATATTTCATGTGGAAATTAAAAGCAGAAATTTCCAGCATGGATGCACACCAAATATATTTGCTAACCAGCAAACAGACCACCTAACAATTAGTTTTTTTCTTCTCTGTTGGAACATGTGGGTGGATGTGGAAAGAATTGTGGTGAGTTTCATATTGCTGTCCTTCCCAGTATCCCCACACCCCATTACTCATCTGGGAAGCTTAAACAGGGCAAAACATTTAGAGTTCCACAACGTTTGAGTAAGCATTTTTAACAAAGATCACAGACAAATCCATTTCAATATCCATGAATCAGCAAACTAATGAGCAGAAAAATGTGGCCAACAGAAAGAAATGTTAAAAAGGATATGCATAAGTGATCAATGTAATGCTGTATATGCTGAACTCATTTAGTGTGAAGAAAATCTGAAAGCTGAAATGTTCATGATTAAAAAGTTTTGCTATGTATCTGAACACAACAAATTAGAAAGTTGCTACTGTAGGTGTGCATAGAAGACACTAGAAATGCTTTCCACACACTAAAGAGTTATGGATGTAAAGATTTACATACACAATGTATCTAGATGCATGTTCCAATTGCACTCACATTCACACACCAACTCACACACTATGGACAATTTAGAGACGTGGGTCAGCCTACAAAGCATGTTTTTGGACTGGGGGAGGAAACCGGAGTATCCCCAAAGCACGGGAAGAACATGCAAACTCTACACACCGGGTGGAGTAACCACTAAGCCCCCCCCATTCTGACCAATCAGATTTAAGAATTTAACGAACCTGTGGTATAATACATAATATAAATGAATGGAGACGTGAGTAATGCGAATCTGGCTACCTCCACCAGGATGTGTTGTGCAACTCATTTAAATGCTATTTCAACAAGATTGTTCTCTAATACATTCACTTCCTTCATCTTCAGTAACTGCTTTCTCCTGTTCAAGGTTGCAGGGGAGCCAATCCCCAGGAACACTGGGTGAAACAGAACCTGGATCATTCATCAAATCTAACAGTTTGCACAAGGCCTTAATTTTTATCTTGGACCATAATCTTTAAACTTGGAAAACGTGCTTTATAAACTCCAGCATATACATTTACTGACCTAAGATGTCAATGAATTTTCTGGGTTTTAGCAGAAATATTTTAACAATATATTTCTTTATTATTAAGTACTGTCTTTTAGAGGTTAAAGTTTCATGGTTGGCCTTCACACCACAGAAGACGACTGCAACCACTAAAATCCTGAACCACAAGTCTTCTGCCAGCCTTAAACCTCATCAGAACGGAGTGTATGAAGTGTGGCCTTCATGTCCGTCTTCATGAAGATTTCAGACTCAGGCGGTTTTGGACCTGTGAGCTTTCATTAAAAAGCTTTGTGTAATAACAGAGAAATGTCCTTGGAGAGCGGGCTTTGTCACTAAATAACTCCTGAGGCTTGTATTTAATGTTTACTTTTTTCAGCCGGTCAGCCTTTTATGGCAAATTTACAACAACCAAATGTTCCTTGGTAATTATACTTTACTGCATCGTTGAAAGTTTTCATGACATGTTAAATACTTCTCATCACAATGTGTACTTCCAGCATGAGTGATTAAGCACAGGATGATGCTACTGACTTTATCGATGGTTTAATTAATTCTGTCAGGTTTATGGGCACAAAATTCACCTTTCCGGGTGAGAGACAAAATGACTATGGAAGATAAAATGTGAGCCAATAAACATAAAAATAAAGGTTTAACAACTGCAGGTTCTGAATAGCTAGGTCATAGCATACATATTGTATTTATTCCTTTAAATTGTTATAAAAACCTTTGGTTCAAAATAGGTGAAAATTAGCAAGCACTCTGTGAAGTGGTGGTTGAGGTCTTTCATACCTGAGACCAGAGCAAGTGCTGAGGCTGACATCTGAATTGGTGTGTCCTTCAACTTCACCATGATAATAGCAGTTCACCTGGGGAAAAAACACAGCCAAAAAAACAAAAAACAAGTCAAATAACCCTTAGCAAGGTGCTAATGAGGATTCACCAATTCAGCCAAGAAATGACTGCATCTTGTGTCACCTCAGACATTCCTATAAATAAAAACACTATGCTGAATGAACATGCAGTAGGCTGAGCTATATATATATATATATATATATATATATATATATATATATATATATATATATATATATATATATATATATATATATATATATATATATATATATAAACATAAAACATAATAGATTCCCAAACATTAGTTTTCTAGAATAAAATTAAATGTTACGGAAAAATGTTTGTATGTCATTAAAGAAAGCAGCATATTACGTAAGAGACACTTTTCAGACAAAAACACAATGAAGGCTGCTGGGTTTTGCTGAAAAAATAAGAAGCGAGTGCGAAAGTCAAAGTCTCCAGAAGAACTGTGTCTGGTTCTGCAAGATGCTCAATAAAACTTACCAGCTAACTGCACAAATTGTACTGGAGTCTACTATTATTATTTTTATTTTTTTGTCACACCAAATATTGACTTTGTTTCATTTACTACTGTTTACTGCTCTCTGCGGTATATATATATAGTACTGTATCATACTTAACTGTTGGGTTAACACATCTAATAAGGAGTTAATGCCACAATTACCTCAGTAAGAGGTACTGGACATCTGGGATCTGGGTGCACTGAATGGAGTTTGTCTATGATAGAGCTATGTCTATAGCCATGTCTCGTTTAAGTCCAGCATATGTCCAGTGCCACTGTCCGACATTGTGTTGTAACCAGAATATTTAACTCTAAAATGAATATCCTGAGCAATGTAAATACACTTACATCTATGGAATACCATAGCAATATTAAATATACACATATGACTTTATGAAATAGGGTCATTCCATCTGAAGTGGTCCAATAATTGCAGAGTAGGTTGCTTGACCGCTTTTAATGAAAAAATTTTTGGTTATTCAGCTCTTTACGGAAACCTCAATATCTCGGCTCAGGATGGTTCTAGCTCCTTGGAACAAAAACTGATCTCTAGAGCACATTACAAGGTACATCTACAGTATAAATATTTTGCAGATTCTTGTTCTTAGACTTAGAAGCAGGAAGTGACTACAGCTCAGAAGTCACTTACTGCTTTTATCACAGGAGAAACAACACCACAACTCTATCTATAGCCGTCGTAGTTAAACCAAGTAAAATAATAATTTTTAAAAAACCCAGGTGATTTTGCAATGCCAATACATAGAGGTAATCACTCAAAAAAAATTTAGGAAAATTAAAAACAGTTGAGCAACCTGCATTGGACCACTTGAGATGGAATGACACAATAAATAATTGCATGGATCATACAGTACAATGGGAAAAAGTTAGTTTCGTCATGGTCATTCCTTTTAATTTTTACCTTTAAAAAAAAATCTTTAAAAATTTACACATGTAAGAATAGAAAGTCAAGGTTCTATCTGTTTAGTTTTGTCTACCAATTGATTATTTGAATTGTAATTAATTGTGATTCATTGTTTTAAATTTAAGTTTGAGATTGATTGAAAGCTCACCATTTATTTTATTGGCTTGTCAGAAGCTCAAGGTTTAGTAATATGACAGAACAATGCGTATTATGTTTGGCCAGCTGGTCAGTGTGCTTAATGAATGGCCTGCATGGCATCTGAAGTACTGCGGGATTTAATGCGGCAGCTTCCTGAAGACCGACTTTAGCAGCAAGAAGAGTGTCTGCTGCACTGGTTTACGGAGAAAACAAAATCACTCAATTATACCTGGCACAGATCCAGACCCAGACCCAGACACACACACACACACACACACACACTCACACACATACAGCTACTGAAGTCACTCATGTCCAGGACTGAAAATATCTGCGGGTGACTCAACTAATGGCATCCTAAAATAATGCACTAGTACTGCAGGGCAAAGTCTGGGGCTTGTATTAATAACCCAATCATCTTTCTTTCATGGTGTTCTTATTTCCAGAAAGACTGGGCATTCTGAGCATTAGGGCATACTGATGGATACATGTAGTTCTGAAGGACATACAGACCATCAATATACATACTGTATAATTCATCAATAAATAGGGAATTTTAATTAGTATCTGTGTGATACTGCAATTACAGCTGATTATACAACCGATAATTGTACGTTCCCATTTTTGCTCTGAGGTCATGTGAAGAAATTTTGCATGCTTTCAGGACAGGACAGCAGAATTGCAACTTGCAACAAATGTTCAGCCAAAGTACAATGATGGGGGAAACACACATAAAGGCTTTCAATACCACTAACCTTATTAGTACTTAAAATAAAAATGCACTTAACACTTGAAGTTCCTCTTCAAGTGTTAAGTGCATTTTTATCTTAAGTACTAATAAGGTTAGTGGTATTGAAAGCTCAGAATATAAGAATATAAGAAGAAATGAAACTTCCTTGTGTAACTTGTATTAAAAATAAATGTCATGTCTGAATCAGAAATCCATCTTTAAAGTTTTAGCTTAGTTAGTCTTAAGCTCACTGCACTTATACAAATTATGGTTTGAAGTAAAAAAAAAAAAATGCAATGCAAATCTTGTTACAGCAATTTCTTTACAGAACTTGGAGCTGAAGTAAATTCTTTTGTGTCTCTGTCCTCATATTGTCTTGTTATTTACCATTCTGCTATTTTAATTATAACTTACCAAAAGCCCTGCTGTCAGTGCTTTGTGGACAAAAGACCATGCATATTCTGTTTTTGATGAGAAAATGCAGATGGCACATTTGATAGAGGAAGGAAGAAGACGACATGTTGTCAAGCTTGTCAACTGTTGCTTCATGTGCCGTTTTAATTATGTAACTCTGTAAGATCCAGCTGACCCAAACGAGGCCTGACAAATGTGTCAGAACAGGAGCCATTTCTTTGGAGAACAAGCGTCTATCAGAGAGCACTGGGGCACCGATTCAGGACAGTGATTGCCAAGCAGAGTTAAAAATATTTCCATTATGTCCTATGAGCTGAGACTATTTTAACAAGAAGAGAAGAAGGAACGATGGTCAAATAGCTTTTGGAGCTTTCCTAAATGGAACTGTCAATCATCTCACCCCTCTTTATTAACTTCTATTTTTGTATAATCATAGAATGATATTAAATTCTTTGCTCAAGCATTAACAGAAACTACAAAATGTAAAACCCTAAGAACTCCTAAAAAGAATTGCCTGCACATGATATGCATGATGCTTTTTCATACAGGTAAGTGGGAAATATTATATACTGAAAATATTCCATATAATCTTCCATATAAGCACTATATATACAGTACATTAACTTGTAATAGTAATTAAGACTGTGAAGACCCTTACCATAGAGTTTTGAGTGACTGCTCGTCCATCCTCTCTGTAGTGGGTTTCACTGTAATTGCTGCTAAAGAGACCCCTGCAAAAGAGCACAAAGAGCACACAAACATTAAAGGTGCAATAATACATTTTATTTTTTATTTCTTGCTTGTACAAATAACCTGCAAAATATGTAGAACATGATAAAAACTAATGGTTTAAGACATGACCTCAGGACAAAATTACTATGTGGCTGAGAAAACCCATTTGAAAAACTGACTTCTGGTCCTTGTTTATGTTTGGATGAGCCCCCCCATTGGTCATTTTATAGACGTTCTACTCTACATGCCACTGTAAATCCTGGGGGCGGAGCTTTGTGAACATGGGCTGGACGGGGGGGTGGACTTAAGGAGTTAAAATGAAAAAAAAAATCAAACGTCTAACGCACCTACCTAACCATTAGAGAGGTAAACTTGAAAAAAATGACTAATCTTACCTAATGCACTTTGGCTCACTTTAATGACTGCTATTATGACATGCTGTGAGAAAACAGGGTGAAAATGTGCATGTACATAATTTTACAAATATACAGTGTGTATAATTGATAGATTATATATCATGAATCTACACAAAGTATCCCATAATAATAAGAAGGGGGAGGATCAAATTTGGAAAATTATTTACCAGTACAAAAAAAAAAAAAAAAAAAGAATTGAAAGATGTGATTGCAAAAATATTTACCCCTGTTGCTGTGAAACCCATAAATTAGTTCTGGTGCAACCAGTTCCCATCAGAAGTCACATAATTAGTTGAATGTAGTCTATCGGTGTGCAAATAAAATGTCATACAACCTCAACATGAATACACCTGTTTCTGGAAGACCCCAGAGTTTGATAGAGGACATACCTAAACAAACATCTTGAAGATCAAGGAGCTATCAAAATAAATCTGGGACAAAGTTCTGGAAACGTCTCAATCAGGGTTTGGTGATAAACAAAATCCCAATCTTTGAACATGCCCTTGAACACAATTAAATCCATTATTTTTATCCCAAGTGGAATAAATAAAGCACAGTCGTGTCTCTACCTACAGTCATGTGAAAAAATAAGTACACCCCATGGAAATTGTTGGCTTTTTTGACATTTGGACAAGCAAACATTTGATCCATTTTGAAACAGTGCCTATTAATGAGGTTGACACACATAAAATTGGCATTTTGTAGTAATTTTCATTATGTAAATTAACAAAAAAAAAAACAGATCAGTTACATGGAAAAAGTAAGTACACCCCTACATTTATCAAACAAATCCATAAAATTAGAATCAGGTGTTCAATGATTAGAACCTGCTGAGGGAGTGCAGGTGGAAGCTGTCTTATTTATACCCCTCTCATATCTAGTGTCTGGTGTTCCCTTTGCTATTGAGGTGTGTGGTGTCATCATGCCAAGATCTAAAGAGTTCTGTAAGGCCTTCAGAAAAAAGGTTGTGGATGCCTGGCAAGGGATTTAAAAAGATCTCCACATTATTTGAAATAACAGAAACAGCACACATGTTTGGCGCAGACCAAAGACAGCTTTTCAGGAGAAGCACCTCATACCAACTGTGAAGCATGGTGGGTTTGCTTCATTGCCTCAGGGAATGGACAGCTTGCATTCATTGATTCAACTATGAATCAATGCATCATATCAAAGAGTGCTTGAAGATAATGTGAGGCCATCTGTTCGAAAGTTGAAGTTGAACCGAAAATGTTTGCCAAAAATCAGGCCTATATCATGATACCCCCACCTCCATACTTCACTGTGGGTATGATGTTCTTGGAACCCTTCTTTCTCCAAACATGATGAGCTGAATTATTGCCAAAGAGGTCTGTTTTTGTTTCATCTAACCAGAGTACATGGTTCCAAAAGAGTTCTGAATTGTCTAAACACTTTAAGAAGCACATCTATGAACTTTTATACTTGTGAGATTTTCAGTGATTTTATACGTTACATTCTTTTCTAATGGTATTAAACCATGGGTTTAATCCTGATGGCCACAGTATTTAGATCAAGATTGATAAATTTCACTAAAAAATGGAGAAAAAAAGAGAAGCACTGTAGAAGGCATAAAAAAAAAAAAAAATCACACTAATATCTAGCGATTACATCTAAAACCCTGGAATACCGGTATCAATGAAAAGATTGTAACTTTGTATCAGTGTCACTGTGTATCACTGAAATTAATGAAGCAACACAAATTTTTAATTACATTTAATGGAGTTAATTAAAAAGCAAATAGATGGAAATCAAAAATACTGAGCAGTGCTGTAGTGCTACATACTCACTGCTGGTGGTGGTGTACCTCTGCCCTGGGTTTAATGACTCTGGATTGCATTACAAAGTAACTAAACTGTTACTGGAGTAAAATGAAAGTAGAGCACCCTGTACACACACACACACACACACACACACACACACACACACACACACACACACAAATACAGACAATCCCGGTAGGGCTGCTGAGGTGATTACATTATTATTTCATCATATTCATCAGCATTACCAAACATAAAACACTTATACATATTCTCCAGAGCTAAGTGAGTTGCTGCTACCTCCGATGCATGCACACGCACACACACACACACACACACACACACACACAGCTTTTTTTCTCTCTCTCTCTCTCTTTTTTTTTTTTTTTTTTTTACACAAACTGGTGATTTTATTAAAAAAAAAAAACAACAAAGAGCCAACAAAGTTAAGGTTTGGCTTAGATTTAGCTGTAGGCATAACATTAGGTAACTGCATTAATAATTATGTCAATGTAAGGTCCTCATAATGATAGTAAGGCAAATATGTATGGTGTGTGCTTGCACATGTGTGTAAATATACTCATGCTAATCTCTCTTCAAGTTCCATGCTGCTTGTTTATTCCTGTGCTCAGGAAACACACTGTGTCCCAATTCTTGTCATTCTGTGCAAATAATACTGCAGCGAAAGTGTCCTATATAAACATAAATAATTGAAACTTTGTAGATCTTGGCCTATATACAATGCGCACCATAAACAGTAGCATCATGAATTTCAAATTGTTGTTTTAGCTGCAGACTCAAGCAGTTTGCAAAACTGCACAGTTTTTGTTTTTACTTCAGATACACTTTATTGGTGTATCGGTGATGTAACTACAGACATGGACAACTCACTGGCTCGGGCACCTGGGAAAGCAGATTTCATGTCCGAACTTTTTAAAAGAATTTTTTTTATAGTTGCCTGGCATACACCTAGGTTCAACAATTCTTATTGACTTTTGCAAAACAAATGTTTTCATTTGGTATGTAGCTATGTTTAAATGTTGTGAAGCATCTCCATGCTGTAATTATAGTAATGAGTGATGCTCATTCCAAACCCCTCCACCTGCTGCTCTAGACACACTGGCTAGACACATCTGACTAACTATTTTTACTATGTGGATTATTTAGCATGCACAGATGACAGGTGATTTTTTCAGAATGAGGAACAGGTTAGGGTTCGCACTACTAATACTAATTTGCACGACTACTAATTTTCCCTAGTTAACTTTATGCATAGATCCATAGGACATCATAAATTTTTTTAGACTGTTTTATTTGTGCAGCAAAGAACCTCAGTTATCACATAAAAATGGCATTTCCAGCTTCAATGCTTTTTTTTAGGCTACACTGCTAACAATGGGCCATTTGTCGAGCTGGATACAAATGGATTTATACGTAAATCGTTTGTAGGAGAATTTACACAAGAAATTTGGTATTCATGAAAACCCTGTCACCCTGTGTTAATTTGGTTTGGCTTACGCAAACATTTATACACAACTTTACTAAAAGACTGATAAATGAGGCCCAATGAAAGTAAATAAATCAGTGCAATAAATATGTGAAATAATAACGTTACACTGCAATGGGTATAGAAAAGAATCACCCCCCTTTAAAATAATCACATTTTGTTGCTTTTCAGCCTGAAATGAAGCCGGACACAGTTTTTTGTTTTATCCAGCTGTATTTATTCTGTAATCTTACTCTACAGCTGTATAACATCCAAGTGAAAGATATAACACCAACATGTCAGAAAAAAATAATAAAATAAAAAAAAAACAGAATCACTGAGTTGGAAAAAGGATCACCCCCTTGCTTTAATTTGCCTTAATTTTTTAATTACATCCTTTAGTCTGTTGGGATATGTCTCTACTAACTTTGCACATCTAGACTTTGCAATATTTGCCAACTCTTCTTTGTAGAACTGCTCAAGTTCAGTTAAATTTGATGGTGACTGTTTGTGGACTGCAGTCTTCAAGTCATTTCACAGATTTTCAATGGGGTTTAAGTCTGGGCTCTGACTAGGCCATGCAAGGACATTCACCTTTTTCTCCTTCAACCACTGTGTGGTCAGTTTTGCTGTGTGCTTTGGGTCATTGTCATGTTGGAAGGTAAACCTTCTTCCCATTGACAACTTTCTGGCAGAGGGCAGCAGATTTTCCTCAAGAATTTGATGGTATTTTGCCCCATCCATTTTCCTTCTATCCTGACAAGTGCTCCAGTCCCTGCTGCAGAGAAACACCCCCATAACAGGATATTACCACCTCCATGCTTTACTGTAGGAATGGTGATATTTGGATGGTGAGCTATATTTGATTTCCGCCAGACATATCATTTTGGTGTTGAGGCCAAATAATTAAATTTTAGTCTCATCTGACCATAACACCTTTTTCCATGTGGCCTCAGAATCTTCAAGGTGCATTTTGGCAAAGCTCAGTCGTGGGTGGCTTTTTTTCCTGCAACCCTCCCATACAAGCCACATTTGTGGAGAATTTGTGATATTGTTGTCACATGCACACAATTATCATAAATTCCTGCAACTGCTTCAGAGTTGCTGTAGGCCTCTTGGTAGCCTCTCTGATCAGTTTCCTCCTGGCTCTTACATCCAGTTTGGAGCGACGTCCTGATCCAGGGAGGGTCTGTGTTGTACCAAATACCTTCCACTTCTTAATAATAGACTACACTGTGCTTCTAGGCATTGAAAAAGCCTTTGAAGTTTTTTTGTATCCATCTCCTGACTTGTGCCTGTCCACAACTTTATCCCGGAGATCTTTTGACAGTGCCTTTCCACCAATAGTTGATTGTTTGCTTCAGTTGCACTACAAAATAGATTCTTTTATATACCCACTGTATTTAAGTGTACCACGAACTGGTGGCTGAGCTGAAATCAGTGAGTAATTGAGAGTGCAGCATCTGGGAGGTTTTTCTGCCATGATCCACTCTGGCCTCATGCAGTCTCATGCACACCTCTGCAATACATGCAAAGTGATATCAAAGTGTTAATTACCCATTAAAGCAACATCAAATTAAAAGAAAAAAAAAACTTTTCCAGTGGAGTCTGGTTCAGTTGTCTGTAGAATTTACTTAATCTTGTCTGAAATATTTTCAGACTAACAGTTAAGTTACTTTTAGCTGCTTTCGTTACCATCTTCTTTGTTGTTAATTTCCACCTCCTGACTAGTCTACAACTCCCCACGGTGGCGACTAGTGAATGTATTAGTCAATTAGACCATGCAACCCCTGAGAACACTGACCGAGCATAATAAAGTCCACCTCAAAGTTGTCATATAAGACTTCTCCTAGCACAACATACAGTCACCTCATGGTTAAACATACGGATACACTTGCCAGATTCTAGTAATAACTTTTGCATGGAATGCAAGGTGGGAACACCAGAGCTAATTTCCAAATCTTTGGCCAATGACTTTCTGACTTTTTATTGCAGCCTCAAACACAATGTGGCTTAGTGGTTAGCACAGTTGCCTCACACCTCTGGGGGCTGGTGGTTCAAATCCCACCTCCATGCATTTACGTGCATGTTCTTGTGCATGAGTTTGCATGTTCTCCCCATGCTTCAGGGCTTTCCTACAGGTACTCTGGTTTTCTTCTCCAGTCCAAAGACATGTTTTAGGCTGACTGGCATTACCAAATTGTCCATAGTTTGTGAATGTGTGTGTGATTGTGCCCAGCAATCGGTTGGCACCCTGTCCAGTGTGTTCCGCTTCTTGTTCCCAGAGTTCCCTGGGATTGTCTCCAGGCTCCCTCTCAACCCTGTGCATGATAAGTGGTATGGAAAATGGATGGATGGTTGGATGGATGGATGGTATCTCTGCATAAGTTATTACTGTACATTACAATAGCTATGAGTTTTTAGACTAGACATTTTGGTCACTGGCAACCAAAACACAGGACAGGTCAAGAACAAGGAGCTTTTACTTGCCTGGTGAGCAAGTTAATGATGTAATGATTTGTCTACCCTTGAACTACCACTTGGTTGTCATTCCAGGATATGTGTTAATGTTAAAAAATAAATAAATCTGACTTTTTGTTTTTGCACTGAGCCATTCATCATGTCCTAACAGTAGAGATGTATTTCTATAATGACAGACACTGGAGAAACATAGCTTGGCGTATTCTATAATTTCACTCCAGCCAAACCGTAATTAAGTTCAGACACATAAAATGATTCCTTAAAAAAACGAAGTCATGTAAATATGTAATTGCATTCCTCACAGCAAAGCCACATTTTGATCTAAGCCTTGGACGACTACACCAGCTCAATTCCCTTGTTTGCGTGAACAACTCCTTCCGTGATCTTTCACAGGGTAGAAAGAATGATCTTCAGTTTCATTTCATTAGGCTTCAGTAATAACATCTCTAGTGGTCTGAGTCCTATTCTCCTCCATTAGATGGGGCCGGTGAAGGAAGAGCGGCATGTTGTTTTGAGGCCTCTTCAAAAGCACTTCCTGAAAGGCTCTGATGTGCTCTCAGAGCAGCTGCTGTGACAAGCCTCCCAAATCTGAAATCTCAAACTGCTGTGACTTCTCTCAACACGAACGCAGAGTGAGGTGGGAATGCAGGAAAAAAATATTGCAGAAAAACAAAACTTTTAGGCACCCTATTTTTTTTAGTACAAACTTTGTTATAGATTTTTATTTTATGACTTCTACATTATCAGTCATTACAATCATTATACATTGTCCGTACAAAAAATATCTTAGATTACCAAACATTCAGTTTTCTGCACAAAATTAAATGTTACAGAAAAATGTTTGTATGTCATTAAAGAAAACAGCATATTATGTAAGAGACACTTTTCAGACAAAAAACACAATGAAGGCTGCTGGGTTTTGCTGCAAAAATAAGAATCAATTGCGAAACTCAAAGTCTCCAGAAGAACTGTGGCTGGTTCTGCAAGATGCTCAATAAAACTTACCAGCTAATTTCCTTATAAAACTGCACAAATTGTACTGGAGACTACTATTTTTATTTTCATTTTTATTTTTTTGTCACACCAAATATTGACTTTGTTTCATTTACTACCGTTTACTGCTCTTGACAGTATTTTATTTTAAATGTAGAAACATTTAATTTAATTATTTTGAAGGCATCTTTGTTCTACAGCATTTCTTTGCATGTGCCTAAAACTTTTGCACAGTACTGTACAATAAGTGTCATGTATGCTATGCTATGGAGTGATTAAATAATAAAAAAATATATAATAATAATAATAAAAAACCTCAGTTATACATTGTAACAGTGGGTATTTTTAAAACTATTTTTTGAAACAGTGTTTTATATTGTATTTTATATATTTATTTAATATTAATATGACAATATTATGGAATATGGTATGATAGAAATTTAAATCCGATTGATGCAACCGTAATCTGCTGGATATCATATCAAGGAAAATTAAAGAAAGAGCACCGAGCTCTACAAAATAAAAAAACAAATAAAAAAAAACAATGTGTAAGGCTTTAGAAAATTACATAAATATTGGTATAGCGCTTTCTGGATCAGTAGTTTTTGCTGACAAGTTAAGTTTTACATTTTTGATGCATTGGGTGAGTTGATAAAATCATAGTATATCGATTCATGGACAATATAGTGCTCACGAATCAGAGCGTGATGAAGCCAGCGGGAATAGACAAATTGTCTCTGCTCAAACAGCTCTGGAATGTGAACAATAATTATGACCACATAAACTTACTGTGCCACTCTGTGTGTGTGTGTGTGTGTGTGTGTGTGTGTGTGTGTGTGTGTGTGTGTGTGTGTGTGTGTGTGTGTGTAAAAGGTTAGAGTAAACAGGTGAAAGCTTTCACTGAGCCTGAGCGAATGTCTTGAGTTGTAATACACAAAAGCCTCTATTCCTGTTATCACAATGCAAGTGCAAAAATATGTAAAAAAAAAAAAATAAAAATAAATAAATAAAAAAACAATTAGGCCCTGGGAATTGGTATCACATCACACTGCATTATGGGATTGTAAATTTTGTGGGTGGAGAAAAATTAGAGATGCTAATGCCATGAGGTGGGGAAAAAGTTTTGCATTGGCATTCACATAATGCATTCAAAAAAAGCAATTCTCCAATAACTACAATACAATAACAATCGAAATTCTTTTGTATTTGTTTTGGTAGGTAGATTTTATTTAGCCTTGTCATCAAAGCCTGTATAAAACCTGGTATTTCTGAAATATGCAATAAAAAACTGAAAATGTGGTACCTTTGTAACTTTTGTCTCCATTGTGGTTTTTTTCCGCTCTGGAAGTTTCCAACACAATAGAAGAATAGATTCCCACCATAATTACTCAAACAGTCAGAACACTCTGTTTATATGAAAATCCACTGACTACCTAGGATTGCTAACTGACTAACTTTGCCAAATTCGTGGCTCAACCATAAGATTCTAAATCATGACATGACATACCCAAGCCTAGTTCTTGGTATTGGTCTTTTTTTTCCTTTTTCTTTCAGATTCATTAATTCAATCGTATTTAGCAGTTGGGTGAAATGGCCTATACACCAATCAGCCATAACATTAAAACCACTGACAGGTGAAGTGAATAACATTGATTATCTCGTTACAGTGGCACCTGTCAAGAGGTGGGATATATTAGGCAGCAAGTGAACAGTCAGTTCAACTGGGTCAGAGCATCTACAAAACGACAGGTCTTGTGGGGTGTTCCTGGTATGCAGTGGTTAATACCTACCAAAAGTGGTCCAAGGAAGGACAACCAGTGAACCAGCGACAGGGTCATGGGCACGCAAGGCTCATTGATGCACGTGGGGAGTGAAGGCTAGCCTGTCTGGTACGATCCCACTGAAGACCTTCAGTAGCACAAATTGCTGAAAAAGTTAATGCTGGCTATGATAGAAAGGTGTCAGAACACACAGTGCATCACAGCTTGCTGCATATGGGGTTGTGTAGCCATAGACCAGTCAGAGTGCCCATGCTGACCCTTGTCCATCACCAAAAGCACCTACAATGGGCACATGAGCATCAAAACTGGACCATGGAGCAATGGAAGAAGGTGGCCTGGTCTGATGAATCACGTTTTCTTTTGCATCACGTGGACAGCCAGGTGCGTGTGCGTTGGGTGAAACCTTGGGTCCTGGCATTCATGTGGATGTTAATTTGACACGTACCACCTACCTAAACATTGTTGCAGACCAAGTACACCCCTTAATGGCAACAGTATTCCCTAATGGCAGCGACCTCTTTCAGCAGGCTGCCACACTGAAAAAATTGTTCAGGAATGGTTTGAGGAACATGACAGAGTTCAAGTTTTTGACTTGGCCTCCAAATTCCCCAGATCTCAAGCTGATCGAGCATCTGTGGGATGTGCTAGACAAACAAGTCCGATCCATTGAGGCCCCACCTCGCAAATTACAGGACACAAATGATCTGCTGCTAAAGTCTTGGTACAGATACCACAGCAGACCTTCAGAGGTCTTGTGGAGTCCATGCCTCGAGAGGTCAGAGCTGTTTTGGCAGCACAAGGGGGACCTACACAATATTAGGCAGGTGGTTTAAATGTTATGCCTGATCAGAATAATGAAATAAATATTGCATATCCACAAAAAGGTTCTGGAAGAAACTGGACACATGCTTTTACATGAAATCAGGAGAATACATTTTGGCACTGTGTTTGCACTAGGAGGGAGTCTCACAATGCATGTACATACACAGGATTTGTTGTTGTTGTTTTGTTTTTGTTTTTTTCTTTCTTTTTAAGATTTTATTTAATAAAAAACTAAAAGAGTCAAAGGGTTTACTTTTGGTTGGTTAAGTAAGACAAGTGTGTGTGTGTATATATATATATATATATATATATATATATATATATATATATATATATATATATATATATAAAATGTGTGTGTCTAAGTGGTAAAAATTGATCCAGTCTACCTCCTCTTACATACCTAAATCACAGTCTTCATGGGTGGTTGTCAGGAGAAGTCTGGAACACACTAACAATATTGGGAATTCTTTCTCAGTCTAGATTTATTTTGTCGCTGAGGGACAAGCCTACAGCAAAAGTGCAAAGACGTGGAAATGTTTGGATAATCAACATTCAGAACGGTTGAAATGGTTCATTTTGTTCTAAATCTGTGCACATGTATTTTCACAGACATCATTTTAATAAGCTGCTGGGAGTTTGGCAGAAAAAAAAAATTCATTCTTCCATTTATTTCACTCTGATTTGCAAGTTGGGTCCAGGATGAAATCTATCTCTCTCTCTCTCTCTCTCTCTCTCTCTCTCTCTGTGTGTGTCACACAGACACACACATAGTGATGTTCATTACAGCTGGAATTAAAGAACTGTTTGTTTAATTCTGTGCACAAGGTGTTCGAGTGACATTTTACCCTTCTGAAGCTTCTCTTGTGATGTTAATGCAAACACAGCAGAGAAATACACCACTACAGCTAGTCACCTGCAGTCAGTTGCATCAGCAGAACATAAGGTCTATCGTAGCCTAGGTTGAATGTAAATGGCCATTGCAGTCAAGTTTATGAACTACTAAAAATGAACAGTTGCATCAGATGACATTTTAACATAGGCTTAAGTTATAAGTTAACTTAGTTAAAACTTAGACCTACACACTAGTAGGTGTTATGTTATGCCCTAAATATAACTCCTCAAAGTGAACAATGCTGAACCTCAAGACACCTGTAAGACTACTAACTGAACACACACTGGAAAAAAATGTCAGCTGTGTCAGGAGTAGCTGGAAGTGCAGCCTGGATATGAGTCAAGATAAATGTATAGCGTCACAGAGAGAGAGAGAGAGAGAGAGAGAGAGAGAGAGAGAGAGAGAGAGAGAGAGAGAATGAAATAAGAAGGAAAAAGTCCAGAATATTATCATGAAGTGATATTTTGCAAAGCTACACACTTTCTACCATTACAGTGACTGAGAATGGAAACATTTACCAAGACCTTGAATGTTTTTTTATTTTTTTTATCACTCTCACACACACACACACACACACACACACACACACAAAAGCCATCATAACTAGACATTTAAACCACATCCCTTAGAGACTCCCTCTCTCTCTCTCTCTCTCTCTCTCTCTCTCACACACACACACACACACACACACACACACACACACACACACACACACACACACACACACACACTAATCTCATTAGTTTCAGCTTTCCCCCCTCTGTCTGTGATTTACATATGCTCTACCACTAAACCTACACACGCACACATATTACCCAGATTTATTGCTTGCTCCAAAATGCTAATTCTATTTCCACACACTGCCATAATTCCAGCTGATCTGAATACAGCATCACCCAGTTTCACCTTCACTATCTGTAAACTGCTGGCGGGTGGTGGGGTGAAATCCTCAGAGTTGAGCAAATATTTTCCTAGGCTTCCACCATCTGAATGCATGCTGTGTGTGTATACAGTATATAACAAGATATCCAATTCTCAAGTAATTTTGCAAAGGCAACTCAGCCTGTTGACCTTTCAGACATTATCAGCATACTCAACCACAAAAACCCCCACTACCAACAAAAAAACAAAAAACAAAAAAACCCCACAGATGCCAAGACTGATTCAACCCGACAGAAGGTGAAGTCTGCGTAATATCCAGGTATGCACAGCTAAAATAAACCTGCTAAAAACCCACTAGGATCTTGTGTATACCTGCCTAAAAATGCAAGTCAATGGCAAGTCGAAAACAAAACCTTAAGGTGTTCTACAGATGTGAGTCAGACGGGCTTACAATGAATTACCACTAAGAATGTGTCTAGCTTAAAAAAAAAGACTTTTAGCTGAGATTAGCTGTTGCAAAGCAGAGTGTCTGGGGCAGAAAAAAGGTCAAAATACCATTATAAAATAAAGCTCCACAGAAAACCACTCTTTCCCACCTCTGCAATGAGAAACATTTCTGAGTAAGACACCAGTGAATGCATGCTTGGCAACAGCTATGAATAGCTTCCGCTCCAGGATTTAGCAATTTTGCTATCACAGAAATTAACGCAAAATCAAGCAAATGCCACAATATTCGGTGGAGCATGCAATTTTTCAAAATTACCGCACATTTTCCGTAAATTTGTGCCAAGATGCTATTTGGTTTATTGATTATTGATTAATTAATGTATTTATAGTAATGTTTGATATTTATTTTTGTAGCTTTTTGTCCAGCACTTATTCTCTGTGCCACTGTATACTGTCAAAACTACTACATGCCTTGTATCTGTGCTTGTCTATAGTCCGCTCCAGAATTATTGGCCCCCTTCATGAAAATGCACTAAATTAAGAGCTAAATTAAAATAAGTCATATTTTGAGCTTAAATATATGACACAGTATAATTTTATTTTAGCACTACATTTTTCAAGCAAAAGTTTTCTAAAGCAGTGCAGTTTTTCTGCAAAATACTGGCTTCAAAATGATCTGCACCCTGACAGTTACGCAATCGATGGCACATTTCTCCAAACTAAAGTAAATGCTCTCAAAACAATTAACACATCTATCAAAACACATTCTTAATTGTGTACTGCAAAATAAATGACAGAAAAATGAATGGGCTTCTCAGATATTATTTTTTTAGAAAAAGAAAACAAAACCAAATATTGATCTCAAACTATAGATCACTCATCTTTTGATTTAAATAAGGTTTTAAATAAGGCATTCTGCTAAAACAACACAGGTGCTTGAAAGATAAAACATACTTTTCAGGCAGCAATGTAAGTTTAGTTTAGCTTCAAGTTCATTCATCAAGCTGTCCTTTTCTTTTAGGCAAAGAATTTCATCACACAATATCTATCCATCCATTCATTTTCCATAACGTTTATCCTACACAGGGTCGCGGGGAGCCTGGAGCCTATCCCAGGGGACTTGGGGCACAAAGCGGGGACACCCTGGATAGAGTTCCCATGCATCGCAGGGCACAATCGCACACACATTCACACACTACGGACAATTTGGAAATGCCAATCAGCCTATGGTGCATGTCTTTGGACTGGAGGAGGAAACCACCGAAGCACAGGGAGAACATGCAAACTCCACGCACACAGGGCAGAGGTGGGATTCAAACCCCCAACCCTGAAGGAGTGAGGCACAAGCCTTAATGTCTCCATAAACTTCCTACTTGATCTATAGAAGTGTTGCTCTAATATACACTATATGGCCAAAGGTTTGTGGATACCTGACCTTCACACCCATATGTGGGACTTCCCCAAACTTCCCCACTGTTGCCACAATAATACAGTATTTTCTGTCTCACATGACTCTGGGAGACACCATGTTTGAGCACATAATCAGTTACAATGGACCTTATTTGAAATCTTATCTTTGTACTCTTCCTCTCCAATCTTCCTGTCATCTCTGTCTTCCTCATTCTCCCCCTTTCTCTCTTCCAACTAATCTACATCCACACCACTCTTTTTCTAGACCTTTTCATTGTATGTTCTGATTTAACATGATCAAAAGTGACTCTTTTTATACTACAAATGTAAAAAAATCAGTGGCAGCCAGGTTTTTGGCTTAAATTGCTTGATATTTAGCTCATGACGCCATCAATCTTCACAAGCTCCAAAGCATCACAAATCCACCACCATGGATCAGTGGGTATCAGGTTGTATGCAGCCCATTTTTTTCATGAAACATTCTGATGGTGTGTGTCAGAAAGGTTGATTTTGGTGTAACGTGTCTACACCGCATGATTAGAATTGAAGTGACCCATCCAGTGACCCTTGTTGAAGTTGGTGAAGGTGCTGCATTTTGTGGGTTTCTCTCAGGAAGGTCTTAATTTGTACATCCCTTGTGATTATGGGGTGGCATCTATAATCTGGGTTTGAAATCTGATGACCCCAAGAATATACTAAACCATGTAAATCTAATATGTCTTTAATATGTCTCTGTCTTTAATATGTTCTTCTGAGAATGACTTTGCTTAAGGAAAGGTGAATAATTTCTCCAGTTGCTTGAGTGGAAAATTTGAAACATTGTGTTTAATGATCATTTTATATAATCATTTTTGCTCATTCTTTTGAAAGGCACCTGTAATTATGGAGTTGACTGTATACGTTTGTGTCCATGGGTGAATGTTCAGTTAATTACAGTATAAGCACTACTTCAGACTACACTATATTGCTGCATAATTCACTTTACCACTTTTTACCCAAAGAAAGTCAAATGATGACAACAATAATTACATTTTGGAATGAAGTGCTAGGTTGCACAATTAAGCAAGCTAATGGTGTGTAGGAACAGAAGGCAAACATTGCTAAATAGCTTTAATTTTCAGCTCTCTGCTTAATCCCTACTGTATTTGTTAATATATAAGAAATACTGAAAATGGCTCCTCAAGCAGCGTCAAGATTCTCTGCACACACACACACACACACACACACACACACACACACACACACACACACACATAGAAATACACTGCAGTAATTGGAAAATATAAAGCAACTTCCTTTATGGGTACATTAGTAATAAAAATGATTATAAATAAATAAATACACAACAAGCACGGTACAGGACCCTAGCTCTTAGAGAAAAAAATAGACTGACTCAGCTTCTTTCACAGTACACACACAAATAAACATCTATTCATCAAGTCTATCCTTCAGGTTGCTGAAACTCAATCATGCCACTGCGAGTTTGCTTGAATGTTTTTACTCCCTCTCTTCTACTCTCTCCTTTTCTATGACCAGCCCTGTGTCCCAATTGGCATACTTATACTATGTACTAAAAGTATGTACTGTTATTGTGAAGAAAGAGTACATACATTTGAGAGTGTATTAAAAGAGTATGTAAGTACTGGGACACACTAACACATCATGTAATGGAATGGAACGTTGTTGCCTAGTTACGCACACTGGCATTTCAGCTTTACGTCATTCATTTTTCCTTACAGAATTTATACTATATAGTTTAATTTATCATTCCCTTGATTTATTTTTCCACATTTAATTCACCTCTCTAAAATGCGCACTTGAATTCGGCGAAGCAAACCGCCACAAAACTCCTCCTCCCTCGAGTAAGGAGTTGTGGGCAATGTTAGCTGAAAAAGTGTCCATGGATCCACACTTCGAAAATCTTACAGAAATTGTAGACCATCCGTGTACCTTTGGGATACTCATTTCAACATACTACGATTTGGGACACATTCATTGTCATCTCGGATACTATTTAGTATGGATAGTATGCCAATTGGGACGCAGGGCAAGTTTGATCTCTTAAACATGGCTGCTACAACCAGCCGAGATGAAATAACATCATAATGGAGCCAGTATAAGACTGTGCATACTGAGGTTCAAGTACAGGTTCCTGGTGACATATATCTGTACCCACTCAGCTGACAGAACACAAACACACACACACACACAGTATATACATACAGTGGGTATAGAAAAGAATCACCCCCCTTTAAAATATTCATATTTTGTTGCTTTTCAGCCTGAAATGAAGACGGACACAGTTTTTGTTTTATCCAGCTGTATTTACTCAGTGCAACTTATAACATCCAAGTGAAAGATATAACACCAACATATCAGAAAAAAATAATAAAATAAAAAAAACAGAATCACTGAGTTGGAAAAAGGATCACCCCCTTGCTTTAATTTGCCTTAATTTTTTAATTACATCCTTTAGTCTGTTGGGATATGTCTCTACTAACTTTGCACATCTAGGCTTTGCAATATTTGCCCACTCGTCTTTGCAGAACTGCAAAAAATCTTAGAAGACATTTTGCTAAAAAGCGTTAATTTGCCCTATGTTTGGAGACTTTTGGGACACCCTGTAGTGGTTTCACCACATGAAAAAGATTCTTATGATACAGTAAACCTGCCTAGTCCCGCATTACTGATTTGCTGGTCAAACTACAACCCCAATTCCGAAAAACTTGGGACAGTATGGAAAATGCTAATAAAAACAAAGAGGAGTGATTTGTAAATGTACTTTGACTTGTGTTTAAACAAAAAATGTATAAAGACAAGGTATTTGATGTTTTACCTAATCAACTGCATAGTTTTTTGAAGATAAACGTTTATTTTGAAATTGATGCATGCAACATGTTCCAAAAAAGTTGGGACAGGGGTAATATAGGACTAATAGTGATGTGACAAGTTGACATAAGAAGGTGATGTGAAACAGGTGAGGCAATCGTCTAATCATAGTATATAAGGAGCCTCCAAAAAAGGCCTAGTCCTTCAAGAGCAAGGACGGGTCGATGCTCGCCAATCTGCCAACAGATACGTCAGCGAATAATCCAACAATCTCTGAGAACAACATTCTCCAAAAACAAATTGGTAGGATTTTGGGCATTTCACCTTCTCCAGTGCACAATATAATTAAAAGATTCAAGGAATCCGGTCAAATCTTGGTGCATAAAGGGCAAGGCCGAAAACCACTTCTGAATGCACATGATCTCTGATCCCTCAGACATCGCTGTCTTAAACACTTAAAAACTAATGGATATCCTGACATGGGCTTGGGAATACATTGGTAAACCTTTGTCAGTCAACACCATTCACCGCTGCATCCACAGATACAAGTTAAGGCTTTACTATGCAAAGCAGAAGCCATACATCAACACTATCCAGAAGCGCCGCTGACTTCTGTGGGCTCGGTCTCATCTGAGATGGACAGTAGCACAGTGGAATCGTGTTTTGTGGTCCGACAAGTCAACATTTCAAATAGTTTTTGAATAAAACAGCCGTTGTGTTCTCCGGGCCAAAGAGGAAATGCTGACCATCCAAGCTGTTATCAGCGTCAGGTCCAAAAGCCAGCATCTGCCATGGTATGGGGTGTGTCAGTACCCATGGCATGGGTACATCTGTGCACATCTGTGAGGGCACCATTAATGCAGAGAGATATGTACACATTTTGGAGCAACATACGCTGCCATCCAGAGCAGGACAACGCCAAACCACATTCTGCCCAGATGGTTGCGTAAGCAGAGAGTGCGGGTGCTAGCACGGCCTGGCTGCAATTCTGACCTGTCTCCAATAGAGAATATGTGGCGCATTATGAAGCGCAAAATAAGGCAATAAAGGCCCCATACAGTTGCGCAGCTGAAAAAATGCATAATGGATGAATGGGGGAAAATTCCGCTTGCTAAACCAACTGGTGTCTTCAGTGCCCAAACACTTAATAAATGTTATTAAAAGAAAAGGTGATGTTACACAGTGGTAAACAGTCAAATGTTCCAACGTTTTTGGAGTGTGTTGCAGTCATCAGATTTGAAATGAGTGCATATTTTCAAAAAGAAATTAAATTCACAAAGTAAAACACCTTATAATGTGTTAATAATATGTTTTCAATATAGTACAGGGTGAACTGAATTAGAATTTTTTTCGTTTTTTTTTTCTTTCTGAATTGGGGTTGTATTTGACCGGGTCTGAATGCTGATCAGTGAATGGGAGCAAAGCAAACATACAGTGGTTTTAATCTCTGTCCAGTTATCATTAGTTATCAAAGAGTGGGAAAATATTGACATGTCAAGATGTGCCATGCTGATAGACTCTTAGCCAAAAAGACAATACAATCAAAAGGTGCTTCAACAAAGTATTAGTTTAGGGGTGTGTACACTTATGCTAGATTATTGTAAGTTTTTTCTTTTCTGATTGTTTTTCACTTTATTTGTATACTTGCAATTGCACATTACAGGTGGGAAAAGATCTGGCATGATTTATCTTAGTATAATTTTTTATTTTTATTATTATTTTTTTTACATGACAATGACCTGCCATTTTAACAGGGATGTGTAGACTTTTTATATCCATATTTTAGATACTAGTATGCCATAGTGTCAGAAACCCCATGGGCATGTCGATTTGAGATTACTTTAAGCGATGTTTGAAAATTGTGGATCAGCTTCACCTTGGCAATAGTATAGTATTAGATATGCAAAGCAATTGCGGTATGAGTTATTAAATTTCACTCTTAGTAAAATTGCTAGAAGAATTATTTTAAAGCATTTTAAGACATTTTAAGACTTGTTTATAGAACAATTTGCATTTGGTTTTCTGGCTGCAGTAAAGTCATATACTGTCACTAAGTCATAGCCATTCATTGCTTTTTTAGTGCATAAACTGAACTGCTGTTCATCCCAGGTGATTAATCCCCATGTCAGGATCTTGTGATCTCCCTGGACAACTCTCAGATCTCACCTTCCTTCACTGTACACAACCTTGGGGTAACCATGGACAATCAACTGTCCTTTTCCTCACACATTGCTAATTTGACATGCTCATGCTGATTTCTCCTTTACAACATCAGAAGGATTCATCCATTTCTATCCACACAGGCCACTGAGGTGCCTGTTTAGTCCCTCGTCCTCAGTCACTGGACTACTGCAACCCAGTCCTGGCACAGCCTCTGCAACTGATCCAGAATGCAGCTGCACAACTTATTTTCAACCTTCCTAAGTTTTCCCACATCTGCGCTTCCTCCACCTGCTTCCTGTAGCTGCCCACATCAGATTTAAAACACTGATGCTTACCTACAAAGCCAAATCCGGACCAGCACCCACTTACCTCAAAACACTTATCATACTCCGCATTGCACCACACTCCCTCTGATCCTCTAGCACTGCTCGACTGGTCCCACCATCTCTCAGGGGACAAGTAAGACATGCATCAATATTCTCTGTTCTGGCACTTAGGTGGTAGAATGAACTTCACCTAGATGTCTAAACTAAAAACAACTAAACATTGTGTTGTCTGTGTGCTTTTCTTATTATATTACCTCCACAACAGAGTTCTTTTTTAGACTGATAATATTCTTTGCCAGTGACCTAGTGAACCAGTATCAGGATGTATTTATTGATAGAGACTTCAAAGCACTTCCCTGGATAAGGGCGTCTGCCAAATGCCATTAATGTGAATGTAACTGCATGACTTCTCTTTATCTGGAACAGTATGTTTTATTAGAAAACAAGCCACTATACACTTTTTGACAACCAGTAACTACACAATACTGAGTGAAACATATCCCTCTGTGAAACAGAACATATGTCCAGCTAAAAAGGAAACTGAACAGCCGTCCGAAAACTAGGTAAAAAAAAAAAAAAACCTGTATAAATCCATTATTTTGGAAAGCTTGACAAGTAGGAGATGTTGACATTGACATATGAGCAGTTCACTTATGTTAGATTAGAACTTAAGAATGTCTCGGGTTACTTGACTGTAACACTGTTCCCTGAAAAAGCGGGAACGAGATGCTGTGTATCAAACGCTAATGAGAACATTCTTTGTTCGACCGGTTGCGAAGCATGTGTGTCAAACACGCCAAGAATTGGCTTAAATAACCTCAGTGAGTTACGTCATTGATTACGTGCATCTGCAGGTTATAAACAGGGAACAGGGTTACAGTCAAGTAACCCGAGACGTTCCCTATCAAAAGCTACTCTCGATGCTGCGTATCAAATGCTAATGGGAACGAGAATACCAACGCCGCCGCACTGGAAGTGTCTGAACCCCCAAGGTTGTGTAGTGTGTGCGCACAAACATTGAAAAAGGTCTCAGACATGCCTAAGGGATGTTGACTCAAGGACATGCGAGCCCGGAGTAGCATGGACATCCACACTATAGAATCTGACAAATGTGTGCGGAGAGGACCAACCTGCCGCATCACACACTTGCTGCAAGGGGACACCTCTTGCCAAAGCCATAGAAGATGCAACCCCCCTGGTTGAATGGGCCCTAACTCCTAGTGGAGAAGCTTGACCATGCGCCTCATAGGCTAGGGCAATGACATCCCTCACCCAATGTGACATAGTCTGCTTAGTGGCAGCCGCCCCTCGGTTGCGGCCCCCATAGCATATGAAAAGCTGCTCCGACTTACACCACTGGCTGGTGCGGTGGATGTAAATCTGAAGAGCATGTACTGGATACAGTAAGTAAAGTCTTTCCTGCTCCGTTGTTGTGAAAGGCGGAGGACAGAAGGCTTCAAGAACGACTGGATGTATGGTCGAGAATGCAACTTTTGGAAGATAATTAGGGTGAGGATGCAAAATAGCTTTGACCAGTCCAGGGGCAAAGTCTAGGCAGGACCGTGAGACTGAGAGAGCCTGCAAGTCCCCAATTCTCTTCAGAGAAGTAATAGCCATTAGAAAAACCATCTTTAGGGTCAGAAACCTGACAGGTGCTGACTCTAGTGGTTCAAAAGGGGTGTCAACCAGACCCTCGAGCACTATAGCTAAGTCCCACGAAGGGACTGTCGCTCTAGTGAGCGGCCTCAACCGCTTGGCTCCATGAATGAAGCGGGCGACTAAAGGTTGCTTTCCCACACAAACCCCATCGATCAGAGCATGGCAAGCCAAAATGGCGGCCACATAGACTCTGAGAGTACCAGGACATGTGCCTGAGGACAATTTCTCTTGCAGGAACTCCAGCTCTGAAACAACTTGGCAATGAACTGGGTCCACATGCTGTGCCATACACCAATTTCCGAAAATGTGCCATTTGAAGGCATAACTTCTTCTAGTGGAGGGAGCCCTGGCACTTAGAATAGTCTCTACTACGTCGGCTGGAAGCACAGCATCTTCTAGTTGGTCCCCCTCAGGGGCCAGACATGAAGGTTCCAGAGCTCGGGCCAGGGATGAAATACTGTCCACTGTGCCTGAGATAGGAGATCTCTCATGACTGGAATCGCCCAGGGCGAGCCATCGAGGAGGGATATTAGATCTGAGAACCATACTCTGGTCGGCCAACGGGGCGCTATCAATAAGAGGCGAGACCCCTGTTGACGGACGTCCGTCTGGGCCAGGACCTCCGGGAGCAGAGCGATCGGGGGAAATATGTAAAGACCCCGTCCGGGCCACGTATGGGCCATGGCGTCCAGACCCAGGGGAGCTGGGGGAGTCAGAGAGAAGTAGAGGGGACATTGTGCCGTCTCCTGTAAAGCAAAGAGGTCCACCTCTGCCTCGTAAAATCTTTCCCAGATTTGACTGACTACTTTGGGGTGGAGTTTCCATTTCCCGTGTGTCACAGCTTGCCTGGACAGCAAGTCTGCTTTGACATTCATATGCCCAGGGATGTAAATCACCCTGAGGAACAGGAACTTGTCCTGTGCCCACAGCAGAACCTGCTGCGCTAGCCTGTTCAGGCGGTGTGAATGCAGTCCGCCCTGGTGATTTATGTAAGAGACTACCGCCGTGTTGTCCACCCGCACTAGGACATGGTAGCCTCTTAACTGCTGGAGGAAGTATTTCAGGGCCCGAAATAGAGCCATCATTTCGAGGCAATTGATGTGCCAGTCGAGAAGATGACCTCTCCAGATCCCTTGGGTTGGACGGCCATCCAAGACCGCACCCCAACCCGTGAGGGAAGCGTCTGTCGTTAGCATCTTGCGACAACAATATGGACCTAGATTGGGACCCAAAGTCAGAAACCGGGGTCTGAACCACATAGAAAGAGTATGAAGCCCCTGGCGCATAACCCTTATTTGCCTCTGGGGCTTGGCCCTTGGATGAAATCCCCTGGCTCTGAGCCACAACTGAAACGATCTCATGTACAGGAGGCCCAAGGGTATCACCGTGGATGCAGCTGCCATGAGACCTAGAACCTTCTGAAAGTAATGAACAGTAATTCACTATCTAGCCTAGCTTGATGTTCTTTAGGGCATTTAGAATGGATTCGACACGTGCATGAGACAGCTGTGCCTGCATCGTGATCGAATCCCATACAACCCCCAAATACGTTGTCCTCTGAGCAGGAGAGAGAACGCTTTTCTCGGTGTTGAGTCTCAACCCCAGAGATTCGAGATGAGCTAGGACGACATCCCGATGTCGAAGTGCCAGCTCTTGTGACTGAGCCAGAATCAGCCAGTCGTCTATGTAATTTAAAATGTGGATGCCCTGGAGTCGCAGAGGAGCCAGTGCTGCAGCCATGCATTTTGTGTACGTGCGAGGTGAAAAAGCTAGGCCAAATGGAAGAACCAGATACTGGTAAGCTTCGCCCCCAAAAGCGAACCTCAAGAACTTCCTGTGTGGTAGCAAGATTTCTACGTGAAAATATGTGTCCTTGAGATCGATTGTCACAACCAGTCCCCTGATTGGATCTGAGACACAATCATCTTGATTGACAACATCTTGAACTTGTTTGTTCTGAGGTAGCGGTTCAACCCGTGAAGATCTAAAATTGGATGCAACCCCCCATCTTTCTTGGGAACCAGAAAATACCGACTGTAATAGCCTGACTCTCTGTCTAGTAGGGGAACACGTTCTATGGCCCCTTTGTCCAGCAGAGCTTGCAATTCCTGTGTCAACAAATGCACTCGTTCCGGTTTCACGGAAGTGGAGACCATGCCGTTGAAATGAGGAGGCCAATATGCAAACTGAATCCTGTAGCCCTTCTTTACAGTCCTTTCTACCCATGGAGAGATATTTGGCAGTAGCTTCCACACTGCCAGCTTCTCTGAAAGGGGCACTAGTTTTGACACTTCGCTTTGATGGGGGGATGTTAGATGTCTGGTGTCCTGAAACATGGCAGGAGACAACCGGACATCTAACATTTCGCTGGACACGCTGTTCCCCGAAACACCAGTGGCCTCTACTTTCTGTTGGAACTTCTCATGCCCCTCCCCGGGGGGGCACACCCCCACGGTCCCGGGCACTTGACCCTCAGGACTTGTTTCTGGATGAAATAATCGTCCTCAGATCCGGCCTCTTGCTGGGCTGCTGAGATCGGCACTCTGCTTCTGCGACTCTCACCGCAGGGAGACCGGATTGGGTCGGGGTTGGGTGGCCGACAGCCCTGACGCCTGAGCACGGCGGGGAAGAAACTCATCAAACGCTTCTGCGTGTCTCTTGACCTCCCTGAACCTAGTGAATAGGCCAGAAGGCAATACAGGGGCATCAAGGATGAACACTTTGTCCCTATCCTTGATGCCTGTGAGGTTGAGGCACAGGTGTCTCTCCGTGGCAACCAACGCAGCCATAGAATGGCCAATGGCACGGGCCGTCTGCTTGGTTGCACGAAGAAACAGATCCGTGGCTGAAATCACCTCATACTCCCGCCTGTGCTCAGGTCTTTCAGCAGGTCAGCCTGGTACACCTGCAGAACCGCCATGGTGTGCAGGGCAGCACCAGCCTTGAGATGCCTTGCCCACCAGCGATGATGTTACTCTGCAAGGCTTGGTGGGGAGGGTAGGCTTCTTAAGTGACGACGCACTCCCAGGGGAGAGATAGCCCGCGAGCGTCTCCTCAACTTGAGGCATCGTCACATACCCATGCGCCTAGAATAGATTGACATTGTGGGTACAAAGATACGTGAGGAGTAAGGCTTATTCCATGAGCGAGACAACTCCTCATGGAGGTCTGGGAAAAAGGGGAGAGATCGATTTTGGGATCTCTCCCCTTGGCCACCAGACAGAAACCTGTCGTCTAATTTGGAGTGCCTGGGGTTCTCTTGCCCCTGTGGCCAGTCTAACTTAAGCCTGGCCACCGCGTTAGTCACTACCTCGAGTAACTCCCCAAACACTTTGTCGTCGCGCGAGGAGCGCTCAGAGGCGGCGCTCTTGGTCTCCATATCGCTGGAGGCAAGAGAAACCGCGCCCTCCTCTCGCTCTGAAGAAGCGCCGGGGCGCACTTCAGCAGCGGGGGTGGGGACTTCTCAATCTGCGGAGAGCGCAAGAGAGAGAGGAGGCGCACGCACTCCTTGTCTCTCAGCCAGCTCGACGCGCAAGCCCCACGATCTTAATGAGGACGCCGAGCCTCGAAAGAACGCAAGCCTCGAGCGGAGCACTCGGATAGAAAATAGCTCACAGTGCTCACACTCAGCATTCTCAAGAGCAGCAATAGCATGCTCTTCCCCGAGGCACTCCAAACAAAAATCATGCGGATCATCATCCGGAATAACTTATGCACACGGTGGCACGCATCACCTAACTGAAGCACAAGCCATGATATAATTTCTCTTTTAACAACACAGGAGACAACACACACACACAAAGCGGTCTCGAAGACAAAGAAACCTGAAGGTATGTCCATTTCATGTCTATTTATAACCTGCAGGTGCACGTAATCAATGACGTAACTCATAAGTAAAAGGAGCATCTATAGTCTATATGAATCTATAGATTTCAGCTGCATCCAATAGAGACAGCAGGGGGAGAGATACTGCTAATGCTAATTCTGACATCAGGGCAAATAGCCTAGTTTTTTTCATGTGATGTCACATTGCATAATGTCATTTTGAGGGCTGAATAGGGGACTGACAGCATCAGTGTTATTGTGTCTGTCCTTCATTAAGAAGATTCATTTTCATTTATACTGCCCAAGTACACCTAACTAAATACATCTTCAGCAGCAAGAAATGTTAATGTTTGGAAAAGTAAGCTAGTTAGCTAATTAACAGTTTAACCATTTTCTCCTCCTGATCAAGCATGCTGTGATCATGACCCTGGTATCCATACCCAGTTTAGGCGTTTGGGGGTAAAGTACATAAGGTTCACAGAGGTAAATACAATCTCACAGTGTAGCCTCAAAGATAAATTCAATTTCACTGTCATGGGAACACAATGGCAGAGTCAGGGCTGCTGGAGAAACAGGGGCGAGCTGGCATTTGACCCGGCACTTTTCAAACTATTGGGGGGGTGACCCAGCACTTCAGGCAATAACAAACAGGTCTGAATCGGTTGAAAAAACAATCAAAACTTCCAGTTCAGCTGGGGGGAGGGACATTTCTCCTAAATGGGATCTCCTATGGTCGATAAAGGGTTAACCGCGCTTTGGCGCTCACTGGTGCTTAATAATCGTGTGTTGAATCAGTACCACTATCGTTTCAATATTTTATGTGACACTGTATGCACATATTCTGTATTCTGTATTGATTAAAAGAACATTCCTCAAATGGCATTCTTCAAATAAAGTAATTAAGGCTTGCTGGAAAAAAGTTTAGCAAAACAGACAGTTACTACAGTGACAAACAGCCTATTGTGGAATGTGAACATGTCTTAGATGCTTAAAACAAATTTTAGAATTAGTGCCATCTTACTTTGTGAACTAATTTTTTGCTGTTATTAGCTGACTGAGGAGTAAAATGCAAAATGAAGCATGTGGGGTCAAAACAAACTACTCTGACATTCATTGAAAGTGTGTGTTGTGCACTGTTATTGTATGATAATCAGACCCTGGCTCCATATAGTGCTAAAAGCAAAATACATAGTTAGTCTGTAGGTTTTTATAGACAAATGACAGATGTGCTGTACCTCTTCTCTTAGACAAAAATTTTGCCCCACCACTTTTGGAGTAGTGGTGTCACCCCAGAGCGTCCTCATGTCTTCTTACATGTTCCTAAAACTTTTTGGGATTATTGGTTCCTTGATTTAAGAATAGGAAATACCTCAACTTTGTGCATGGCATCAGCCAGTTTCACATCATTAGCTGCTTTATTTTTTTCTGTCTTTCTCCATGCTAATAATTCTCAGCTAATCTAATGGAGCCTCATCCATCACTCCTCAGCTCATTGCACAGGTCTGATCTCTCTCTCTCTCTCTCTCTCTCTCTCTCTCTTTTTCTCTCGCGCTCTCTCTGTGTGTGTCCTGATGTATTCCTCTACCGTGGATATGTGAGTTATTAGTATAGACTAGGACATACACAGAGTCAAAAGAGAGGTGGCAGTGGCAAACTACTGAGACTTTTGAGTCATGTTTAAAACTTGCTTCATTAAAGCAGAAATTAAACTTTGTTTTGAGAGTTCTGAGGAAGTCTGCAAAAAACAGACAAAACACAAAAACAAGACAAAATAAAAGCATTTGATCAAAGTTTTATTCCCCAAAACAAGACTCCTTTGTCAGTTGTGTACTGATTATTGCATACAACATAAACATGATACTGTGTGTGGTTATGTCAGCATCTGTGATTAACGCCACAAGAGCCAATGTAGTCAATTTCAATGCATTTTCTATTAGCTTAACCAGATGTCTGAACTAACAGAGTGTAACGTCAGCTCTCTGTTGAACAATTAGAGGGGAAAACAGAGAGAAAGCAAGAAAAACACAAGTGTGTTTAGTGTTGTGACATTAATTATTTTATCACACTTGAGTACATTTTGGACAAGTAGGTCCAACACACCTAAACTCAAAACCTGAAATTCTTTCTGTGGAGAGACACAACATCAAATATTGCACTTATTGTGTTGTAGATTCCTCTGAAAAATTTCCGCTCGGACCCGCTGCTCTGTTAAATGTTTGTCTTTTCAAACTCTCTCTCTCTCTCTCTCAAAATCCCCTCGTCCTATGCATTTCCTATGTTTTTGCCATTATCACGTTTGCCTGATAAAGAGGGTACTCACTTCCTGGTTTGGCTGTTGACCTTCAGTGATGAGGTCATTAGGGTCAAAGCCTATGCTGGGAACAGGAAGTGAGACTGTGAGAGCGACAATTTAAAGTCTCAGCTGACTGAGGAAAAACTACAACATGATAACTACAAAAGCATTTATCTAATTTTGCTTTTTGGTTTGTAAAAACTTTCTCTTGACATGTTGTTTTTCCATTTGGCAATTTGCCCAAGCATATATGCATCACCAATTGTGGCACAAATAAGGCTTCGCATATTTGCTTATGGGCGGATGAAGCCTGCTACAGTACTTAATTTTTCAGGTATGTTTGACATGTTTCTTCCATGTTATTTTAAGCACCTTAGACATTAATTCTACTCCTATGTCAAGCTTAGCTACTTTGTTCAAGTTGAGTGACTTGGGCAAGTATTTCAGTCAGAAAGAGCGAGAGCATCAACATAAATATAAAATGGCCTAAGGGATGCAATTTAGAAGATTTAAGACAGATATGTTGTACATTCACAAACATATATAAACACAGGATTTGTAGTTAGAGCCCCACATGAAAGTAAATTTATGTTATCCAGAGCTATGATATCATGCTTTTAAGAAGAATTAAACTCTATACCATCACTGTATTCATAGTGAAGGGTTTATTACTCATTCAGATATATACACCTCATTTTTACAAGTCACATGGATTGCCCATCTACCATCCATGTGAATTATAAATAATTAATCGTACATGATTTAGTCCAATACACACTGCACACTTTACGCTGCTCCCAGAAGCACACAAGCATTAAAGTTATTCTGCAGCAAGCAATTTAAAGTTAAAACAAGGTGTATATCATAAAGCATAGCGGTCTTTATTCTCTCTAAGGGACAGATCTTGCTCTTTTTATGACAGTGTCACCTTATTAACAGTTCTAGAGTTGCCAGTGAACAAGGAAATGAGGTCAGTACTGAAATGCAGAACAGACAGACTTACAGTCAGTCTATGAATAGGCCATTTGGGAGAGATAATCACTAGAGGAATAGTGCCAATAACAGTGATTTACCCAACATTCGCTGAAGTATTTGGGGATGTATTGTGGAGATAAATACTTCAGGTTCATGAAGTTGTTGCAGATACAATGAATCACTCATGAACCAGTACAAAAAAAATTACATTTTAAACCCAAATCCTGCATTCTTAGTCTAAGTCTCTAATAGTATATGTTTTAGCCACAACTACATTGCTCTCTAAGGGTTTTGAACAAAAAGACCCTTCGTGAGCTTTGCCAATAAACTGTGACTTTCTGACAGTTTTTGTTACACTACCCTATTAGCTTTGGTGTTCTTGGACAAAAGTTGACCTCAAACATATTGTTTACTACTAAAATTAATTGTAGAAGCAAAATAAATTGTACACAAAAAATGGTGGAAAAGTCTTAGGCACCATAACTTTGTTTGTCTCATATTTTATTTATATGCTTCAGAATTTTATGTCTCCTGCATTACTGTGTTTGTAGAAAAAAAGCACATTTTTGATTTTCAATTATTACATTCGCAAAACATTAAATCTTAGAGATATTTTTAAGATGTTGTTAAAGTTTAAAGAAAGTATAAAAACATTATTGAGGCCGTCTGGGACTTGCCGAGACAGTTTCAAGCGAGAGCCAAACTCTACAGAAGAACAGTGTTCTCCAAGATGCTTGGAACAACCCCTCTTAAAACTGTGTGAGAGAATTGACAGAGTTTTAAAGTCCAAATAAATATTCCAAATACTTATTTAGTGATTTTGACTTATTTGATTTATTACTGATTATTATTATTGATTAAATCATTTTAATTATATGATTTAGTCATTTTACTGCTCTATTATATAGATACATTTTTAATATTTAGAAAGCTTTCATTTCTTTATTTGCTAAGCATTGTTGCTATACAGATTTATTGATTTATTTATTTTATTTTATTTTATTTTTTTACATGTGCCTAGTAGTGTATACGACTACAAATGGCCTGTCATGTGTTAAAAAGTTAACAGGGGAGTCCAGGGGACTATGAGCAGATGCTTAACCATAAACTATTTAATTATGCTTGGAATGGACCCTGCATCAACTGCAAGTCATTTGAAAAGCCAAATAAATGCATGTAATTACATAATCTAATCTAATCTAATCTAATCTAATATGTAAGGTTTAAAACACTATGAGATTTGCTGTTATATGAAAATAATGGGGTGGCGTGATGCAGTCCGACTTGAAGCTCTGATGTAACTACCCTGAACATAATTATTTTCCTACAAGTGCATGTTCCAAAGTGTTTTATTCATCTTCCAAAGTATTTTATTCATCTTATACTACAGCCAGTGATTACAATTTGTACTAATCAAAGAAAAGTATGTCATACTTTTTGACTGTTTATAGTAGTTACATTTAGTATTATGGAACTCCCTCGAAACAGGTTCCACGTTTTATTAGAGCAGCTATAAACAAACATTCCTCACTCACCTCTTTGTTCTCTCTCTTGAAGTTAATAAGGCAAGAAAACATAGCATGTCATGTCCTGGCAGAAAAACTTACTGACTGCTACAAAGCATGTACCCCTGAGATTCTTTCCATAAAGGTTAAATAAACCTCTCCAAACTTCACCATATCAGTGATTATATGTTTTTATTTGCTAAATAAGACCACTTTTTCTAATCTGTTTTTAGATTAAGTGGACTGTCCACAATACAAGTCACTGTGAATATGTTGTTATTATTCAAGCAATAATGTATTAGAACAAGTGCATTAATATAAACCTGTGTAAATTAATCAACACCTTCTGACCAATCAGAATTCAATAGTGCAGTAGTAGAATAGAATAGAATAAAAAAACACAATACCACTTTATGTTTTCTGTTACCAATACTTGAGTATCATCTGACATCAATACCCATTCGATATTGTAAAAATCACTTAGATAATAAATTATTATAATAACAACAATTACTATAATTAAGTATAAATATCAAGTAAACATTTCCAGTTACAAAATAACTTTTCCAAATCCAATTCCAATCTTTTTTGGAATTCCAATTCCTTTTTAAAGGATTGGATTGAAATAATTGTTTTTTCTCCAATATCTGATCAACCATTTTTTTTTTGGCTGGTATTGGCCTGATACTGATCCTGAGTATCAGATCGGTGCCATATGTATATGATATGATTTGATGTAATATACAGTATAATATAATATAATATAATATAATATAATATAATATAATATAATATAATATAATAATAACACAATGGAATGCAGAGAAACTATCCTAAGGAACTAATGCTTCAGCCTGGAGAGTCATACATTTTTTCAATGCACAGAATTCTTAGAACTCAGCATGTTGTCAAAATACGAAAAACAACTAGACCGAACCATAGTTTCTGACTGTTAACAGCAAGAATTTGGGGGCAGGGGGCCTACTTAGTTTTTCTACTGGAGGAGACAACAGCCTCAAGCACAAGCTCTGCACTCTACACCATCCTGACACTCTGACTGCAGTTTATGTCATGCAACACAAACTTCCATTCTCTTTTTAGCAGACTGTGATGTACAGACTGAGTACCACAGAAGGAAATCTAGCGATGATACTGTATATCTGACAAACTGCAGCGTGCACAAAATGCGCTGAACCTACCGCATGTTTCATGGAGCATAAACATGTATGAGAAGTGAAAAATATCTGATGCTATTCTGGCAAAATGGAAAAATATGTTTTGGGTTTTTGAGATAAAAGACAGAGAGAAAATGGTTTGCATGGATTCATCTGAACATTATGCTTCATTATTTTACCATACATAATTTATCGTACACATGGATATGCTCCATTTCATTTCGTCGCAACACTCTCTACTTTCATTTTAGCACCCAGCTCATGCCAAGCCTATCAATGTGATATTTCTATATCTCATAACAAACAGGAAGGGAAAATTGAGTAGTTTAATGCTTTCTCTACCTATATGTCTCTCAGCCCAATTTCCAGCCAATTAATTAAGGTAATGTGTTCATCACAGACAGACACATGCAGTTAGATAGAAATCACTGATGTTTGTGTAGCCGCATCTCTAGTTCCTATGTAGATATCCACTCTTGACAGGTAACCCATTTGAGAGGTTAAAAGCAGCAGAGCACAGGTTGACATCGTATTTGATGTTAGGCTTGGTGGATAGGAGCGAATTGCTTTAGAGGCAATACTCTCTATGGTAATGTCAGACACCAAAAATAGCAGGTGAGATGTGCCAAAAGTCACAGCCTAAGAGATTTACAAGGAGATTGTGAGAGGTGTACAGGGAAGAGATACAGAGAGAAAAATGAAAAATAAAATGCTTTAAAAGTCAATAATTTCCCAATAATTAATCTAGGAGGGATGAAATGGCCTGGCATGAGATTATGATTAAAAAAATATGGAGTCAAAGGAATGTTTTTCTTTTGGCCATGTAAAAGGTTATTGTCCTATCGACGTTTTGCACTCTGTAGAACTCCTGATTACACATTAATGCTGGAATCTGTTATTCATTTCTGTTCCTGGATGAACAAATTACCTGACAGCCCTGTATAGGAGTAATTTTCAAAAGAGGGAAAGTTCATGCACACTTGGAAATCTTCACTGTGAAACTATAGACTTTATCATTAACCCATAATAACCCCTTCTTCGCTTCCTTTTTTCTCTGTCATCCTTTTATGCATGCTTTATACATACTGACATGGCTATAATTAAAAGTCTTGATGTTTGTGAAGCAGATTTTTAAACAAGTCTTTCCATATGTCTTTCCAATAACAATTTCAAGAAAAAAAACCCCACAATGTTAATCTGACAGCACATATTCTAAATACAAGGGATTTGTCCACCCCCATAAGTAAACAAAATTATACCAAAGTAAAGAACTTTACTGAATTCAATAATTAGACTATTATTGTGAACTGGAATGTTTAGCCCTGCCAGAGTCTCTGCCTGCAGTCTCTTCATAATGTACACCCTTAAGACATAACTAATAATCTGTTTTCTGTCTCTGTTGAGCTGTACAGTCAGGTCCATAGGTATTTGGACAGTGACATAATTTTAATAATTTTGCCTCTGTACACCACCACAATGGATTTGAAGGAAGGGCTCATGATCCAAAGCATACTACATCATCTGTCAAACATGGTGGAGGAAGTGTTATGGCACAGACATATATGGCTGCCAGTGGTACTGGGACACTGGTGTTTTTTGATGATGTGACTGCTGATAGAAGAAGCAGGATGAATTCTTATACTTTTCGATACTTTCTGCCCAGATTCAGTCAAATGCTGCAAAACGGATAGGGCAGCTGCAGTAAAGGCCTGGCAAAGCATCTCAAGGGAGGAACTCAGCATTTGGTGATGGCCATGGGTTTCAGATTTCAGGTAGTCATTGACTGTAAAGGATTTGCATCCAAGTATTTTTTTAAAATCCTAATATTTATTTTTTATTTAAATCCTAAACGGTTAATACAATATTTTTGTTAAAACCCCTGAATTAAAGCTGAAATTCTACACTTCAATCATATCTTGATTGCTTCATTGTAAATCCAATGTGGTCGTGTGCAGAGGAAAAATTAAGACAATTGTGTCTCTGTCCAAATACTTATGGACCATGCTGCCTGATGTGTTGCCAGTGCCTGATCCTGACATACTTCCCCTGCTGTGACTCCTCACACCTCTTCTTTCAGACCTGCCTGACACATCCTGATGCTCTTCTCCTGCCTGAAGCTTTCTGCATTTGTGACTCACCTTCTGCTACTATGAATGATCTACAATGGGTACTCTAAACAGTTTATACCCAAGTCTCACTCTTGCTTCAGTGAATAATCTCACCTGAATAGAAATGCTGCTGTAATCATTATCGAGTGTCCTATGTTCAGGCCAGGACACCTATTCACAATATTCTCATACAGAACAACTTTTCAATGCACTCAGTACTGTTTGACCTTATAGTGTAAAGTTGTAGAAGAGTATTTACAGCATGGCTTGGACACGGTTTGATTTATAATCCCACTAGCCGGTGTCACCCAGAAAAGGATGGGTTTCCTTTTGCGTGTGGTTCCTCTTGAGGTTATATCTCATACTAAATAGTTTTAGATCTTCAAACAAAATACAACATAAAACAAAGGCAACCTGAGTAAACACACAATACAGTTTTTATTTTTTAATTTTTTTAATTTTTTAAATTTTTTTATTGAAGCAAAAAAAAGTTATCCAACACCTATCACCTATGTAAAAAACTAATTGCCCCCTTAAACTTAAAATCTGGTTGTGCCACCTTTAGCAGCAACAACTGCAACCAAACGCTTCCGATAACTGGAGATCAGTCTTTCACTTACTTCTAAGACTAGGATTTACTCCTATGCTTTGGATCATTGTCTTACTGCATAATCCAGCTGCACTTGAGTTTCAACTTACAGACTGAAGACCAGACATTCTCCTTTAGGATTTTCTGGTAGAGAGCAGAATTCATGTTTCCCTCAATTATTGCAAGTTGCCCAGGCCCTGAAACAGCAAATCATCCCCACACCATCACACTCCCACCACCATGCTCGACCGTTGGCATGATGTTCTTTCTGTGGAATTCTGTGTTGGATGTAACAGGACACCTGTCTTCCAAACAGTTCTACTTTCGTCTCATCAATCCACAAAACATTATCCCAAAAGGTTTGAGGATCATCAAGTTGTGTTTTGGCAAAATTCAGACGAGCCTTAATGCTCTTCTGGGTTAGCAGTGGTTTTCTCCTCACCATTCTTCCATGGATGCCATTTTTGCCCAGTGTCTTTCTGATAGTGGAGTCATAAACAGTGACCTTTATTGATGCAAGAGGGGCCTGTAGGTCCTTTGATGTTGTCCTTGGCTCTTTTGTGACTTCCTGGATGAGTAGTTGCTGTGCGCTTGGAGGAATTTTGGAAGGTCGGCCACTTCTGGGAATGTTCACTACTGTGCTGAGTTTTTCCATTTGGAGATAATGGCACTCACTGTGGTTCTTTGGAGTTCCAGAGCCTTTGAAATAGCTTTGTAACCCAGACTGTCCCAGACTGATGTATTTCAATCACCTTCTTCCTCATCATTTCTGGAATTTTTTCAATTTTGGCATATTGTGTTACTGGTTAACCAACTTGTTGAAAAAGTTCTATTTAAGTGTTGATTTGATTGAACAGGGTTTGCAGTAATCAGGCCTGGTTGCGTCTAGTCCAGCTGAACCCCATTTTGAATGCAGTTTCATAGAGTTGGGGAATTAGTAACTACGGGGGCAAAAGCATTTTCACACAGGCCCAGGTGGTATTGGATAACCTTTTTGCTTCAATAAATAACATTCACAACAATAACAATAACAATCATTTAAAAACTGTATTTTGTATTTACTCAGGTTGCCTTTGTTTTATCTTTGATTTTGTGTTCATTTCGGACAGAAGAAATCGGCATGGAGCAAATACTTTTTCACAGCACGGTACTTTAAAAAAAATCGTTTTTACTTATTCTTGGACACTGAGAGATTCGCCAATTTGTCATCACACATCTAGCGAACATGCTGCTATCTACAAGCGAGGAGAGGACAAAAGGATCATCAGCCTTTCTATCTTTAGGTTTTCTTTTCTTTATCAGCCTTTCTATCTTTATCAAACCTATTAATTTCTTTCATTCCTTTCATTCTGTACTTGTTTATTTTGCTTTGTGGAGTAAAAGGGGATGGGGGCGGCTGGTTGTGTGTGTGTGTGTGTGTGTGTGTGTGTGTGTGTGTGTGTGTGTGTGTGTGTGTGTCTTAAGGTTAAACAGAGTAGCAGATCTAGTATTATTAGATCTTGAAGCCCAGGTGATGTCATTTTGGCAAGAACAAACACAAACACCTCCCCGATCACGAACACACAGCCTCAGCTGCTGCGGAGATGTTTTGAGTTACTGCAGTACTGACGTTTTCTGTATCCCTCTGTTGTGTTTCTTCCTGTTTAGCTGAATGAGAGGAAGAATTCATATGGCACAATCTCTGTCTCTTCCTTAATAGCAGTGACATCTGCGGTAGTGACAATAACTCACTACATCTTCCTTTATCAGTAGAGGATACATGACAGGATAAGTTTGACAGGTAGAATTTATTCATAGAACAGATGCAATGTTTGAGAAAAATGTTTGAAATGTCACAACTGTCATTCTAGAAGCAATTATGGGTCCCAGGCACTTTATAAGCATTTAAAAGATGAGTTAAAATGTAATCTATTCATCTATTTCTGTTGGAATTATACTTTATACCATAGCAATTACTGCAAGTTATTCAGCCATCAATTCTTATTAATGTGTCAAAGGGACATCACAGATTGGAATGAATTACTCCTGTACATTTAGGCTTACTGTTATTTAAGTCTAGTCTTCATTGCATTTACATCATACTGTATACTAATTTAGTAATGTTACCATACAAAGTAGCTGTCAATTGCAAGAATGGGTAGAACACTTTTAAAACGTATCAATTACTGAATACTGAGCATACTGCTGTAAACTTTTTTAAGTAACATATAACAGGCTATAACAGGAAAATGGAATTGGAAAATTATTTTCCAATAACAGCACAGCCTGAAGTGTTTTATTCCACTTATACCACTGCCAAGGCAAAACATAATACATCATATTTTTTATCCATTTATATTTACACTCAATGTTGTGGAATGTCCATGGAACATTCTTATCATGTACATCTTATGGGCAAAAGTATGTGTACACCCCAAAATTACATCCATATCTAACACCAATATCACCCATTCAACAGTTTGTCCCCCATTTGCTGTTATAATAACCTCTGCTCTTCTGGGAAGATTTTGGGGATTTGTGCTCATTAAGCCAAAAGAGCATTTGTGAGTTTGGGCACTGATGTTTGGCGAGAAGTCCTGGGGTGCAGTCAGCATTCCAGTTCATTCCAAAGGTGTTCAGTGGGGTAATGTGGGTGTAATGGGTGTAATGGGTAGGTGTCCAGAAACCTTTGGCCTTATAGTGTATGTTATAACCAGCCTCCTGTTTTTTTCTGTTTTTAAGTGATAAGACAAAAAAAGCAGTTTCATGTTATTGAGAAACTTTCCCATGTCTGAAAACTTAAAGTTACCTTTGACTGCTACAAAACCCTGATACTCCTCCCTATCTCCTCACACAAACTTCACCGTATCAACATGTACACACGTTTGTAATCCAATTATGTGGCACCTCCACCAAACAAGTCCTTGTGTAAGTTGTTACTATAGAAACAAGAGCATATTAGAATGAGCACTTTAATATAATCCTGAGATTTGCCTGCAGACAGCTGTACTGTCAGAGCTGCTGTTATTGAAAATTAATCAAGTCCTTCTGGCCAATCAGATTTGAGAATTCATTAGCACTTTAGTAAGAAATTCCATTAAAGCACATAAAAAGAGTAAGATATAGAAGGAGCGGGTCTGGGGAGGTCCGAGAGGTGACAAGTCCACTGTGGCAACCATCTTAGATCCCCTGCGGCTCTTCTAAATATAAAATTATATAACAAAATCCATTTCTGCGAAGCCAAATTTCACTGCATTAGTGAGCGAGTTTCCCCAATGAGTATAGCAGATGATATAACACATCACGTCTTCCAATTCATTTACATTTACTTGTGTTTCATATTTTCAATCACAAATTATAGGATAGCAAAAATACATAAATGTTCAATTATTTATCAAAGTAAAATATGCATGTGATTGTCATGCAGCAAGTGTTCCTCTGAGTGTGGAGCGCAGCTCTTGGAGGAACGTGCCATTCTGTAATATTTCCATCCCCTCACCCCTCATTCAGATACAGTCACCGTCGTTCAGATATAGTGGGTCACCATCCCTTTATTCACTGCATCAATCACTTTATTCAGTAGTCATAATTAATAATATTGAGTTTAACGGTAACAGGCAGAGTTTCCACATGTGCACAAAATGTCACGTCACGTCCAATTTAACTATGGCAGGAAAAATAATTTTAGAGTATGCAAATCTGTGAGTATCCACACACACACACTGGGGAATGTCTTCGCATATATTATTAACCTACACTGATGTATGATTTTTTTTTTTGCACTATTGATTTTTTAAAGCAAGCATTATGCAAAAAATATCTTAATACATTATAAAGTAACTGTATCCTTAAATCTTCCATTTTAGTGTTTGAAGCGATAATGTCATGTTGTATCTGTTGATATCTCTTGAAAACATCAGCCTTACATTGAATGATATATATGAGCAAAAAAAACCAAACAAACAGAAAAACACCCAAACAAAAGTGTATACACTCACATCTAGCTGACAAATCTGAAATACAACTGGTCATGATCATTGAATGGGAGAGCTAAGAAATTACATTATAATTACATAACAGTGTTAATTTTGATTACAGTTGCAATAAAAATTATTCAACCCTCATTGCAAATCAGGTTTATTGTCAAAATTTACAGACTTTCAGCCATTTGCAATGAACAAATCAAACAAAGCAATTGAAATAGTTCAACACAATGAATGCATCAAGTGGTTTCGCCAAATTCAAGTGAAAATGCAACTTATAATTACTTCTCCAGTCTCAAATTTATTCAACCCCCTGAATAGAATCCCTCACAACAGCACAAATATGCAAAACAGGAGTTGTCTCAAGTGCACCTGATGCAACTAATCAAAGGCTTCAATAGTTGAACCAGGTGTGCTTGAGCTGGAACACATGAAATACCTGAACTGGCTATGAGTTTGCTGAGTGTCACATTTGACTGCATGTTAGAAATATGGCTAGGTCAAAAGAATGGTCCAAAAAATTAAGAGAAGAGATCATCGCCCTTTACAAACAAGAAACAGGATACAAATAGATAGCAAAGGCACTGAATGTTCCTAGAGACACCGTTGGAAGCATAGTTCGCAAGTTCAAAGTTAAGGGAACAGTTGTTACACTACCTGTACGGGGCAGAAAAAGAAAGCTATCAACGGCTTAAACCAGATTTCTGAGAAGGCAGGTTGTGAAAAACCCTCGAGTGACTGCAAAGACCTGCAGCAAGACTTGGTGGCAACAGGCACTGAGGTTTCAGTGAGCACAGTAAGGCGCGTACTAAATGCAGAAGGTTTCCATGCCAGAACTCCAAGACGTACACCACTACTGACCCAAAAGCACAAGAAAAGTCAGCTCATATAAATCATATAAATAAGCCACAGAAGGTTTGGGATTCTGTTCTGTGGAATCTGATGGATCAGTGGTATGTCTGGAGGAAGAAGAATGACGCATATGCTGAAAAGAACACTCTGTCCACAGTCAAGCATGGTGGTGGCTCAGTGATGCTCTGGGGCTGCTTTGCATCCTCTGGCACTGGAAACCTGCAACGTGTGGAAGGCAAGATGGATTCATTGAAGTATCAGGAAATCCTAGGAGAAAACGTCATGCCGTCTGTGAGGAAGCTGAAGCTTGGGCATCATTGGACCTTCCAACAGGACAATGATCCCAAGCATACCTCAAATTCCACCAAGGCTTGGTTGCAGAAGAAGTCTTGGAAGATGCCTCAGTGGCCATCAGTCACCTGACTTGAACCCCATAGAAAATCTCTGGTGGGATTTGAAGAAGGTGGTTGCAGCACGCAAACCCAAGAATATTACTGAACTGGAGGCTACTGCTCAGTGATTCCTCAGGAACGCTGCCAGAAGCTGGTGTCTGGCTATGCATCTCGTTTGCAGCAGGTCATTACAGCAAAAGGGTGCTCTACTAAGTACTAAATATGCTTGCCATGAAGGGGTTGAATAATTTTGAGACTGGAGAAGTCATTTTAAGTTGCATTTTCAGTTGAATTTGGGGAAACCACTTGAAGCATTCGTTGTGTTGAACTATTTCAATTGCTTTTGTTTGATTTGTTCATTGCAAACAGCTGAAAGTCTGTAAATTTTGACAATAAACCGATTTGCAATGAGGGTTGAATAATTTCGATTGCAACTGTATGCTAACTAAAGCTTTTAATTTATTTTACCACAAGATAGCTGTATTAGGGTTATTAGTTCTTAATTAATAGTTAAGTGTCTTTTCACAGATGTTTTTGTATCTCTGTGTGATTGTTTAATTTTGTCGCTGTTTGTGAAAAGTGGCAACACGCTGCAATTTGTTGCTTCTAAGTGTTGAGACACACACACACATCCTACTGCTGCACACATCACTCTCATTTCACACGGTTTAGATTAGTAGTTCAGAACAAATGAAACTATCAGAAATCTCTGAGCTGTAAATGTTCTGTGGCAAAACATCTCGGCTTAAGTGTTATATACGCTGCTTCTGTATGTAGGCATTTTCTCATATTTCATATATTGTAAGGCTATAAGGTGTTGGATTGCACTTACTCATTCTTCTTCAGGGAGAGGATCAACTGCTGGCCTTCTGCCTCTACCAATATCTGCAATAAAGCTGGAGGACTCTGAGAAGAGACAAACAAGAGTACATGACTTCATATTCCTTTTCTCCAGAAGTCCTCTCTACTTTAAATCTGCCAAATCTACTTTCAAAGTTCCAGAACGTGTACAAATCTGAAGACGGCCGATATTAGTATAAAGACCTATGGAGCCAAAGGAAGCGTTTCAACTGACATTTTCCACAAGGGCATGTGGCAGATCAGGTCAATGCTAAACGCTTTAATGTTGATGCGATGTGATTTTAAGATCCCACATTTCACTTTTAATAGCCAAACATAAGCTGCTTCCTAAACTTTTTGCCTTTGTCTACATCAAGTGACCCCTGGATGCATGAAAATGGGTGTCATTTATGGCATTTTATTTTCACATAATTTCAATTTTATATCAGTTTTCTAAGAAAGTAAAAACACACAAAGCAGTTATATTATAGGAAATGTTAGAGTCACTTTTTCATATTGTATAAATCTCAAATTTGGCAAATCATGTACTTAGGATCATTACATCCTATGTTACATCCTATCCTACATCAAATTACAGTCATTAATAGAGGTTTATCCCTTTCCCTTTCATAACCAACTCCACTTTTTTTGTGTGTTATGAGAAGCAGATAATAGAAAATACAGCAGAGGTTTAAACAGCCATAAATTCTACGAATCTTCTCAGTACAGAGTTATTTCATGAACATTATTTAAATGTATTTAAAATGTGCTTACGTGCACAACATCTTGTCTATTTATTCACACCACAGCACTTTCAATTCCTGAACATTCAACTGATTAAACACTTTAGGTACAATGTGACATTATTTACAGCCCTACCCAGTTTTGGAGTTACTCCCTAATTTATACAAGGGAATTGATAACTATAAGTGTATTGATAAAGCAATAATAAATATAATAACTTTGATAATGGTGGGTTGTGATTTCCATCACTCTAACAAAATAGGTACTAGATAATAGTAGTATATGCTTTACTTACACATGGAAATCAAAAAACAATAACACAGTTACAGCAGAACTGATGAAGTTGCATTGATATGTGCAAATTATGTGCCTCACAGAGTTTGTGTGAGTTGAAATACTGGTTAAAACTGAAGCCATTGAATACCATTGAATCTGTAACATGGTATTGTACATGTACCTAACAAAACACTTCATAAATGTGTTTGGTCTGAACTGGCCTTAAAACTAGGAGTTCTGTGCTGCACACTCCACACACTGATCATTTATGTAGGAAAATGACATACAGATTTAGAGCGAGAACTATACTGTACAAGAGAAAAAGTACAGGGAAGTATAAAACAGAAGTGATGGATGACAACAGTGTTACGTCAGATGATCTGTGTAAGTCAGATGGTAACTTTCTGACCAGTATCAGCAATGCATGTACTGATGCCTTTTTTAATGAAAAACATACATGTTCTCTATGAGAATTATTCATCCTGTTGGTTCAGAAATTAAAAGCAATGATGTAAAAATCAATAATCACACACATATACAGAGCTTCTATAACAATCGCGCTGTTCTATGGCTTCAGATGGGTTTTAGATTTGCTTCTGATGGGTTTATTGATTATTAGATTAGATTATTGATATGTCATACCATATATGTAATTACTGGCACTAGCTGGTCTTATACTGGTCTTACCCTAGAGCGAAGCCAGCTGATTGGGTGTTGCTTTTTTCCATCCAGCAGCAGTGGTACCGTAGTCTCATACTCTTCCAGCGTCATGACCCCACTTTTCAAAAGCCTCCCTGTGAAAAGTGCAGAAGAAATGTACCTAGGAGTTTTGCAGGAGAATAAATTGACATATAAAAGTGTTTAGAAAATGGACTGGATGCCAGTCAAAACACTCTGCTAAAATAAATCTAATCACTGAGGCTGAAATAAATTAATATCAGCATACTGGTACACAGAGAGAAAGGATCACCCCCACATCCCCCCACTGCAAACTGAAAATGGAAACGCCCTCAACCTCAAAGCAAAATTACATTAAAAATTTATGAATGTGAAACAAAAAAGGATAGGCACATATAGATGCACAAGCATACTTGTTCCATACACGCCTACCTTCCTAGTTTTTGATTAACTGCACCTCTGCTCTGACAAATAGCAAGTGATTCGTGTAATTGGATTAAGGAAAAAAAAGAGCACTATATGTTTGGGTTTTTTAAAAATAATTTCATTCGCTGCCAGCGTTCCACATAAAATTCCCACAATCAGAGAATTATGCAAATTTACATATGGAAATACTACTGCAATCTTGCGCTGTTTCTTTTTTTTCTTCCTATACTAGTACCTTGTTACTTCAGCCTAATCAAAATTTTCCTCTGGCTTCTTTGGGTAGTGCATTAAGTCCCAATAGGCTGCTCCAAACACCTAAACCATCCATTACAGCATCCATTATGAATGAAAGAGGCTACATGCTACAGCATAATAGTGCAACAGCTCTGAGACCAGAAAGCAAGCAAGGCGACCTAGTGCATTATTTTCAGCTCCTCAGAGCACTGCAAGCATCTTTCTCTCTGACACACAAACACAAAAACATATGTGCACAATTATTTCCTACAACTCTAGGTTTTTCCTCTATCCTTTCTTCAAAACAATAGTTGTTCTGATTAAAGACCAAAGAAAATAATAATAATAATAATAATAATAATAATAATAATAATAATAATAATAATAATAATAACTGGACGTTGTCCAATTACATGGTATGTTTTTTTGCACTGTTATGGAAAGAGAACTCTTTCCTTTCCTTACACCAACACCTGGTTGATGTTGACTAGAATTCCCAGAGGATATGTTATCATATCGGATACATAAAATGAGCCTAAAGAAGGAGAACATGACAGAAATGTATAAGTGGAATATGGATTTTGATTTGCCTTACCATTCTTGATGCAATAATCTAATAAAAGACAACTGCCACTGTCACTGCCCTAAACAAGGTTGATGAAAACAGCCTCGTCAAACCAAAAACTATTATGTTTTCCGTCTTTTAAGTTCCTAATTTCACTATTAACTTAGTCAATTAATTATTAATTAATAATAGTTGGTTAATTTCACTATTAAGTTAGTTTACTCAAATACTGTAAAAACAGATGTTTCTGAATAGTAGGGATGTAGGGATTGAATAGAAGTAGTAAGGATGGTCCTTCTGCCTAATTTTAATATTTGAACATCTGTAAGAGACTACTAAAAGAGAGGGAAAAAATGTAAATGCTTCATTAATATGGTGTAATCAAGTATTATTTTCCCACTGAAATTAAACATTCTTCCTGTTGGTGGCAGCGCACATGATTGTGATTTTGCGACAGTCGTAATATGGAGGAATCATGAACAGAAATATTAAACAGGGAAAAAACTTTATTTCAGCCTAAATCTCAGTGGATTGATGAACCTTCAGCAGCATCGCATATTAATCTGATAGTGTCACGTAAGGAAAGGGCAGACAGATGCAAATGCAGGTAGAGGAGTTTATTGAGATCGAGGCAGACAAATCCAAAACACTAAGCAATAATCAGATCCAGAAAACAGGCAATGGTCGGGCGATCAACAAACAGAATATCATAGACAAGACAATGTAAAAAAAAAAAAAAACACTAGGCAAAACTGGGTCAAGAACAGAAACACGAGCAGAGCGATAAACAGGCTTGGTAGCGTCACAAACACAAGGAATGGAGCATTTACTTCTCAAAGAGTGAGTGAAAAGAAAGTCCTTATACAGTCATGTGAAAAAAATAAGTACACCCCATGGAAATTGCTGCCTTTTTTTGAAATATTTAGACAAGCAAACATTTTATCCTCTTTGAATACACTATTAATACACTGGTGATATACTCTATCAAATGACACATAAAATGGACATTTTGCAGAAATTTTACAATACATTTTACAGTACATTTTACACAATTTAAATTAACAAAAGAAACAAAAAACAGATCAGTCACATGGAAAAATTAATTACAACCTGTTAGGATTTCCCCTCGCGCTGTTCGCCGAAGTGGGCAAGCAGCGCACTTCTGCATTCACAGACTTTCGTTTTGTTTACTTTGCCACGTGTTATATTTTGGTTCATGTCTTGTCTCCGCCCCTGTATGTTCATTGGTTCAGTGATTATGTGTTTCAGGTGTCTTAAATTAACCCTCGTTTCATTCATATATTTAAGCCCCTTTGTTTCTTCGCCTCATCGCGAAGTATTAGCCGAGTTACGTTTGTTTCAAGTCAATACCAAGCCTTGTTTCTACGGTCTGTCTACCCTCGTTTTTGATCATTGTTCTGGTTTTCACAATATTGGATTATTGCCTTGCCACTTTGGATACTGTCTGCCGTGCGTTTGAACTTTGGACTGTTTTCGACTCTGCCTCTGCCTTGCATTTTTCCCCAGTTCCCATAGTTTTGGATATATACCTAATAAAGTGACTTTTCCCCTACGCTTGCATCCAGCTCCCGTTTCTGCATTCTAACACAACCCTACATTTATCACACTTTCAAATCCATAAAATTAGAACCAGGTGTTGAATATTTGGTGCCAGTGATTAGAACCCACTTAGGGAGTGCAGGTGGAACCTGTCTTATTTATACTCCTCTCATATCTAGTGTGTCATATCTAGTCTCATATCTAGATGCTCCCTTTGTTATTGAGGTGTGTGGTGTCATCATGCCAAGATCTGAGAGTTCTGTAAGGCCTTCAGAAAAAAGGTTGTGGATGCCTATGAGTCTGGCAAGGGATTTACAACCCCAATTCCGAAAAAGTTGGGACAGTATGGAAAATGCTAATAAAGACAAAGAGGAGTGATTTGTAAATGTACTTTGACTTGTATTTAAACAAAAAAACGTATAAAGACAAGGTATTTGATGTTTTACCTAATCAACTGCATAGTTTTTTGAAGATAAACGTTTATTTTTTCAAATTGATGCTTTCAACACATTCCAAAAAAGTTGGGGCAGGGGCAATTTAGGAGTAATAGTGATGTGACAAGTTGAAATAAGAAGGTGATGTGAAGCAGGTGAGGCAATCGTGTAATCATAGTATATAAGTATATAGTATATAGTATATAAAGCCTCTAAAAAAGGCCTAGTCCTTCAAGATCAAGGATGGGTTGAGGCTCGCCAATGTGCCAACAGAATAATCCAACACTTTGAGAACAACATTCCCCAAAGACAAAACGGTAGGATTTTGGGCATGTCACCTTATACAGTGCACACTATAATTAAAAGATTCAAGGAATCCGGTCAAATCTCGGTGCGTAAAGGCCAAGGCCGAACTCTCAAACTCTGGGCTCGGTCTCATCTGAGACGGACAGTAGCACAGTGGAATTGTGTTTTGTGGTCCGACGAGTCAACATTTCAAATAGTTTTTGGACAAATCAGCCGTCGTGTTCTCTGGGCCAAAGAGGAAAAGGACCATCCAAGCTGTTATCAGCGTCAGGCCCAAAAGCCAGCATCTGTCATGGTATGGGGGTGTGTCAGTGCCCATGGCATAGGTAACTTGCACATCTGTGAGGGCACCATTAATGCAGAAAGATATGTACACATTTTGGAGCAACATATGCTGCCATCCAGAGCAGGACAATGCCAAACCACATTCTGCCTGGATGGTTGCGTAAGCAGAGAGTGCGGGTGCTAGCATGGCCTAGCTGCAGTCCAGACCTGTCTCCGATTGAGAATGTGTGGCGCATTATGAAGCGCAAAATAAGGTAACGAAGGCCCCGTACAGTTGCACAGCTGAAGAAATGCATAATGGATGAATGGGGGAATGGGGGAAAATTCTGCTTGCTAACCTTAACCACTGGTGTCTTCAGTGCCCAAACGCTTTATAAATGGTATTAAACGAAAAGGTGATGTTACACAGTGGTAAACAGTCGACTGTCTCAACTTTTATGGAGTGTGTTGCAGTCATCAGATTTGAAATGAGTGTATATTTTCAAAATTAAATTAAATTCACAAAAGTAAAACATCAAATAATGAGTTTGTTATAATAATGTGTTTTCAATATAGTACAGGGTGAATTGAATTTTCAAATGACTCTTTTTGTTTGTTTTTTAGCATTTTCCATACTGTCCCAACTTTTTCGGAATTTTTCCAAATTATTTGATATACATCATTCCACTGTAAGGAAAATCATCTACAAGTGGCACAGATTTCAAACGACTGCCAATTTGTCCAGGACTAGCTGCCCCAGCAAAATCAGCACAAGAGCAGACCATCTGCAAAAAGAAGTCTCCAAGAACCCCAAAATTTCATCACAGGATCTGCTAGTAAGTCTTGCAACTGTTGGTGTCAAAGTGCATGCTTCTACAATCAGAAAGAGATTGCACAAATTTGACCTGCATGAGAGGTGTGCCAGGAAAAAGCCTTTGCTGTCTAAAAAGAACATTAGAGCAAGACTACAGTTTGCCAGTGAGCATATAGGGAAAGACCAGGCCTTTTGGAATAATGTAGAGTTGTTTGGCAGTAACAGCAGACATGTTTGGCGCAGACCAAAGACAGCTTTTCAGGAGAAGCACTATCGTGGAAAAGGTATGGTTTGGGGTTGCTTTGCTGCCATAAGGAATGGACATCTTGCATTCATTGATTCAACTATGAATTCTGCATCATATCAAAGAGTGCTGGAAGATAATGTGAGGCCATCTGTCCGAAAGCTGAATTTGAACCAAAAGTGGACCTTTCAACAGGATAATTATCCTAAGCACACTAGCAAATCCACCAAGGAATGGCTCAAAAACAAGAAACTGAGGGTCATGGTACATGGCAATGAAGGTGATTCTGATTCTGATTGAATGGCCTAGTCAAAGCGTGGACTTGAATCCCATTGAAATGTTGTGAGGGGATTTGAAACGGGCAGTACATGAAAGAAAACCCTCAAACATCTTGCAACTGAAAGATTATTACATGGAAGAGTTGTCAAAAATTCCAGCAAGTCTGGTGGACAAAACCCCTACAAGAAGTTATTTCTGCTTAAGAGGGCAATACTAGCTTCTGAGGCCAAGGGTGTACTTATTTTTTCTACACAAGAATATCACATCTATTGATATTTCTGTTGAATAAATGATTGAAAAAGCTATTTTTCGTTCAAGTATATCAACTTTATCAATAGGCACTGTTTCAAAGATGATCAAATGTTGCTTGTCTAAATATGTCAAAAAAAGCCAACAATTTACATGGGGTGCACTTATTTTTCACATGACTGTATACTGTGGCTGTGAATTGTGCTGTGAATTGGATGCAGGTATGCATGATTAAAATGAAGGTGAGAGTGAATGTGTCAATGTGTGAGTGTTCTGAGAGTTGAAGTCTGTGGCGGCCATATTTGTAGGCTGCAGTGCAGGCTGGGAAGTGGAATTTGTGGCGTGAGCAGACCTAACAGACGGTTAATATAGATATTTTCTCATTGTATTTACTAAACCAGGAAATAAAAAGACAGAAATAAATGCTCCATGTGAGAGGCTGGAGTACAATGAAAAGCAGAGCAGTTGAGTTATGCCATTTGTGCAGCATCACTTCTGGTGTAAAATCTGCAAACTTGAGCTACCTGATTTGTGTCGGTTGTAGTAAGACTTTAGTTTTTAGTTTTACTTGAGTTGTACTGAATGGTGTATGAAATGCATAATTTCTCTTTTGTCCAATAAATTTAAAATCTGATGGCACAGTTTACATTTTGCTCATTTGGCTGATGCCAAGGCGATATACAATTAAGACAGGATACAACAGAGCAGTTGAGGGTTAAAGACCCAACCTTCCAATCATTAGCCCAAAGTCTTAGCCACTGAGCCACCACTTCCCAGAATAAAATCCGCCCATTCCCAAGATTTCTTTTTCAAAATGCACAACCTCTAGCTTTCACACCATGATCATACTGCATCATTATATTGCCTGATGCAATTTTTCTTTTTCATATTTTCTCATTGACTTCATATGGAAGTGAGCATAATCTATCCAATAACTGGACAGTGATTTCAGTATTCAAATACTGGCATCTCAATCAGGAATATCAATGTTATAATTGAGCTGCTGTTCTCCTTGTGGTTGTCTGTAAGAGGTGAGAAGCCAGAGTTTTAAAGGATATCCTGAGTCACCCAGCAGATGACATCCAGGGCAAACATAATTTTGCTTGAATAACCCACTGAGGCGACTCTGGGAAAGAACTTGAGCATCATGTGTTGACCCTGGCCATTTTGGCACAAGATCCAGGATCTTGTAATTGGCATCAAACACAACTTGAACATTGATGCTGTGGAATTTCTTTCTATTGATTTATGTCTCCTCATTTCCAGTTGGAGCAATAATGCGAACATGAGTTCCATCGATGGCTCCAACAACTCCGGAGAAGCCCGCAATCCTCATAAAAGCAGTTTGCTTTTGCCATATGGTTTGAAGGTCAGTTGGGAAATCAATGAACTGCCTTAGTATGTTTGGTGTGGTTAGTGGCGCAATAGTAGTATTTAAGACCCTGCTTACTGTGGACTGTGATGGGGCCAAGAAATTACTGGTGCAATGCTGCATTTTTAATAATGCTTGATTACACTACACTACAGGACGTTTTTCTCCTCTCCTAGTGGTTAATTGAATATCCATTTATCCATGCCATTAATTCTCATACATATTCAAATATTAAAATTAGGCAGAAGGTACATTCCTACTGAGAACATGGCCACACAATTGTGTGCGCTTGCTAATCTCATAAAAATTCATATGGATTAAAATGCGCAAAGAGTCATTTCTATACATTTTATATGAATGAACCATTTGTAACTTTTATTGTATACAAAGTATTGTGTGAGTTCTAATGAGTTTTCAATTATGAGCCCATTTTCACATATTCATTTTCACTCACATGCCACCACTAATATACATAGAGTCTAAGATTAGACAAGACACTGAGAGGCTCACTCATGAATACAAGGGCATGGAACATGAGTGGAAAAAACTGCTCATGCTATATTAAGCTCCCACACACTCAGCACCTCGGTGCATTCAGCACGTCAGAATTCCTCGAGCTGAGCACACTCCCTGAATCCTGAGCCCACTCTATCCTCCACTGCCAGATTCTGTTAAGCCGCTTCCTATTCCCCGTTGCTCTGCTCCCAGAGGCAGGAAGTGGGAAACTGCGCCCTACAGAGACATAATGAGGGGCTCTGAGGGCAAGAAAAAAAGGGCCAGTAGGGTATCATATGGCAGACTGCTGCAGGATATGTTGATTCCCTGGAGGAAAGACAAATGAAGGCTAGAGAGAGGGCTATGGCCTGGGTGGAATATCTCTGCTGTTTACTCTTACTGTTTATTTCTATCCTTTACAGTTCATCTACCTGTTTAAAAATAAAAATCTCTCTCTCTCTCTCTCTCTCTCTCTCTCACACACACACATACACACTCACACACACACACACACACACACACACACACACACACACACACACACACACACAAATATATATATATATAAAAGTAATAATACAGTCCATACAGGATTTCTCAGAGTTTTTTTTTTTTTTTTTTTGATTGTTGTGGTCAAAAATGCTTGGTTTTGCTGAGACATTTATCAAAAATTTGCGAAGCAACTTGCGGGGTGACTTTTTTATTTTTTTTATTTTTTTTTTGCGGAAAACTACTTTCATTGGCCAAATTGCAATTGCACACAATTGTTTTGCACTGTCTTTCACAGTAATGTTTGTTGGTAAATGAGACCTTTTAGCTGTACACGTGTGACGCACATGAATTGAAGGGGGTTTTGGCTGAATGTGTGCTGTGATGATGTAACATGGCATGTTGTGATGACATCACATGACACATCTTGGCCGAAATCTGCAGAAAATCTGCTGTAATACTGAAAAATTGCAAGCTCCTGCAAATATTGTGGCGTTTCCTTTGTGTTAATTTCTGTGATAGCAAAATCGCAAAATACTGGAGGGACTGATAATATTAATAACAAAATTAATAATTATTAATCATGTTATTGATATTTGAAATGAATAATACTAATGCATCTAATTAATGCTATACCTACAGCTCAATCTAACACTAACCTTAACCTCAGTAAGCAAAAGGAAACTTGTTTCAAATGTCCCCACAATGTCAAAACTATCAGATATTCCCAATCTTGTTGAGACATTTGGTCCCCGCCAAGACATAAAAACATATATACACACAAACACACAGACACAGAGACACACACACAAATGACCCTACTTCCTGTGTGTTTTGTGGTTTGGCTATCCACCCTCATTTTGTCTCTTTGTTTATCTCTTTGTCATGTTTCTCTTGTAAATTCTGGTGTATACCTATTCATTTTAAACAGACAGAATCCATCTGATGCAAGAGAAATGCTAGATTTGTGTTGCTTTCACTCTATTTATTTATATATTTATTTCTTTTCTGACACACATGCACACATAAAGGAAAAAGAGTCCACTTTTTGGCGACTGTCTCTGTTCCCAAAGGCTTTCTGTACATGCCAGGAAGAGTTAGATCCTGTGGGTGTGTTGTGATGAACATTTCTACCACTAAGGAACAACAAAATGTATGATTGGTCAAAAGGACTTGTTTGAAAGCTGTGCACCTGCTATTTAAAGTACGACTAACTTCTGCCTTGTAAATCACACAGTGAAGCAAAAAAAAATTGTGGAGTGCTGATTTATAATCCAAACAAAACAACAAATCTATTTTTACTACTAAACTGTGAAGCTATGAGGTGATCGTATTTTTTTCCCATTAACCCATGGATGTTTTAGACAAGATGTAATTTAAAGTATGTCTCTCTGTGCGAGGGCTTGTAGGACTCGAGTCCAGTCTCTGTATTGACTTAGAATTTTGCCACTTCAGCATTGATCTCTGTAAATATGGTCTTGGTCTTGGCTTAGAAGTTGTGAAATTAATGTTGATGTTGTCTTTCCTTTCTGCACACACAAAGTTTGACAAGAAGTAATTCCTTCTTCTGGAAACCATAGCCTAATAAGTGGTGCAATGCACAAATGAAGCTAACTAGATGAATTAAAGGCTTGACCTTGAAAAGTATTTGATGGTTTTTGGTCTTGCTTTCGTTTGAAATTCAATCTTGACCTGGTCTCCTGAAGACTCAGTCTTGACTCCATCTTGGATAATCCCGGCCTTGGGCTTGACAGTTGCGGCCTTCACAACAGCCCTACTGTACACCAAACAATTCCATCCATCCATCCATTTTCTGTACCACTTATCCTACAGAGGGTTGCGGGGAGCCTGGGGCCTATTCCAGGGAACTTGGGGCACAAGACAGGGGACACCCTGGATGGGGTGCCAACCCATCACAGGGCACAATCGCGCACATAATCACACTCTATAGACAATTTGGAAATGCCAACAGCCTACAACGCATGCCTTTGGACAGGGGGAGAGTTGTGTAAGGCAATGATAAGTGTGTGGCAGGTTTGAAAAGAAAAAGGTGAAAGTCATCCAAAACATCAGTGCTAGAGGGAAATTGGTGTGTGTGTGTGTGTGTGTGTGTGTGTGTGTGTGTGTGTGTGTGTGTGTGTGTGTGGTGTGCTTTAAAACTCCATTATAACATGTGCTTCACTAAGTTCTGCAATCATAGCAGATCAATGTAGTTTCAGCATTTTACTATTGTTTGTAATGACTAGGTGCAAAGTTTTGGCCCAAGAACAAAGTGTATTAACATCTGAGAAACAAGTTTTCCTTAAACTTCATCTTGGTAAATGATGCCTAGAGTCTAAGCATATCAGTCAGTGTATTGTCTATGTATAACTGTAGTTAGTGGTATGTAGTGATTAACCAGCAGTAGCCCCGGGTGCCAAAGACAAGAAGATTTCACATTTGGGCTATTAGTTTTTTTTATTCATAGTTGCTTGGTGGACAAGTACATTTACATTTACATTTATTCATTTACCAGACGCTTTTATCCAAAGCGACTTACAAATGAGGAAATACAAGCTAATTACAGTACAAAAGTACTGTAGGTTCAACAAAATAAAAACAACAACAACAGCAAAAAATACGGACTTTTGCAAAACAAAATGTTTAAAATTTGGTGTGTGTATTTAAAGAATACACCTCAACATGCACCTCAATGCAGTAACTACAGCATGTAGTTCTTCTGAATCTCACTGCCTGCTGCACTACACACATCAACCGAGACCTGATCTGGCTGATGGTAAAGGATTTTTACTAGGTGGATTAATTAGCATGCATGGATGGCAGGCCCATGTCAAATCTTTGCAGAATCAGGAACATGATGGTATGTGAAAACATGAGCAAAACAAAGTGCAGTGCAAAGCTGTCACATAGCTCTCCAGCTAGTCAGCTTGTGGGCACGAAAAAAATAGAGAAAATAAAGACACTAACGAGACTTAAATAATATTTCTACTTGCAATACAAGGACAGAACACCAAACCTGACTGCCAAAACATTTGCCAAGGGCTGAAACACAATGTGCTTTTTGAAGAGGATAATAATCATATTGTGCGTGAAGAAACGCACTGATAACCCATCATAGCTAACAAGCTACTGCTGTAGATCAAGACCCAGCCCAGGGGGCGGGACATTGATGGTACTAGAGAGCATTTTATTGGAGGATTGCTAGTTGTGACATCCTCAAAAATGTTTGTTCATTTTCTTAGATATGATAAAGTATAAAATTAAAAAAATAACGGAGAATATAACGACTTTTTCACAACTGTTTTTTTTCAGATATACTATTGTATTATTGTCCATAACAACAAGGGACAGAGACATAAAGCTCCAAAACAGCAATTTTGATTTCAGGGGTACATTAAGTGAGCTATTAAAGACTGCTATACTCTTTTAATGAGAATAAATTATTCTGCAAAGTAACTATGTAAGTCTATAGAAAAGAACTGTGCTGTATAGTTAAGCTACAACTTATTGTCCATTACACTATCATAATGATATTTTTAACTATTATGTTATTTAAACTATCATGTTAAATATCATGGCAGTGTTATATATACAGATAGGCATCTCTGTACATGTGTATATGTGTTTATAATGTATGTGTGTGTACAAGTTGGTGTAAATGACTTCACTGTGTGAAAATCTATCATCTATAAAAAGACCTTTCTTCAGATTTCTTGGAAATGGGATATGCATGATTGCTCTCATCTGTTCTGCTGGAGCATTTGGGAATTACTGGGTGAACCACCCAGAACATTTTCCCATACGTTATTAGTAATATTTTAGACAGCAGGCCCTTATCCTTCTCTACATGTCCTTGGTCCTTGTCCTTATTCGACACAAATGGACACTTTAAACAAAAAGTTTGCATTTGAGTCACCACTTATGCATTTTGCATACAAACACATCTGGTAATAGCAGGGGTATAGCACATTGGGCCCCAGTCACAGAACCAAGGGGTGGGCCCCTCACCACACCAACCACCCCCCATCCCCCCATCCCCCCTCTGCACTCATCCCACCAGGCTTAAGTGTCTAAATGCTATATTTTAAATTAATTATAAATTTATATACTATACATTTTAAATTATAAATACAAGACTGCTTTATTTTCAATGTGATTCACAACCATTTTATTTGCAGGGTCTATATTCAGAGGGTCAAAAACAAACTATTAACATAGCAACATATTAACATAATATTACGACGAGACCGCTTGACAGCAGCCGCCTATCAGCGGGTACGGAATTAAATCGGTACTCAGTACTACCGGTACTGCAGAAAGGTTGGTATTGTCACATTTTTACAATTTTCAGTATCGACTTGGCTCACCTTTCTTCTGAAAAAACTAGTTAGAAGTAATCTGCCCTCCTGCAGATATACAGTACTGTGAAAAGTTTTAGCCACCCCATTATTTATTTATTTATTTTAGTTATACTGCATCAGCAAGGTCTCTCCCAGGCAGAAATTTCAAGGCTGTCCAAGCTCTTTTGAGGAAGCACAAAGATACAGGCAACGGTGAGGACCGTAGACGCAGTGGCCGGCCAAGGAAACTTACTGCAGCAGATGAAAGACACATCAAGCTTACTTCCCTTCGCAATCGGAAGATGTCCATTGGAAGTGCCATCAGCTCAGACCTGGCAGAAAGCAGTGGGACCGTGGTACACACATCTACTGTCCAGAGAAGTCTGGTCAGAAGTGACCTTCATGGAAGACTTAAAGAAGAACAAGGAGTCCTGGAAGTGATGGTATGGCCACCACAGAGCCCTGATGTCAACATCATCGAGTCTGTCTGGGATTAGAGAAGAGAAGAGAAGCAACTGAGGCTGCCTAAATCCACAGAAGAACTGTGGTTAGTTAGCCAAGATGTTTGGGCCAACCTACCTGTCAAGTTCCTTCAAATACTATGTGCAAGAGTACCTAGAAGAATTGATGCTGTTTTGAAGGAAAAGGGTGGTCACACCAAAAATTGATTTGATGTAAATTTTTCTTCTGTTTACTTACTTTGTATTTAGTGAATTTATAAATATAAACTATTAACATGTCTATTTTTGAAGGCATTCTTACTTTACAGCATTTTTCATACCTGCTTAAAACATATATATACAGTGGGTATAGAAAAGAATCACCCCCCTTTAAAATAATTACATTTTGTTGCTTTTCAGCCTGAAATGAGAACGGACACAGTTTTTGTTTTATCCACCTGTATTTACTCAGTGCAATTTATAACATCCAATTGAAAGATATAACACGAACATGTCAGAAAATTAGAAAACAGAATCACTGAGTTGGAAAAAGGATCACCCCCCTCCTAAAAATTACTTGTAAACTCAATAAGGTGTAGCTAATCACCTTCTCAATGGCACACAAAGCCATTTGACTTTCAACTGTGATCAGTTGTGGTCATTTTGATTAGCTCAGCATGAAAAGAGCTTTCCTGGAGCATTTTGTAATGCAAATATGGTTGTGAACAGGCACAAGTCAGGAGATGGATACAAAAAAATTTCAAAGGCTTTATCAATGCCTAGAAGCACAGTGAAGTCTATTATTAAGAAGTGGAAGGTATTTGGTACAACACAGACCCTCCCTGGATCAGGACATCGCTCCGAACTGGATGAAAGAGCCAGGAGGAAACTGGTAAGAGAGGCTACCAAGAGGCCTACAGCAACTCTGAAGCAGTTGCAGGAATTTATGACAAAGAGTGGTCATTGTGTACATGTGACAACAATATCACAAATTCTGCACAAATGTGGCTTGTATGGGAGGGTTGCAAGAAAAAAGCCACCCACGACTGAGCTTTGCCAAAACGTACCTTGAAGATTCTGAGGGAATGGGAAAAGGTGTTATGGTCAGATTAATTATTTGGCCTCAACACCAAATGATATGTCTGGCAGAAATCCAGTACAGCTCACCATCCAAATAACATCATTTCTACAGTAAAGCATGGAGGTGGTAATATCCTGTTATGGGGGTGTTTCTCTGCAGCAGGGACTGGAGTACTTGTCAGGATAAAAGGAAAATGGATGGGGCAAAATAATGTCACTTGCTTGAGGAAAATCTGCTGCCCTCTGCCAGAAAGTTGTCAATGGGAAGAAGGTTTACCTTCCAACATGACAATGACCCAAAGCACACAGCAAAACTGACCACACAGTGGCTGAAGGAGAAAAAGATGAATGTCCTTGCATGGCCTAGTCAGAGCCCAGATTTAAACCCCACTGAAAATCTGTGGAATGACTTGAAGACTGCAGTCCACAAACGGTCACCATCAAATTTAACTGAACTTGAGCAGTTCTGCAAAGAAGAGTGATTAAAGCAAATTAAAGCAAGCGGGTGATCCTTTTTCCAACATGTTGGTATCTTTCACTTGGATGTTATAAATTGCACCGAGTAAATACAGCTGGATGAAACAAAAACTGTGTCCGCTTTCATTTCAGGCTGAAAAGCAACAAAATGTGATTATTTTAAAGCGGGGTGATTCTTTTCTATACCCACTGTATATACACACACCATATGCAGGAGGGCCATCAAATATTTCAGTCAAATACAGAAAATACTTCATTTAATATCAGCACATTTTTTACACTGCCACACTGCAGGATATTATTGCTGGATATTGCAATGAGGACGTGATGTGCGTTAAAATAATGTGTCTGTGGAAATATCTGTTCAAAATACAGAACCTAAAATTGTTTTGTGCAAAGTAGAAAATAATGAAATATACACAGCTACTTGGTGCAAAAGATTTTATAATGGAAGGCAGTTAAAAAAAAATACATGCTCCCTGAGCAAATTTAATGAATAAATACGTTTTTCTTTTTCTGATATTCTTGCTCCTTGTGTTGTTGTTTTTTTTTTCAGCATTTGACTTCGCAGCATTTACTTTCCTTTTAATGCTGCTTTTGACTTAACTCGGAAGTGGGAATTCTGAATTTACATAAATTACATAAATTTTCCAGCTTGGCAAGTTTGAGCTACAAAGCGGGAAAAAAACATGGACGCATAAGAAAATGTGTTTTGTTAGCAACAAGCTAGTGCTAATGAGTTTATTATGTATTTGCTTTCTCCAAAATAGTGAACTGTATGGTCAGTGTTATAAATTTAGCCAACTATTGATAACTACAAACTCATTTAAAGTAGTGAAGTGATATTTTATTTACTGATGACGGTGTGAGCGGCTATGTTGACATGATGTCACGTGCTGAACTTAGGGTTGAGGAGACCTTCCTGATTTTCCGAGTTGGAATTCAGAATTGAGGGGACATTTTCTTTTCTTTTTTTCCTAGTTGGAGTTATGAGATTTAGTCAAATGCTAATATTTGCTAACATTTTGTTACACCCAAACCACAGTGAGCAATCTGAGTGGGATTATTACCTTCAAACTTTAAGTCATTCTGTCACTGAATTCATCACAAAAATTTATTTTTATTTTTACACTGCTGCTCTTCAGAGATTTCAGTTTTTTAAAGTAGGACTGGAACACATTTGCTTTCCCATAGCACTTTAAGAAGAGTCCACTCAGCACTTTCTTATACAGAACAAATGGTTAATAGGTGTGTGTGTGTGTGTGTGTGTGTGTGTGTGTGTGTGTGTGCTTGAAGAAGAGAGATAGAGTGTGTGAGGCAGACAGAGATGGAGTGTGTCGGTAAGCTACACTATAAAGTACACTTCATAAAAGTCAATATGTATTTTTTCATGATATTATAATAACATATTAAAAATAGAGGGAAAATAAATAAAAGTCCTTCTATGAGTCTGTGGTTTTAACACCTTTGTCTGAGATCTACTCGCCTGAATAAGTGGAATTCCAGAATCAAGCAAGCAGGCAAACAAACAAATCATTATTCATTACTAAATTAATGACCCTTCCTCTTTTTGTATTTGCAATGCTTGGAACTTGGAATGCTTTTGGCACAAGACTAAGCTCAGAGCACTATAGAAGATCAGATCAGAAGGTTTTCAGGGTGGAGATGCATTTCCTGCTAGCTGGCATTCTGAATACTTTAACCTATAATGCAGTGGTGTATCCAGGGTTGGGGAATGAGTAAATATACTGTGGAATAAATGAATATACAGTACTGTATTAAATAAAATCACTATCTATGCAATTATATTTCTAAATGCAACATGCGCATGCATTTTGGCTAGAAGCCAGATGGTAGTAGGAGCCTTGATAACACCAGTTTGCTATTTAATCATTTAAGGCATGATCTGCTGTCATCCAATCTTACCATATTAATACATCGCCATAGCTTAACTTTATGACATTTCTACTGAAAATGATTCAGTTAATATAGCAGTTTATCTTGTAAAAGCAGATCTATCCCTCATTTTCATCTCATGCATTACATTTCCACTGTTTCATTCCTGGTCATTTTGATATCCCTGAACTCAGAATGAAGCTAGCTGGTTAGTTTTCATTTCAGACATAAATGAAAATCTCAAGATCCTGATTGGTTAATCATGTTTCTAACTATAGCAGCTGGCAGCCAATACAATGAGATTAAATAAATGAAGGGAGTGTTTGTTTGACATTTGGGTGGTTAAATATGGAATCCTAATGAGAACTTTGTTGACATTTTATGAACGCTATTATAGCACAATGTTTTCTGAAACGTATATATATTACGTTTTTATTCATACTACCTGTGAATAAAAATTTGAAATTTCATTTGGGTTGAAAGCCAAAAACTGCCGCTGCTATAGAGTGACCTTATTTTATTTTATTCTCAGCTATTTCTTTTGTTTGGGGCACATAAGCCACAACCATTTCTTCTTTTATTTTAAATATTAAACATGGTTCTTTCAAGTTGACAACAAAGAAAAGAATATAACGACCTAGTCAAAGTGTCAAGATACCTGGGCTTTGTGTTTGGCTGGCTATGTTTTACAGTATGTATTACCTCTGCGTTGGTTTCTCCAAACAACCTTTATGTGCTTTTGCTTACCATTTGTGACAATGTAGCTTGCATCTGATGATTAACGTCTGTAAATTTGTAGGCATGTGATTTTAAGAGTTTGATGTTTTCCATGGACTGGACAAATGTGGAGAAGCCTCTAAAGAGCCGAACCTGTTCTTCTATAGTGCTTGATCTCTCCCACTGCATAAGTGTGCAGGCATCCAAAAGGAAGATTTTAGAAAGCTGCTTTGGAAAAGTGAATAGACATTGAGGAAAAATTTGGTTGAGGAATCCAACTGGTTTGTAATCATTTTGGTTTCTAAATGAAAGGTCATGTTCAGGTTCAGTCTATGGTTCTGTACTGACACCATCTTTTAATTGCATCTGTGTTTTAAGACATGGAGTAGCTGTAACAGCCATGGCAGTTTAAGTTGTGTAACTGACAAAATCACAAAGTACACAGTTTTTTTGTGTTCTGTTCACTCAAGGTATCTATCTATCTATCTATCTATCTATCTATCTATCTATCTATCTATCTATCTATCTATCTATCTATCTATCTATCTTCTGCATTTGTATCGTAACTGAACCTTGGCCAATGTATTCAGGAAAACAAAAAGGGCAGAGGCTTGACAATGCACAAATTACACTTAAAGAGGAAAATAATCAACTACAGGGTGGTATGATGAGGCCTGACACAAAGTGGAGTTACTGTTACTACCCTGAAGTTGATTATTTTCCAATAAAAGCACTAGGGTTCATTTCATTAACGAAAACTATGATGAAAAATGTTAATTGACGACCTTATTTTCCACGAAGATGAGACGATGATGAGACGACACCGACGTCATTAAATATTTTTGACAAAAAAGATAAGACTAAAACGTAGTTTAAAAAATAAAAACTTTACAAAAATCACTCTTTATTTCTGTCAACAAAAAAAAGAGGAGACAAAATACTAAAAACTGTGTTTTTATCCTGTTCATTGAATGGTATGTGTAGCAGTTTCCTTTCCTGTGCTGTGTGTGGCATATCAGGACTAAGCAGTCACAGTGGGGAGTAGCTTTCAAGCTAACGTTCGTTTCGGCTAGTCTGGGCTGAAAATGGGGGAGGGGACTGAGTCTGGGGAGTTTCCATAATACCTACAAGCTGCAGCCAATGGGAACGCTTCTCTATCTGTGCGCGTCCTCACAGGACTGATCAGACCACCTCAGGGACCTTTTATGTTCCTGTCTTGATACTCAAGAAAGCATATTGTTTGGAGGAGACATGAAATAAGTGAAATGTTATTATATACAGGTGCATCTCAAAAAATTAGAATATCGTGGAAAAGTTAATTTAATTCAAAAAGTGGAACTTTTATATATTCTAGATTCATTACACATAGTGAAATATTTCAAGACTTTTTTTGTTTTAACCTTGATGATTACGGCTTACAGCTCATGGAAATGAAATACTGGAACAATCTAGTATCTCAAAAATATTAGAATAAAGAATTTATTATACAGGAATGTCGACCTGAGAAGAGCTCTAATCAGCTTAACACCTTTTTACTCAAAACAGCATTGCTCAGTGGTCCAAAGTCCTCTTATCAGATGAAAGTAAATTTTGCATTTCATTTGGAAATCAAGGTCCCAGAGTCTGGAGGAAGAGTGGAGAGGCACAGATTTGTTGCTTGAAGTCCAGTGTGAAGTTTCCACAGTCAGTGACGATTTGGGGTGCCATGTCATCTGCTGGTGTTGGTCCACTGTGTTTTCTCAAGTCGAGAGTCAATGCAACCTTCTACCAGATTTTAGAGCACTTCATGCTTCCATCTGCTGACAAGCTTTATGAAGATGCTGATTTCCTTTTCCAGCAGGACTTGGCACCTGCCCACAGTGCCAAAACTACTAGTAACTGGTTTGCTGACCCTGGTATTACTGTGCTTGATTAACCAGCCAACTCGCCTGGCCTGAATTTTATCAAGAGGAAGATGAGAGACACCAGACCCAACAAAACAGACGAGCTGAAGGCCGCTATCAAAGCAACCTGGGCTTCCATAACACCTCAGCAGTGCCACAGGTTGATTGCCTCCATGCCACGCCGCATTGATGCAGTAATTCGTGCAAAAGGAGCCCCGACCAAGTATTGAGTGTATAAATTAACATACTTTTCAGAAAGTCAATATTTCTGTATTATAAATTGTTTATTCTAATATTTTGAGATACTGGATTTTTGATTTCCATGAGCTGTAAGCCGTAATCATCAAGATTAAAACAAAAAAGACTTGAAATATTTCACTTAATGTGAATTAATCTAAAATAAACTTAATGAATCTAGAATATATGAAAGTTAAATTACAGAAAAAAAATGAACTTTTCCACGATATTCAAATTTTTTGAGATGCACCTGTATTATAGAGGTATTTACATTTATATGTTTATATTTATATCACTCCGGTCATCTGAAAGTGTCCCCCAATCCCCACTTCTCCCCCACCCCCAAACAAAATAAAAACTCCCCAACTAGAGTCCTCTAGTGTATCTCGGCCATTCCCACCACTGGCTAGACTAGATTGACTGAAATGTTAATCAATAATAATCTCATGGCTAAAAATGTCTACAGTTTTCTGTGACTAAAATGTCAGCAGTACATCTCCAAGTGTTTTATACCACACCTATTTTCCAACAATGATTTAAAAATTTTTTTTTAATGAACAACATGTTCCATTTAATGTTGTGGAACGAACAAAACAAAATAGTTCCTGTTATCACTTATGTGAATCTATAAACAGCAATGCAGCTTGGCATGAGACTTTCCTGTGGTGGAAAAGGTACTCTCTGTTACAAATCGCTGACACTGGAGACGCTGTCCATAACTGTTAAATCAATGTCTACTTACAGAAAGCTTCACCATATCAACAATTATACATTTTTTAACATGTTTTATTAAACCATTTATTATTACCCTTAGGTTATATAGAGGGTCTGCCATACAAGTCTCTACAATGCAGTGTAAGCTACAGTGTCAGAGATTTCCCCTCGCGCTGAGCGAGCAGTGCTCATGAACTGCCCGAAGAACGACAGTTTGTTTTGGTTTCTGTCCTGTCTCTGCCCCTGTAATGTTATTGGTTGTTTCCTAATGTCTCCAACGAGACAGCCTCCCACGATCTGCTCACACCAAGGCAGACGGGACGGCCTCCCAAGATCTGCTCACACAGAGGCCGACGGGACAGCCTCCCAAGATCTGCTCACACCTGAGACTAACGTCATAGTTTTCCACAACGTGCTCCGGGTAGAGGTCGACAGCACGGCCTATCAAGTTCTGCTCATGCCTGAGGCTAACGAAACAGCCTCCCACGACATGCTCAAGGCAAAGGCCAAAGAGATGGCCTACCAAGTCCAAGTTCACGCCAGAGGAACCAAGCCATGTTCCTGCTAGAGGTCGACAACATAGCCTACCAAGTTCTGCTTATGGCAGAGGCTCACGAGACGGCCTCCCAAGGCAAGCTCCTGTCTGAGGCCGATGGCAAAGTCTCCCAAGACCATCTCACACCTGATGCTGACGACACGACCTCCCAAGCCATGCTCACGCCAGAGACTAAAGTCACAGTTTGCCATGACATGTTCAAGCCAGAGGTTGATGCAATTGCCTATCAAACTCTGCTCATGCCAGAGGCTGATGGTGCGACCTCCCAATACTTGTTCCCCCGTCATGACCCCGGCAACCCTGCCCCAGCCTCATGCCTGCTCCTCAGCTCTTCAGGGAACCAGCTATTTTATGGACAATGCCTGCTTCGGGACCTGGGGGACTGTGTGGACATTTTGCCCAGAGGGCCAGGACCACCAGGAGGGGGAGCTTTGATAGATGCTTCAGGAGAAGCGTCCTTGGTTGGGGGATCTGTCAGAGATTTCCCATCGTGCTGAGCGACTGACACTCACAGCTGTGCCGATATTCAATATAATCGCACTCTTGCTTAATTAATCATCAGGTCTGAGGTTTCAATAGCACAGTGGTATAAATTTTTCTTACTGCTTGAGATTTGTTTTTCTGGATCAAAAAGATGTGGCATTTGTGATATTGGTCTGGCATGATGACGCCAGCGCCTATGTTTAAGCTGTTGTTTATGGCTTTCAATTTTCTGTGTAATTTCTCTTTATCATTCTGAATGGACTCGTGGTGTTAATTGATCCCGGTTTCCACACACACATAACATAACAGACAGAAGCTTTCATATACTCATTGATTCAAACACAAACAACTGATGTGCAGCTAGGATTTTGTGGAAACTCTTTTTTTTCTTTCTGTTTGCCAGTGCTTTTATAATATTAGTACAACTAGTAAAGAATGCTGTTAAGATTGAAATGGGGAGGGTGGAGTGGGGTGGGGGGCTTACAAGAAATGAATAATAATTGTACACTTAAGTAGTTAAAATAGACAATTTTTTTTATAATTCTATATTATAGCTTAGAACAGAGGCTCTATCAGGAAAAGCCCTATTCAAGCTGTGTTCCTATGCTCTGATACTTCAAATTTATGTAATTTACTGTATGTGGATGTTAATACTAAGTGAAACAGATACTCAGAGTGGACAAATCGATAATCCAGGCACCCAGGACTATCAATTTCTAATCCCAGTGCAAAGCACATCAGCAAATCAACTACATACAGTATCAGTAACGCAAACACAGAGGAAATAATGCTAGTGTTGGCTTCAAAATAACTGTAGCTTAATTAATGATTTACTACAATTATTTACAGTGGGGGAAAAAAGTATTTGATCCCCTGCTGATTTTATGTTTGCCCACTGACAAAGAAATGATCAGTCTATAATTTTAATAGTAGATGTATTTCAATAGTGACAGACAGAGTAACAACAAAAAATTCCAGAAAAACGCATTTCAAAAAAGTTATAAATTTATTTGCATTTTAATGAGGGAGATAAGTATTTAATCCCCTATCAATCAGCAAGATTTCTGGCTCCCAGGTGTCTTTTACACAGGTAATGAGCTAAGATTAGGAGCACTCTCTTAAAGGGAGTGCTGCTAATCTCAGTTTGTTACCTGTATAAAAGACACCTGTCCACAGAAGCAATCAATCAATCAGATTCCAAACTCTCCACCATGGACCAAAAAGCTGTCCAAGGATGTCAGGGACAAGATTGTAGACCTACACAAGACTGGAATGGGCTACAAGACCATCGCCAAGCAGCTTGGTGAGAACGTGACAACCATTGGTGCGATTATTCGCAAATGGAAGAAACTGTCAGTCTCCCTCGGTCTGGGGCTCCATGCAAGATCTCACCTCGTGGAGTTTCAATGATCATGAGAACGGTGAGGAATCAGCCCAGAACTACACGGGAGGATCTTGTTAATGATCTCAAGGCAGCTGGGACCATAGTCACCAAGAAAACAATTGGTAACACACTACGCCGTGTAGTACTAAAATCCTGCAGCGCCCGCAAGGTCCCCCTGCTCAAGAAAGCGCATGTACAGGCCCGTCTGAAGTTTGCCTGAATGATTCAGAGGAGAACTGGGTGAAAGTGTTGTGGTCAGGTGTGGTCAGATCTCTTTGGCATCAACTCAACTCGCCGTGTTTGGAGGAGGAGGAATGCTGCCTATGACCCCAAGTCATAACACCATCCCCACCATCAAACATGGAGGTGGGAACATTATGCTTTGGGGGTGTTTTTCTGCTAAGGGGACAGGACAACTGCACCGCATCAAAGGGACGATGGATGGGGCCATGTACCGTCAAATCTTGGGTGAGAACCTCCTTCCCTCAGCCAGGACATTGAAAATGATGACTTGGAGAGGATCTGCAAAGAGGAGTGGGACAAAATCCCTCCTGAGATGTGTGCAAACCTGGTGGCCAACTGCAAGAAACGTCTGACCTCTGTGATTGCCAACAAGGGTTTTTCCACCAAGTACTAAGTCGAAGGGGTCAAATACTTATTTCCCTCATTAAAATGCAAATCAATTTATAACTTTTTTGAAATGCGTTTTTCTGGATTTTTTTGTTTGTATTCTGTCTCTCACTGTTAAAATACACCTACCATTAAAATCATAGACTGATAATTTCTTTGACAGTGGGCAAACATACAAAATCAGCAGGGGATCAAATACTTTTTTCCCCCACTGTAGCAAGTCACTTGTGTGTTTGAATGAGTTTCATGGCAATTCATTATTTCCCTCAGCCATCTTTACTTACACTTCCTTGATGATGACAATTTTAGGTAACTTGTTAATCAGCAAGCTTCAAAGATCTTAAAATGTGTTGGCCAATTTGGGGGTTAAGACAGAAAATGTACAGTAAGAGTGAACACACTTCTGTATTATGGATTAAAGCCAACAACAACAACAGGACTACACAGGCAGCAGACAGCAGACAGCAGACATGACTGGAATAAATCGGAATTACAATCAATACTATGACAAAAATAAACAGGAGAGAACTTTTCAAATGCTGAGCTCGGTGTCAGTTCTGTTAGAGATGCAGGTTTTACTCTACTTTGCTTGTCTGACATTACAGAAAAAGGGTTTGTTTTCTTTGTTTGCTCATGCTGCACCAGTACATTGATGGGACTGGGAGACAAACGTTACACACACTCCCACAATAAAACTAACACTAGCTACTTGCTTAATAAATGCAATGTTTCCTTGTTGAAGACAAGGATCATGTTGCTTGAGTTGTCAGGAACCTTCTGAGTGATATAGCACTTGAAATTTTAGCCTGTAATTCAATGCTCATGATTTCCTCATTGCTAGTGTGTTTAACGGCAAGTCATTTATGACTTGGTTGTTAGTGGAGTGTAGGAGGTCACGGCTACATACAATTTCTTCTAGATAGACTTGAGCATTTTTTCACTGTACACATACTGTACATATTTTTCATATTTGTGCTGTAGTGGGTAGCATTACCACCTCACAGCTCCAGAATCACTGGTTCAATCCAGAGCTCGGGTTACTGGAGTAGTGCTGCCACCCTTGCTCCCAGTGTCCATGTGGGTTTCCTCTGGGTTCTCCAGTTTCCTCCTAAATGCACCTAAAATGCCCCTACTTGGTAATGTGTGTATGTGTATGAGTGTGCGAATGTGTGTGTATGAATGCTTTATTATTCAGTTATTCATATTACAGAGTATTATTCTGTAAGTATTATAAAGATTGAAATTAGTAGTGAAGAATGTGACTCACTGACAGGTCCTGGGAGAGATTAAATGAGGTTTAAACCTACAGTGTCAGAGTGTCTGTAATTTACAACAGTTCTCCCTGTTGTTGATGTCTTTTATTGTATAGGCAAAATGTTGCTGAGTACAGCTGTCACATTAACAGCAATGCCATGAAACCAACAGTTACAACAAATTATTTGGTCACGTTTCCATAAGGATGAGTCTAGAAATGTTGAAATGGTGTTGTTTTCTTTCTTTCACCAAGTTTTGACCAATACAATAGTAAACTTATTGTGTATTAAAATAGGCTAGGAATGAAGAATAACTTTGCTGCCGCTCTTCTTATGTACACACATGAATGTCGTGTTGCTGCATCACAATCAAAAGCGCACACGCTCACACGGTCATACCATTACTGCCTGCAAGATAACACTAGGCAGAACATAAAATAAGATGAAATACAATAGAAAAGTAAAAAGAAAACAGACCTCACCTCAACTGTTCACATCAACCATTATGCAATAAAATAACAGTGACAACCCGTTCTATACCCACCTAAAAAAATAACAATACAGTCAAAGTACATCATTTTCTAAGCAGTTACTGAAATTAAAAAGAAACCCAAAATCATGACAGCCCTATTCTTTGGAACTAAATGCTTCTCTCCTTTGTTTTTAAAGTCCTCCTTCCTAACAATGTCTTACACCACAAAAGATTAAGAGAATGAAGAGCCTGGAGAGCTTTGATTGAAAACCGATGCCTAGCTTGTTTTTCTACTTGACAGGTAGTTATTTTGACAGGCTCTGGTGTCCTGTCAAACTATAAACCTATAATGTGCACAAGAAAGTTAGCTAGACAAAAAACAACACTACCAGATGTTTATTTGGATGTAGCTTAATAAAGCACCAATATGAACAACGACATTTGATCCTACCAAGTAGTTATACACCTAGATTTTACTATAAACCAAATCACAACAGTGTGATGAAAATACTTTACTGTAAACATTAAAAGGAAAGGTGACAACGTACAAAGTTGATTGCCTCAAAACACCAAGTTAACTAAGTATATTTTTCACTTGCATGGTAGTGCTGCTGTTTTCAATCAAATAGCTAGCAGTTTATAAACTATTTTGTAGACTGAAGTAATTGTAAATTACAAATTATATTATTATAAAAACTTGAGTGAAAAGTAGAATATTTGAAATATTTACATGAATTTCAGAGTTTCTTAGTATTTGGTATGTCCCCTTTTTGCTTTAATGACAGTGTGCACTCAAGCTGGAATGGACTCCACAAATTTGTGCAAAACCTTATGATCAAATCCATTGGAGTGTCAACTGAACACATAATTCAATAGAATAAATTAGACATGAGGAAAATCTGACCTTTTGTACAAAGCAGTTCACATGGTCAGTATCAAATTTGCTTACATTAAAATACTGTAGGTAACTAGAAATAGTGCAGAATCTTTAATATTAAATATTTAAGATATTGAACAATTACTTTCTTTTGTTTTAAATACTTAAATATTAATTTAAATATCCAATTTTAAATGAAAAAAAAAATGTGTGTGTATATATGTTTGTGTTTATGTATGTAGCTCTAGCAAATTGAATTTGTAAAACCATTTCAAGAATATTCATTATTTTCATTTTTACCCATTTTTATTTTGTCCTTTCATTCAGGGTGTAACTGACTCATTCATTCATTAATTTTAAGTCTCCACTTGGTGAGGGTCACAGTGGATCTGGAACCTATCCCGGGAACACTGGGCTTGAGGTGAGAATACAACCCAGAGGGGATGCCAGTTCATCCCAGGTCACCATGCGCACACACACCCAGAGGCAATTTAGGCCAGTTTGCCCATGTTCTTGGGTAGAGGGAGGAAACCAGGGAACCTGGAGGAAACCCACACACGCATGAGGAGAACATGCAGAGAACCACCACACAGACAGTATTCCGAGCTCATGATCGAATTGGGGACCTTTGAGCTGTGAGCCAGTAATGCTACCCACTGCACCAATGTACTGCACATATAATTGACTCTTTCAATTATATATAAAAAAAAACAACAACTCCTGATCCTATTTTAAAATTGTGTAGGATTGTCACAATACCATAATTGTTTTGTTCCAATAGAAAGTATGATAGCAAAACAATAATAGTATAAATAAATAATCAAAATGATAGAAGCATATATATATATATATATATATATATATATATATATATATATATATATATATATATATATATATATATATATATATACCTACCTTCCTGATTTCTTCTGTTTGTGAAATTAAAACAAAATCTAACATAAAACAAAGGCAACCTGAGTAAACACAAAATACAGTGTTTAAATGATAGTTATTTATTGAAGTAAGAAAGTTCTCCAATACCAACTGGGTCTGTGTGAAAATGTATTTTCCCCCATAGTTACTAATTTCCCAAATCTATGTCATAATGGGGTTCAGCTGGACTAGACACAACCAGGCCTGATTACTGCAAATCCTGTTCAATCAATACAACATTTAAATATAAATTTTTCAACAGAATGAAAATGGAAAACACAATATGCCAAAATTGAAAAATTCTAGAAATGATGAGGAAGAAGGTGATTGAAATACATCAGTCTGGTTACAAAGCTATTTCAAAGGCTCTGGGACTCCAAAGAACCACAGTTTCCATTATCTCCAAATGGAAAAACTCAGCACAGTAGTGAACCTTCCCAGAAGAGGCCGACCTTCCAAAATTCCTCCAAGAGCACAGCAATGACTCATCCAGCAAGTCAAAAAAGAGCCAAGGACAACATCAAAGGAACTACAGGCCTCTCTTGGCCTCAGATCACTGTTCATGACTCCACTACCAGAAAGACACTGGGCAAAAATGGCATCCATGGAAGAGTGGCAAGGTGAAAACCACTGTTAACCCAGAAGAACATTAAGACTCATCAGAATTTTGCCAAAACACACTGTGATGATCCTCAAACCTTTTTGGAGAATGTTCTGTGGATTGATGAGTCGAAAGTGGAACTGTTTGGAAGACAGGGGTCCCATTACATCTGCCATAAACCAAACACAGAATTCCAAAAAAGAACATCATATCTACGGTCAAGCATGGTGGTGGAAGTGTGATGGTGTGGGGATGCTTTGCTGCTTCAGGGCAACTTGCAATAATTGAGAGAAATATGAATTCTGCTCTCTACCAGAAAATCCTAAAGGAGAATGTCCGGTCTTCAGTCCGTAATTTGAAACTCAAGCGCTACTGGATTATGCAGCAATACAGTGACCTAAATCGTATTAGTAAATCCTAGTCCTAGAAGTAAATGAAAGACTGATCTCCAGTTATCAGAAGCGTTTGGTTGCAGTTATTGCTGCTAAAGATGGCACAACCAGATTTTAAAGGGGCAATTAGTTTTTCACATTGGAGATAGGTGTTGGATAACTTTTTTTTTTTTTTTGCTTCAATAAAAAAAACAACTGTATTGTGTGTTTACTCAGGTTGCCTTTGTTTCATTTTGTATTTTGTTTGAAGATCAAAAACTATTCAGTATGAGAAGAAATCAGATCATATATATATATATATATATATATATATATATATATATATATATATATATATATATATATATATATATATATATATATATATATATATATAATGTTACAATTTCCTCTTTTTATGAATTTATGATTTATGATTTAAGATATTCAAATAGCAGAAGCAGCAGCAGCAACAACAACAACAACTAACACTGACCATTCAGCACTCAGGAGGCAAGTTGTTCTTGTCTGAGCATCAATGTCAGATGTTCTCCCCAAAAGACGTGGAAAAAATGTTAATTACAGCAGTTATAGTTATTATCTTAAACTGTACAAGTGAAAGGGTGAAAAAAAACAGAACAGGAAGTTACTGCACACTCAGCAAGTTTGCCGACATTGATAATCGACGCTGACCATAACATATATTAATGGCTTGTGCACACAGACTAGACAGCACAGAATAAAGCAGGTGAAACATTTAAGTGAAACAAATGCTTTTGTGTGTGTGGGTGTGACAGACATGAATGGCAAAGCCACTGTGAGGTAATTCACATGACTGCAGAGTACTTCTACAACTATTTAACACACACACACACACACACACACACACACACACACACACACACACACACACACACATACACACAGTCATGCTCAGGGAGGTCATGAGTGGAGTAGCACTATACTCTAGGTCATGTTAACACACCCTTCCAAAATATCATTCCTGAAACCGCTGAAGAATAATACGCACATGCACACACACACACACACCTGCATAAACTCACTCAGCAGAGGAAATATGGACTTAAAGACTAATTCCCACCTGTTTTGCCACAGAGCGTAGGTGTTAAAACAGTCATTTGGATGCCTGTAGGCTCCGCACACTTGGGAAACCATGAACAGTATAAAAGATCAAAATTAGTACCTCCTCATCAGACACAACATCTGGATGTGACACACACACACACACACACATACACACACACACACACACACGGTACATTGTACCGGAGACTACAATTTTTATTTTTATGTCACACCAAATATTGACTTTGTTTCATTTATTACTGTTTACTGCTCTTTTTGTTTAAATGTAGAAACTTTAAATTTAATGATTATTTTTCTTCATTTTTAAAAGCATCTTTGCTTTACAGCATTCTTTGCATGTATCTAAAGCTTTTGCACAGTACTGTATATATATATATATATATATATATATATATATGTGTGTGTGTGTGTGTGTGTGTGTGTGTGTGTGTGTGTGTGTGTGTGTGTGTGTGTGTGTGTGTGTGTGTGTGTTTTTCTATTTCAGTTTGTTTTATTTATTGATTTTCACTTATTTTCCCATCTCTGGGGAGAGGGGGGATTTTTCTTTTTTCTTAATGTGTTAACTGTTGTTGTGTCTTTAATTGTTGTTGAGTTTTTGCACGCCTTCTTGGTCAGGTCACTCTTGTAAAAGAGATTTTATTTCAATGAGTTTTTATTCTGGTTAAATAAAGGTTACTAACCAACTAACTAACTAATTTTTTAAAAAAGGTCTTACTTTAATTCTCATCATATTTAAACATTTTCTATTGTCTTATTATTGATTGATTGATTGATTGGTTGGTTGGTTGGTTTAAGGGATGGTCTAGACATAGTTGAAAAAATTCCTGCCTTGCTTGAATTATTTTTTAAAGGTCTGGCAACCTCAGAGGTTTGAACTGCACATGGGTATTTTGAATAATCTGAGGATGACCCATAAAATAAATCTAATTAAGCAACTTTCAATTGCAAAAATGACCATGAACATGTAAATGCAGTTTAATCAGTACTTTTAAAGACAAAAATACATCAGATTATTCTCTGGTACTAACCATGAAACCATCACAAACTGTGCTGAATAAAATATGTCATGAGTCCAAACTTTTCAGCGGAAGCATGTACATATAACCAGGTCCATAAACATTTAGACACTGTCAAAGTTATTGTTATTTTAACAATTTAAAATTGAAATTGAGCTCAAAATGCAGACTTTCAGCTTTAATCTAAGGATATTTACATCCAAATTGGGTGAATGGTGTAGGAATTACAGCACTTTTTATATGCGACACAATACAAAAAAGTTTTTTCAAGGAACCAAAAGTAATTGGACAATTGGCTGCTCAGCTGTTCCTTGGCCAGGTGTGTATTATTCCCTCTAAAACAGGACCAGATTAGAGTTGCCAAAAAACAACTAAAAAAGCATTTGTATGGACAGATGAGACAAAGATCAACTTCTACTATAATAATAGGAAGAGAGGATTATGGAGAAGGGGAAGGAACTGCTCATGATCCAAAGCATACCACCTCATCTTATGACATGGGCATGTATGGCTGCCAATGGAACTGCTTGTATTTATTGATGATGTGATTGCTGGCAAAAGCAGTAGGATGAATTCTGTAGTGTATAGGGCTATATTTTCTGCTCAGATTCAGCCAAATGCTTCAAAGCCCATTGGACGGAGCTTCAGAGTGCAGATGGACAATGACCTGAAGCATACTTCAAAAGCAACACAAGACTTTTTTAAGGCAAAGAAGTGGAATATTCTGCAATCGCCAAGTCTTGACTTGAAGGCAAAACTGAAGGCAAAATGCCCAAGAACAAGCAGGAACTGAAGACAGCTGCAGTAAAGCCCTGGTAGAACATTATCAAGGAAGAAACCCAGCATCTGGTGATGTCTATGGTCATCAATATACTGCTCATATAATTGACTCTAGACTTCAGGCACTCATTGACTGCAAAAGATTTGCAACCAAGTATTTAAAATGACAATTAAATTTATAATTGTCAGTTTGTACAATTACTACTGATCCCTTAAAAAGGGGAATCACATAAAAAAGTGGTGTAATTCCTAAAACAATCATCCAATTTGGATGTAAATACCCTGAAATTAAAGCTGACAATCTGCACTTTGAGCTCATATTGATTATTTAATTAAACTCCAATATACTGTGCTAGACAGCTAAAATAATAATAACAATAAAATAATAATAATCCATCCATCCATTTACTGTACTGCTTATTCAACACAGGGTCATGGGGAGCCTGGAGCCTATCCCAGGGAGCTTGGGGCACGAGGCAGGGGACACCCTGGACAATCGCACACACACACTCACACGCCTATTTACACACTACAGACAATTCAGAAATGCCAGTCAGCCTATGCATGTCTTTGGACTGAGGGAGGAAACCACAGTACTCGGAGGAAGCCCCCGAAGCACGGGGAGAACATGCAACCTTCGTGCACACAGGCCGGAGGTGGGAATCGACCCCCAACCCTGGAGGTGCGAGCCAAATGTGCAAACCACTAAGCCACCATGCCCCCCCAAATAATAATAATATAATTAGTATTAGTTCAGTACAAGACAATTTGTTCTATTTTTTCACACACACACACACACACACACACACACACACACACACACACACACACACACACACACACACATGAATACACACTGCAATGCTTTCAGGGTGACAGAGGGTGATAAATGACTATGAAAACCTAAAGACAGTTGCTATACAACATTCCCTGCTGGGCATCAGGTGTCTGTGACAAGTGGTTAAATACAGGCAGCACACACACACACACACACACACACACACACACACACACACACAATAAACATTCAACTAAGCACTTATATACATAAGTAACACCTCCACAACATTCTAAAGGAGGCAGGTAACCAATCTGGTTGTCCATTTCCATTTCTCAGATAGCATCAGTGTACTCCATACAGAGAGCACCCCAGAGGTAACAGGGTAGATTATCATGCTGGCCATGTTATGGTTCCTGCTCTGATCGAGTCATGTGCCTGTGCTATCTTTAAGGATTCAGCTTAATCTTCACCTTTGTTCAGACATCAGTTAATTATTGCATACACCTATGCCCCAATCTTGGCTTTGTTTTGCTGTGTACTAGTGAGTCTTGCTCACTAATGAAATGTTGCTTGTTTCTCTTTTTTGGTATTGTTCTATTTGCTGGCTGTTTGACCCTTCTACATGACTCATTTTCTTTATTTTGGCTTTTTACGATCTTACATTTCTAAAGAACAGAGAGTCTTTAATTTTTTTGGTTTTAAATAACACGCACACACACACACACACACACACACATACACACACACACACACACACACACACACACACACGGATAAACTCATGAGTTAACATGTGAAACGTCTGACAGCCCTAATATGTCTGGAGGCACTCTCTCTCTCTCTCTCTCTCTCTCTCTCTCTCTCTCAGGGATCCTATAACAGCAGTACAGACTCATGAATTATCAAAATACAGAGTCCTCTCACAACCGCAACATAATGCAGTGCCAATATTTTGTAAGGGTTAAATTAAGCTTTTCTTTCATGCACTACATATAATTATAGATACAATCATTATACAAATCTGAGCTATAATTCTAGACCATATCACCCAGCTCTGATTTAATATAAGTAGCTGGCATTTGCCAATATTACCTGTTATTTCAGGTATTCATTCATATCCCTTACCGAAAATTCACACAACAACTCATAACCTTTAGGCACTTTAGCTTTGTAAAATCCAGGCTGTGGCTTTAATGCTCTTTAAAATACTGAGTTCATTTTGTGCTGATAATTAAACCAAAGTTGTGCAAAATCTAAATAAAGTTGTTTCAAATACAAAAAAAGAAAGAAAGAAAATAGAAGTAAATCAATTTTTCTTGAATATTACCTTGTTGTTAAATGATCGTGGATGTTAGAAAGGTGCTATATAAATTGAACAAACAAAGAAAGAAACAAATAAATAATTCTCCATCAACAGTCACTTTCATACAGCAAATTTTGTTTAGGAATTTTAGCCTTTTTTTCAGAATTCATTTGATTAATTTCATTAACGACTGGTACAAAAACACAGGGCATATACTTCGCAATGGCTACAATGACTGTGAGTCCTTATACACTGTGGCTGTGTGACTGAGTCAGTAACAGTTGCTTTTAATCAGTAACCAGGTGAGTTTGAACGTGTGTGTGATGGGAATAATACTGCATTTAAGTCCTCCTGCAAAGTTTGTATTTACGAGCTGGGAAGTTGTAATCACGACGTCAGGTGCATTCAAGTCACTTTGGTCAGAGCAAGATGGCCTTTTCTTAATTAACTACAAAAAAACTGAACACATTACATTCTGAGACGAGTAAACATTAAATTTCAACAAATTTACCGTCAACTACAGACGTTGCATCCATTGATTCCACCATGTTTTCTTACTGACACGCCCCCCAATCAGAAACTCGGAGCTCAAAGAAAATCCAGAGTTTTGTGTTGGCATTCAGCGTGTTCAACTCGTAAATACGATCTTTCCGACATGACTTGAACGCACCATTAGAGTCCTTGGCACCCTGTTTGTAGGCCACGTGGTGTTAAGGGTTCTGTAGTTGGACATCGATTCTGGTGTAGACTTGACATCTATCTATCTATCTCTATCTATCTAAAGCAAGGTGTACAACTTAAATGTTTCTTGGTCACGTTTTGTAGTAACAAACAGGAACAATGATATAGTTATAATGTACTATGGTCCATATCAATTCTACCAATTCAGTGAGCTTTGGATATAATGTTCAAATAATGGCTGTAGAAAAGCTGTGAAAAATCACTGCATACATTATCATTAACAAAATCTCTGGAAAAAAACACACACACACACACACACACACACACACACACACACACACACACACTTGTTTTTTTGCTTTTAAACACAGCCAAGTTATTAATTCTATGATCCAATTCTTCTCATAAAATGGTGTTGTATGTATGAAAATCAATATCCCGTGCACTGATTCACATAAACTACATGTGCCTGAATCAATGTGCAATTTTTTTTTTTAAAGGTGCAGCTTTTTAAGATATGCAACATACAACATTTCCATTTTTTTTTTTTTTATGGGTAAGTGTGTGCAGGGATTATTCACATGCAACGACATAAAGAGGAAAATGAAACTCTTCCATCAATCCTTAAAATGTGAGCGTTCCATAAAGGCAAACCTACTCAGCATTCCTTGCTATGCCCAGTATGCACCCTATGCTACTATTTAGACAAAACAGTGGTCATAAGATCCTCAGACCAACTGTTAATTTTTTTCACAGAGGAAAGACACAGGAGACTCTCCTTGCTAAACAGAAACTGGCCCACTGGGTGATGGACGCCATCACCGTTGCCTACAGGCAGGTCAGACGCACGACCCCTACTGTAACATGCCATACTACAAGGAGTGTCTCTTCCTCATGGACATTGCTTAGATATGTGGCATTCCAGGAAGTAATATGGAGTGTCACCGTGTACCTTCTCTAAGTTCGCTAAGTGAGAGTATGGCATCTCCGAACACTTATCCATTGATGTTCACATTGTGGCAAAGATGGATTAACCACAGCTGTGTTTATTGCAAATACGGTCTCACTGTTCATTTTGTGACTTTGCTGAAAGGTCGTGGCATGTACCATTTAAAGAACTACAGATATATATGCAACTAACACACACACACACACACACACACACACACACACACACACACACACACACACACACACAAAACCATCTTTCCTCATGATAAGTGAGGAAGCGTGCAGCTGACCCGTGTAAACAGTGTCTCTCCACTCTGATTCCTGCCATTGTGCTTTGTTCATTCTTATTCAAGCAGACATATACATGATGGAAGTTATTATTCAGATCAATGATCCATACATATTGTAGATTACCACACACACACACACACACACACACACACACACACACACACACACACACACACACACACAATTTGTCTTACTATCCTTGTGAGGAACTTCCATCCCTGCTGAAAAAAACAATATAAACCCTCATAGAATTTGTATTGGTTGTAATGGTTATAATAGGAATTGTCTTAGTTTTAATGGAAACTGCAATGGTCCCTGTGGGTCTCTACTGGTATTTGTAGTGGAAACCATTAGAATTTCTATGATGTTTTCTATTGTTGTTTGTTTTTTTCAGCAGGGATTGACAATTATTACTGCACCTAATTAATACAATGACTGCACCTAAATCTAACCTTAATCAGTAACAATTAGGAAACATTTTGAGTCTTTTTTTAAAATACATGCTTTTTAGGTGGTTGTTTTTTTTTTTTTTTTCTTTTTTGTAGTCTATTTTTTCTCATGGGGAGCAACCAAATGTCCCCACAAGGTCAAACTGTCAGATATTCCTATCCTTATGTTGTCTCTCATCAAGATATAAAAACACGCCCCCGTTCACACACACACACACACACACACCATACTGACAGTAGCACTGTCTTATCTCTTGCAGTTGCATTTTTTTCACTGTTGTTCTGTCACACTTTTCTTTCTCCACCTCACTGAATGCATACATACACTTCTGCAAATAAATCTTAAATCTGTACGTAATTGTTATATCTTTAAAAAAAAAATAGTTCGTACAACTGTAGAAATATAAATATTTATATAAATAAATCTCATGAATTGGCAACTGTCACACTGAATGAGAGACGCACAGCAAACAAGTTTGTCTAAACAAATTTTCCTAACTTTTTTTTTTTCATTTATTTCAGTTCTCCAGACTGCAGTGCAAAAGCAAAAACGATTTGAATGTCGCTACAAATTTGACAACAACGAGAAAGTAATAAAACAACGTCAGCTGGTGAAATGTGAAGGCTTACCATCAGGTAAGTGAGCGGCGAGAGTAACGGTAAGCAGAGCGAGCGCGTGCAGAAGCGCCGCTGGGAAAGTGCAGTTGTCCGCGCGCCGGCAGTGCATCATGTTTAGCGGAGAGATGGTGAGAGACCAGCTCTAATAAACCCACAGCTCTCAGATGCAGGATACAGGATGTGAAGGGACTTCCTGAAACAGCCCACGATCAAATCCCAAAATGCAGAGGGGCGGGTTTGAGTCCAGAAAAGTTTCCTCCTGCTGCAGTATGGAAATCCTCAGTGAAACACTGGCGCGTGCTGTACAGAGAAACAGTAGCGCTGAGAGAGACCGCAGCTTCGGTTAACGGGCTGAAACCCCGCGCTGCTTAAACAGCTGGATCCCCACGTGCACTCTTCCTGAGATCTCAGCTATGTTGCCAGATTTGACGAATATCCTCTCAGTTTAACTACTTTTGTACTGGGGCCTGTAGATAAACTTTAGGCTGGTTTTAAATTCAGTAGGTAAAAAAAAATCATCCAGTAAGCATTTTATCCTAGTTGGGGTTGCAGGTACTAGGTTCTCGGTGCAAAGCGGCAGAAATCACCGGGGATGAGACCTTTGAAGGGCGCCATGCACAAACCATCCATTCACTTATTTTACGCAGGGTTGTGGGGGAGTCTGGAGCCTGGAACTTGGGGCACGAGGCAAGGATCACCCTGGACAAGGGGCCAGCCCACTGCAGGGCACAATCACACAAACATTGACACACTACGGACAATTTGGAAATGCCAATCAGCCTACAACACGTCTTTGGACTGGGGGAGGAGGTACCTGGAGGAAACCCCCAAAGCACGGGGAGAACATGCAAACTCCGCGCACACAGGGTGGAGGTGAGATTCGAACCCCCAACCCTGGAGGTGTGAGGCAAATGTGCTAACCACTAAGCCCCAATACAAACAATTACTGGAATGTTTTTGGACAGTGGGAAGAAACCAAAGAACCCAGAGGATCGAACCAGGGACACTGGAGAGGCAGTAATGCTACCCACTGTACCACTGACCTTGCCCACAGTAATTAGGGTACACTCTCAGAAAAAAAAGGTACTAAACTGTACCTTTCATTGCCACTGGGGTGGTAGCCTCAAGGATACACCATTTGTATCTTTTGTATGTACCTTTTACTTAGAAAGGTACATATAGTGTACCTCTAAAGTTTTACTTTAAAAGGTAATTACAGTGCAGTTGCATACCGTAATTTTTTTTACACAATATGACCAAAGGTTTATGGACACCTGACCATCACACCCATGTGGTTCTTCCCTAAACTGTTGCCACAAAGTTGGTTAGCACACAATTGTCTAGAATGTCTTTGTATGCTGGAGCATTACACTTTCTTTTAACTGGAATTAATTAAGGGACTGAAACCTTTTCCAGCATGACAATGCCCCTGTGCACAAAGCAAGATCTATAAAGGCATGGTTTGCCAAGGTTGGAGTGGAAGAAATTGAGTTGCCTGCACAGATGAACAGGAACGCCTACTGTGCCCCATGCCTCCTCGCCCAACATCAGACCCTGACCTCAGTCATGCTCTTGTGGGTGAATGGGAAAATCTCCACAGCCAGTTCAAAATTCCAAAATCTTGTAGAAAGCCTTCCCAGAAGAGTGGACATTCTTATAACAGCAAATGTGGAATGGAATGTTTAGAAAGCACATATACAGTAGGTGTGATGCTCAGGTGTCCGCAAACTTTTGGTTATAATCATTGTTGAGGGTTTAACTCACTGTAAATGCATCTTTTAAAAAAAAAAAGTTTTCAGGTTATATTATAGATAGGGATATCATTCATTAATTCTGTTAATTATTGGTTCATTCATTTATCAATTTACTTCGTTATTTTGTATTTTGTTTAATTTTTGTTTGACTGTACTTGATTTTATTGAGCAGCAGCTGTCAGTCACTTGTTGTCTTTAAAACAACACAACAGCACATAATGGTGACTTGACATTCATTCATAAATAGTTTCCTATCAGTTCTACACTCTATGGCCAAAAGTTTGTGGACACCTGTCCATCTCACCTACATGTGCTTTTTGAACATCCCATTCCAGATTTGTCCCCCATTGCTGTTATAATAACCTCCACTCTTCTGGCAGGGCTTTCCACTAGATTTTGGAGCGTGGCTGTGGGGATTTGTGCTCATTCACTACAAGAGCATTAGTGAGGTCAGGCACTGATGTCAGGCGAGGGGGCCTGGGGTGCAGTCCACGTTCCAATTCATCCCAAAGGTGTTCAGTGGGGTTGAGGCTAGGGCTTTGTGCATAGTGCTTCCACTCCAACCTTAGTTCCTGTGAACGGAAAGTGTAATGCTACAGCATACAAAGACATCTTACACAATTATGTGCTTCCACAGAATTTGGTAAACAGTTTGGGGAAGAACCACATATGGGTGTGATGGTCAGGTTTCCACAAACTTTAGGCCATATAGTGTAAAAGATTTATGGTATGTAACTAGACTGTAATTACCTTTTAAAGTAAAACCTTAGAGGTACACCAAGTGTACCTTTCTAGGTAAAAGGTACATACTAAAGATAGAAAAGGTGTATCCTTGAGGGTACCACCCCTGTGGCAAGGAAAGGTACAGTTTAGTACCCTTTTTTTCTGACAGTGTATCGTAATTACTGTGATTTTTATTTGGTATGAAAAAGCACTTTCAAATGTATTCATATTATTGTGGATAAGTCATCAGTGAGTAGTTACATTGCATCTAAAGCTACAAACTATAGAGTATATTCTACACAGTGTCATAATATTACTTCCTAATATGAGTATAGTTTGACATCAAGTGTATGAATGTGAATTGTTTTCCAAGCATAATACAGACCCTTCCTAACCAGCGATCACCTGGAATTCAGTTCAAGCCATATCTATAATTAAACAGAGTATTTAGCAGGAGTGTTGTCTTGGACCTGAATTCTGTGGGAATATAGATTTCCAGGAATAGTTTTAGTTACAACTGTTATAATTATTGTGCTGAAAACTGAAAAGTAATTTATAGTCATCTTCAAATCATATTGCTATTTTTTCCTCAGTGTATAAGCTATTGAATATGTCACAGACACAGTAAGTGAGAATTATTACAAAACCAGGCGGCATTGTGGTGCAGTGGTAGCCTCACAACTCCAGGGCTCCTGGTTCAATCTTGAGATTTCTGTCTTTGCAGAGTTTAGCATCTTCTCTCTGTGTTCACATGGGTCTCCTCTTGGTTCTCTGGTTTCCTTCTACTGTCCAAGACAGGCAGGTAGGTGTATTTGTAGAATTTGTATATACCAAACCGCAAAAATTATAATAAATTTATTTTTGTCCTACAGGCACTTTTCTTCAAGTAACAACAAAATATTTTCTCACCTCAGATCTTGTCTGTTCTAAATAAAGGTCATGAATCATTCCTCTATCATGATGTTATCCTGTCATTCCCTGCTTAGTGACCCCCCTGTGACAAGAGCATCCTTATGTCATCCTTTTCCAAAGTCTGTCACACAAAACTCCATGTTCCGGACCAAAAAAGGACACTTTCAGGGCAATGTGTAGCGTTATAGAACAGAAGATATTTCATTCCATGCTCTACCACACATCAGATCACATTTTTACTTTGTTCTAGCAGCTCAATTTATTGGAAGAGGCCATGTGAGAAAGAAGGGAATAATATCTGAATTATACAGGAGGCCACGATGTGATAAAGTAGCATTGAAAACAGACAGACAAGTACTGTATGCAGATATCAAGGTAGTACTTTCTGAGGTAGGCATGCTGAAAGCAAACATTTCTTAGTTGTTACTGTGTTAGGTACAGGAAAGAAAAGTAGAGAAGGAAGGCTATCTGCTATACATAAACATGCACACGTAATTTATATAATTGATCAAAGAAATCAGTTTCTCATTAATATGACAGTCTCAAAATACGACATTGTAACTGGATATGCTGTAGAACAATGACTAAAAACTCTAATATAATCCCAAAGCATTTGAGTGATGTATTTCATTTGGCTGAAACAATGGAGTGATTAATCACTAAATGAATAATGTATTAGACTATGTATATGCATATGTCTCTTTCCGGAGATTCTATTAACTAGACATTTATCCCAAATTATATGCTCGTATAATTCTGAGCACATCAAATGATAAAAATGAATGTAATTTCTTTCATTTGATTGGGCAGATTCTTCATTAGAGTTCTAGAAGAAGAGTATAATCAGCTCTATAAAATGTTATCATGTCCACTCAAATGACAGCCAGTCATGCTGTTTTCATAAGGTCTGTTATGATGAAGCTATGTCTTCTTCTCTGACAAAGTGTCTTATAATACATCACCATTTCATCAGCATCAGGGCATGAACATGTGCATTCAACTCAAGTACCACAAGACATGTTTTGTATTTTGAGTCATGTTTGCAAAACCCTGTACTGATCTCAGCTGGGGACTTCAGAGGTCTTCTGAGTCTCAAGTTCTTCGCCACAGGCAAGGAGAGCATGAAGCACATTAGTCTTGTGCACAGACGCTCCTCAGTCGCTGTTTCGTTGTAGGATGTGGTCTAGAAGTTTCTGTGAAGGAAGCAAAAAAAGTTTCTATTGATCTGCAATAGCTAATCTCCTGTTCACAGCCGATATCTACTCTTTTACCCAGAATTCTGTCTAGTTCTTTCCTTGAATGGCTATCTCCTGAAAGACAGTGATAACCTGCTATCAGTCCACCCACCGTGCTGCACTATCACGTCATTTTCCCCAGTGTGGAGTTCGTTTTTACTCCTGGCCAGACATCCTGTTCTCACTTATCTCCCATTTTGCTGCCAGCCAAAGCACTGCTGTTTAATAATACAGTAAACTGAACATCGCACATCCCAACGGAGAGTACAAAAAAAAAAAAAAAAAAAAAACCTTTTAATTTCTATTCATTTGTTCAGGAACACTAAAAGATCCCCCCCCCAGTTAAACTTTATTGTAGCCTTCAGGAAATGTTCAGGGATGTACTTGTGATTCGGTTTTAGATATACTGTAGCACAAAACATTTGTCTCATTTACTGCTGCACTGTTGATTCCAGCTATCTGACTGCAGTACAATCTCAGTTCAGCTTTAAAATCACCCTATACAATCCATACAGGATGAGTTTTTTGTCACTATTGCGGCCAAAAATGCTTGATTTCGCAGCGGCTTTTTTCAAAATTGCGGAAAACTACTTGAATTGCAGGAAATTGTTTTGCACGGTCTTTCGCAATGATGTTTGTTGGTAAATGAGAATTTTTAGCTGTACTCATGTTTGACACATGTGAATTGAAAGGGGATTTGGCTGAATGTGCATTATGATGGCATCACAAATTGTGATGTGTCTTGGCCCAAATCTGTGGAAAATCTGCTGTAAATTTGAAAAATTGCAAGCTCCGGAGTTTACTTGATTTTGCGTTAATTTCTGCGATCGCAAAATCCTGGATGGACTGCCTATAGATCCTTTAGATCATGTTTATTTCTTGTCATTTCATGCATCTTGTATCTGAACTGCATCCGATTTTCAATACTTGCTGTATTGCATTTTAATTCGCAAATCACCCAATTAGACTTGACCACTAACTTCCTATGGTTCATTCATGTATGTCTTCGTTAACCATTTTATCCTGGTTGTTTTATGCAAAAAATATTTTTTCATATATTGTCTTTTTAATGACCTAAAAAGATTGTCACATGCATTCAGTTCTCCAATTAAATTAATTACATTCTTCAAATCCTAATTCCCCCATTACATCATTCAATACAGGGTGTACTACCAGCTGAAAATCAAGATGTATCATATATCAGTCATGCAAAAGTCTCTCTTGTCCGTCATGTCTCAGCATTAGTGCTCCTGCAAGTTGGGCCGCCATGTTGTACTTGTAGGAAGTATATTTTGTATTTGAATTTACTCATATACTGATTCAATTCTAAGTAAAAGCCCTACAATCACAATCAGAGCCAACATGAAGAGTGTCTAGATCACAATATAGCTGTTCATTATATTCCAAGCATCTCAGAATGAGAAACCACAGTGCCCTCATGCTGTTCTATAACTATATTTAGATATGAAAGTTTAAATAGTGATCACAGATCAGCTCTCTCACTTGAAAAAATCCGATGCACACCTAGATCTGGCATTCATGACACTCTTGGCTGGTGTTGATGCGAAGACTCTCAGCCTGTCTCTTGCTTGAGTGATCACACAGTCGTCACTGTCATGTGGAGTTGTGGCGCTCATAGCAAGCTGCAGGGAAGACAGTGAGGCTGACTGTGTATGATAGAGCTCAGCTCTTTGAGGATCTGATACCTATTAAAGCACCACGACGCAAGAGGAGCTCCCATCAGAAAGTCCATGCTCTTTAACTATCCACAGAGCAGCCTGTCAGTAAGTACATCAGACTGTGTCAGGGACACGGCTACTGTTCTGACACTCAGCATCAACACAGAGTGGTGGGAACACACACACCACCTCAAATCTGAGAGAAGTGTCAATCATTAAAAAGTACAAAAAAATGGATGAATAAATAATCACCTGGAGTCGAATGAATCTAAACAGCAAAGTCTGAGATGTCAGGAGGAATTCAAATAGAGGGCAATACTGACCTCTGCTGGTGGTGAAGCAAAATTAGTATTAGTATTAGTATTAGTATTATTTGGTGATAAACAGTACCTTGCATAAATATTCATCCCCCTTGACCTTTTCTACATTATGTACTGTTACAACATGAACATGAACTGTAGTTGACATAAATGAGATTATATATCATACATTTACAGAAAACGGACCAAAATAATCAGAGCGAAAAAATCAATATCCATCCATCCATCCATCCATTTTCCATACCGCTTAACCTACTCAGGGTCACAGGGGATCCTGGAGCCTATGCCAGGGAACTTGGGGACACCCCGGACGGGGTGCCATGCCATCGCAGGGATTGCATTAGGGTTGTGATTACTATTATAATAGTCCTTGTCTATGTCATCAACTGCAAATTAACTGTAGGCCCACCCCAGATTCTGGGAGGCTATTAAAGTAAAACAACATTTATCACATCCCAGCAGATTCAGTGGTACCCTCAAATATCGACTCAAACTCCTATCATACCATGAGGCTTACACCCCTAGATCGTATAAGTATTTACCCCCACTACTGCTAAATTACTGTAGTTTTGGTACAACCAGTTGCCATCTGTGTGAAAGTGTAACATGACCTCCTGGAAGGCCCACAAGTTTGTTAGAGAACATACCTAAACAAACAGCATCTTGAAGACCAAGGAGATATCAAAACAATTCTGGAAAAGTACCGATCAAGGTTTGCTTATAAAAAAAGTATCCCAATTTTTGAATGTCAGATGAAGCACCATTAAATGCATTATTAACAAATGCAAAGAATATGACACAACCACATAAAAGATTTTTCTGAATGATCTTGCAAGGGTGTGCCCAAGATATCAACACAGACCTTCCTCAAACTGGTGATGTTCTCAAACACCTTAAGGAGCTCAGAGTTGAGATTAAACCCAGGTGAGATCAGACACCATTACGCCACTCAGCACCTGCTGTCTGTATCCGAGAGGAAGCTTTTCACAAATACACACCCGTCAGATCCACTTAAGACTGTTGCTGGTGGCACTCAACACAACGACTTTACTCTTGAAGAGAAGGCTTGTTACAAATACAGTCTACATAAGTACATAAGTCATGTGTCAACATAATACTTCTCTGAGTATCTGCCCCACTCAAGGTTCATCAAATAAATAATTACTGAGCTGTTTGCTCAATAATGTTTAAGCCCTGAGAGAATCTATGCTATTATCCTAATTAGCAGCTCTACAACATATTAACAGAAGAATAAGTTGATCTCACTGTTTCAGCTGACTTTCTAATGCCCTTTTCACTGGACAATTACATTTTTATTTTGCCCTGTGATTTACCCCTGTCTTTGTTCTTATCACATTTCCAAGCCGTTTCAGCAGCTGTGCCCTTTTCCAAGTTCACTCAAGCTTACACAGTAGAAAAGTTTTATAGCTGTAATAACAGCTCCTACACTCTAGGCTACATAAAAACCTGGCTGAGATGAGTTTACTGCAATCTGTGCCCCATTTGGAATAAAGTGGGGGTGCTATAGGCAAGGTTGCAATATTGCTTTGTATCACATTATACTGGAATAGTAGAAATCTGACATATTTTCACAAAATATCATTATTTATTTATTTTATTTATTTTTTTTACTGTTGGTTTAATAAACAAGAGGCTTATTTTTTAAACTGTTGGTTTCCTAAACGAAAATATTACTGCCAACTCCAGAATTATTGGAACCATTAATAAAATTGAGCAACACAAAATTATGCAATGAGTGATACAGTATTCTGAGCTTAAACACATGGTAATGCTGTAAGGTTTTCAGTTATAGCTATAATGCATTCCAACACAATGTTGTTGCATTTTTTTTTTTTTTTCAAACATAAAATGTTTTCTGAGAAACACTGGTTTATCTGCACCCCCACAACTAAAATGAGTAAATCCTGTCCGCAGAGCCATTTCTGGTCATGTCTAACCAGGTGGGAGTCATGTGTAGAGGGACCTTGCACATTCCTCCATGCAGAATTTCAATCTCTTTTAAAAATTCTTACATTTGCACTTCACCTGATTTTTTAGCCCACAGGTTTTCAATAGGGTTGAAATTTAGGCACTGAGACAACCGTCTCAAAAACATAATTGCTTTTTTTTTTGTTTTTGGTGTGAATGTGAGTTTGAGATCATCATCTTGTTAAACAATCCATTTATGGCCAAGTCCTAATATCTTAATATCTTATATAGAGAGACACATAGACAATATATAGATATACACCCTGTTCTTTAAATAAAACACGGCGCTCACTCACACCTGATTGTCATCCCATTGATTGAAAACACCTGACTCTAATTTCACCTTAAAAATTATCTGCTAATCCTAGAGGTTCACATACTTTTGCCACTCACAGATATGTAATATTGGATCATTTTCCTCAATAAATAAATGACCAAGTATAATATTTTTGTCTCATTTGTTTAATTGGGTTCTCTTTATCTACTTTTACGACTTTTTATTTTGTGAAAATCTGATGATGTTTTAGATCATATTTATGCAGAAATATATAAAATTCTAAAGGGTGCACACATTTTCAAGCACCACTGTAGATAGATCGTTAGCAGAAAGTGAAGTAATTCCTCCAGTTGTGAAAATGTGAATCATTGTATGTAATGTTTATTTAATGCAATTATATTTGCCCATCCTGATGAAGGCTGCCTCTGGAGTCGGCTGTAATTTTGGATCACATTCTTTCACATTCCTCCCAAGTTGTTTTGGATAAGTGTGTGTTAAATTAACACATGCAAATCTAAAAACAAAAAAATATTATTTGACCACCATGCCTGATTTCTTTTCCTCTGATTTCAGCAAGTAACCACATCTCAAGCAAGGAATATAACTAAAATAATGCATTTAGTACATACAAATATTTACAGGGTTGTTCCTCGGAAACCGGGTGTGAGGAGGAAATGCACCCTGGATGGGATGCCAGTCTATCATAGGGCACCATACACACACACACACACACACACACACACACACACACACACACACACACACACACACACACACACACACACACACTCACTCATTCATTCACATTTAGGGGCATTTTAGCATAGCCAGGCATCTTCAGGCACATTTTTGGAGGGAAACCAGAAAACCCAAAAGAAAACCCATGTGGACACAGGGAGAATGTGAAACTCTGCACAGACTGTAACCTGAGCTCAAGATTGACCCTGAAGCTGTAACGTTGTGTAATATGTTATTACTGATAATACATTAGAATGCTCGAGGGAGTTCATGGGAAACTCTGCTCTACCTTCTTAAAGACTTCAGCTCTCAGTCTGTTGGTTTGCAGCACCAGCCTTCTTCTATCTTCTTCTTTCTTTTTGGTCACCTCGGGCAGTTTGTTGTAAATCCTGCTAACAGAGAAAGAGAATATAGAGAACATGATCATAGCTTTTTAATAATTGCTTCCCTCCTAATACTGAACCTGTGCTAACACTCCATGTTACTTTCATGTGCTCATGTGCTTTTCCTGTAGAAAACATCATTTTCTCAGTTGAATTAGCTAAATAAGAGTTTCCTCTCAAACACAACAGTCAAAGTGAAATTGGTTAATTGCAAGACATATAAATGATAAAACAAGTTTCGAGTAATTTTTCAAAATGTTTCTTTTTTTTGTGGATCTGTGTTTAAACTGTATCTATGCTATGTTGAGTTCAGGCACAGCAAGATATCAGATGTACTCAATATACAACAGTGTAAGTTCTATCAATTTGTACTTATGAATGGTTTGCTTTTGTTCTTTAAAAATGTTTCCTTTTTTAGACTATAAACTAATTATATATGCAGTACCTACTGTGCTGGATTTGCCATAGGCAAGGACAAATGAGAAAATCGAATGACCCTACAAAGCCATTCTGTAGTTTCACACCAGTAATCACTATAGTAATATCATGTGCTATCTTTTGGTAGCCACCCAAATCCAAGGAGGACATGATGAAACACAAACCACCATTTTTAAACAATCATTAAATTTATTGGAGGAAAAAGGGTTAACATCACCTATATCATAGGGCCAGTACAGTAGGTGTTGGATAGCTTTTTTTTCCTTCAATAAATTAAATGATAATTAAAAAACACAACTGCAGTTTGTGTTTACTCTGGTTGTCTTTTTGTTGGATGTTAAATTTTGTTTGAAAATCTGAAAAGAAAAATTAAGTGTGACAAATATGCAAACATAGAAGAAATCAAGAAGGGGACAAATACTGTTTTCACGGCACTTTCATGGTACTTATGTGGATGCCATACAGTGTGTTCATCTTTGCGTTTGTATGGACTAACCGTCTAGATCGGAGCTGCATCTCCTTGCCTGAGATCACTCTGTCCTTGGGTTTAAAAAGATTATCTAGAGGACAGATTCAGAAAACAGAGAAGGGAGTCATTTTGAATGATATTTGGCACAATATTCTAAGATAGCATCATTTGCAAGCAATTTGCCACACTGTCATTTGTCATTGTCACTGTCAATTTTATAAACGGCTCTTTCATATGATTATTAATTCTAATCATAGTCACAAAACACTGCATGTATCAAGGAGATAATCATTATAAAAGATTTAGGGTTTTTAAATGGCTGTAGGTTCATATGATGACCGGCAGGGGGAATGAGTCAGCTGATTTGGTGACAGGTTCTGAACATGCATTCGGTATTTTTCAGTCACTGTGAAAAGAAAAAAATAAAAAGCATCAAAACATCTCACTTCAACCCCAAAGCAGGTTCATTCTGCTAGAGAAGACATTTGTGAAGGCCTCAAGTAATACATAAAAACGATCAAATCAGTCAGCATCAGTAGTATTTCTTTGTTAATAAATAAATGATTTACTGATATATCACTTTGTATTGGAACAGAATATTTTCCATAATGTTTTCCTGTGAAATTGTTTAGAATTAATCTGTTTAAAGTGAAAACAAACAAACAAACAAACAAACAAACAAACAAAAAAAAACACTGTGACTGAATAGATGATTGCAATAGGTTTGTGCAGTAGGCTACTTACTGATGTGGAAAGCATATAAAAAACCATATACTGCATATGCACTGCACTGGAACAAGCTTGGATATAACTACAATAATGCAACCAGTGAATCAGTGAAAGCCTTTGTAACAAACAGGTTTCTTAAATCCCATGCTAACAACTAAATTATACAACAGAGAGTGTTGTGTCACACTGATGGCAGGCATCCCAAAAAGTACAGGACACACTGACTATATATAATATGCATACATTATAGTACACTGTCACTCAACACCCGGGGCCTCATTTATCAACCATGCGTACACAGGTTTCTATGCACTGAATGGGATTTGTCAAGTTTTGCTTATGCGTGAGGATATGCATATATTTCTGCTCACTTCATATGCATGCATGAACCCCTAATAATAGGAAAGTCTAATAGCAGGTACAATGACTATGCAGAGCTTCTACATCACATATATACTGTCTATCATGTCAGCATATTGAGAGAGTAATTACTGATTTCAGTGCTCACAAGATGCAGACAGATGACAAAGACGGAATGTAAAGTAAAATAATATAAAGGAACATTTACCATCAATTTTGGAAGGGAATGTGTTTTTAACACCCACTGGAAACTCTGAGAGTGAGGAGTGGATCACCAGCTGATTTTATTTGCCCAGTACAGTTTTAGCACATCTCTATTCTAGGGCTTTTAACTATAGTTACATTTCGAAGAGAAATTTGTCACTGGAAATTGGTACTGGTATTTCCCAAAGAAACTACTAAGTTGAATAATGACATGGCTTTGAATGGCTTGAATAATGACAATGCATTACATTTCTAAAACCAGCAGCAGAAAAGACAGGAACAATGATGAATTTTCAATGAGCCTTGGGCACCAATGACCCTGTGTCCAGTTCACCAGTTGTCTGTCCTTGGACCACTTTTGTTAGGCACTAACCACTGCATAGCGGGAACACCCCACAAGACCTGCTGCTTTGGAGATGCTCTGACCCAGTTGTGTAGCCATCACAATTTGGCCCTTGTCAAAGTTTTTCAGATCCTTACGCTTGCCATTTTTCCTGCTTAGAAACACATCAACTTTGAGAACTGACTGTTCACTTGCTGCCTAATATATCCCACCCCTTGACAGGTGCTATTGTAACAAGATAATCAATGTTATTCACTTCACCTGTCAGTGGTTTTAATGTTATGGCTGATTTATGTGTGTGTGTGTATGTACAGTCATGTGAAAAAATAAGTACACCCCATGGAAATTGTTGGCTTTTTTGGACATATTTGGACAAGCAAACATTTGATCATCTTTGAAACAGTGCATATTAATAAAGTTGATATACTTGAACAAACCCACAAGGAAAATTAACTTTTTCAATCATTTATTCAACAGAAATATCAATAGATGTGATATTCTTCTGAATAAAAAGTAAGTACACCCTTGGCCTCAGAGGCTAGTATTGCCCCCTTTAGCAGAAATAACTTCTTGTAGGCTTGCTGGAATTTTTGACCACACTTCCATGCAATATTCTTTCAGTTGCAAGATGTTGTGAGGGATTTCTTGCATGTACTGCCCGTTTCAAATCTCCCCAAAACATTTCAATTGGATTCAAATCCAGGCTTTGACTAGGCCATTCCTTAACCCTCCATTTCTTCTTTTTGAGCCATTCCTTGGTGGATTTGCTAGTGTGCTTAGGATCATTATCCTGTTGAAAGGTCCACTTTCGGTCGAACTTCAACTTTTGGACAGATGGCCTCACATTATCTTCAAGCACTCTTTGATATGATGCAGAATTCATAGTTGAATCAATGAATGCAATCTGTCCAGTCCCTGGGGCAACCCCAAATCATAGCATTTCCACCACCATGCTTCACAGTTGATATGAGGTGCTTCTCCTGAAAAGCTGTGGTGGAAATGGTTTGGGTTTGCTTTGCTGCCTCAGGGACTGGATAGCTTGCATTCATTGATTCAACTATGAATTCTGCATGTTTGGTCTATGCCAAACATTTCTTCTGTTACTGTGGCCAAACAACTCTATCTTTGATTTGTCTGTCCAGAGCACATTATTCCAAAAGGCCTGGTCTTTGCCTATATGCTCACTGGCAAACTGTAGTCTTGCAAAGGCTTTTTCCTGGCACACCTCCCATGCAGGTCAAATTTGTGCAATCTCTTTCTGATTGTAGAAGCATGCACTTTGATGGCAGCAGTTGCAAGACTTACTAGCAGATCCTGTGATGAAATTTTTGGGTTCTTGGAGACTTCTTTTTGCATCAGATGGTCTGCTCTTGGGCTGAATTTGCTTGGACAGCCAGTTCTGGACAAATTGGCAGTCATTTGAAATCTGCGCCATTTGTAGATCATTTTCCTTACAGTGGAATGATGTGCAGTACTGTTCAAAAGTTTTAGGCAGGTGTGAAAAATGCTGTAAAGTAAGCTTTCAAAAATAGACATGTTAATAGTTTATATTTATCAATTAACAAAATGCAAAGTGAGTGAACAAAAGAAAAATCTACATCAAATCAATATTTGGTGTGACCACACTTTGCCTTCAAAACAGCATCAATCAGCAACATTCTTCGAGGTACATTCGCACACCATTTTTGAAGGAACTCGGCAGGTACTAGGTTGTCCCAAACATCTTGGATAACTAACCACAGTTCTTCTGTGGATTTAGGCAGTTGCTTCTCTCTCTTCATGTAATCCCAGACAGACTCGATAATGTTGAGATCAGGGCTCTGTGGGGGCCATACTTCACTTATCACTTCCAGGTCTCCTTGTTCTTCTTTACACTGAAGATAGTTTTTAATGACTTTCACTGTATGCTTGGGGTCATTGTCATGCTGCAGAATAAATTTGAGGCCAATGAGATGCCTCCCTGATGGTATTGCATGATGGAGAAATATCTGCCTGTACTTCTCAGCATTGATCATTAATTCTGACCAAATCCCCAACTCCATTTGCAGAAATGCAGCCCCAAACTTGAACCTCCACCATGTTTCACTGTTGCCTGCAGACACTCATTCGTGTACCTCTCTCCAGCCCTTCGGCAAACAGACTGCCTTCTGCTACAGCCAAATATGTCAAATTTTAACTCCTCAGCCCAGAGCACCTGCTGCTATTTTTCTGCACCCCAGTTCCTGTGTTTTCATGCATAGTTGAGTCGCTTGGCTGTTTCCATGTCGGAGGTATGGCTTTTTGGCCGCAAGTCTTCCACGAAGGCTACTTCTGTCCAGACTTCTCCATACAGTAGATGGGTGTACCAGGGTCCAACTGGTTTCTGCCAGGTCTGAGCTGATGGCACTGCTGGACATCTTCCGATTGTGAAGGGAAGTAAGCCTGATGTGTCCTTCATCTGCTGCAGTAAGCTTCCTTGTCCGACCACTGCATCTACGGTCATCAGTGTTGCCCATTTCTTTGTGCTTCTTCAAAAGACCTTGGACAGCACATCTGGAAACCCCTGTCTGACTTGAAATTTCTGTCTGGGAGAGACCTTGCTGATGCAGCATAACTACCTTCTGTCTTGTTGCTGTTGCCATCTTGCCATGGTGTATGACTTTTGACAGTAAACTGTCTTCAGCAACCTCACCCTGTTAGCTGAGTTTGGCTGTTTCTCACCCAGTTTTATTCCTCCTACACAGCTGTTTCTGTTTAAGTTAATGATTGTGTTTCAACCTACATATTGAATTGATGATCATTAGCACCTGTTTGGTATAATTGTTTAATCATACACCTGACTATATGCCTACAAAGTCCCTGACTTTGTGCAAGTGTACCTAGAAAAATTGATGCTGTTTTGAAGGAAAAGGGTGGTCACACCAAATATTGATTTGATGTAGATTTTTCTTCTGTTCACTCACATTTTGTTAATTGATAAATATAAACTATTAACATGTCTATTTTTTTTTTAAAATCATTATTAATTTACAGCATTTTTTCACAACTTCCTAAAACTTTTGCACAGTACAGTATTTCAAATAATTTGGAGATCCTTCAAAATCCCTTGCCAGACTCATAGGCATCCACAACCTTTTTTTTCTGAAGGCCTTATAGAAGTCTTTAGATCTTGGCATGATGACATCACACACCTCAATAACCAGACACTACATATGAGAGGGGTATAAATAGGACAGGTTCCACCTGCACTCTCTAAGCAGGTTCTAATCACTGGCACCCAATCTTGAACACCTGATTCTAATTGGATGGATTTGAAGGTGTGATAAATGTAGGGGCATACTTACTTTTTCTATGTGTCACACACACACACACACACACTATATATATATACACATTATTTATATTTATATATTGTTTATATGTATATATATATATATATATATATATATATATATATATATATATATATATATATATATATATATATATATATATATATATATATATATATAAAATATAAAAAAATGTCATACAACAGTATCTTTACTTCATGTTGGTGAACTTCATCTTCTTAAATGTTCCATGACATCTCAAGCATGCTGCACTGCAAGCAGGCTACTGTACTTTATAAAGGGAAGTTTGTTGTTTACCATACATGCCATTTTGAGGGTGTTTCTTTATGCAAATGAGAATGGCCGTGCACAAGCACATCAATTTAGAATGTGTGGGATTTATCAAAATATCCATTGCTTACAGCTGTGTGTACGCATGTGTGATAAATTTTCTTGTCTGTACGGGTGGCAAATTTGGTACTTGTTTTATGCACACTTTTAAATGAGACCCCTGGAGTTTCTTTTGTTTATTATAGTTTGTACCACAGAGCTGTTGAATTCTAAATTCTGATTGGTTAGAAGGTGTTGATTAATTTTTTTTCAGCAGTAGCTCTGACAATAGTGCCAACAGTAGTGCAAGGCAAATTACATGTTTATTATTATAATTAATATGCACTCATTCTAGTATGCTGTTTTTAATAATAACTCATTCACACTGACTTAATAATAATAATAATAATAATAATAATAATAATAATAACAACAACAACATGCAAATTTTAAACTTGTTATTTAACAAAGAAAAAGTGTAATGGTTGATACAATGGTGAAACTTTCTGCAAGTAGGTTTATGTAAGGACAGGATCATTTAACATTTATGGAAGGAGTCTTAGGTGTCAGCACTTTGTAAAGGTCAGTAGATTTTCCACCACTGGAAAGTCTTCAGTTTGTTCTTTCTGGTTACTCAGTTAACTCAAGCGGGAGAAAAAAAAAACATAAGTAACATAAGTGATAACAGGAACTCCCTTATTTTGTGGACGTTCCATAACCTTAAATGTAACTATAAACTGATAAAAAAGTATGATGTGTCATTCTTTGATAAAACAAAAATATATAATATTTTTATTTTTATATTAAAATATATAATACTTGGCAAACTATTAAACTATTCAGAACATGCTGTTATATGAAAATAGTTTACTTTTAGGTGGTAGCAATACCCCAGATTCACATCAAACCAAAGCATCTTCGATCCATTATTTTTTCCATAACAGCACACCTGTCATGTTTTATTCCTTAAAAAACCATAAACTAGAAAGCTAAGAGTGTTACATGTTCCTAAGAAGGAAACTACAGCATAGTGTATTCATATACTATATAAGCAATTATAATTAAATATATTTTCTAAATGAAATCTTTATGGAAGTTAATGATTGTTCGCCCTCAGATCTTAATGGGACCCTAAGTGAATGTTTTATTAAATGCAGGTGCACACTGAGACTAAAACTGTTAAGCCTATAGCCTATTAAAAGATTTGTACACAGAGATAGTATTAACTTGAAAACAAATATGTGGAGTGCTGCAAGTGCCTGATTATAGTGATACATTTTGGGCCTTTTCCAAGTAGATTAAATTGGAATAAAAATTGTGCCAATAAAGTAAGTAAGTAATATCTCAGTTCATGAAACATCTCTTGGTTCACTTAAACTTTGATTAGAGTTTAAAAATGTATTTAAAATTAGTCCATATAACAAAAATGCTGAAATATAGGGTGTTTTGGCTGGCAGTGTGGTTATCGCAAAGTGCATACGATTCTGCATACTACTACGAGGAAAGCTGCATATACAGTATACACTGGTGCAGTATACAGTATACACCATTTAACAGCCACTTCAGTAAGCTTTCACCTGCAGCCAGTGTCATACCACTAAGTGGGTGTGGCTTGGTGCAGTTCTGCCTCCTATTGGTGGTCTGCAAAAACACTGTGGAATCTGCTGGTTTTAAGCCCCGCCTCTCTCTGGCCCTCTCCTCCAATCGATGTACTCGTCTCTGAGAGCGGAGGATAAAATCTGGCCGAAAGAGTTGTAAAGCCTCCTGTAAAGAAAAACAAATGCATACATGCATATTAAAAATGCATTTAAACATGCATTGCTTTAGTTTTCGGTATTCACATACACAAGTACAACAGGTAAATACTGATCATATTATTTCAACAGTAAGTCAGCGTGGAGTAGGGGTGCCACTATCCAAATATCCATATCTGTATTCAGATTTAATAAGAGGTGTATAAAAGAGTGGTCTAAATTGTAAGGGTTATTTATTTATTTTTTTGTGAATTAAACATGACATACCACTTTGCTCAGAGAAACAATGGAAAACACTACAAAACAACTCAGATGTGGAAATGCCAGCACTGTCAGCATGGTGTGTGAGTTCTGGCTCTGACAGTTCCTCAACCTCAGTTACATCACTGGAGGTCATAACTGATCTCAACTAGAAAGCAGTTATATTGTTTGTACCTGCCTGCAACATTTTCTAACAAATTTAGTTGATTCTATTTCCCAAAATATAAACAAACTAGTAACTTAATTTAAACTATCACAACTCTGACCAGGAAGTTACTAAGGATGAAAGAATGAACATTGTAAATGCATCTCTCAGCAACTCACATTCACGTTAATAAATGTACTCTTTCTTTGAGACTTTTTTTTTAGAATTATTTAGATGCTGCATGCCTCTACTCTCAACCAGATTTCTGACAAGCTTCCTAAAAAAATTGCACCCTCCTGTTCATATCTATAATTGTATCTACTTAGAACACATTACCTATTCAATCTAAATACTGTTTTCATATTTGGTTTCATCGTTAGTGTTGAGCATAAGTCTTACCCCCTAAATTTAATCCCCTGTCTGCTTATAGAGAGAAAAAAACAATATGTCACTGCAATTAAAAACTGCATTTTTATGTACTTAAGTAATTTGTGGTTAGCTACACAATTTTTTATTTTGTGTCAAGATATCACAAGATAGCCATAACAAAACAAATGAGCTGCAATCATGATATTACAATTAGATTAATTACATTTCATTATAATGAATTACTTAATAAAATATATACAAACGGTACTGTGCAAAAGTCTTTTGCACATGCAAAGAAATGCTGTAGAGCAAAGATGCCTTCAAAATAATGAAATGAAATGTTTCTACATTAAAAAATACCGTAAAGAGCAGTAAACAGTAGTAAATGAAACAAAGTCAATATTTGGTGTGACAGAAGAGACAAAATAGTAGTCTCTGGTACAAATGTGCAGTTTTATAAGGAAATTAGCTGGTAAATTTTATTGAGCATCTTGCAAAACCAGCCACAGTTCTTCTGGAGACTTTGACTTTCACACTTGCTTCTTATTTTTTTATTTTTGCAGCAAAACCCAGCAGCCTTCATTGTGTTTTTTGTCTGAAAAGTGTCTCTTACATAATATGCTGCTTTTTTTAATGATATACAAACATTTTTCTGTAACGTTTAATTTTGTGCTAGAAAACTAATGTTTGGGAATCTAAAATGTTTTTTGTACTGACTTGATAATGTAGAAGTCATAAAATAGGCAGCATGCATCTAAATACCAATAGAAGTAGCAATATCAACAACAGTAATAATAATACTGCAACAATAACACTGCACTCCATAATCACAGCATGTAAAAGTAAATATTACTGTATACTTTAAGGCTCAAGAGTTGGAGCTGGTCGGTGCTTTTGGATCCATAGGTACAGTTGTTAAGCAGGTGGGAAGAGACAACACATTCCTGTGGTCTAAGAACCATTTCAGTGTGGGAACATGGCACTCTGCCCAGGGAAGAGGTTCTCACCCTCACTCCAGACTTCACTAATGAGAAGCAAGTTAGGTTTCTCACACACACACACACACACACACACACACACACACACACACACACACACACACACACACACACACAATGTTATGATTCTACTATTGTTACAATAATACAGCCTTCTATTAAACCTTTACCAGGCTATTATTTGCTGTTTTGATTTTGTATCATGTTTGCAGCAGTAACAATGAGCAGCTGGAAGGAGAGCAGCTTTCTGAGCCGTTTTCCTTCTTTTTCTCCCGGCTTAGGCGTTTCATGCTGACTACAGCAGAGGTATTTCTGATAACTGCGTAGCCTTTTATTTCTAGCAGGTTCTCAAGCGATGCTGATACATTTAGGGTTAAGATATTCTGCTGAATGAGTCACTATAAGAAGCAGACAATGTCAGGGACAGAGGAAGACAATGAGTGAACGACAGAGAAGGATAAGACAGAGAAAGACATACATTCAAAGTATATTGATAAAAGAGAACTTGAGGAGAAGTGTCCTTTTCTGTGCCCTGTCTGCAGTGATTGCTGGTGTTTGCCCTCCAGAGCGCAGTCATGCACTCAGATTGTCACATGCCCTGCAGACTGCATGCAAAAGATCAATGCGCTGCAGAGAGGCCAATTATTCTCTACTCAAGAAGGGGGAATTTATTTAGCCAGAGAATGTGGATGGGAGCCAGAATAGGAGACCAAAACCTGTTGCTGGGAGAAGCTGAAGGATTAGAAAATGAGATCATGCATTATGGTTGATGTAGGAATATCATCAACAGACCCTCGTATTTTTATTCTTTCCCTTCCACTTACTAATTCTTCTTCTCTGTTTCTTTTGATATTCTCTCTCTCTCTCTCTCTCTCTCTCTCTCTCTCTCTCTCTCTCTCTCACCTGTAAATCTCTTAATTGACCATTTCCCCATTTAAAAGTAAGACTGATTGCATTAATTTTAGGGGACAGCCTGCACAACTGTAACACATTTCTTGTATATGCATAAATTCAACCATGACTCCACTACAGCCATATACAACACTTTTCTTTGTCTGTTTGAAATAAACAAAAAACAAAAAACAATCATCCACTCCTGCTTGCTGGAGATATTTGTGAGAAAAGAAAAATCAATTTGTGCCAGGTAAAGTAAAAAAATGAAACTGGTAGCATGTTTCTAATATTATTTTTTCCTCATTCTTCAAAAAATGAAATCTATGCAACTCTACTCTAGCTGTTACCATTGTTTTCATGCTGAGTTTGTGCGTGCTGTTTCTGTTTGTTAGAAAGTATAAAAGCATAGGTGATATGGTACTATCATAATTGTACAGAATCTGAATTGTACAGAATGATGCACATGTCAGTTTCTGCATAGGATAAATTGCAGTTCATGTACAACCCCAATTCCAAAAAAGCTGGGAGGCTGTGTAAAATGTAAATAAAAACAGAATGCAATGATTTGCAAATCTCATAAACTCATATGTTATTCACAATAGAACATAGAAAACATATCAAATGTTTAAACTGTGGAAATGTACCATTTTAAGGAAAACGTAAGGTAATTTTGTATTTGATGGCCACAACACATCTCAAAAAAGTTGAGACGGGGGCAACAAAAGGCTGGAAAAGTAAGTGTTACTAAAAAGAAACAGCTGGAGGAACATTTTGCAACTAATTGGGTTAATTGGCAACAGGTCAGTAACATGAATGAGTATGAAAAGAGTATCTATGAGGCAGAGTCTCTCAGAACTAAAGATGGGCAGAGGTTCACCAATCTGCGAAGAACTGCATCTACAAATTATGGAACAATTTCAGAATAATGTTCCTCAATGTAAAATTGCGAAGACATTGAATACCTCATCATCTACAGTACATAAGATCATCAAAAGATTCCGAGAATCTGGAGAAATCTCTGTGCGCAATGGACAAGGGCGAAAATCAATATTGCATGCCCGTGATCTTCAGGCACTGCATTAAAAACGTCTGAGTTACATAGGTAACCCGGTTCCCTGAGAAGGCAATGAGACGTTTCGAGAGAGTTGCTGTGGGAAGCGTCCCTGCGCGTGACCGGTATCTGAAGTCTGTGTAAAATCACACCTATTTATAGGCCTGCCATGGTCAGGTGACGTGGCAATCAAGTGTGTCGCGTGATATAAAAATGCCACCTGTGAACCACGTCGTCAACCTCTATTATCTGAAGCAAAGACACAATTCACAGGCAAGCCCCAGTATGACAAAGCTACGCAACGTCTCATTCCTTTCTCAAGGAACAGGGTTACACGCCTAAACCAGACGTTCCCTTTCTAAGGGAACTCAACGCTGCGTGAGCTTCATGCTGTGGGAACGAGTATACCCACTCCATCATGCTGAAGCTATGGCCTGTTGCAGAGGCTCCATCAGTAGGGGCGTGGCTGGCAGAAATGGCAGCCACGTAGACCCTAATTGTAGAAGGACCCAACCTTGCTGAGAAACGTTCCTGTAAGAACTCCAGGACTGTAGCCATTGCGCAGTTCACTGGGTCACAATGATGTTCCGAGTGTTTAACATGGTCTCTACAACCTCGGTTGAGAGACCGGAATCTACAAGCTGGTGCCCCTCTGGGGCCAGACCACAGTTTCCATAGTTTTGGCTGAGGGTGATAAATCAACCCTAAGGCTTGAGATAATAGATCCCTGTGAACGGGAATCTCCCAGGGAGTGCCGTCCAGTAGCGATATTATACCTCTGAGAACCATATACGAGCTGGCCAATAAGGCCAAATTGTAATACCAAATGAATATGTGTGACGTAGACCACCCCGCCGCAGCACACACATCCTGTAAGGGTACCACTTAGATAAAGCCTTTGAGGAGGCGACCCCCCTAGTGGAATAAGCCCCTATGCCCAGAGGCGTAGCGAGACCGCGCGCCTCATAAGCAATAGAGATTGCTTCCATTATCGCAACACTACCAGCTGGGCAGCATAAGCCCCAACAGCCTCTCATAGAGACTGGAGGGGATGCCCAGACCCAGCTTTATGTTGCTCAATGCTGATAGGATTGAACCTATGTGTGTTGGGGTTAGATACGCCCTCATCGCAGTGGAATCCCATATAACCCCTAGAAAAGTCGTCCTCTGCACTGGAAAAAGCATGCTTTTCTTGGGGTTCAACCTGAGCCCCAAGCTCCTCATGTGGGCAAGAACAACATCTCGATGTTGGAATCACCAAGCCCCTGGATTGCACTAGAATTAACCAGTTGTCCAGGTAGTTTAGTACATGGATGCCCTGGAGTCGCAAGGGAACCAGAGCGGCATCCATGCACTTCATGAAGGTGCGACGGGATAAAGCTAGACCAAAGGGAAGAACCCGATATTGGTACGCATTGCCTCCAAATGCAAACCTCAGGAACTTCCTGTGACTGGGCAATATTTCTATGTGGAAATATGAGTCTTTTAGTTCTACCGTCACAAACCAGTCCTCGAACTGAATCTGTGGAACAATAAGTTTGAGCATCAACATCTTGAACCTGTATGTCCGAAGAGTACGATTCAGATGACGCAGATCTAAAATTGGCCGCATACTCCCATCTTCTTTGCACACCAGGAAATAATGGCTGTAAAAACCTCCCTCCCTCATAGAAAGGGGTACATGTTCTATGGCCCCTTTGTCCAAGAGGGATCTTACTTCCTGCGATAATGTTGGGCTCTGCTCTGTGCTGACTACTGTGGTAGTACCTCTGAACCGGGGGGGTCAAGCTCTGAACTGGACCTGGTAACCCTTTTTTTATAGTGGACAGAACCCATGCACACACTTTTGGCAGTAGTTTCCACGTTGCCAGATGGTCTCTTATTGACTTTAACCTTTCCACATTCTGTCAGAGGGAAAGCATCAGATTTTCGTTGCGACAGCTCGCTGACCAGAGGGGCTGAAAACTTGGGACGATATTGGCTGGGGGGGGGCCCTACAGTAATACTGGGCGCTAACTGCCCTAACAACCTCACGTCCCCTGATACCTCCCTCCACGGTCCATCAGGACCGCTCCTTCTTTGCCTGCTTGGCATTAATGATCATTCTTAGATCGGGCCTTCTAGCAGGCTGCAACTGTGCCCACCTGGTCCCCCTGGCTTTCCGCGGGGGGAGGCAGGCCACCACACTCACCTTCTGTGCCTCACTCAACCCGACGGGATGGAAGTGGCCACTGTTTGCTGTTTCGCCTTTCGAAACCTGTTGGCAATGGCATTAAACACGCCGGAATGTCGAGCTCATTCAGCAGGTCTGCTTGTTAGGCCTGCAACACTGCCCTTGTATGCAGTGGCCCACAAGCAAGACCTGCCACCGCATAGGCTTTGCCAACCAGCGCCAAGGTGGCCTTACATAACTTGAATGGCAAAGCCGGCCCCCCTTAATTCCCTGCTGTTGATGGAGAGAGGTAGCTTGCAAGCGCCTTCTCCACCTTGGATAAATACCAAAATACCCGTACTGTTCATTCCCCACGATGGCTGAATAATTGGATGTCACGAGGTCTCCTCAGTTCCTAGATGTATACAGACTATTGTTAAAAGTAGAGGGGATGCTACACAGTGGTAAACATGGCCCTGTCCCAACTTTTTTGAGACGTGTTGCTGCCATAAAATTCAAAATTACCTAATTTTTTCCTTAAAATGGTACATTTCCTCAGTGTAAACATTTGATATGTTTTCTATATTCTATTGTGAATAAAATATGGGTTTATGAGATTTACAGATCATTGCATTCTGTTTTTATTTACATTTTACACAGCATCCCAACTTTTTTGGAATTGGGGTTGTAGGTCTCAAAGCTCTTAGCTGTTTTTTTTTTTTTTTTTAAATAAAATTAGCTAATCATAGAAGTATGGTTATGCTATATAAATAAGCAAAAACAAAACAAAAATGAATAATGTCTTTTTCAGTTCTGCATGATCTGTCGGTTACAATAAATCTTTAGATGCATGCTTTTTCTGGATACACTTCTCTGCATGTGTGTAATGGACATCCAATGATCTTTTTCTTACTTATTAGTTTCCAAGATATCTAGAAAGATATAATGAATGTTTGTAATTATGTTACAACTGACCCACATGGTGTTATAATTGTGCCACTTTTCCATTACAGTTGTAACATGGAGCTCACATTTGATTTCAGTGAAAACATACAGCATTTTATGGGTAAACTTACACTTGATAAGCAAAAAAGCAAATGTGTGCATGGTGTTATGTGAGAAGTGTGGCAATATAAATCACTGATGGGTGATTTAGCACAAATACAAAAAATTGCACCAGTTCTCCTCTACTAGAAAATACAATTCAGGAATTTCAATTAACATGTGTACTAATTGAACATGTTAAAAGTCTTAAATTGTTATCTAATTCCCTATATCCTTTTGCCATCCATATCAGGATCATCCCTGTGTATAGTCTCACCCTAGCCAACCTTACAAACCTTTCAAACCATCAAAGCCAGCTTAACTCTCATCTCCTTTTATTGCTCTGTCCCAGTCCCATTGGGTTTCTCTTTATACTCGATAACCATCTCTTCCTCTACAATGCTGACTGGATTGATTCCACTCCTCTACCAAAGCACAAGACAAAGTCTAAACCTTCTTCAAATACAGAATGATAGCTGGGAAATAAGAAAATAAATAAGAAATAAGTGTATTCCTCTTGAGATCTATACAGGCAGTTGGGCCATTTCATCATCATCATTTCATCATATACACACACACGCATACACGCATACACCTAACTGAGGAGAGTGCTTAGGTTGCTTAGGCCATCCCATTAAAAATGCATGAGGTGCAAATCACAAGGTGACCAGGCAGGCAGGGTTTAAAGTGGAACTACACTGGCTAAGATATTGTGTGGCGTGTCCGGACTGACCAATGCCTCATTATCATCACTGATGGTATGGAAATGGAGGGAAAGAAAGCGCCTGAGTGAGAGAGAGAGGCTCTGCTTGACCCCATTTGCAGTGACTGCTGCAAGAAAAGCAGCTGAGATTCCTACCTGGGCCTTCAACGTGCCCCCTTTGATTGCTCCACAGAGTCCCTGAGACATCATTAGCCTTTTCATTCACTCTGACCGCCTCTGAGGATGAGTGGCACCTTGCTCTGAATGGCAATGGTGATAAATTGGCTACCATTGAATCAGAGCTGGTGTCACCCCTGGAAGTCCTGGATTTGACAGTGACCATGCCCAGGCGATGGGTCTTTTCTACTGTTCCATTACAGTCTATAATATTTTGTTCACAGGGCTTGAGCAGGTGTCTTGTTGCTTCTTGTGGTCTCTCCAAGCTGGAGGACAAACATAGTTTTCTAATGGATAGAAGAAGATTTGACCTGTGTACAGAATGCCTGTTGTCTTGCGGACTGCAGAGAGGAATAGAGAGCAATTTGTACAGGTAAAATGTAGAACTGGGGGACTGGCATGAGAGAACTTCCAGGTGGACAGAAGAGGAAAAGGTGGGTCGTTTTGAGACTGAGAGAGAAGAAGTGTTTTTCTGGTGTGCCTCATATCTTTCTCTGTACTCTGCCCCATTCACCATGGTTGCTCTGCAGCTGAATGGCACTGGGGAATTACTGCATGCTTTATCATTCTTCACCACTGAGCTAACCCTAGAGGATGATGGGATCTGGCCTGGCTGTTTCAGGGGGCTTGAAATTTTCCGAGTGGAGATGGTAATGGTGATAAATCCAGATGAGGGGCTGCAACAGTGAATCTGAGGGTCAATTAGAGTCCAGCACACGGAGGGACCATCAGGAGATGAGACAGGCTTGGTTTTGGTTTTCTGAGGTATGTCGCCACTGGTTGCACTAGAAAGAGAGGCTGTCGTCCTCTTACACTGCTTGATGTCCTGCTCTGTCTCCTTCTTTTGGCTCCTCAAACTTCTCAATGTTGTGAGCACGTTTGTTTGAAGGACTGGGCAGGACTCCTTATTCTCTGCCTGTAAGGTGTTGGAGTTTCAATATTAGTGTCTCAAAGCATAATATAAACAGTAACATTAGATAATCCATACTATCAATAAACACAAAGACCAACTACAAATAACATATCTAACTGGAGGACTTAAACCAAATAATCTTCTTTCTTTGGAGAGGATATGGGCCATCTCTGAAGGTGCTCTGAATGTATTAGTAACTTATATATTACAAGTTTTTTGAATAATTTGAATAATAAATAAAATCCAGTATCAATGGAATCACCCACATAGTATAATTAAAACACCTTTGGACAAATCTTAAAACAGACAAAATAAAACACAAAAACAACAACAACAACAACAAAAAAAACAGACCTCTTTCTTGGTTTGTTAACTAACCATCTATGCAAGTTTAGGAGAAACATTAACTCTCAAACATAAACCTAAATCAAACTACAAAAAAACCCCCCAAAAACAAGCTGTAATGTTAGACACATAAATGAAGCTGACAACAAAAATATAGTGAATCCTAAATATTCAAAATATGTTCTCAAAAAATATCAGAAAGTCAGCCTTGCTGTCACAAGGACATTTCACCGTTATCTGCTGAGCATTATTAATCTACCCAGCCTGCATCTGGCTTCTGTTTTCTTAATAGAGTTGCTGATTTGCAGAAAACGGCAGCCTGCATATGGTCTGTTTACTGTGGGAACAAACTGGTGGCATTCTCACAGACAGGCTCACTTTGTCAAAGTCTAAAACAATGACAGACAGAATTTATATTGCCAGTCTGGCACAAGATGCTGCCAAGATCACAAGATCTTTCACCATTTTAATGAGCAAGTTTTCTTTTTTCTTTGTTTTTTTCTTTTCTTTTTTTTTTGCTGTGAGGGTGATAGTGTTTTGGCTCTTGACTTAACTAAGATGGTGGTCCTGCTGAAAAATCAAACTGGGTTTGAACAGCTACCAGCTGCTAAAACACAGGCAAATCTTGTCAAACAATGACAATCCTCCATAGTGGTACAGTGCCCTCCACTAATATTGGCACCCTTGGTAAATATGAGCAAAGAAGGCTGTGAAAAATTGTCTTTATTGTTTAACCTTTTGATCTTTTGTTTAAAAAAAATCACAAAAATACTCTGCTCTCATGGATGTCAAACAATTACAAACAAAACACAGATTTATTAAACATATATATATTTGTTAAATATAGGTGAACAACAATTATTGGCACCCTTTCAGTCAATACTTTGTGCTACCTCCCTTTGCCAAGATAACAGCTCTGAGTCTTCTCCTATAACGCCTGATGAGGTTGGAGAATACATGGCAAGGGATCTGAAACCATTCCTCTATACAGAATCTCTCCAGATCCTTCAAATTTTGAGGTCTTCAATTCATCCCACCGGTGTTCTATGGGTTTCAAGTCATGGGACTGGGATGGCCATGGCAGGACCTTGATTTTGTGGTCAGTAAACCATTTTTGTGTTGATTTTGATGTTTTGGATCATTGTCCTGCTGGAAGATTCAACCACGGCCCATTTTAAGCTTTCTGGCAGAGGCAGTCAGGTTTTTATTTAATATCTGTTGATATTTGATAGAGTCCATGGTGCCATTTATCCTAACAAAATGTCCAGGTCCTCTGGCAGAAAAACAGCCCCAAAACATTAAAGAGCCACCACCATATTTAACCGTGGGCATGAGGTCATGGTTGGCCACTCGAACCATCCTCTTCACAGTGTGTTGAGACAATATAGACACACGTCCAATTCCAGATTGATTCATAACATTTCCAGTTGACTGGAACTTCTTAATTATTGGTATGATGGTGGAAATGGGTATTTTCAATGCTTATGCTATTTTCTAATAGTCACTTCCCATTTTGTGAAGCTCAACAACCTTTTGCTGCACATCACAGCTATATTTCTTGGTCTTACCCATTGTTATGAATGACTAAGGGAATTTGGCCTATGTGTTACCTTATATTTATACCCCTGTGAAACAGGAAGTCATGTTCCTGGTCACCCAGGTGTACTAAAAAATGTAAAATATCACTGGGAATATACTTCAAACATATTTTTCATCATAGGGATGCCAATAATTGTTGCACACCTATATTTAAGAAAGATTTTTTTACTGGATAAACGTGTTGTGTTTGCAATTATTTGAGATCCATGAGAGCAGAGTATTTTTGTGAATTTATTAAACAAAAAATCAAAAGGTTAAACAATAAAGACAATTTTTCACAGCCTTATTTGCTCATATTGACCAAGGGTGCCAATATTAGTGGAGGGCACTGTATGTGGGGTACAGTTTGGGCTAGTTTAAAATAACTAATGATTATAATTTTTATAACAAGTAATCAGAATTAAATCTAATATAGGGCAGACAGTGTATCTATGATGTACAGAACCATTTCTATTGTAAGATATATTGCAAAGACTGGGAGAAAGGGGGATTATGGAGTGGATAACATCCGCATATCAGAAATGTGTGTACACCATGGTGACCATGTTTCCCACAGTTTGGGAAAAACTGATGAAAAATGTGTCTCTCTTTTCCGATACTGAATTTTTTTGGCCTACTAAAATCTTAGTGTGGATTTTAAGAGTAGTTGGACTGGAAGTTTTGCTGAAGCCTGGCAAACCTGGTTAATGATATTCACACTTCTGTGTTCATCTCACGCATGGGGAACACACCTGCTGAATCAGACATACAGTAAGTGAAAAATATATGTGTAAAACTGCTCAAAACGAACCTAGAGTGTATGCTGGATAATTGTATGTTGTCGACTCTAAGCTGCCTATTGCACGGATTAAAAATCCACTAGATAGTTGCTTATAGATATTAATATAAATATAGATATAGATATAAGATATAGATATAAATCAAGTGGGATAGCCTTTTGACTTGATCTTGTTTGAAACTATGTTGTTATTAATATTATTAATGTCATCCTGCCCCACCACAATCCATGGCCACATCCATCTCTTCCAACTGGTAAATACTGGTAGAAATTAAACAGTTTCTGAGTTTTTACTACTAACGGTATATCCCATACAAGGTATTTTTATGAAAATAGCACGACAGTAAATCAATTAGAAAATCTCAAACATTCATCTATCCATACATCCATTTTCTATAACGCTTATCCTACACAGGGTCACGGTAGCCTGGAGCCTAGGCCTTGGGGAACAAGGCGGGGGACACCCCGGACAGGTTGCCAACCCATGATAGAATCTCAAACATTTATTGACCAATTTGTTCAAAGGATATACGGACACTGGAAAATAAATTACTGGCTGCTAAAAATGGTCGACCAGCCCGGCCTGTGTTTTGTCAGATAGTAGCTGCTCAGACCCAGTTGGATTTTTCAGCATTAGGGAATTAGAAAATGAATAATCTCAAGTGTTGTATTTGGAACTTCATTTTATTAACACAAACACATTGTCAAGGGATAAAAACTATTTTCTTTCAGACAACTGACCCCAAGATGTCCATTTTAAAGTGTTATAAAATACACTGTTAGCTAGCATGATAATTCTAATCATCACAAGCCAAATGATTATGACAATTCTCACAAACCTAAGACTAAAAAAAAGGCCTGCTGTGAAACTACTGTACTTGACAGGCTGTCAGAAACTTGGCTCGTTAATTTCCAATTTCGGCGTCCCACTTTTCCATCAGTCGATAAATAAACAACAACAAAAAATCCAGTATCAATATCCACCTGGATAAATCAAACGAAACGACACTCATAGCTAGTTTTGCGTGGGCTTAGATGGAGTACGCAAGCTTTGTACTATTTCCTACACCTCTGTCCAAAACAAAAAAAACAAAAAATAAATTCTGTACTACACAGTAGGTCAGAACAGGACACCACCTCTGCTGTCTCCACTTGAAGACATGTGTATTGTAACAGGAGCTTATATAATTGCCTGTAAGCAGCTTTCATCTGTCTCATATCAATTATTAACAAGTACATTTGCCAGATGGTAAATGTTTCAATTTACTTACAAGCTAATATCACCTTTTACAGCTCCAGCTGGTACCGATTTAAGACAGAGTATTGTTTAAGTACTTATTATTAAAAGCTAACTTAGGGAAAGACACTATAGGTGGACCACGTCAACCAAAACAATACACTGCGTCTATAGCACAGCTTTAAGACTATCAAAACTCAACAGAAAATTTAGTTTTGGTCCATTATCATAAACTTTTGAAACACTTTATTGTAATTTTAATTGTTTATTCATTTAAAATCATTTCCCTCAAAATCAGTTCTATATTCAGTTCTAACAATCTACATTTTGAGATGGCCTGCATTCATGAGATTCATAACCCTATTTAGAAAGATATTACTGAGGAATTTCCCAGAATGTTGTGAATGATGTGGGATGTTGTATTGTTATATTTACATTAGATTTTATACTGAATATTTGCACTTTTATTATAGCCCATGGTGTTTTCTTGGTTAAAATAAAGCTTATTTTATTTTTCCAGCAACCAGTTCTGTACAATTCTTTCCGTTTAGATCATCTTCACAGTGAAATAAATATTAAAAAAATCTCACATCATCCAAAGGCTAGACCTCTGCTTTTATTATGTATGCAAATTTGCACATATTTATCCAGACCTCAAAGCCTAATTTGCATAAATAAATGTACATTTTTGAAAAAGTGACAATACAAAACAACAACAATGGACTTTTCATAATATTATCAACTGGTGAGGATTGATTGTGATATCTATTGTTTAAAAAAATACCATATTCACCTGTAGTGTGCTACTTTACATAATTAAAAAACAACAACAACATAATTTACCTAATGTTCGATCTGTGGAGGAACCCAGAATAATCTGGAAGAACATGCACAGTAACTCACAGACAGCTCAGGATGGAACTGTGGATGCTACAGCTGTGAGGTAGCACCGTTATTATGCGGCCTTATTATCATCAGTTACCAGTTTAAACTAAGATGTCCAGTTGGTATCATAACCATTAGAAATCCGCTATGTGGTTTCTTCCTTTCCTTATGTCTCATATTTTAGGGTATAGGAATTATTATACATCTGTCTAAATATATTCATTAACACACAATATAATATTGTTAGTAACCTTTTGTTAAAATAAATCAATTTGAACTTAGAGATGGAGCAACATTTCATATTACCCGCTAATGGACCAAAAGATAAATCTTATTGAATGCCCTCACACTGTAATTTCATCAGACTGGTCCTCTTCTGTCATGCCCAACAAATGGTTTAAACAGGCGTTAAATCCATATCCTGAGAGGCTGCCTTTTAAATAGACATCCGTTTAATGACAAATTATTTGCACTGCAGCCACCCATGCACTTTAAACAAATACCCATGCCAAGCCAAGCTTTGTACAAACTCCAAATGCATTATTTCCCCCCTCCCAAAATCCCAAGTGAAACAACTCATCATTTTCACTTTAGCTTTCACTGAAGCACCAAAATACCCTGTGGGACAGTGGAGCAGGCAACCGTAAACAATTCCACTGAAAGAGAAAATTATGGATTCTGTGCCATGGGTTTATTTATTTATTTATTTATTTATTTTACTGGTTCTGCTTTATCTGTGTTTAACCAGTGAGGGGATTTGGACAAATAACAGATCTCTCTCTTTCTGTCTGTTTCTCTGTGCCTATCTCTTTCTCCTAAGTGAGATGCCAGATTGCTGATCAGAGGAGACTGAACAGTCTGCACTACTGCCCTGACCTTCTGATTCATATGGTAAAGAAGTAGGCCTACAGCACTATGTTATGTGACAGCTAAGGTTATGCAGTCCAGCCACTATCGTAGAACAGGTCAAAGAAATATGGGCACCTTTTATGATTAGCTGTCAAGAGCTCTTGCCTCACAAAAGAGCAGTAACTAGATGAAACTATCACCTATCAATGCCAATTCAGTGCAGAGCAGCATGCAGTCTGTGTATAGCTGCCTATGTTATAGTGTTTAGTATGCTGAATGAAAATGGAGTAGGATCATTCCACAAGGCCAAACTAGTCAGGGCATCACCCCTCTTATAAATAAAAACATCAGCAGGACGCACAGAAGGGAGTGTGGAATAAAAACACATGAAGAGGGTCTTGGATAAGGACATATTTGTGTTATATTTTACATATTATATATAACACTTGTATATTTCATTTTCTCAATGCTTTTTCATCCATAGTGAATTACAATTAAGATGCAACGGGGCAGTGGAAAGTTAAGGGCCCAACAGCAACATTTTGGTAATGCTGGGATTTGGGTAGTGATGTAGACCAATGCCCTAACCACTGAGCCAACACGTCCCTCATAAACAGGGAATTAACTCTGTGAAAATGAACACTCACTTTTTCTGTGTAAACTCTAGTTGTGTGTGAAAATCCCAGGAGATCAGCAGTTTCTGAAATACTCAAATCAGCTCATCTGGTACCAACAACCATGCCACAGTTAAAGTCACAGAGATCACACTTTTCCCCATTCTGATGTACAATGTGGACATTAACTGAATCTCTTGGCCTGTATCTGCATGATTTTATGCATTGTGAAGCTGCCACATTACTGAATGATTGGATAACTGCATAAATGTGCAGTTGTACTGCTGTTCCTAATAAAGTGGACAGTAAGTGTATATATGTATGTTTGCATAACATTGTGGACGTGTAAGCTCATCTGTCAGTGAATATTTAATCAGTTACAGAACATGTTTTCTGTGATTATTGCTGTAATTTGTCTCATATCTACAATGTAGTCCACATGAGGTTTACAGTGTGTGGTACACAAATGGTAGCTATGACTAACTTAGTTCTATGTCAGACTGTCAATACTCTTCTACACCTATATACAGTACTGTGCAAAAGTTTTAGGCACATGCAAAGAAATGCTGTTGAGCAAAGATGCCTTCAAAATAATGAAATTAAATGTTTCTACATTTAAAATAAAATACTGTCAAGAGCAGTAAACAGTAGTAAATCAAACAATGTCAATATTTGGTGTGACAAAAAATAAAAATAAAAATAGTAGTCTCCGGTACAATTTGTGCAGTTTTATAAGGAAATTAGCTGGTAAGTTTTATTGAGCATCTTGCAGAACCAGCCACAGTTCTTCTGGACACTTTGACTTTCGCACTCGCTTCTTATTTTTGCAGCAAAACCCAGCAGCCTTCAATGTGTTTTTTGTCAGAAAAGTGTCTCTTACGTAATATGCCGCTTTCTTTAATGACATGCAAACATTTTTCTGTAACATTTAATTTTGTGCTAGAAAACGAATGTTTGGGAATCTAAAATGTTTTTGTACTGACTTGATAATGTAGAAGTCATAAAATAAAAAAATCTATAGCAAAGTTTGTACAAAAAAAATAGGGTGACAAAAACTTTTGCACAGTACTGTATGTAGGTGTGTAAATTGTACATGTATAAAATTATACTTATAATCACAATCATTCACAGCAATACATAATTGCCTCATGAACAAAATACTAAATTAGAATGAATCTTGTTATATGTAATAATCAAGCTGGCTGTATGTAATGGAAATGTAGCCAAAAGGGGTATCTTCCCAGAGGGAGTATGACAGATACACACTGCTGTAGGGGGTCAAAAAAATAACATACAGAGCAGCACTGTGCCAGAGGCAATACAATACATCTCACAGCCTCATAATCCCTCAGTAGCTGAGGGGGAGTACTGTTTATGTAATGGTTCTGAAAATGTTGTGAATATTGGGTTAAAAGCTACTCCAAGCATGCATACTGTACATAATACGCTTTGTACCTGACACAGTCTGCTGGATAGAACCAAGAAGCAGTTCTGATACTAAGTGAGGAAGCTCTTTGATGATTATTCTGCATTTTATGATTTCGGTCTGAAATGAGGAACTGATATATTGCTAGCAGTCTTTTCTGAGGATATTCATCTAATGTTTTATAAAGCTTGTCTAGTTGTGTAAAGGCCATGGCTCACTCATTATTAAAAAAAAAACTATATTGTTGATATAGTGAAGTTTTCTGTAAGGAGACCTTATTTAACAATTATGGAATGAGTCACCAGTTTCAGTACTATGTAATGGTCAGTAAGTTTTCTGCCATGGGAATGTCTTCAGGACAGATCATTTTGTTATGTTTCTCAGGAACATAACATGACAACGTGTCTCATTAACTTCAACTTGGTACGGGGAACGACTGTTTATAGCTGCTATAACTTAGAGTGATAACAGGAACTAACTTGTCTCATAGACATTACACAACATTAAATATTATTATAAAAGGATAAAATATATGACGTGACACCCATTAACAAAAAAAAAAAATGCAATCTGTTGACAGACTTGTTTCACAGATGTTACACAACATTAAATGTAATTATATACGGATAAAAATGTATGCCATGATGTTCTTTAACAAATGAAAAATTGCTGAAAAATTGCTACAGTGTAAGAGGAATAAAACATTTCATTGATGTGCTGTTATTAGAAAAAGATCAGTTTCAGGTTCCACATCACACCAACCTATCATTGATAACTGCATGCCCTGTTGTGTTTTATTCCTTACTTATACTGTATTTTGAATATAAAGTTAAACCTAATTTACACTCTATACATACATACATACTTTCTGGTTATACAGTGATCAATTCTGCTTGAGATGTCTTCATGTATATTTTAGCTTTTATATTAAAAATTTCTTACCTGTCTGAGTGAATGTTTGCTCATTCCTGAGCAGATACAGCTCTATAGTACTCTTGGTAGATGGCAGTTCCCATTGTGTGCAGGGTGAACAATCTGTCACTCTCCCTGATGGAGGTGCCTTTAACTTGGACACAGTCCTGGGATTTATCTGTCCACTCTGTGCTGGTTTTCTCAACCCCCTTTCAGGTCCTATATAAATCTCTCAGCTTTGTATCAGAGCCCCAGTTCAGGTTCAAGTCAGGGTGAAGTGGCTCAGGCTGAAACACCATGTCACATCTTGGCTCATAAAATCAAAGCAGGAGAACTGACTCCCACATGGACCCTTGCACTTAAGTTAAGAGTTAAGAGTCAGAACCACTGCTCTGTTGATTCCTTTCATTTTTAATTCTGTTGGAGTATAAAAGAATGCTCATAAATCAGCAATGCAGCACCCAAAGAAACCTGCTTCCAGCTCTTCAAGTTTGACTCCTCTGGTCCTCATGTGCTTCTTCTTTCGTCTCTAGGCTAAAATGTCCACCACCTGGACTTGAGTATCCCAAGATGTTTCTTTGCCATCATTCTCCTCGTGTAAAGTTTTATGTGTCTGTGGACATTGAAGCAGCACTCACTTCTGATCAGTAGCAGGTAAAGGCTCAGGTGAACACGTGTCAGGTTTCAGTGCTTCTGCCAAACAAAGGCTTCAATTTATTCATGAGTGCAGGCTATACTATACACACTGGCCCATGTGTTTTTAGACTTATTTCAGTTTGCTATGATGTCAAGTCATTAGAATCATGCTAAAAGACAAGATTTGGATGGGATATGTAAAAATATCTTAGGCTTTATGCATTATTATGCAACTTTGGTAAGAAATGTTAGTTATTTTTGTCCACAAAGTTTTCCTGTGCTTTCTTCTTGTAAAAGATGGTTGCCCTGAGATAAACCCTGACTCAGTTAATGAAGATTTCAATTCCTGTGCTAAAACTACTTACATCCAACATTTGTATGTAAATGCAGTTTAATGAAGGCCCATTTAATGTACTTGAGTAAAATAAATTGAAAAAGAAAAACAAAAGTCAAACAACTTGCTCCTACTGTACAGTTATAGTGAGGATTGACTGCATTGGTAGATTGTTCCAGTTCTTACTAGACTATAAAACAGTCTCTCATTCTGTCTCCAAATCAGATCCTGTAATGAATTTCTTTAAATCACTCAGGCTCAATCAAATGGTAGCAATGTAATTTCAATCTCCTTTCCTTCCACAGAAGCAGAAGGTCTCTGTGTACTCACTTACGCACCACATCATATCTTTTTGGCATATACACTGATCAACCATAACATTAAAACCACCTGCCTAATATTGTGTAGGTCCCCCTTGTGCTGCCAAAACAGCCCTGACCCACCTCTGATGCCTCACATGGACTCACCAAGACCTCTGATGGTGTGCTGTGGTATCTGGGACTGAGACGTTAGCAGCAGATCCTTTAAGTCCTGTAAGTTGCAAGGTGGGTCCTCCATGGCTTCTGGACTTGTTTGTCCAGCGCATCTGACAGATGCTCGATCAGACTGAGATCTGGGAAATTTGGAGGCAAAGTCAACACCTTGAACTCTTTGTCATGTTCCTCAAACCATTCCTGAACAATTTTTTGCAGTGTGGTAGGTTGCATTATCCTGCTGAAAGAGGCCACAGCCATTAGGGAATACCGTTGCCATGAAGGGGTGTACTTGGTCCGCAACAATGTTTAGGTAGGTGGTACGTGTCAATGTAACATCCACAGGAATGCCAGTGCCATGTTGTTACGTTCCCACAGAAAGTAAGGTCTAGGGTGAGTGTGAACAATAACAATTAAGATTGCGGGTTGATTGGATTATGGTGATGGTGGATATGAGCAGGACAGGAGGGTAGAGGTAGGGTTATCACTTTTATTCATAACATATAACAGGACTGGCATTTACAGACAGACACAGGACAACCACAAAACAAGGACAGAAGGGGAACTAGTCTCACCCGAGAGAGAGAACATGGACGGTGCCAAAGAAATGAACATAGTAAAACAAGACTACACTAGGCAGTATTTGAAGTAGCTAACCTGACTGCAAATAACATAACACAAAACTAACTAACTACACTAGGCTAAGCTAACAAGAAATACAAAGGTGGCACCCGCCCTCTAGCCTAGGGTGTCTAGACATTCAACACACCTGCGTGGTGGGATGTAGGTGCACGCACAATCTTACCTGTTCTCAAACCAAGGGAGCTAGTATGAGGGTAGCAGGGAAACAAAGCGACAAACAAGCCAACACTCAAAACAACAGGCTAACAGGCTACAAGTGAGCCAACAGGCTAACAGGCTACAAGTGAGCCAACAGGCTAACAGTGAGCCAAGAGGCTGACACAAGGACTTCAATGGGCTGCTTTTAAATGGACAGCTCCACCTCTTTTGGCCAGGTTCCTGCCTTCCATTGGTCAGGTCTTGTCAACCAGTTAATGGTGATTGCCACAGGGCTCCACCTATGAGAAGACAGCTAGAGACAGAAGGGCAAACAAACACTGGAAAAAACAAGAGCAGAGAGGGAGCAGACAAATGCAAACACTCTGACACATAATACATGTCATTGTATCAGTGTACCCTGGAATCAAGTTGTCTGAAGTGGAAGACTCTCTATAAAACAGCTAAACCTAAAGCCAAATACATAGCTTGTTTTGACCTTATGTTATTCTGCTGCTGGCTCAGGAGCGGAATATAGCATGACATCCTTTTTATAGGTAAAAATTTAATGTGAAGATGAAAAAATACAGGGGAAGCGGATTCTCATCAGAAAGCAACTGTTCTGACAGAAAGCATTAGTGTGGAGTATTATACTGTAGCTTTATATTATGTAAATGCACACACATACAAAAAATAATAAAGGATAAAAGATTTTAGATAATGGGAGCCAAAAAGAACAACTTCTCCACATACTCTCTCCGTTTATACATTCTCTGAAATGTATTAAACATTTGGGATGTGGCCTCAGCCACTGATGTTGGAATGTGTGCTGATCTGAGCATTCTCTGTCTGTTCTGTAAAATAATAATAATAATAATAATAATAATAATAATCATAATAATAATAATAATAATAATAATAATAATAAGAAGAAGAAGAAGAAGAAGAAGAAGAAGCAGAAGTAATTAGATTATAATTAACTAATATTCACTGGCTGACAGATACTGAAAATTTTCAAGTAATCACTGATCCTCAAAGCTATAAGGCAGTTTGTCTGTTGTGTTAATCATATTTATACCACAGCACAATCATCTGATTGGTCAGAAGGTGTTAATATGCAATAACCGCATATAGATCATATAGATATCCTGCCATAATTAAAATTTCACGCTCATTCGAAAAGGTTATCTTTTGTACAGTAACACACATTGCAAAACACTGCAAAAAATATAGCTTATAAGATATAAGTGAAAATATCTAAAATATGGGCAGATTTATGTTTCTTATTATGGGATTATTGTAAATCAACTATAATATTATTCCGCTTGTTTTTAGATGTTTTTACTCATTTGAAGGTTTAAATGAACTTATTCTTTTGGCAAATATGTAAATATGCTTCTTTATAGAAATAAATGCTTAATTTATTTCTAATTAATAAATCTGCCAATTAATAACTTTAAATTAGTGCATTTATTGTAGTCCTTTTAATAGGAAATACTAGATAAATATGCCTACAGTGCCCTCCACTAATATTGGCACCCTTGGTAAATATGAGCAAAGAAGGCTGTGAAAAATTGTTTTTATTGTTTATCTTTTGATTTTTGTTTTAAAAAATTCACAAAAATACTATGCTCTCATGGATATTAAACAATTGCAAACAAAACACAGGTTTATCTAATAAATATATCTTTGTTAAATAACAAAGTTATTATTAATAATTGTGCAACAATTATTGGCAACCTTTTAGCCAATACTTTGTGCTACCTCCCTTTGCCAAGATAACAGCTCTGAGTCTTCTCCTATAATGCCTGATGAGGTTGGAGAATACATGGTAAGGGATCTGAGGCCATTCCTCCATACAGAATCTCTCCAGATCCTTCAAATTTCGAGGCCCATGCTGGTGGTCTCTCCTCTTCAGTTCACCCCACAGGTTTTCTATGGGTTTCAAGTCAGGGGACTGGGATGGCCATGGCAGGACCTTGATTTTGTGGTCAGTAAACCATTTTTGTGTTGATTTTGATGTATGTTTTGGATAATTGTCCTGCTGGAAGATCCAACCATGGCCCATTTTAAGCTTTCTGGCAGAGACAGTCAGGTTTTCATTTAATATCTGTTGATATTTGATAGAGTCCATGATGCCATGTATCCTAACAAAATGTCCAGGTCCTCTGGCAGAAAAACAGCCCCAAAACATTAAAGAGCCACTACCATATTTAACCATGGACATGAGGTACTTTTCCATATGGCTGCCTCTCTGTGTTCGCCAAAACCACCTCTGGTGTTTATTGCCAAAAAGCTCTATTTTGGTTTCATCTGACCATAGAATGCGATCCCATTTGAAGTTCCAGTAGTGTCTGGCAAACTGAAGACGCTTGAGTTTGTTTTTGGATGAGAGTAGAGGCTTTTTTCTTGAAACCCATCCAAACAATGGTCCAAACAGTGGTGATGTAGGTGACTTCGGATTGTAGTTTTGGAGACTTTCTGACCCCAAGACGCAACTAATTCTGCAATTCTCCAGCTGTGATCCTTGGAGATTTTTCGGCCACTCAAACCATCCTCTTCACAATGTGTTGAGACAATATAGACACATGTCCAATTCCATGTTGATTCACAAAATTTCCAGTTCCTTAATTATTGCCCTGATGGTGGAAATGGGAATTTTCAATGCTTGTGCTATTTTCTTATAGCCACTTCCCATATTGTGAAGCTCAACAACCTTTTGCTGCACATCACAGCTATATTCCTTGGTCTTACCCATTGTTATGAATGACTAAGGGAATTGGGCCTATGTGTTACCTCATATTTATACCCCTGTGAAACAGGAAGTCATGGGAGAACAATTTCCTGTTCCTAGTCACCCAGGTGTACTAAAAAATGTAAAATATCACTGGGAATATACTTCAAATATATTTTTCTCATATGAATTCATAAAGGTGCCAATAATTGTTGCACAAAGACTGTTGTATTTGCAATTGTTTGATATCCATGACAGCAGAGTATTTTTGTGAATGTTTTGAACAAAATGATGAAAGGTTGAAAAGGATAAACAATAAAGACAAATTTTCACAGCCTTCTTTGCTCATATTTACCAAGGGTGCCAATATCAGTGGAGGGCACTGTATATTGAGGATATTTTCACTTGCTAGGTTATTTTATGCAGTGTAGGATCTTGTATGGTGGACACTGCACAATAATCTATAGCTAAAAATAAATGCATCAACAAACATGTTCTTATTTTACTTATATTTATTGATATGATTTAGCCTTTCATATGTAGGCTCATGCTCAGTGTTTCTGGGGATAGGCTCTGGATCCACCACAACAACAACCAAGATAACCAGTCACAATAATCATAACAAAAATAACAAAAATAACAAAAGAGGGAATCTATGATTTGTCTAGTTTCTATGTCTAGTTTCTGAGACACAAAGTTTCAAGTTAGTTAACTGACTTAATAATTGTTAATAATCATGTCTGTATTTTACTTCTTAGGGATTGTTAGCTTTCTAGTTTATGGTTTGTTAATGTTAAGTAATGTAGTAAATAATATTAGTTTAGAGCATAGATTATTTGCTATTAATAAATGTTAATAAATGTTTTATGGTGGATACTTTTGGACGTTTGTGGAACCAAGCGTAACAGCAACACAACTGGAATGGTGTAAATATGAGATATTCTAGACTCTAGATAGCCCAGACTCTAGACTCATGCAGCCTATCAGTGACAGTCGTGTTGGGTGATTAGAGTGAAACACATCTTAGATGTTCACATCTAGAATTTTTTTGGTGGGGTTTGAAGGAAAAGGTTACAGCTTCTCATTTACCATGTTTGGTTTCCTGAGGAAACACAGCAAGAAACCAGTACCCAGCATTACAGACCTGAAACACTTTACAAATGATTACAAATCACAAATGTAGCTACCTATCTGCCTTTAAGGATGTGTTTATGTAATACTGTGCCCCACATCATTCTTATCATGACATCAATGAAACCTTGATGTAACACATAGCTCAGCCTTAGTAGTTTCGTTCATATCTGATTTTAGTCCTCCCATATACTATAACGACCAGCCATCAGTAATCTTAATGTAAAGCATTATCAGTGGTTTTAGTTACATGACCAGTGCCTCATTAAAAGCCCATATTAGCATAGGGATTGCAGAGAGCAAAACTATGCATATATTGAAACTTAATACATTACATAAAATTCAACACCAATGTGACTGTATTGTGTCCTAATCCATGAAGAGTTATACATTTTCCTCCAGAGGAAGTCACTGGGCCACATTCATTACTAAACATGGCTTTGATAAAGTACAAATATATATATATATATTTCCATTTCCAAGTTTCATAAAACCAGGGGTCACTAGAGGACGTCTAAAATATCATTGTAAATATAGAAAAAGTCAGAGATAAGCCATGCGGTAAATTTAATCAAATTAAATCACTTGGAGGAATAATTGGCTCTTTGTGTGTGTGTGTGTGTGTGTGTGTGTGTGTGTGTGTGTGTGTGTGTGTGTGTGTGTGTGTGTGTGTGTGTGTGTGCACGCATGTACACTCCTGTAATTTTTAGATAATTAGTGGACTCCATGCTATTTGTTAGTGAAGTAATACTTTCCTTAACATCAGTAATGATTATCAGTAATCTGCAAGCATTACCTAACTATAATCATATAGTATGTCTTTGTGCAGAGCGTTCTTTCTTTTTTCTTTAAAAAAAAAAATGTCAATGTCCGTAGCAGGGGTTTAGAAAAATGGCAGCGAAGCTTAGTGCATGCAAATCTATGATCATTAACCAAAAGCACAGGCTATGGTACTGTGATGTGGTACAAGGCAAGCATAAACACACTCAAAAATGATGGCTGAGGAAGCAGGGATAGGTGTATTGCACATTTTCAGAAATAGGAGTGAGAATTGAAGTGCTCCATTGGAATAGCGCCAGTAGAAACTTACTTGCAGGTTTTAGTAAAGTACGCTGTTATTCTGGCTGTGCTCAGTGGACCTGCTTTCTCATCACCAAGCAATAGTGTGGAAATAGAGAAAAAAATAGCTTTTTTTATTGTTGCATCCCAAATCTTAACATGTAATGTGTAAATGTGTTGTCGCTGCTGTCCATGGGCCTGATTTGTTGTTGCTCTGTTGCTATCCCTGGAGTATCCTCTGCAGCTCAATCAAACAGGTAAGCAGTTACTCACTAGGTCCTCCTCTTGACTACATATTGTTGCGCTGTGGATGATCATTCTCACTGATACAAATGACCAGTTGCACTTCACCTGCCCACTGCTGTGATTCCCAGTCCCTTATCCAATCTGCCTGTAGGACAAATGGTGGTGAATCATTCTTCAGCTGCTAGAATGCGGTCCTTTTTGCCTATTCCTGAAAGGGTGGGGGGATAAGGAGGAGATGTGAAGACCAATTCTTCTATAATAGCCCACCAACTGTCAATAAACACTTGTATAGCATTCTTACTGCTTGATTGTTGGTTCTTTATGGCTTCTGACTAATTTTCCTGGCCCTATAAGAGGCCACTGCAGATCATCTAACCAGGATTCTGACTTTCCAAACACTTCCTGGTGTTGGTGGTCAGTAAACCTTAGCATAACACTTCTATCACCTTTTAGCACCAAGGAATGATTCTGGAATAGGTGGTACCAAACTGGGGCCATAGCTTGATGTACAAAGGTTTGAAAGTGTTGAAAGGTTGCATGGACTCAAAGGGAGTACTGAGAGATGATGTTAGAGGAAGCTTTTAGCACTGGGTGTCCCTGTCAGTAGGTGGTGATATAATCAAGTCAAGTCATGTGGGTTTTTTATTGTCATCCCTCTATAGAGCTTGTGTACATTGGAACGAAATGCAGTTTCTCCAGGACCATGGTGCTAGACAAAACAATACAGTAGTACAGTACACAAGACAACATAAAGTGCAAATACACAACAGTGTGAGATGAGTGCAGGGTAATAAATATACAGAACAGAATACACAGAAGAAGCTATTGCAAAAATCAGTCCCTCCAGGATTTTGCGATCGCAGAAATTAAAGCAAAATCATGTAAACTCCACAATATTAATTTTTTCAAAATTACCACAGATTTTCCACAGATTTGGGCCAAGACGCATCATGTGACATCACAACGCACATTCAGCAAAAGCCCTCTTCGATTCATGTGCATTGAACATGAGCACAGCTAAAAGGTCTCATTCACCAGCAAACACCACTGCGAAAAACAATTTAGTGCAATTGCAATTTCACCTATTCAAGTAGTTTTCCGCAAAAAAAAAACAACAACAACAAAAAAAGAAAACACATAAGAACTCTGCAAGTTGCATCACAATTTTTTTTAAAAAGCCACAGCAAAATCAAGCATTTTTGGCCGCAAGAATCACACACAAAAAAAAATTCTGTGAAATCCAGTGTGGACTGAACAGAGGACTATAAACTATTGTGTAGTGTAGTGCAATTAATGTAGCAGCATTATTGGCAGCAAAAATAGTCTAATAAATAAAGAAAGTGTCTGATCCAGCTTTGTAATATCACAAGTGCAGGTGTGCAGTAGTACTGAGTCATAGTGGGTTGGGTGTTTGAATAGGCCAGGTGATTATTTTGAGGCAGCAATGTGCTGAGTAATCTGACTGCCTCAGGGAAGAAAGTGGTGCGGAGACTAGTGGTGGTGGCATGGATGTTAATATTACCTAAGGTGGTAATGTGATATGTCTCACCTCTGTAATGCTCTGGCTGTCCAACTTTGTAGTCAATTTGGCCAGTTTACTCAGTGACAATGTTGGCCAGTCAGAAGACCAGGTACATACTGTGCAGATGACATGACACAATTTTGAAAAAGTTGAAACTAAAAAAATTTGGTCATGCTGTTTATAAGGTCTGCTCTTTGCTGTTTACTGATCATTTCACATTTCTCCCCCCCCCGATGGTTTATAATTCATTTGGAACAATTACAGGTTAGACTTGTTTGTAGTGAATTGGGTTTGTTTTATACCACAAATGGTCTGTAAACAGTTAATCCAATCTGGCAGCCTTGGTCCTGATCCATTTCTGCTCATTTCTTATGCTTTCTGTTCTATCTGTCTTTCTGTCATAGTTTTTGACAGCTCCTAACTGCTCCCTTGACTGTAATTATTGGCATCTGCATGGCAGAACTTCTAATGGAAAAACCATTCCACCTGTCTCTTTTTGTATTTTCCCTCCTTTCCTTTCCCCATCACCCAGAGGTCATAACAGATGTTCCCCAGATTTATGATCAAGCAGCCCCCCAAACATCCGGTCCTCCATCTGGCCATTAGACAAATTACATAGATAAACTTCTCTAATAGTTTCATTCCTGCTTGACAAAGCAGTTTTTATGTGTGACTCCTGACCAAAAACATTTTGCTATTAATTCACTCATATCCTCCTGTTTTACATTAAGATTCTGTTTCACAATGCACTCAGCTTGAAGGCAAATCTTATTTTAATTAATTTTGTCTCATGATGCCTAAGATAATGAGTACAGTTCAGAGTGTCCCACAGAAAAACACCTAAAAACAAAATTTTGCATTACTTAAATGTTAAATGTTAAACAGCCTGTCATTCCTAAAATCATGACTAGCATGTCTTTCTAACTGCCTAGGTTAGCTGCTAACCTTACCTAACTTAACAGGAAGGGACTGAATTCTATAACTGAAAGCTGAACCTCTTCATTTTTTAATTACTTTTTGTTTCTTTTTGTTATATAAGTAGTAAACTTGTCTATAAGCTCTAGCCACAAAACATTATATGAATGAATACTGAATGTTCTACAACATTCATGGGGAAATAGTGAGGATAAATGCATGTTTTATTGCAGACACAATCCAGATTCCAATACACTTAATCATAAAACTGTTCCAGGGCATACACAGGTAAAGCAGGAACTCACAATATCCAAATGGTATAACAGTAACCAGGTGTTACGTAACACAGACGTGTAGGACGGAAGAGGGAGTCAGGATGCATGCGCTGGGGAGACGTCAGTAAATGCAGAAAGGTTTATTCTAAACATAAGAATCCATACCACGAATAAAACAAACTATAATCCAGGCTATACTAAACAAGAGTATTGATCTGGGAATCACCGGAACAAAGAGCACGGTTAAACACATCTAAACTAAACTATGATAAACAAAACTATGATTAACTAAACAAATACTATGATTAACTATGATTAACTATGATAAACTATGATTAACTATGATAAACTATGATTAACTATGATAAACTAAACAAACGCTAAACTAATACTCCGCACTGAAGCAGAAACGGAGCGGGGTATTTAAACAAACATCAATCAAATAAATCACATGTCCAAATTACTTACACCTGAAACTTGTCAATTACACATAAACATAAACCAATGAGAGTTACGGAGGCGGAGACATGACATAGACCAAAACATAAGCACATGGGGAAACACAGGAGGCGGAGACATGACATGAACATGAAAACAAAAGGCACATGGCAGAGGTAAACAACACGTGAGTTTTTATGAATGAAATGTCCATCGGAGAGTTTTTGAATAGCGCTGGAAAGCGCGCAGTGGAATGCAGAAGTGTTCGAGTCCACCACTCGCCTAGCGAGCGACTCGGAGAACGAGAGGAAACTCTAACAGAGCCCCCCCCCAAAGGCGCTTCTCCCGAAGCGCCGAAAGTTCTGACCGTTCTGGCGGACCTGGGCCCCTGGGCAGGATCATAACATCTGCCCCCCAGGACCCGAGGCTGGCGATCTCCAGTGTCCTGAGACCAGAGCAGAGCGTGTCGGGCTGTCCCTTCGGCCTTGGACGAGAACCTGGACGAGAACTTGGAGTGATGCTTGACCTGGTGCTTGACTTGGAGCTCGGAGTGATGCTTGACCTGGTGCTTGACTTGGAGCTCAGAGTGATGCTTGACCTGGTGCTGGGCCTGGAGTTTGACCTGGAGCTTGACCTGAAGCTTGACCTGGAAGCAGGATCGGAGTCAGCTCTGGAACCAGGATCGGAATCAGCTCTTGCACCTGAATCGGAATCAGCTCTCGCACCTGAATCGGGAACAGCTTTGGCACCTGGATCAGAGACAGACTTGGAAACAGACTTCGAGACAGACTTCGAGACAGACTTGGAAACAGACTTCGAGACAGACTTGGAAACAGAACAGAGAACTCGGTTAGACCGAAAACCATAGACAAAATCAAAAACTTGGTTGGAAACAGCATTGGAAATTAAATTGGAGACAGGGGAGGAGACAGAGGAGGAGACAGAGGAGGAGACAGAGGAGTGAGCTGGGTTGGAAGCGGAGCTGGGAGTTAAATCAGCCTCTGAACTGAGAAGGAGAGCAAACACAAAACCTATGTAGCTGGCAACGAAATCAGGAACTGGACTTGGAACTGAACTAGGAACTGGGCCGGAACCTGGACTTGGACTTGGAACTGGACTAGGAACTGAACTTGGAACTGAACTAGGAACTGAACTAGGAACAGGGTCAGAACCTGGAACTGGACTTGGAACTGGACTAGGAACTGGACGAAGAACTAGACTGGAACTGGGAACGGGGGCAGGACTGGGAGCAGGACTGGGAGCAGGACTGGGAGCAGGCTCAGAGATTGGCCTTGGAATAGAGCAAAAATCTGGACATAGACTTGGACATGGACTAGCTTGAGAAGAGGTCATCCCATGGACCTCAGACATAGACAGAGCAGGACTGGAGGTTTCTTCTCGAACCTCTGACATAAGCAGGCCAGGAGAGGAGGTTTCCTCTTGAATCTCTGGCTGCTGCTTCTCGGGGCTGGAGGTCGCCTTGTTAACCTCCTTGAGCAGCTCCCTTGAGGAGACCTCCTGCTGGGCCTCCTGCTGGAGCTTGGGGCTGGAGGTCGCCATGTTAACCTCCTTGAGCAGCTCCGCTGTGGAGACCTTCTGCTGGGTCTCCGGCTGGAGCTCGGGGCTGGAGGTTGCCACGTTTACCTCCAGGTGTAGCTCCGTGGAGGAGACTTCCTGCTGGGTCTCCTGCTGGAGCTCGGGGCTGGAGGTCGCCACGTTAACCTCCTTGAGCAGCTCCGCTGTGGAGACCTTCTGCTGGGCCTCCGGCTGGAGCTCGGGGCTGGAGGTCACCACGTTAACCACCAGGGGCAGCTCCGCTGTGGAGACCTCCTGCTGGGCCTCCGGCTGGTGCTCGGGGCTGGAGGTCGCCACATTAACCTCCAGGGGCAGCTCCGCTGTGAAGACCTCCTGCTGGGCCTCTGGCTGGAGCTCTGGGGTTGCCCGCCTGTGGAGCCGTTTGTGTGCTCGCCAGCTGCCCTTAAAGCAGTCCTGGGAGCAGAAGTAATAGCTCCTAGTTCCCTGATTTTTACAGGTGGGGCACTGTAGACTGGCCTGCCGGGTGCAGCCCTTGGTGGCGCATTCCTGGGTCCAGGGTTGAGAGGTGCAGGCCGCCATATTAGCCTGCTTCCTCTCATAGTACTCCAGGAATGACTGGCTGGACCGATGGCCCAGACGGTCCTTCCCCAAGAATGTCCTGAGGTCAGGCATGAATTCTGGGCTGCCAAATACCTGAACCAGTAGATCCACAAAGCCGGAAACCGAAGAGATCCTGGTGGACCCACTGGCCGCCCACTGACGGGCAGAACCGACCAGGTGGGACAGGAGGAACCTTAACCACTGTTCTTCGGTGGGCAAGGGATCCTTTACACTCAGAAAATACATTTGGGCCTTCCATAAAAAACATTGAGGCCACGTGGAGAAGCCGTCATATGCCTCCGGGATAATAATAAACGTCCATTGCTCAAAGGACACTGAATCGAAGGGAGGAACGAAAAATTCAGTGTGGCTGGCCCAAGATTTCCCCGCTGCATCCATTTTAGGCGGAGTATTCTGTTACATAACACAGACGTGTAGGACGGAAGAGGGAGTCAGGATGCATGCGCTGGGGAGACGTCAGTAAATGCAGAAAGGTTTATTCTAAACATAAGAATCCATACCACGAATAAAACAAACTATAATCCAGGCTATACTAAACAAGAGTATTGATCTGGGAATCACCGGAACAAAGAGCACGGTTAAACACATCTAAACTAAACTATGATAAACAAAACTATGATTAACTAAACAAATACTATGATTAACTATGATTAACTATGATAAACTATGATAAACTATGATAAACTAAACAAACGCTAAACTAATACTCCGCGCTGAAGCAGAAACGGAGCGGGGTATTTAAACAAACATCAATCAAATAAATCACATGTCCAAATTACTTACACTTGAAACTTGTCAATTACACATAAACATAAACCAATGAGAGTTACGGAGGCGGAGACATGACATAGACCAAAACATAAGCACATGGGGAAACACAGGAGGCGGAGACATGACGTGAACACGAAAACAAAAGGCACATGGCAGAGGTAAACAACACGTGAGTTTTTATGAATGAAATGTCCATCGGAGAGTTTTTCAATAGCGCTGGAAATCGCGCAGTGGAATGCGTAAGTGTTCGAGTCCACCGCTCGCCTAGTGAGTGACTCGGAGAACGAGAGGAAACTCTAACACCAGGTCAACGTAACAAGCAAAGATCGGTGCAGAGAATATCAATATCCAAACAAGGCAAGAGTAACGCAAAATGAGAGAATTTGGAAAAAATAGGCAAGGTCATACATGAAATGGTCGTCGAGAAATGGCTCAGGATTTACACAAGAGTAAACTGTTGGCAAGGTTTCACGTTATATCTAGGTGCCCCTGTGGTTTAAATATTCGCTAAACAGGAAATGGAATGAACAAACAAAGAAAAGTCTCTATAGCTTGGTTGAGGTTGCCCTCTGAGGCCTGTTTCACAAAGCAAGTTTAACAAACTTGCAGAGTAAGTTTTGAGTTGACAAAACCAAATAAATCTAACCCGGGTTAATTAAGGTTAACAGGTTTCATGACGCTGGTTATCAAATTTCTCAGTCAACCCAGGTTTTAACCCTGAATCAATGTTTACTCAGCGTGCGCATGCACATAAAAGCCAGACATTTACAGTAAACAGTCAATAGTGTTCAACATGGAAAAAAGCAGGTGTGTATACTTACGGTTGAAAAGCAAGGAATTATTATGCGGAAATATGAGGAATTTGAACCTACATTAACCACAAAAAGCAACAGTGTTTCGTCTGCCAAAACTTGGGAAAATTGCTGATTGTGTAAATGCCTAAGTTTACTTTTACAGGCTAACAATGGGAATAAACGGATTGAAAACTTCAAACTCCAACATATTTCATGTTATTTCATTTAATATAAATGTATTTTTTTAAATTAAATATTAATAAAATAAATATCAATTTGTGAAAATATATTAGGACATGAATAATGCCACAGAAAGACATGTATCACTCACAAAGAACACATAGAGTTTGCGGTACAGTAAGAGTGTGGCTTCGGTGTGTCAGATTTTTAATGTGCGGCTCAAGAAGCCGGAAGAGATAAGCTATACCATCTGCCCAAAATCCATAAAAAGCCAGCACAAACACTAAAGGGTTAACTTGCATGCGTCAGATTTATATCACTTTGCTCACAGCTGGTTGGTCTAATTTGGGTTTGAGTTTTCTTACCCAGAATAAAACCTGCTCCGGAGCAGGTTAGCTGTGGAGGGTAAGTTACCATGGAGATGAAACCCGCTAAAAACCAATCCACCTTGTTGCGACCGAAAAAACAGAGTTTGCTCAAACTAAACTCAAACTTACCTGGGTAGCCATCTAAACCGGCTTCGTGAAACAGGCCTCTGGTGGTGTGGTGGAGAACTGTCTGTGATGGCTGTGAGTTTATTTGTTTGTATATTTTCAGGCTCTCTGTGTCGATCCTGCGCTTGTGGTACTGTGTGTGCAGTTTTGCATGTTCTCCCTGTGTCCAAGTGGGTTTCCTACTCAGTTTTCCTATCACCCCAAAAACATGCCAGTAGGTGGAATGGAAATGCTACATGTCTCTTAGGTATGAATGAGTTTGTGAATGTGTGTGTGAAGGTGTGTGTGCATGGTGCCCCCGATGGACTAGTGTCCCATCCATGGTGAATTCTTCAACCTCATGCCTAGTGAGGCTAGGCTCTGGCTCCACCAGCACCCTGACCAGGACAAAGTGGATACTGAATATGAATGAATGAATGAATGAATGAAATTCCAATTGATAAGATTAACGTAAAGGACTCCAAACAGTGAACTTAAATTGTTGGAAAAGTATTCTCCCTCCCAGCTTTGATTATTAATAAAATATGAGCTTTATATAACTATATCAATCTGTATTAATCAGCATTTCATTAAAATGTAACCAGTTTCAGAGGCTTCTACACATGTATTGTATGGAAAAGTTACTTTACTAGCTCAGCGGTTTATTTTAAACATGTAAACAGTAGCCTTTATGTTGTTGGTCAGAGTTTCATTTAAACCAAATGTCTAGCAGAACATTATACTCTCTCTGGACACTCATTTCAATTACTGTTTCCTAAAAAGAATGACTGTATGGATAGAAAACTAATCTGTTAAACAAAAATAAGTTGAAGGTGGAGAAAATTACAAGACCAGTGGAGTGAATGGGGAGGAAGCAAGCATAGGATGCAGGTGGAATCAGAGACAGATGGAAATAATATATCCACCATACAATTGTGTGGGAGTAGATGGAAGTCTCCGCTAACCTTTTTATTACACTTTTTTTTATTATGCCCATGAGAATACTTTGAAGTTCCTGTGCGACCAGAATAACCAAATAAGGACCAGACTTGTATATCTTACAACAGGATGAAATAAAACAATACTTGGTTGCACATTCCCCTTCTGGGGAAAATCACCCAGGATAACAATTTGAATGAGAACAGGGAGTAGCATTTTTGGGAAGACTGCTATGATTTGTGTGTGTGTGTGTGTGTGTGTGTGTGTGTGTGTGTGTGTGTGTGTGTGTGTGTGTGAGAGAGAGAGAGAGAGAGAGAGAGAGAGAGAGAGAGAGAGAGAGAGAGAGAGAGATCTGGGAAGGTCACACAGTAGAATAAAAAGCCCTTGTAACGTGCAGTGTGTAGAGGCAGGATGCAAGTGTGTGAAATCAGTGTGGCATTTATTAAGCATAATCCAACAATTGTCATAGTTCATAGCAGGGGCAGCATGACATGAGAATAATGCATAATCATCAATGTAAATATGGGTGTGAATCAGAATCAGGAAGTCATATGAGAAACAAAGGAACAAAGGAAGGTGTAGATAGATAAACTAATTAAGCGCAGAATAATGAATAAGTAAGTAAAATTGGGATCTACACCAATCACAATACAGGGGTGGAGACAAGACACAAAATACAAAAACACACATGATAATGTAAACAAGAAAACACATAGAAGTGGAAACAAAGCAAAGTATGAGCTACATGAGTCAAGCTGGGGAGTCCGCCATGCACAGAGGGAACTCCCTACCCCTCATCCTTATAACATGGCTCCTGGCATGAACAAAAGAGTCACAATGGGGTCCTGGACCTCTAGGCAAAACATCCACAAGCTGCCTGAGGTACTAATGTGGGCACTGCCCAGAAGGAGCAACATTCTGAGCGAGGGGAGGGGAGTAAATAGATGAAGACCTCCTTGCTGGCAGCAGAAAGCACAGTGACAGCTACAGTCATACTGTTTGATGCTACAGTCTTAGAAAATATAAAGGGTGCCCATTAATGTTTGCCCTTTCATTTAATATTTGCAGGGTGTTTTCATCAGGAGATGGAAAATTTGAATCCCATGGCTGGGAATCCAAGACAGCAAATCTGGCCATGTTCTCTGTGTGGGAGGGTGTCATGGTTATGCCGAAATCGCCACTGAACAACATTACCCATCAGCCCCAGCACATCACATGACCATGTCACATGTCCCACTGATCACTCACACCTGTTCTGTGTTATTCCTAAGAAGCACCCCTATATAAGTTCTAGTTTTTCAGCACCTAATTGTCAAGCTTTTGTTGTTATGTGTTCATGTGTCGTTTTGTGTGCCATAGCCGCTCTCATAGTCTGTATGTTTTTGCCTTGTGTCCATTGTTATGTTTGTGGTTCTTGTTTTCAGTTTTGGTTGTTTGTTTGGCACCTTATTCAATAAAAACCTGCACTCAGGAGTGGCTCGACGCCATACACCCCCTCAAGAATTTTTTTTAAAGAGGGGCTACTGACCCAACTAAAACCATCTCCCATGCTCCATGTCCCACTTCAGATGTATCTCTGCCTCCTTGCTCCACTGAGGACATGGCTCTGCCGCCATGCTCCACTGAGGACATGGCTCTGCCTCCTTGCTCCGCTGAGGACATGGCTCTGCTTCCTTGCTCCACTGGGGATGTCGCTCTGCCTCCTTGAGGACATCCCCCAGCCCCTCTGCCCCACAGAGGACGCCATTACAGCTTATGGTCTCCCTGCTCCACCTTAGATGTCACTATGCCACCCAGCTCCACTTCAGACATTGCTCCACCTCCTTGCACTGCCGAGGACATCACTCTACCTCTCTGCTCCGCTGAGTGCATCTCTCCTCCCCCTTGTTTTGTGATGCGCATTGCTCTCCCTACTGCGTAGAGGACATTGCTCCTCCCTCTGGCTTCACGGAGGACATTGCTCCCTCTCTGGCTCTGCAGAGAACGTCACTCCCCCCTCAGGCTCTGCAGAGAACGTTGCACCCCCTCTGACTCCGCCTTGGGCTTCGCTCCCCCTGCTGTGTAGAGCAGATGTCTTCACATCGTTGCCTGGTGGGGGGTGTTGCGTCTCCAGCTGGCTCCGCTGGTGGCGGCACTCCTAAGAAACCTGATCAGCTGGAGGACGTCCCGTGGCTGTCCAGGACCCCCTCTCGAACTGGTTTCGCATGTCGGGAGCCACATATTAAGGGGGGGGTTGTGTTCTGTCATGGTTATGCCAGTATTGGCACTGTATTACATTACCCGTCAGCCCCAGCATGTCACATGACAATGTCAGTGTTTTTGCCTTGTGTCCATTATTACATTTATGATTCTTGTTTTCAGTTTTGATTGTTTGCTTTGCATTTTATTCAATAAAAATCTGCACTTGCATCTGCCACCTTCTACCGTCCCTGACAGAGGGATGGTATATTCTCTCTCCCCTGCCAATCATAGTGGCACTAGCTATTCACAGCCATCTGTGAGCTGATATATGTGAAAGAGGGAAAATAGCGCTTTCCTCTGAATGTGTTACACTGCCCTGTGATGTAGCATGAGCAGCAGGTTGAAAAGATGCAGAGGTTAGCTGGCTTCATGTGTCTCAGAGAAAGGCACATGTTAGCCTTCACCATCCCCAGTTGTTAGCTGATATGTGATAGGGGAGAGTTAACCAGTAGGTGGGAATTGGCAAATGACCAAAATGAGAGAAAATGTGGGGCAAAAACATTCTCAGATCTAATTCCTATACGTTTTATAAACCCAATAAACTCCTCAGAAGCTTCTAATCAGGTTTAAATGTTTATTTTAATTTTCTATCATGGTGAGAATCATCCATCCATTTTCTGTACTGCTTATCCTACACAGGGTTGCAGGGAGCCAGGGGACTCTGGGCACAAGGTGGGGAATACCCTGGACAGGGTGCCAACCCATCGCAGGGTACAATCGCACGCACACTCATACATAAAGAAAATTTAGAGATGCCAATCAACACATGTCTTTGGACTGGGGGAGGAAACCGGAGTACCCAGAGGAACCCCCTGAAGCACAGGAAGAACATGCAAACTCCACACACAGGGCGGAGGCGGAAATTAAACTCCCAAGCCTGGAGGTGCGAGGCACACGTGCTAACCACTAAGCCACTGGGGGAGCAACATAAAAAAATGTAATATAAAATTACAGAAAGGTTCCAAATTTATTCAGACATTACATCTTATTATTAGTACTGTGTACAAAACCTTACATTTAAATTTCTTGGACTTTCATTCTAAACCTACACTGAAACAATAATGGAAATTTAAACTTCAAGATTCTGCTATTTCTCCCAAGTGTGAGGTTGGTTATCTCAGGTGTCTCATATGTTATCAGAGATAACATTTCAAGTCTCATAGAAACACATTCCTCAAACTTCACTCCTTCCTGTTGTTTTAAGCATAAACAAGGCTGTCTTTTTACCTGAATTATGGATTCCCCAAATTTCAGTCAGAGAGCATTTTTTCTCATGTGCCTGAATGAGAAAAAATGATGACAGGTTGATTGATGTAGGGATTAGCCATGCTGCCATACATTCTATATATTCTATTATCAACCACAGGGAAGGCAGACAGGTGCATAAGGGCTTGATGATGAAAATAGCAGGGCTGAATTAGGTTTGGTGAAGCTAAGGGCAAAAGTGTGTATGACTCTGACAGGACAAATCAATTTGCCTCATAGTAATGAACTATGACAGTGTGCTGGCCTAACATGTTGCACTTTCTGTTTCTATCGGTGCAATAAACTGTTTTACCTTCTGAACCCACAGCATGTGTATTGCTTGAATCAACTCTCATTAAAGTGAGCAATACATTTACACAAGACAACATGGCAAAATAAGAAAAACAATTCAAGAAGAGACCAACAGAACACAATGAAAAATATAAAATGTCATTTTGTGTTCTCTCTGTGTTCGATACTGATATCCTTTAGTGTCAACCCAAATGGTGCTTGGAAGAGATTTCGGGAAAGGCAGCAAAAAAGAGACAGAAAGTTATGTGTGTATTGTCCTTAAGTAGGATTTAACCAGTCACTTTTGCTCCTTCTAGGATTAGTGTTTTGTTGGGCCCATTAAAATATATATATATATATATATATATATATATATATATATATATATATATATATATATATATATATATATATATATATATATATATATGCACTGCTTACTGGTGACACAGGTACAGTTTTGTGCATTACCTTTGAATAAATATGTATCTTTCATAATTTATTGCTACACTAGGGAAATAACTCAATATGAATACATTATTCAGAATGAACAGATAATGTGGTCAGATACAAATACAGATCCACTATTCTCACTATTTCTCCCCTAAGATTAGCAGTTAATTTGAAGGTGAAATTGAAGGTGAGTCAGGTATTTTTAATTAATGGGATGACAATCAGGTGTGAGACATGTAAGACATGTAATAGTCTGCAAGGTCACAAAGGAACCCAGGGTAACTTCTTAGCAACTAAAGGCTTCTCTCACATTGGCTAATGTTAATGTTCCACCATCAAGAGAACACTGAACTGCCATGGTGTGCATGGCAGGGTTGCAAGGAGAAACCCAAACTCCAAAAAGAACATTGCTGCTTGTCTGCAGTTGGCTAAAGATCATGTGGACAAGCCAGAAGGCTTATGCAAAAATGTTTTGTGGACGAATTAGACCAAAGTAGAACTTTTTGTTTTAAATGAGAAGTTGTTTGGAGAAACTGCATTCCAGCATAAGAACCTTATCCCATCTGTGAAACATGGTGGTGGTAGTATCATGGTTTGGGCCTGTTTTTCTGCATCTGGGCCAGGACGAATTGCCATCATTGATGGAACAATGAATCCTGAATTATACCAGCAAATTCTAAAGGAAAATTTCAGGACATCTGTCAATGAACTGAATCTCAAGAGAAAGTGGGGCATGCAGCAAGACAACAACCCTATGCGCACAAGTTGTTCTACCAAAGAATGGTTAAAGAAGAATAAAGTTAATGTTTTGGAATGGCCAAGTCCTGACCCTAATCCAATAGAAATGTTGTGGAAGGACCTGAAACAAGCAGTTCATGTGAGGAAACCCACCAACATCTCAGCGTTGAAGCTGTTCTGTTCTGAGGAATGGGCTAAAATTCCTCCAAGCCGATGTGAAGGACTGATCAAGAGTTATTGGAAACGTTTAGTTGCAGTTATTGCTGCACAAGGGGGTCACACCAGATGCTGAACGCAAAGGTTCACATACTTTTGCCCCTCACAGATATGTAATATTGGCTCATTTTCCTCAATAAATAAATGACCAAGTATAATTTTTGTTTCATTTGTTGAATTGGGATCTCTTTACTACTTGTGTGAAAATCTGATGATGATTTAGAGGGGTTCACAAAGGGTTCTAAAGGGTTCACAAACTTTCAAGCATTACTGTAAGCGGGAGGTACAGGTACAGTTATGGATATTTGGAGCATTAAACCGATAGAGCCTTCAAACCTATCGAAAGGTCTGTTTTGTGTACCAGTCTGCTGTTTTTTTTTCTGGATTGGTAACTACTTTTGAATGTAAGGTCAGAGTTTTCATTCTGAGACATAGATCACGACAACATTAATGACAGCAGAAAGTTCAAAAATGGCTAAACATTTTACAGTTCAACTTGGAAACCTAGGTGAGTGTGTGAACAATGCTGCTCACATTGGCACTGCTTCTCCATGTGCATGCAAAATTATGTGACAAAATTTAACCAGGCCTTAATCACATTTGGGCCTGAGTAATGTTCTTCATGTGGTAGTAGAACACTTTGGTGCAAATGGACAAGGTTATGATCAAACTAAACAAAAAAAAAAGAGTAAATAAATAATCAAATGAATGTATAAATAAATTATTGAGAGCCTCTCTTTCCAGTGCTTCAGTACGGCATCACCATAAAATAAAAATAAAAATAAATAAAAACTTAAAATGGTTGCTAATTTCTTTGCACATTAGTAATGCAATCAGGAAGTGAGTAATATATAACAGAAAGTGTTTCCATAAATAATTAAATAAATGAATAAATCTAAATTAAAAAAAAAGCTTTTTGAAATGCTCTGTGTTCTGACATCAGTCAAATCGAGACATCAACGAAACTGGCACGCTCCTCCACGGCTTTGCAGATGATTCATTTTGCATAATCGTGATTTCAGGATTCTCAGACATTTCCTATACAGCCTAAAACTGTAACAGCCTCATGGCGGGGTTGGCATTAGCATGTTTTGTGATGATTCTCCCTATCTGTGGTGTGGATTGCAAATAAAATGTTTAAATGCATTCGCCTACCTTCCTTTAATACTACTGGAAAGGAAAATGGCATATTTATTGTGGGCTTGCTTGAAGATTGGTTTCTCCAGTCTCTCCTGCTGGCTGCATGCCTGGTCTACACAAAACTAATTAGATTGGCTCCCTGCCTTCAGTTTATCAACAAGAAAAAATGTTGCCAATGCCAGGGCCTGTTGACTCCAGTCTCCAGAACTGAAGCCAAAATTACAAACATGATTAGGCTACATAGCACAGACAGAACAGGATGAACAGCATGGGGATGTAACAGGTTAAACTGGGAGATTGTCTCATTATCATCAATGGGGCCAAAAGATTTTACAATTATTGGGTTGGTGCTTCAAGTAATATTAAAATGATATTCCATTCTGACACATCTGAATTCATCATTATGAATCATTAATTAAGCTATGAATATGAATCATTTTTCAATGACAAACGTATTACTTACAGCAACTAGCTGGAATGATATAATTAACTGAAACCTGGAGATCATTTAGCCAGCTCTCGTCCATATTTTCCCATTTCATTTTCCTCATTTTCATATTTCAATCATCTTCTATGAAACATGGCCTGGAGCACTTGGTGTGTTTGACTCCTCAGAGAAGGCAGGAAGTGCCAGCGAAGATAGGAGGTTCTGGTTTTGCGACCATGGTTCAACATCAAAGTCTGTTTGAAGTGCGGCGCTGAAACAGTTTCTTATGCTTGTCACCTCTCAGTACACTTCCAACCCAACAAAGGTGACACTGCAGAAATCAAAGTAGAAGCTCTTACACTTCTTTCACTGCTAATTCTCTCACTCTGCCCTCACTCCTGCCAGATTCAAAGGCAACTTTCAAAATGGCATACCATCACACCAAATAGAACACCTCCAATCATAAATAATATCTTCTGGCTATTTGGGACACACCCTTACCTCTGAACCCAGCAGAATCAGAATGCATATAGAATTTGATCCATCCAATACATGCTTCAGTAGAAGAGATTAGGCACGAGGAATATCTGACCTTTTGTATAAGACAGTTAACATGGTCAGTATCACAAACATTTGCATTTCATTTAAATAGGGACCTAGAAGTAGTGCAGAATCTTCAATATTAAATATTCAACATAATGAACATTTACTTTCTTTGTTTTAAATATTAATTTTTTTTTTTAACCATTTAGTATATTTCCAGTTTTAAACGAAAGAAATAAATAAATTCCAGATTTTCAGTGTGGTCTTAGACTTTTGGACCCCACTGTATAACAATGGTTATGTGACCAACTAAACAAATGTAACTTGAATGGCCACAAGCCATTCATGTTGTGCTTGTTGTTAAATACAGTGGTACTTGAAAGTTTGTGAACCCTTTATAATTTTCTATATATCTGCATAAATATGACCTAAAACATCATCAGTCCTAAAAGCAGACAAAGAGAACCCAATTATCAAATGAAACAAAAATATTATACTTGGTCATTTATTTATTGAGGAATATTCATATCATGTTTTGTGTGGACTGGCCAGACAGTTTGCTTTATTTATAGTTTCTAGTCAAATTTTTCCTCTCACTGCTAGAGGTTTCCACATATGGTATTAAAAGTATGTATTTATTCCATTCTGTTTTAATAATTGTTGTCTTAGTTTGTATATGCATTGATTAAATAAACAAAAAAACAGAAATATTTTTTTAAATTAAACACACAAAAATGTGACAAAGTAAAGGAAAAACTGGTGTGCAAGACATTTTGCTGTAGTCTGCATCTACTGGTCTTAGAAGAGTCACTGCAAATCAACACGAAGTTGTTTGTTTGTTTGTTTGAACTGATCAGCTTTATTCTTTGGTGAAAGATTTTTATACTGATGGGAGTGGACTCATTTATTGGGCATGAGGGCTCACTGAATGCTCAGATGAGGATGGAAATAACGTAAATCATACGTTGTGGACTTCACAGTCAATAGATCTCAACCCAAATGAACATCTAAGGGAAAGTTTGGACCGAGGTGTTAGACAGCGCTTTCCACCACCACCACCACATAATCATCATATGTGAATTTAGAAAAAGTAGAAGAAAGTTTATCCACCTTTGCAGCTTTTTTGACTCCAGATTTGCATCTGTCTTATTCTCAAATATATTATTTCCCCCAGAGCAAGTATGAGTCATTTTCTTCAAGTTCATTTGGCTGCATTATCATTCTGTATAGCAGCACAGTGACATAATCAGTGCAGTCTGCACAGTAAGTGTACTGTCATTTGCATGCATTCAATACGGCCATTTGCATATGCACTTTTTTGGTTCAGGCTGTGCAGTGCCGGTCGCCGAATTGTGCAGTAAACCCTGCGAGCTGATTAGCTTTAGTTTAGGAAGGTTAGGTTAGGCAATTCCCACATGACTTCATTAAAAGTCCATGGGTAATTACCTCAACAGACACAAGACTTGTGACACACAGGCACACGCACACATGCATGTACACTCATACACATGCTTTGAGTGTTGTAGTTAACTTGGGGCATTTAGACTATTTCAGCTAGAAGTTGTATGATTTATGCTTTATGACTCATGATCTTAATCTAGAAATGTCCACTTTATTCTGCAAAAGCAGTTATACTTTTTTCTGTTAGTCGCCAGGTTCCTCGACAGAACAACTAGAGAGAGAGAGAGAGAGAGAGAGAGAGAGAGAGAGAGAGAGAGAGAGATGAGAGATTTTCATCCATGACAAGTGTAAGAGGAAATCAGAATGCTTTTGTCGTTTGATGAATGTGTTTACCAGTTAGAAATTTTTTTGTATGGAAGGTCTTTTGTCAATGTGAAGTGTGGAGACATGGTTTCAATATCATGGTACTCCCACGAATCATTTTGCTTTACATAAAACCATTATTCTGACTCTTAATTCATACAGATCTATTGTTCTGTTGTCTTAGAGCGATAATTGATGCTGCTATGGCCACTCATGTTAACTTTACCATCTTTTCTAAATATGTATAAATATATTATCTTATTAAAGAAGGCATTGAAAGAAACACATTCATCTTAGAGCAGAAATAAAGTCAGGTCTAGCATCTTTTTGATCTCCATCTCTGAATTATGTTTGGCCACAAAAGTGTGTGAAATAGTTCTCTAACCACATGCACAATGAATTAAAAAAACAAAAAACTCTACCATCCTACCACATCCAAAAAATATGCACTGTTGGATTCAGATCTGATGACTGTGGGAGGCCACTACAGTACACTAAACTTACTGTCATGTTAATAGAGCCAGGACTTTAGAGAGGACTTGGACATGGTGGTTTATCATACTGGAAGTAGCCATTATAAAACGAGTAAATGTTGGCTATAAATGGATGCATGTGGTTAGCAAAAATACCCAGATAAGCTGTGGCATTCAAAAAATGCCTGATTGCTATTAAGGGGCACAGTATGTGCCAAAAAAAACATTCCCCACAACATTACATTACCACCACCAGCATGAACTGAGATTCATCAGCCCAGATAATGCATTTCCAATCTTCAGCTGTCCACTGTAGCCTCAGATTCCTGTGTTTCTGTTCTGACAGGAATGGAATCCGATGTAGTCTTCTGCTGCTGCAGCCCATCCACCTCAAGATGTTGTGAATGTTGAGATGCTTTTCTGCTTACCACAGTTTTAAAAGATTTCTTATTTGACTTTGAACCAGTCTGGCCATTCTCCTCTGTCCTGTCTCATCAACAGTGATGGGAAGATCAGATCTTAGATCATTGAATCTCATTCAGCAAAATGAACAAATCTTTATTCAAGTCATTTCATTCATTTCGTTCATTTGAGCAGAACTAAATGCAAATGTTACATTTTCAATAGGCAAATTTCCCCAATACATCCATTTACGCAAACTTTGGTCATATTCCGAATACGGAAAAAATTATTATGCAGCCAAAGACAAATGATGAGAGATAGAAACAGATTAATTCACCACTCAACTGGGTCTTCTGGTCCAAGTCATTAATTGTTTTGTCACAGTCACGCGTCATTTCTATTTCCTGTACAGAGCCTATGCGGTTTTCACGTTACAAACAAACTAAAGGATGTTGAGCATGCGTGACCAACAAAAAATGAACAAATCACTCTCTGAGACAACTCATATAAAAGATTTCTTCAAAATGAACGAATCGCTCATCACTACTCATCAGTAAGGAGTTTCTTCCTACGAACTGCCACTCACTGGATGCTTTTTTGTTTTTCCCAAACTTGATAGATTTTTGCATGTTAAAATCCCAAGCAATCAATAGTTTCTGAAATACTTACACTAGCCTGTCTGGCACCAACAACCATGCCATGGTTGAAGTCACTAAGATCGCATTTATTCCCCTTTCTATTTGATGAGAACATTAACAGAAGCTCTTGACCTGTATGTGCATGATTTTATGTAACACACTGAAGCCACATGATGGACTGATTGAATAATTACATGAATGAGCAGGTGTACAGGCGTTCCTAATGAAGTCTATATAAGAAAATATGCCAAAATGTAGACTGACTAATGGATCTTGGAACAAGCCGAATGACTGGCTATACAACTCTACACGAACCAAAGGTTACATAATCTCTATGTACTGTATGCCCAATTGAATATTGATATGCATGACCGCTGAGGGTGATGTTAGTCAAAGCACTGCAGAGTTGCACAGCTGGATTTACTTCTGTGAGACAGTGGGGAACCTCTCATTCCAGTACTTATGCGTTGTTGTTTTCTCCTCTAGATTCATGTAGTCGTGTTTTTATCCAAGATGGTTCTCTACTACATTTAACGTTTCTATGGCCAGCTGCAGTCAGCACATTAGAAATCCATTTGTCTTTCACAGAATATCATCAAGAACCAAACACACCACGATGGGCTAGAAGAGTTTAATGATAATAAGATAAATTATGATGTATTATGTTACTACATAACACCTATGTACTGTATATTAAACAAAAACAAGATTTGGATGTCATAATTTACATTTCAGAACTACTAGTTGACCTGATCATTCATCGACATTTCCATGGTGTCTATTTCTTTTGTGTTGCGCTGCTGGCTGAAGGTCAGTACTTGTGGCATGACTGTGTGCATAGCAAGGTGAAGCTCTGCTAGGCTAACACCATTTATATTCATTTGCTTTTGTCAGGCACTAATGAACTAGAACTGGCACTACCAGGAAACCCAGCACTGCTCACTGATGAGGATTGATTTATCACCGAATTGTCCAATCACCCTTTCATCCATTCCAGATGAGCACCTTATTGTGTTTTGCCCTCCCCCCCTCCCCCTCCCCCCATGATTATAAACCTCTTTCACTTCAGTTTTTATAGCACTGTTATTAAATCAAGCTAGCTAGCAGCCAGTGAAGTGCCCAAGCTTAATACACAGCATGAGGTAAGGGATTGCATACTTATAGCTGTGCTGGCTTCTAGAAAGTAGCATGATTACTGTATATTTATCTTCAACCTTTGGGATTTTTAGTGTTGGGGTTTACTTTGCATTACATGGCATAGAGCATACTCGCATTTTCAGCATCATATGGAGTTTGATTTTAGTATTAAAACTAAAATTAGAGTAAATATACACTCACCATCCACTTTATTAGGAACATCTGTACACCTGCACATTCATGCAGTTATCTAATCAGCCATCATGTGGCAGCAGTGCAATGCATAAAATCATATAGATACAGGTCAAGAACGTCATTTAATGTTCACATCAAACATCAGAATGATGAAAAAGTGTGATCTCTGTGACTTTGATCATGGCATGGTTGTTGGTACCAGATGGGCTGGTTTGAGTATTACAGAAACGGAGAATCTCCTGGGAATTTCACACACAACATTCTTTAGAGTTACACAGAATGGTGTGAAAAACAAAAAACATTGAGTGAGAGACAGTTCTATGGGTGGAAATGCTTTACTGATAAGAGAGGTCAGAGGAAAATGGTCAGGTTGGTTCAAGCTGCCAGGAAGGATATAGTGACTCAAATAATCACTCTTTACAACCGTAGTGAGCAGAAAAGCATCTCAGCATGCACAAAACATCAAAGTTTGAGGTGGATGGGCTACAACAGCAGAAGACCACATCTAGTTCCACTCCTGTCAGCCATGAACAAGAATCTGAGGCTATCATAGGCACAGACTCATCTGTGGAGAGTTAATGGACAGTTGAAGATTAGAAAAAAAATCATCTGGTCTTTTACCAGTCTTTAAATTTCCAGTATGGGTCAGTTTGAGTCTGTGCTCACGATAGCCTCAGATTCTTGTTCTTGGCTGACAGGAGTGGAACCTGATGCGTTCTTCTGCTGTTGTAGCCCATTCACCTGAAGCTCTGATGTGTTATGCATACTGAGATGCTTTTCTGCTCACCATGGTTGTAAAGAGTGCTTATTTGACTTACTATATACTTCATGTCAGCTCAGAACAGTCTGGTCAGACTCGATGTTTCAATACATACTTTCTATGAGCAATTCCTCCTGACTTTTGTCCTTTTGTTTTTTTTGGCAAATTTTTAACACACACTAAATTTCTTTTAATCATCTGGGATTTGAAGTGACAAATCCTTTGAAGAAATTAATTCTCCACAAAGATCTGTATTTTAACTACAAACTTTCAGGATACAGACTGCAGCTCTTGCATTTCCTTTACCCCATTGTGACTGCCATTAATGAATAATAATATGTAGAAACCTCAAAGGCTATTTTCCGCACATGTACTGGCTGGGAGTGAGTGTTCAGTTGTCCCTGGCCTTCTCTTTCCATAGGAATGGAATGGTGCGTATTTTTAAAATGTATCTTCTTCTCGGGTATTAGCAATATTCCTTCACATGCTCGATGATCCTCCTGATAGCAGGACTATATTGTCAAATAAGAGTTAGAGAGAATGTCACACAAGCTTTTTATTCTTATTTATAAAGTCCCTTTTCCCTATAGCTCTAAACTATGTGTGAATTTGATCACAATTTTTCATGATCATTAAATTGACCTAAGCACGTGAAGTTTTATATTGAAAAGAGAATTTCAGCATTGTTCAACAAATTAAAGTGAGTCATCTTGTGCTAAAAAAACAAACTGGAGTTGAAAGCTAGTTTGTCTTAGATGTGAAGATGTATATTAATTAGAGGCTATTTTTAAAGAATCATTTTCAAGGTGCACCCAAGTGTTTCCCTTAATTATTCATCTGATGTGGGGTTACAGGTTGAGGTGTGATGTGGTGTGTCATAGTGCAAACAGCATTAGATGATGAAGCGAAGGAACGATAGACAGACAAAGAGAGCAAGACAGATGGAGCTTGATGGATTTGAGAGCAGTGCCTATTCCCCTGGAGGTCAAGTGGTTTCTCACGCTGTTCACGACAGCAGGTCACCTTGCTGATTTTGCTGCCCCAATAACCTCTGTAACTGATTATAGAACAACTGGTTCTAATGGCCATTTAGCAGAAGCCTACAGTAAATAAGGGACATTAAACAAGACTCAGTGGCTGTGTGAATTCATCTGCATTTCAGCTTATTTGAAAAATACAGAGTCCAAGCTGAAACTCACATGCTTAATAATCTTTCCAGTGCCCTCGATCAAGTAGCTCAGGCAACAGAAGTAATTCAGGAGGGTAAAAGGAGTAAACAGCCCGAGGTAAAAACAATACAGCTTATGCCAAACTGACTCTTTATTATTATTATTTTTTTTTTTAAAAAAAACCTTTCCCCTATAGCTCTACACTATGTGTTACTTTGATCACAATTTTTCACGATCATTAAATTGACCTAAACACATGAAGTTTCATATTAAAAAGATAATTTCAGCATTTTTCAGCAAATTATAGCAAGTCATCTTGCACTAAACAGCAAACAGGAGTAATTCAGGAGAGTAAAAGGAGTCCAAACAGTCCAAGGTAAAAACAAAACAGCATGCAGTGGATATAAAAAGTCTACGAACCCCTGTTAAAATGGCAGGTTTTAGTGATGTGAAAAAAATTAAACCAAAATAAATCATGTCAGAACATTTTTCACCTTTATTGTGAAATTGCAACGTATAGATATAGAGTGACAAACACCCAGAAATGTTTTTGGGGAAAAAAAGAAAAACAAAAAACTTCCAATACCCAGCTTGCATAAGTGTGCACACCCTTTTATAACTGGGAATGTGGCAGTGTTCAGAATCAACCAATTACATTCAAATTCATGTTATGGGCCGCAAAGAGCCTACAAAGCAGGTATGGGATCTCAATGTTGAAAAATATCAATCAGAAGAGGGTTACAAAAAAAATTCCAAAGCACTGGATATACCATGGTACTGTAAAAACAATAATCAACAAGCGGAGAAAATATGGCACGACAGTGACACCACTGAGAACAGAATGTCCCTCTGAAATTGATGAGAAGATCAGGAGAAAACTGCTCAGGGAGGCTGCCAAGAGGCCTACAGCAACAAGAATTGCAGTGATTTCTGGCAAGTACTGGCTGCTCCCTACATGTGACAACAATCTCCTGAATTCTTCATATCTCTGGGCTATGGTGTAGGGTGGCAGACAGCCTTTATTAACCAAAAAATAAATAAATAAACACATCCAATCCAAAACCATGTGGAATAATGTGTTATGGTTTGATGAGACCAAAGTTGAACTTTTTGGCCATAATACCAAAATATATGTTTGGCACAAAAAAAAAAAAAAAAAAAAAAAAAAAAAAAAAAAAAAAAAAAAAACAACACAACACAACACAACACCAAAAGAGCACTATCTCCACGTGGAAGCATGCTGGTGGCAGCATCATACTTTGGGGCTGTTTTTCTTCAGCTGGAATTGGGGCTTTAATCAGGGTGGTGGGAATAATGAATAGTTCCAAATACCAGTTGATTCTGGCACAAAACCTTAAGGCTTCTGCTAAAACATTTAAGATGAAGATCAAGGTTTTGGAACGGCCCAGCCAGAGTCCAGACCTAAATCCAATCAACATCAAAATCTGTGGGGTGACCTGAAGAGGGCTGTGCATAGGAGATGCCCAGCCAATTTAATAGAGATAGAATGCTTTTGCAAGAAAGAATGGCAAAATATTGCCAAGTCAAGATGTGCCAAACTGATTGCCTCTTACCCAAAAAGATTGAATGCTGTGATAAAATCTAAAGGTGCTTGAACTAAGTATTAGTTTAGAGGTGTGCACACTTATGCAACCAGGTTAATGTAAATTTTTTATTTTTTATTTTCCCATAAAATGATTATTATTTTTTTTCACTTTAATTTATAGGTTAAAATTTCACAATAAAGGTAGAAAAGGTTCTGACATGATTTATCTTGGTTTAATTTTTAATCACACAAATGTGCCATTTTAACAGGGGTCTGTAGACTTTTTATATCCACCAAACTGACCCACTAAATATAGCAATATTTTGCAAATATGCTAAATGATAGCATTGTTTATATTGACTTGGAATTAACAGAATTCATCTTAAGTAATGGTTTTATCCTGATCAGGTCAGTGTGGATCTGGAGCTGATGTGTGTGCAGGGGACCATGCGTGCACGCGCACACACACACACACACACACACACACACACACACACACACACACACACACACACACATTCATACCTAGCAACGGAGCAACCCACACAGAGTACATGCACACAAAAAAACAACAAAAAAAAAAACAACACTATCCTAAACTCAGGATCAAACCATGGATCTGTGAGGCTGCAACATTACCTGCTGTGCCACACTGCCACAAACTTGTCTCTTTGCTTGAAACACTTTGTTTATTGTTGTGACATGCTTGGTTGGCATGGGGTATGCTTGTGGGTTTGTGTAGCTGCCACTTTGTGCAACCCAGGTATGCACTTAACAGAATAGAGATGAAAGTCATTTTGCCAAGGTTATTTGCTTGTGATTTACTGTCACAATATTTTCTGTACAATCAAATAGCTGAAATACATACACACACACACACACATTATATATATATATATATATATATATATATATATATATATATATATATATATATATATATATATATATATATATATATATATATATACATACATACAGTGGGGGAAAAAAGTATTTGATCCCCTGCTGATTTTGTATGTTTGCCCACTGACAAAGAAATTATCAGTCTATAATTTTAATGGTAGGTGTATTTTAACAGTGAGAGACAGAATAACAACAAAAAAATCCAGAAAAACGCATTTCAAAAAGAGTTATAAATTGATTTGCATTTTAATGAGGGAAATAAGTATTTGACCCCTTTGACTTTGTACTTGGTGGCAAAACCCTTGTTGGCAGTAACAGAGGTCAGACGTGTCTTATAGTTGGCGAGCAGTTTTGCACACATCTTAGGAGGGATTTTGACCCACTCCTCTTTGCAGATCCTCTCCAAGTCATTAAGGTCATTTTCAATGCCCTGGCTGAGGGAAGAAGGTTCTCACCCAAGATTTGAAGGTACATGGCCCCGTCCATCGTCCCTTTGATGTGGTGCAGTTGTCCTGTACCCTTAGCAGAAAAACACCCCCAAAGCATAATGTTCCCACCTCCATGTTTGATGGTGGGGATGGTGTTATGACTTGGGGTCATAGGCAGCATTCCTCCTCCTCCAAACATGGTGAGTTGAGTTGACGCCAAAGAGATCTGACCACACCTGACCACAACACTTTCACCCAGTTCTCCTCTGAATCATTCAGGCAAACTTCAGACGGGCCTGTACATGTGCTTTCTTGAGCAGGGGGACCTTGCGGGCGCTGCAGGATTTCAGTCCTTTACAGCGTAGTGTGTTACCAATTGTTTTCTTGGTGACTATGGTCCCAGCTGCCTTGAGATCATTAACAAGATCCTCCCATATAGTTCTGGGCTGATTCCTCACCATTCTCATGATCATTGGAACTCCATGAGGTGAGATCTTGCATGGAGCCCCAGACCGAGGGAGACTGACAGTTTCTTCCATTTGCGAATAATTGCACCAACTGTTGTCACCTTCTCACCAAGCTGCTTGGCGATGGTCTTGTAGCCCATTCCAGCCTTGTGTAGGTCTACAATCTTGTCCCTGACATCCTTGGTCAGCTCTTTGGTCTTGGCCATGGTGGAGAGTTTGGAATCTGATTGATTGATTGCTTCTGTGGACAGGTGTCTTTTTACAGGTAACAAACTGAGATTAGGAGCACTCCCTTTAAGAGAGTTCTCCTAATCTCAGCTCATTACCTGTGTAAAAGACACCTGGGAGCCAGAAATCTTGCTGATTGATAGGGGATCAAATACTTATTTCCCTCATTAAAATGCAAATAAATTTATAACTTTTTTGAAATGTGTTTTTCTGGATTTTTTTGTTGTTATTCTGTCTCTCACTGTTAAAATACACCTACCATTAAAATTATAGACTGATCATTTCTTTGTCAGTGGGCAAACGTACAAAATCAGCAGGGAATCAAATACTTTTTTCCCCCACTGTACATACATACAGTGGGTATAGAAAAGAATCACCCCCCTGTAACATAATCACATTTTGTTGCTTTTCAGCCTATAATAAAGACAGACACAGTTTGTGTTTCATCCAGCTGTATTTACTCAGTGCAACTTATAACATCCAAATGAAAGATATAACACCAACATGTCAGAAAAAAATAAAATAAAATAAAAAAACAGAAGCACTGAGTTGGAAAAAGGATCACCCCCTCCTAAAAATGACTTGTAAACTCAATCAGGTGTAGCTAATCATTCTCAATGGTACACAAAGCCATTTGACTTTCAACTGTGATCAGCTGTGGTCATTTTGATTAGCTCAGCATGAAAAGAGCTTTTCAGTCCTTGGTAGGACTGAAAAGCTCCTACCACAGCTGAAAGTCAAATGTGATCAGCTGTGATCAGCTGATCACATTTGACTTTCAACTGTGATCAGCTGTGGTCATTTTGATTAGCTCAGCATGAAAAGAGCTTTTCAGTCCTTGGTAGTGCAACTGAAGCAAACAATCAACTATGGGTGGCAAAGTTGTGGACAGGCACAAGTCAGGGGATGGATACAAAACAATTTCAAAAGCTTTATCAATGCACAGTCAAGTCTATTCTTAAGAAGTGGAAGGTATTTGGTAGAACACAGACCCTCCCTGGATCAGGACGTTGCTCCAAACTGAATGAAAGAACCAGGTGGAAACTGGTCAGAGAGGCTATCAAGAGGCCTACAGCAACTCTAAAGCAGTTGCAGGAATTTATGACAAAGAGTGGTCATTGTGTGCATGTGACAACAATATCACAAATTCTCCACAAATGTGGCTTATATGGCAGGGTTGCAAGAAAAAAGCCACTCCTCAAGAAAGGCCACATGCAGTCATGACTGAGCTTTGCAAAAACGCACCTTGAAGATTCAGGTCAGATGAGACTAAAATTGAATTATTTGGCCTCAACACCAAACGATATGTCTGGCGGAAATCCAATACAGCTCACCATCCAAATAACACCATTCCTACAGTAGAGCATGGAGGTGGTAATATCCTGTTATGAGGGTGTTTCTCTGCAGCAGGGACTGGAGCACTTGTCAGGATAGAAGGAAAATGGATGGGGCAAAATACCGTCAAATTCTTGAGGAAAATCTGCTGCCCTCTGCCAGAAAGTTGTCAATGGGAAGAAGATTTACCTTCCAACATGACAATGACCCAAAGCACACAGCAAAACTGACCACACAGTGGGTGAAGGAGAAAAAGGTGGGTAGCAGTAGCTGGGCAGCTGTAGCTCAGTGCTTAAGATGTTGGGCTACTGATTGGAAGGTTGTGAGTTCAAATCCCAGCACTGCCAAGCTGCCACTGTTGGGCCCTTGAGCAAGGCCCTTAACCCTCAATTGCTCAGATGTGTAAATAAATAAATGTAAGTCTCTCTGGATAAGGGCATCTGCCAAATACCATAAATGTAAATGTCCTTGCATGGCCTAGTCAGAGCCCAGACTTAAACTCTGTTGAAAATCTGTGGAATGACTTGAAGACAACAGTCACCATCAAATATTGCAAATTATAGATGTGCAAAGTTAGTAGAGACATATGCCAGCAGACTAAAGGCTGTGGTTTAGCAAAATGGGGGTGATCCTTTTTCCAACTCAGTGATTCTGTTTTTTATTTCCTTAATTTTTTTCTGATATGTTGTTGTTATATCTTTCACTTGGATGTTATAAGTTGCACTGAGTAAATACAGCTGGATAAAACAAAAACTGTGTCCGTCTTCATTTCAGGCTGAAAAGCAACAAAATGTGATTATTTTAAAGGGGGGTGATTCTTTTCTATACCCACTGTATATACACTTAATATAACCATATTGGAAGTTAACATTCACTTAGTCTTCATATAATTACTTATTTTCTACTGCAGAATGAATAAAAGAATAAAAGTGAGAATAAATGGCTGTTTTCAAATCCAGGCAACTTCAATTGATTTCCCCTTTAAACTGCACTGTAATTTTGAAACAGCCATAAGGCAAGTGACAGTTTAGAAAATTGCCCTGACAATGTTCCTAAGATTTTGCTCCTAAGACATCTACTCCTTTGACAGTTATCCAAAGCATTTTACAAGCGAAGCAGAATGCAATCCAAATTAGTAGTCTTGAGAGAGAATTCTGGTGATTGGTAGCTCTGTGACAGCAGCAGCAGCACCGAACAAACCCTGCATTGTCTATAGATCCCACATGTGACTGGAAACATTTGTCAGATTCTGGTGCATTCTGTGTATTCTGCTGTCGGATTTAAGCCAGTTTCCTCCCTTTCTACAATGATGTACACTAGGAGTGTAACGCAGTGATCGGGATCTGTTTACTGCTCCAAATATCCATCTCTGTATCTGTAGTTGGATTTAAACATGAAGTAGGTGTGGCCTAAATCGGAAGGCAATTTTGTCACCTGCCAATTCTAACCCACCAGCCAGCTATTATTTCATCTAATATACGACAGCTACCAACTGTGGAGGGTGAAGGCTAACACATGCTTCCTCCATAACACATAAGGCCAGCCAGCCACAACTTTTCCAACTGCTGCTCATGCTGCTGTAACAAACAAGGAGGAAAGCACTATCTGCCCTCTTCCGCATACATGAGCTCACAGGATTGGCTAGTTGCATGGGAGAGAGAGAGAGTATGCCATCCTTCCCACCTAGAGAGCACAACTGACATTTTCTTTTAGAATTTGCTGGTATATTTCAGAATTCATTGTTGCCAGTGAAGGCAAGCCATCCTGGCCCAGATGCAGCAAACCATAATACTATCACCACCATGTTTCACAGATGGAATAATGTTCAATTCAACTCAATTCAATTCGTATAGCGCTTTTAACAATGGACATTGTCCCAAAGCAGCTTTACAGAAATATATAAATTCAGGATATTGATTTTAAATGTATGAATTTATCCCTAATGAGCAAGCCAGGGGTGATGGTGGCAAGGAAAAACTCCCTGAGACAATACAAGGAAGAAACCTTGAGAGGAACCAGACTCAAAAGGGAACCCATCCTCATCTGGGTAACAACGGATAGTGCAATTATAAATAAATCCCTTCTATAAATGTGCTAATACTACATAGTCAAATAGTGCAATTGTGTAACCAGGAAATTCATTACAGTTTTTACATGAAGTCTGTTTTGTTGAACTTCTCCACTGTTCACTGATGGAGACTTGAGTGCAAAAATTTTTGTGGCAATTGTAGTCATAGCCATCATAGCATAACTGCTCATATGAATTGAAGTCCTAAGACATCTTTATGGATTTTAAGTGGTACTATCCTCAGTAATCTCAATGATCTTTAGGCTGCACCATTTGGGGCCATCCTCAGCAGCAGCATGTGACTTCCAATTGATGAGAACTCCAACCAGAAGTAGGGCATCAGGATGGAGCAGGCAGGTCTGGAGAACAGAGTCAGGATCACTGGCATCTCAGGAGTTTCATGTGTAGATACAGATACAGAAGGAGATTATTAGGTATGCTTATTGCCCCGTAATGGTTAAGGACAATGTACTTTGCGTTAGTGCAAGCATAATGTTCTTATGCTGGAATGCTGTGTTTTCCTTTCTCCAAATCTAATGCCAAAAATTCTATTTTGGTCTCATCAAAACATTTTTCCAGTAGCCCTATGGCTTTATTATCAGTGTTCTCCTGATAATAGACTCATAAACATTAAAATTACCCAATGTGAGAGCTGCCTTTAGTTCCTTAGAAGTTACGCTGGGTTCCTTTGTGACCTCACAGACTATTACACATCTTGCTCTTGGAATGATCTTTGTTGGTCAACCACTCCTGGGGAGGGTAACAATGGTCTTTAATTTCCTCCGTTTGTACACAATCTGTCTGACTGTGGATTGGTGGAGTCCAAACTCTTTAGAGATGGTTTTGTAAACTTTTCCAGCCTGATGAGCGTCAACAACTCTTTTTCTGAGGTCTTCAGAAATCTCCTTTGTTCGTGCCATGATGCACTTCCACAAACGTGTGTTGTGAAGATCAGACTTTGATAGAAACCTGTTCTTTAAATAAAACAGGGTTCTCATGGGGATAACATGAAATGCCAGCACTGTCAGCATGGTGTGTTAATTCTGGCTTTGGCAGTTCAACCTCAGCTACATCATTCATAACTCAAGTTCATAATTGATTGGTCTTGAATACAGATGTGCACGCTCACAGTTATTATTTTTGTTTGTACCTGCTTGTGATATTGTCTTACAAATTTACTTATTGTCAAAATATAGGACACTTCCTATTTGTATTTGTATCTGTATATTATCTGTTCATTCTGAATAATGCATTCATAGGTATTCAGTTACATCCTCACTGCACACAAAAGCAACTTGAGTAAAAGCTCCTCCTGGAGAATCTTCAGCCTGATAAACATGACTGAGTGAGTGATTAAGTGAGTGAGTGAGTTACATGCCTGGTCGGTGAGGTGCTTCATATATATAAAGAAATCAGGATACCATGTCAAATTCATATAAGGAACACTTCAGCAAGATTTGATATGGGAATTATAGTCAATTTACATAATTTCTCTGGCTTGTTGAGTGTCTCTCATGCATGATACAAAGTTCTATCAATCTTATAAAATGATTGCATGAGGCAGTGGATCAAATGAAATGGGTAATGGTAAATAAAATGAAGGATGGATGACTAACATTCAGGTTCAGTGTATCCCTGACACAACATCTTAATGATAGAAGTTGTTTATGACAGCCATGTAACTCACTCATAAATGATTCCCTCAAGGCAAAAGTATATCTGTATGTATTTGTCCATTTGGGGAGCTTTGAGACAAGTCTGCAGTGGAAGGCATGTGTTTAGATAAAGCTACAAAGTGGCTCATAAATCGTGTGTGGATTCCTTTACTGATGTGCACACATGGACTGATGTCTTGTTCAAGGCGACTCGTGGGCTCTGGGAGATTCACAGAGCAATTTTGCAACCAGCATTTTTCAAACACACTCTCAGGCCACTGTGCGTGAAGAGTAAGCATCGCTTCAGCAGTAAATAAAAAATGTGAGATGACAGTGGGCCCCCGTCAGCATACACACACTCGTATATGTGACCCTGGGTTGCATTTTGCATTATGGACAGTCCTTATTGAACACCAGCATTGGTGAGTTCTCTTTATCTCTCAGTTAGTTCTCTCTGTGCATAAACTAATCGAATAATGTTTCACTAGTCATCGTATGTTGAAGTGTCACGGTGGTGGAAAAAACAATGAAGCAGATGGTAAAGAAAGTACAAAAATGTACTTTGATAGCCTGAAAATATATCAGACTACATGAAGTCAATTCTACAGTAAACTACACAAGAGTACACTGGGAAAAGTCTTATTTTTTTTGTTTGTTTTTTTTTGCTTTAATTCTTTAATGCACACTTTGATCAGTGGTGCATGCAGCTCAAAGAGGCCAATCTAGAAGTCGGAGTAGAACCTGGTAGAAAAATCTCTGAGATACTGCTGTAGACATCACATCCTCCATCCATCATTAAGCTATAAGGAGCTGCTACAATGCACGCTCACATGCTGCATATGATTTAACTCTGGAGTCGTAATTACGTCGTTTTTGACCTCTGGGCGTTCAAGCTAAAAGGTGGGTAAAAACCTTGGGCACCTCTATGTTCACCTTTTGTTAGCCAGCCAGCGAACTGTGATGAGAGACTTATATTTACCTCCTCAAAACAGCAAACTGTATAGTCAGTGTTATAGATTTACCAGCTAATATGACTATATTTTGATTAATCTAAAGCAAATAATTGTATATACAGCAAAGTGCTGCTTTGTTTACTGCTGATGCTGTGAGCAGCCATGTTGATTTCACTTGTTGAACTCGCAGTTGAGGAGACCGCCTCGAGTTCGAGAGCAGGAATTCCAAGTTTTTCGAATTGTAGGTCAGAAATTACGAGGAACAACTTGTAGTCGAATGCAGCAACAATTTCAGAATCAGTAGTTTCAGCTGAGCTGCTAGTTCATCCACATTTTAACAATTGATATGTCCTTAAATAGTGCAATACGGCAGTTTTATTACTTTGCACATTTATTATTATTTATAATATTTGCATTGGTTTATTTATTTTTTGTTGTTAACATTAGCCCAGTTTTTATGAATTACTGGTTGACTAGTAAAAAAAAAATCAGCAGTCGAGCAATCACTATCCTGAACATGAGTTAATTATTTACAGTACAGGATTAATTATTTGCTGGGGAAAGACTGTGGCTTGAATGTATGCATGCTACACTGTGTGCTGTTTTGACTCCATAATTCCCAGGTGCTTGATCTGAGATGTGCGTGCTCACCTCTGACTCAGACACAAATACAGTATCTCACAAAAGTGAGTACACCTCTCACATTTTTGTAAATATTTTATTATATCTTTTCATGGGACAACACTGACGAAATGACACTTTGCTACAACGTAAAGTAGTGAGTGTACAGCTTGTATAAGAGTGTAAATTTGCTGTCCCGTCAAAATAACTCAACACACAGCCATTAATGTCTAAACTGCTGGCAACAAAAGTGAGTACACCCCTAAGTGAAAATGTCCAAATTGGGCCCAAATAGCCATTTTCCCTCCCCGATGTCATGTGACTTGTTAGTGTTACAAGGTCTCAGGTATGAATGGGGAGCAGGTGTGTTAAGTTTGGTGTTATCGCTCTCAAACTCTCTCATACTGGTCACTGGAAGTTCAACATGGCACCTCATGGCAAAGAACTCTCTGAGGATCTGAAAAAAAGAATTTTTGCTCTACATAAAGATGGCCTAGGCTATAAGAAGATTGCCAACACCCTGAAACTGAGCTGCAGCACGGTGGCCAAGACCATACAGTGGTTTAACAGGACAGGTTCCACTCAGAACAGGCCTCGCCATGGTCGACCAAAGAAGTTGAGTGCACGTGCTCAGCATCATATCCAGAGGTTGGCTTTGCAGAATAGACGTATGAGTGCTGCCAGCATTGCTGCAGAGGTTGAAGGGGTAGGGGGTCAGCCTGTCAGTGCTCAGACTATAGGCCGCACACTGCATCAAATTGGTCTGCATGGCTGTCATCCCAGAAGGAAGCCTCTTCTAAAGATGATGCACAAAAAAGCCTGCAGTTTATTGATGACAAGCAGAATAAGGACATGGATTACTGGAACCATGTCCTGTGGTCTGATGAGACCAAGATAAGCTTATTTGGTTCAGATGGTGTCAAGCGTGTGTGGCAGCCACCAGTTGAGGAGTACAAAGACAAGTGTGTCTTGCCTACAGTCAAGCATGGTGGTGGGAGTGTCATGGTCTGGGGCTGCATGAGTGCTGCCAGCACTGGGGAGCTACAGTTCATTGAGAGAACCATGAATGCCAACATGTACTGTGACATACTGAAGCAGTTACCTTCGGAAACTGGGCCGCAGGGCAGTATTCCAACATGATAACGACCCCAAACACACCTCCAAGATGACCACTACCTTGCTAAAGAAGCTGAGGGTAAAGGTGATGGACTGGCCAAGCATGTCTCCAGACCTAAACCCTATTGAGCATCTGTAGGGCATCCTCAAACGGAAGTGCAAGGTCTCTAACATCCACCAGCTCTGTGATGTCGTCATGGAGGAGTGGAGGAGGACTCCAGTGGCAACCTGTGAAGCTCTGGTGAACTCCATGCCCAACAGGGTTAAGGCAGTGCTGGAAAATAATGGTGGCCACACAAAATATTGACACTTTGTGCCCAATTTGGACATTTTCACTTAGGCGTGTACTCACTTTTGTTGCCAGCGGTTTAGACATTAATGGCTGTGTGTTGAGTTATTTTGAGGGGACAGCAAATTTACACTGTTATACAAGTTGTGCACTGGTCAGTGTTGTCCCCTGAAAAGATATAATAAAATATTTACAAAAATGTGAGGGGTGTACTCACTTTTGTGAGATACTGTATGTATATGCTGCAGATATTATTTGGAAGCAGAAGCTGCCTGGAATCCAAACCTCCTGCTGCTTATTCAAATTTCTAGCATGTGCATATATGTGTGGTATGCACTTTACTATTTATGAAAAAGCTCTCTCCTCCCATCTCTTTGTGTGTGAGGCTTAAGTGACATTCCTTCTGCCAAATCCACAGACATAATGGTAAGGGGTGGCAATCTGACTGACACTTCTAACAAAGGTAAACAAATCCAGTGAGCTCTGCCAAGACCATATCTGCGTGACACATTTGCATGTTCACATCTGGACTCTGGTCTGTTTAATGGGCTAGTTCCCTGTGTCCTACTCTTCTCATTCTCTGCTCCACCTGAAACATTTTGTACCAATCTCAGCTTACACTCAGAATTCAAATGAGAGATGGGTACCTGGGCTAGCTTTGAACGGATTATAGAAGCTTTTTGTTATGGCAGATAGAAGGCTTCCTCTGTTTGTTTGTTTTTTGCTTGTTTTTCTTTTTTTTTTATCTTCAATTACCAAGAACAAGACTGCCCTTTTGTTTACACATTTGCAACCCCCTTACTGCCAAAGTTATTTGCTTGTGATTTACAGGAATAATATTTTCTGTACATTCAAATGGCTGAAAGGGCTGAATGGATTTTATAGAACGTCCCAGAGTTCTAGCACACACTGTGGTTCAAAACATCATCAGAGCAAAAAAGGTTGCATATATTATAGCAGTTGCACTTACTATGACCTTATTAGAAGTTAACAGTCACTTAGTCTTCATATAAGGGGTTATTTTCAACTGCTGGGTGAATAAAGGCAAGAATAAATGACTTTTGTTTTCAAATACAGGCAACTTTAAATGGTTTCACATTTACACTGCACTGTAATTTTGAAACAGCCATAAGGCAAGCAATAGTTTATAGCATTGCATTGGCAATCACTCCAGCTCCTTAGATTTGAGTCTTACTTTGGTATATAGAAAAAACATGAGATTTATTTTTACTCCTTTGCCAGACACTTTTATCCAAAGCATCTCATAAGGGAGGCAAAAAGCATTCCAATTCCAAGACCTTCCAAGACCTTGATTTTGTGGTCAGTAAACCATTTTTGTGTTGATTTTTATGTCTGTTTTGGATCATTGTCCTGCTGGAAGATCCAACCATGGCCCATTTTAAGCTTTCTGGCAGAGGCAGTCAGGTTTTCATTTAATATCTGGAGATATTTGATAGAGTCCATGATGCCATGTATCCTAACAAAATGTCCAGGTCCTCTGGCAGAAAAACAGCCCCAAAACATTAAAGATCCACCACCAAATTTAACCGTGAGCATGAGGTACTTTTCCATATGGCTACCTCTCTGTGTGCGCCAAAACCATATCTGGTGTTTATTGACAAAAAACTCTATTTCAGGTTCATCTGACCATAGAACCCAATCCCATTTGAAGTTCCAGTAGTGTCTGGCAAACTGAAGATGCTTGAGTTTGTTTTTGGATGAGAGTAGAAGCTTTTTTCTTGAAACCTTTCCAAACATTTTGTGAAGCTCAACAACCTTTTGCCGCACATCACAGCTATATTCCTTGGTCTTATCCATTGTTATGAATGACTAAGGGAATTTGGCCTATATAAGTGTTACATCATATTTATACCCTTGTAAAATAGGAAGTCATGGTTGGACAATTTCCTGTACCTAGTTACCCAGGTGTACTAAACAAAAACGTAAAATATCAGTGGGAATATACTTCAAATATATTTTTCTCATATGAATTCATAGGGGCGCCAATAATTGTTACACACATATTTAACAAAGATTTTTTTTTGATAAACCTATGTTTTGTTTGATATCCATGAGAGCAGAGAATGTTTGTGATTTTTAACAAAAGATCAAAAGGTTAAACAATAAAGACAATTTTTCACAGCCTTCTTTGCTCATATTTACGAAGGGTGCCAATATTAGTGGAGTGGCACTAAGTCCATAAGTATTTTTGTAATTTTTTGTAAACACAATTTTTGTAATTTTGCCTCTGTACACCACCACAATGAATTATAATGAAACAGTCAAGATGTGATTGAAGTTTAGACTTTCAGCTTTAATTCAAGGGGTTTATGCCCTAATTACACAGTCAGGATGTGAAGCCCTCCACACATCATCATTATCAATATGGTGAAGGAAAAAGCTCACCAGCAACAAGTATTTGTGCAGTCTGCATCTCCCACCCAGAGAAACACCCAGAGAAAATAGCACCTGAAGATGAAAGACCAAACACCACAGTCTTGGATTCTCAAGGCAATACTGAGGTGAAGTTGAGCAAAGACTAGTTTCAGGCTCGTTGGATAAAAATATATCCACGACTAGCAGCAAACAACAGAGAAATGGGTTTAATTTGCAATATGCACAGTAGTTTGCAATTTACCAGCCAGTGTTACAAAACATCAACGTTAATTCGCCACTCAAATGGCTTTTCACACACAGCTAGAAAAACAGCTTAAAAGAAAACAAGAGGTAAAAACAGCAAAGAATGCTGTGGCTAATGCTATTGAAATTGTGCAATTACAGGGTGAGGAGGAGATCATTTCTACTTTAAACAGCCTACTTCCTAGCAGAAAATGAATAGGCTAAAGCAATGTTTAGCCAGCTGGTGAAATTTATGAAAGAAATGGAGTGCCCTTCTTTCAGACAGTATAAACAGACATATCAAGCTGTGGAGTCCAGTGTTCTCTTTAGTACTGGATGAGACCACAGACATTAGTAACAGCAAACGATTCATTACATACAGTATGTCAGGTTAAGGTAAGTCAACATCAAAATTCAAACTAAATTGTTCAAGAATTTTGATATATTTGTCCCCCTCCCCCTTCCCCATTTAAGGGGGGAATTCACCCCTATTTTGAAATGAGAATTTCAGTCACTTTATGAACAATATGTGATGAATGTAAATGCATGACCCACATGAGAAATTAACCTGAAAATATATTCATCATTTGTAAACAAACAAACAAGTAAACAAACAAACAAACAAACAAACAAATTAATTAAATAAAAATAAATAAATAAATACATTTAAAAAATCACGTCAAGATAAACGAGTTGTGAAAAAAGTCACATCAAAATAAAAAAGTGGAAAAAATCACATGGAAAAATTAATACATACACTACATCTGAAAATGTTTGAGTTACAAAAAAATACACATATGAACGATTTGGTGTGAAGATTGTGTGATATTATACAGTGGGTATAGAAAAGAATCACCCCCCTTTAAAATAATATGTTGGTTTTCAGCCTGAAATGAAGATGGACTCAGTTTTTGTTTTATCCATCTGTATTTACTCAACTTATAACATCCAAGTGAAAGATATAACACCAACATGTCAGAAAAAAAATGAAAAAATAAAAAGCCAGAATCACTGAGTTGGTAAAAGGATCACCCCCCTCCTAAAAATGGCTTGTGAACTCAATAAGGTGTAACTAATCACTTTCTCAATGGCGCACAAAGCCATTTGACTTTCAACTGTGATCAGCTGTGGTCATTTTGATTAGCTCAGCATGAAAAGAGCTTTCCTGGAGCATTTTGTAGTGCAACTGAAGCAAACAGTCAACTATGGGTGGCAAGGCACTGTCAAAAGATCTCCGGGATAAAGTTGTGGACAGCCACAAGTCAGGAGATGGATACAAAAAAAAATTCAAAGGCTTTATCAATGCCTAGAAGCACAGTGAAGTCTGTTATTAAGAAGTGGAAGGTATTTGGTACAACACAGACCCTCCCTGGATCAGGACGTTGCTCCAAACTGGATGAAAGCCAGGAGGAAACTGGTCAGAGAGGCTTCCAAGAGGCCTACAGCAACTCTGAAGCAGTTGCAGGAATTTATGACAAAGAGTGGTCATTGTGTGCATGTGACAACAATATCACAAATTCTCCACAAATGTGGCTTGTATGGGAGGGTTGCAAGAATAAAGCCACCCACGACTGAGCTTGGCCACAACACACCTTGAAGATTCTGAGGCCACATGGAAAAAGGTGTTATGGTCAGATGAATTATTTGGCCTCAACACCAAACGATATGTCTGGCGGAAATCCAATACAGCTCACCATCCAAATAACACCATTCCTACAGTAAAGCATGTGGTAATATCTTGTTATGGGGGTGTTTCTCTGCAGCAGGGACTGGAGCACTTGCCAGGATAGAAAGAAAATGGATGGGGCAAAATACTGTCAAATTCTTGAGGAAAATCTGCTGCCCTCAACCAGAAAGTTGTCAATGGGAAGAAGGTTTACCTTCCAACATGACAATGACCCAAAGCACACAGCAAAACTGACCACACAGTGGTTGAAGGAGAAAAAGGTGAATGTCCATGCATGGCCTAGTCAGAGCCCAGACTTAAACCCCATTGATAATCTGTGGAATGACTTGAAGACTGCAGTCCACAAACGGTCACCATCAAATTTAATTGAACTTGAGCAGTTCTGCAAAGAAGAGTGGGCAAATATTGCAAAGTCTAGATGTGCAAAGTTAGTAGAGACATATCCCAACAGACTAAAGGCTGTAATTAAAAATTTAAGGCAAATTAAAGCAAGGGGGTGATCCTTTTTCCAACTCAGTGATTCTGTTATAAATTTATTTATTTATTATTTCTGACATGTTGGTGTTATATCTTTCACTTGGATGTTATCAGTTGCACTGAGTAAATACAACTGGATAAAACAAAAACTGTGTCCGTCTTCATGTCAGGCTGAAAAGCAACAAAATGTGATTATTTTAAAGGGGTTGATTCTATTCTATACCCACTGTATTTGTGTGGAATAGGGATATTTCACCGTAAGATATACCAGTTACTAATTATCTAATTAAACCTAGACAAACATACGCACACACATATGAGTACAAATTAAGATTAATTATTGTTTACACAGCTACCTAGCTATTATTTTTATATTTCTGGTGCAACCTTTTTCTCCTCTTTGACTTAGTGTAGTTAGCCATCTGTAACTGCAGTATCAGCTGTCAGATGCTACACTTGTATGCAAAAGTAGCCTTACAGTGTGAAACAGAAATGTTTCACAGTGTAATTGGAAATTTTAAATGTCACCTTATGTTGTCATCCTCGTTTTCCTGTTCAAACCAGATAGAAAGCAACATAGATGCTAGCCACTATACAAAGTCTTACAGTTTGCTCTGTGAATCTTGTGAGTTTTGAGCCGTGTTATAGTGGATAGATTTACCTTGTATGACCTTGCCTAGCCTTGCCCTCTGGATTTGGATCTTTTGTGTACTGACCCTGCCTTGCCACTTGACCATGTTTTCTTGCCTGTTTTTTCAAGTGTTTGCATTCTGAGACTTTATGTATGTATTTTGACCCTGAACTTTCATGCTGTTGTGTTTAATAAACCTGTTGCACATGGATCCATACAAACTGTCTGAGTGCCCAGTGTTACAGAAGGCTTTGCTGCTACTGTGGACCCAGCAGAGGTATGTGATCTTTGCTCTGCCTTAGCATCTCAAGGTCAGCATCATAAGGTCAGCCATGTCCAACAACTGTAGCAAATCTCCATATCCATGCAAAACTGGTGGAAGATCATATGGGTCTATAGGGGGGGAACAGAGAGCTCCACCAACTCCATATCTGGGAACCCATGTGAGTAACATGGCAACTTCTGCATGACTTGTTTTCAACATTGTCTTCCCACACCACCCCACTGCAATGCTCCCTCCACTGACCTCCTGTAGCTGCCAGCATCAGATTTAAAACACTGATGTTTGCCTACAAAGCCAAAAATGGACCAGCACTCTCTTACCACAAAAAAGCACTTATCACACCCCGCACTGCACCATGCTCCCTCCGATCCTCTATCACTGCTTGACTAGTCCCACCATCTCTCAGGGTACAAAGAAGGCATGCATCAAGACTCTTCTCTGTTCTGGCACCGAGGAGGTGGAATGAACTTCCCCTAGATGTCCAAACAGCTGAGTTACTGGCAGTCTTCAAACAACTTCTAAAGACCTACCACTTCCGGAAGTACTTAAATTAGCACTTTAAAAAATTGTGTTGTCTGTCTGCTTTTCTTACTACATTACCTCCCCAACAGAGTTTTTAGACTGATGGTATTTTTAGTCAGTGACCTAGTGAACCAGTATTAGGATGCATTTATTGATAGAGACTTCAAAGCACTTCTAAGTCTCTCTGGATAAGGGCATCTCCCAAATGTCATAAATGTAAACTTCTACTAACCTAGAAGTACCACAATTCCGCATAGCTCTCGCTTTACATGAGAATGATTACTTGCCTGAAAAATACAAAGGTTCTCATGCATTGTGCCATCATGTTTGTTAGTTCACCCTCACACTTCTCTAGGGGTGTGGATCAAATTTGCCGAGTGCTCACCCTGCTCACCAGTAGACCACTCACCTGGGCCACCAGTACCTTTGACCTCATGACACTAAACCAAACCTACACTGGCTTCAAAAGAGAGTTTTGCAATGATTTTGATCATCCCTAATATGGAAAGGACGCTAGGGAAAGACTACTTTTACTCAAGCAAGGTAGACAATCAGCTTATTATGTACTCACATTTTTCATGCTTGCAGCAGAAAGCAGATAGAATGAACCAGTGGTGAAGGTTTTCCGACGAGGCCTCAATGACGCACTCCAAGCGTCCATTTTTCACAACCCAAAACTCCAGTCCATCATGGAGTTGGACACCTCTGAGAGTCCATATTGTCCCAGTGGCAAGTTAACCCAGCAAATGTATATCCCTGTGCTTTCTTTTCTAGGAAGCTGACCCCTGTAGAGAGATATTATGACGCAGAAAACTGGGAACTGCTAGCCATCAAGACTGCCTTGGAGGAATGGCAAATTTGACTGGAGGGAGCAAAGTTTCTCTTCCTCATGTTCACTGATCACAAGATCTCAGAGTATGTAAAATCAGCAAAATGGCTGAATCAGGTGGGCACTTTTCTTAATCAGATTTCACCACCAAGCTGACAGAGAGCACCCTCCTTCAAATTATAACTATCTTTTTTGTTGTCATTCTCATTTCCTGTTCAAACATGGCCCCATCAATCTGAGCCGTGTTATTGTGGATGGATTTACTGTGTATGTCCTTGTCTAGCCTTGTCTTTGCTTTAGCCTTGACCTCCGGATGTGCTAACCCATCTGATCTTTTGTGTCCTCACCCTGCCTTGCCTTTTGACCAGTTTTCTGGACTGTGTTTTGGATTGTTCGTCTTGGAGATTTTCTCTGTTTGACCCAAAATGCATTTTGACCGTGAACTTTCTTGTTGTGTTTAATAAACCTCTTGCACATGGATCCATACAGGGTGTCTGAGTGCCCAGTGTTACAGGCATATTCACAAATCTAATTATTCCACTAGAGATGCTATAACGCTGGAGATAGCCTTAGTCTACTGTTGTTATCAGAAGAAATACTTGTTGTGGATGAATCAGTGAATTTCACTGTAGTTGGAGGCAATATTGTGTACTATAAAAACTACCTATAAGATATTTTTTTTCCTTAGGCACCCTTGGTAGAATCTGTACAATAGTGTTGGTATACTTTCTTAACTAGTATGTAGACCCACAAGGTTGTCTCCATACTAGATCTCGACCGTTATGTTTTTTTTTTTTTCAGGGTTAAACCCGATACCAAGTATTACTAATCAAATACATTGAAAAACGATATCTGGGGCCGATATTATTTACCATAAATTTGATGTTTGTAGTGTGAAAATTTCCAAGAATGCAACTCTTACTTAGAACTTACACTGAACGAACATAATGTTTCATTTTAGAACATGAAACAAAGTCCTTGAACAAAAACTGTGCGAAAAGTATACTGACCACAGTCATCACCTCAAGGTGTGTGCAAGAGTGAGTGAGCCCCAAAACATTAAAAACAGCCCCAAAACATTAAAGAGCCACCACCATATTTAAGAGTGGGCATGAGGTACTTTTCCATATGGCTACCTCTCTGTGCGCGCTAAAACCACCTCTGGTGTTTATTGCCAAAAAGCTCTATTTTGGTTTCATCTGACCATAGAACCGGAGCCCATTTGAAGTTCCAGTAGTGTCTGGCTAACTGAAGTGCTTGAGTTGTTTTTGGATGAGAGTAGAGGCTTTTTTCTTGAAACCCTTCCAAACAACTTGTGGTGATGTAGGTGACTTCGGATTGTAGTTTTGGAGACTTTCCTCTTCACAGAAACCATCCTCTTCACAGTGTGTTGAGACAATATAGACACACGTCCAATTCCATGTTGATTCATAACATTTCTAGTTGACTGGAACTTCTTAATTATTGCCCTGATGGTGGAAATGGGTATTTTCAATGCTTGTGCTATTTTATTTAGCCACTTCCCATTTTGTGAAGCTCAACAACCTTTTGCTGCACATCACAGCTATATTCCTTGGTCTTACCCATTGTTATGAATGACTAAGGGAATTTGGCTTATGCGTTACCTCATATTTATACCCCTGTGAAACAATAAGTCATGGTTGAAAAATTTCCTGTTCCTAGTCACCCAGGTGTACTAAAAAAAACGTAAAATATCAATGGGAATATAACTTCAAATATATTTTTCTCATATGAATTCATAGGGGTGCCAAAAATTGTTACACACCTATATTTAATGAAGATATTTTTTGTTTGTATAAACCTGTGTTGTGTTTGCAATTGTTTGATATCCATGAGAGGAGAGTATTTTTGTGAATTTTTTTAACAAAAGATCAAAAGTTTAAACAATAAAGACAATTTTTTACAGCCTTCTTTGCTCATATTTACCAAGGGTGCCAATATTAGGGGATGGCACTGTATGCTTACAGTGAAGGTCTCTATTACATCTCAGTTTAAAGCATCCAATCAGAGACAACATGGTGGTAGAGCAGGTAATGTTGCTGCCTCACAGCTCCAGGGTTCTCAGTTCAATCCTGAGCTTGGGTTACTCTCTGGAGTTTCTCTGCATGTTCTCTCTGTGTCCATGTGGGTAAAAATGTGTTCACAAGGAAAAAGCGTTCAGTATTGCACTTTGGACTAATGAACCATTGGCTGAAAGTGCTCCTGAGCTGTCCCAGTGGTCTGTGTTTCAGTTTATTTATATGTTATAGCTGTTTATGTAAACAACAAAGGAATATTTTGTCATTTGTTCAAAACGTAGTGTCTTTAAAATGGTCATTAAACAGTTTTGAATGCTGAACAATATGTTTGTAGACAAATCTTTAACATGTATTAGCAAAACGAGCAGTGTTTGATAGATCAAGAGACAGAGAAGGAAAGAGTACTAGATAGATAGATAGATAGATAGATATACAGGTGCATCTCAATAAATTAGAATGTTGTGGAAAAGTTCATTTATTTCAGTAATTCAACTCAAATTGTGAAACTCGTGTATTAAATAAATTCAATGCACACAGACTGAAGTAGTTTAAGTCTTTGGTTCTTTTAATTATGATGATTTTGTCTCACATTTAACAAAAACCCACCAATTCACTATCTCAACAAATTAGAATATGGTGACATGCCAATCAGCTAATCAACTCAAAACACCTGCAAAGGTTTCCTGAGCCTTCAAAATGGTCTCTCAGTTTGGTTCACTAGGTAAGCCACAAACATTCATTGCCAAAGAGGCTGGCTGTTCACAGAGTGCTGTATCCAAGCATGTTAACAGAAAGTTGAGTGGAAGGAAAAAGTGTGGAAGAAAAAGATGCACAACCAACCGAGAGAACCGCAGCCTTATGAGGATTGTCAAGCAAAATCGATTCAAGAATTTGAGTGAACTTCACAAGGAATGGACTGAGGCTGGGGTCAAGGCATCAAGAACCACCACACACAGACGTGTCAAGGTATTTGGCTACAGTTGTCGTATTCCTCTTGTTAAGCCACTCCTGAACCACAGACAACGTCAGAGGCGTCTTACCTGGGCTAAGGAGAAGAAGAACTGACTGTTGCCCAGTGGTCCAAAGTCCTCTTTTCAGATGAGAGCAAGTTTTGTATTTCATTTTGAAACCAAGGTCCTAGAGTCTGGAGGAAGGGTGGAGAAGCTCATAGCCCAAGTTGCTTGAAGTCCAGTGTTAAGTTTCCACAGTCTGTGATGATTTGGGGTGCAATGTCATCTGCTGGTGTTGGTCTATTGTGTTTTTTGAAAACCAAAGTCACTGCACCAGTTTACCAAGAAATTTTGGAGCACTTCATGCTTCCTTCTGCTAACCAGCTTTTTGAAGATGCTGATTTCATTTTCCAGCAGGATTTGGCACCTGTCCACACTGCCAAAAGCACCAAAAGTTGGTTATATGACCATGGTGTTGGTGTGCTTGACAGGCCAGCAAACTCACCACACCTGAACCCCATAGAGAATCTATGGGGTATTGTCAAGAGGGAAATGAGAAACAAGAGACCAAAAAATGCAGATGAGCTGAAGGCCACTGTCAAAGACACCTGGGCTTCCATACCACCTCAGCAGTGCCACAAACTGATCACCTCCATGCCACGCCGAATTGAGGCAGTAATTAAAGCAAAAGGAGCCCCTACCAAGTACTGAGTACATGTACAGTAAATGAACATACTTTCCAGAAGGCCAACAATTCACTAAAAATGTTTTTTTTATTGGTCTTATGAAGTATTCTAATTTGTTGAGATAGTGAATTGGTGGGTTTTTGTTAAATGTGAGCCAAAATCATCACAATTAAAAGAACCAAAGACTTAAACTACTTCAGTCTGTGTAAATTGAATTTATTTAATACATGAGTTTCACAATTTGAGTTGAATTACTGAAATAAATGAACTTTTCCACGACATTCTAATTTATTGAGATGCACCTGTACAGATAGATAGATCTGCTGAACTCAGGGGGCCTTAAGGAACGTGTGCAGAGTCTGTCAGTGGGGAGAGATTTCTACATCTCTATTATACGCTACATCACCCAAACCCACATTACTAAAACCTGCAGCAGTACAATAGACAGTCAGCAAATTTGAATGGTTATATAATGTCATTTATAAGTCATATAAGTTTATAATGATCTATTTTTTACTTAATTTATACACTTAATTTATTAGCTAATCCACAAAGTGCTGTGGCAGCTTGGGATATGGCTCATTTGTTCCAGGGTATAATTTGGTCAGTGCAGCTAGTTAGCTAAAGATGTTTTTTTTTTTTTTTTTTTTTTCATGACATTCATTCATTTTCATTAACCACTTTATCTTGTTAGAGTTGCAGTGGCAGTTGCACTCTAGATGGGATGCCAGTCCATCACAGGGCACCATGCATTCACATACTCATTCACACCTATTGGCAATTTTAGTAGCCAATCCACCTCCTAGCATGTTTTTTGGAGGTGGGAGAGCCCGGAGGAAACCCACATGGACACAGGGAACTTGGGGAACATGGGACCTGTAAGGCGGCAATGGTAACCACTGTAACAGGGTCACTCCATGAAAACTGCAGTCAAACTGTGATATAAGAGTAGAATTCCAGAACAAAGGAATTTTGAAGCACACTCTCACCTTTACGCTGATATTGCCATCAGACATACAGTATCTTTTCATGGGACAACACTGAAGAAATGACACTTTGCTACAATGTAAAGTAGTGAGTGTACAGCTTGTATAACAGTGTAAATTTGCTGTCCCCTCAAAATAACTCAACACACAGCCATTAATGTCTAAACTGCATCAAATTGGTTTGCATGGCTGTCGTCCCAGAAGGAAGCCTCTTCTAAAGATGATGCACAAGAAAGCCCGCAAACAGTTTACTGAAGACAAGCAGACTAAGGACATGGATTACTCGAACCATGTCCTGTGGTCTGATGAGACCAAGATAAACTTATTTGGTTCAGATGGTGTCAAGCGTGTGTGGCAGCAACCAGGTGAGGAGTACAAAGACAAGTGTGTCTTGCCTACAGTCAAGCATGGTGGTGGCGGTGTCATGGTCTGGGGCTGCATGAGTGCTGCCGGCACTGGGGAGCTAACGCCAACATGTACTGTGACATACTGAACTTGTCATCCTTGTCATCCTTGACATCGTTATAACTTGCTGCTCGTAATACTTAGTTAAACTTTTTGAACAGGTCCTAACTATGGTTTGCAGACGATTCTTACTCTTGAAAGAAAGTGATGAAAACCAGCATATAAATGAAAAACACTAGATACTCTCAATAAAAGTGCTATGACTATAATTTCACCTTCAAATTAACTGCTAAGAGGTTCACATACTTTTGCCACTCACAGATATGTAATATTGGATCATTTTCCTCAATAAATAAATGACCAAGTATAATATTTTGTCTCATTTGTTTAATTGGGTTCTTTTTATCTACTTTTAGGACTTTAAAAAATCTGATGATGGTTTAGGTCATATTTATGCAGACATATAGAAAATTCTAAAGGGTTCACAAACATTCAAGCACCACTGCCCAAACAAATTATTGTGTCTATTGTCTCAGCTATTGTGTGACATAGGAACAATAGTAGATCCATTTAGCTGTAAGCTTTTTAGCTGCTCTGGAACACTGAAATAACAATAGAACTCTGTTACCCAGTCAATTTTTTAAAATTTTTTTTTACCACACATTACTTCTCGGTCCTTTTCCTCTCTGGCAATGTTAAAAAATATCTTTGTGACTCCACGTGACATCATAGCTCACAAAGCCTAGTCTGCTGATTAGCGTATACAGAACGTGGGTTGTGGCATAATTACTACAATTAAGCAAAACTGTTCTCCTGATTTGGAATGTGTTCCTCATCTGTTATGATTCTAGACTTGCAATGGATATTTTCATTCCATCAGAATGCATTATGCTGTCAGCCGGCAGCAGTGGCAGCAGCTGCAGGTTAGAATGCTTTACTGAAAAGCTGGCGAACAAATACAAAATGTTAGGCTAGATCATTGTCACAAAACAGGAAAGGGTCAGGCATTGTACAAACAGACTAAATAAGGCCAGGCATGACCAGATCAAAAACCAGAGTAACAACACCTTTGATATAAGGTGCGGTAATGTTATATAAGGATACCCTTAGCGGATACACAGTCTAATCAAGGAAATACACAGACTAATCAAGGGAAGAACTAAACAGGTGAGAGTAATCATGACACATTAGGAAGACAACCAATGACAAGACAGGGGAGGAGACAAAACATAAACCAAGACAAAATGCACATGGCCATAAACAAACGCTGGTGCTGGGAGCTGCAGAGCACTCTGAGAAGCACAGCGTGCACTGAGATGGGGAATGCATGACATACAGTAGGGGAAAAAAGTATTTGATCCAATGCTGATTTTGTATGTTTGCCCACTGACAAGGAAATTATCAGTCTATAATTTTAATGGTAGATGTATTTTAACAGTGAGAGACAGAATAACAACAAAAAAAATCAGAAAAACGCATTTCAAAAAAGTTCTAAATTGATTTGCATTTTAATGAGGGAAATAAGTATTTGACCCCTTCAACTTAGTACTTGGTGGCAAAACCCTTGTTGGCAATCACAGAGGTCAGACGTTTCTTGTAGTTGGCCACCAGGTTTGCACACATCTCAGGAGGGATTTTGTCCCACTCCTCTTTGCAGTTCCTCTCCAAGTCATTAAGGTCATTTTCAATGCCCTGGCTGAGGGAAGGAGGTTCTCACCCAAGATTTGATGGTACATGGCCCCGTCCATCGTCCCTTTGATGCGCTGCAGTTGTCCTGTCCCCTTAGCAGACAAACACCCCCAAAGAATAATGTTCCCACCTCCATGTTTGATAGTGGGGATGGTGTTATGACTTGGGGTCATAGGCAGCATTCCTCCTCCTCCAAACACGGTGAGTTGAGTTGATGCCAAAGAGATCTGACCACACCTGACCACAACACTTTCACCCAGTTCTCCTCTGAATCATTCAGGCAAACTTCAGACGGGCCTGTACATGTGCTTTCTTGAGCAGGGGGACCTTGTGGGTGCTGCAGGATTTCAGTCATTCACGGCATAGTGTGTTACCAATTGTTTTCTTGGTGACTATGGTCCCAGCTGCCTTGAGATCATTAACAAGATCCTCCCGTGTAGTTCTGGGCTGATTCCTCACCGTTCTCATGATCATTGAAACTCCACGAGGTGAGATCTTGCATGGAGCCCCAGACCGAGGGAGACTGACAGTTTCTTCCATTTGCGAATAATTGCACCAACTGTTGTCCCCTTCTCACCAAGCTGCTTGGTGATGGTCTTGTAGCCCATTCCAGCCTTGTGGAGGTCTTGTCCCTGACATCCTTGGACAGCTCTTTGGTCTTGGCCATGGTGGAGAGTTTGGAATCTGATTGATTGATTGCTTCTGTGGACAGGTGTCTTTTTACAGGTAACGAACTGAGATTAGCAGCACTTCCTTTAAGAGAGTGCTCTGTAGCGAATCAGAAGAATCTGAAACGTTTAAAAAATATTCTCCACCAATTTATATAATGAATTAAAAGATGTTTAAAACGTTTAAATGTATTCTCCACCAATTTATGTAATGAATTAGCTCAAATGGCGTGAAATATATCTATATATCTAATCAAAGCGTGTTATGACCAGTTATAATCCAATGGATTATAATTAATTATGACTATATATGTGGTCTAGATCAGCTTGTAGGATTAGCTGTAGTCTAGTTTTAGAATTATAAACTCTAAAGAGGGAGTTTATCCTTCTGTCCAGGAAGGATTCTCCATTTTGTTATTAAAATAGAGCATGTAGTGAAGTCGCAGCATTTAAGGGACTTTATGTGACCAAAACAGAGACAATCAAGCGTGGTGATAATAGATTTTAATAACTAAGTGTAACTATGGATACACACAACTAACTCTAAGCAAACAATACATATGTACATCTATATACAAGAAAAGAGAAAGTATAGAACGAAAGTAATGAAATGAAGAGGGTAGTAGACAAAACACAAACGATTAGCCTTTCTCAAAACCAGCAACGAATCAGAATCTCCTGTAAACAGGGGTACAACTTTCAACGCATATATAGATCCATTAAACTATACTTGCATGGCTTAGGTGTTGTCGGTTTCAAAGTTTTGTGCGCGGTCCAGTAGGAGTTCGCGTTGAGTTCGGTGGTTCGTTGTGTGAAAAGGCGTGGGCCGTGAGGCGGTTGCATCTTTTGTCCGGGAGAGAGAGTGTCTGTAGCCAGCCTTGCGCCCTGCCGGAAGGCAGAGCACGAAGCCGGAAACGTAAAAAGCAGGAAGAGACCGCGAGAGAAGGGCTGAAGCAGAGTAGCAATGCGTGTTGTTGTTTTTAAAGACAACACCAATGCACACGCCTCTCTGGGCTATTGACCAATCAGGAAGTTGGATTTATTGGCAGGATGAACTCTCTTTGTCTGGTCTCAGACCTGAATGTCCTGGGAGGATCCGGTTTAAACCGTATTACATATGAATTAGGAAAAAGCATGAAATAAATGTATCCCATCGTAATATGATATGCATAATCAATCAGAGCATCAAGAGACGATTAACTAGATATCAAATTCAATGGAATTATAAAAATATTAAAGGTGAAACATGGTTACAGACATTTAAATCATATTCTAAATTAACCTATCCAAAATCATCTTAGCTTGGTTACATAGGCACACAATACATGCAAACACGTATACTTCAAACTATGTGGGCATCGAATAATTACATATAATTACATGTTACATTCAAGAGAGATTTTTCCATTGTGTGTGGAAGGTGTGTGCTTGCGTGTGTGCGCACGTGCTCGTGTAGGTAAGCTTGTGTGTGTGTGTGTGCGCATGTGCGTGTGTGTATTGGCATTCCGGGCATCCCAACTGGGGTGTCTGGAGAGTCTCAGAGACCTTTGAAGAGACCGACCTCAGTTCGTTACCTGTGTAAAAGACACCTGGGAGCCAGAAATCTTGCTGATTGATGGGGATCAAATACTTATTTCCCTCATTAAAATGCAAATCAATTTATAACTTTTTTGAAATGCATTTTTCTGGATTTTTTTTTTGTTGTTGTTATTCTGTCTCTCAGTGTTAAAATACACCTACCATTAAAATTATAGACCATTATATTATCATTTCTTTGTCAGTGGGCAAACGTACAAAATCAGCAGGGGATCAAATACTTTTTTCCCCCACTGTATGCTTGCTATGGAAATTAGATGCTGTATATTGTATTTAGCAGGTAAGTCCTTAAACTCCCAGGAACCATCAGCAGGTCAAAAATAGGGATGTAACCAAATACGAATGCATTCTTATTTAACAGATCATTCTTAACAGATACAGGGGCAAGACTAGAAGTGTACATTGAGACAAGGATCCCATGCATGAATTCATTGCTGCATTCAAAGCTGCATGAAGGGGGGTTTTTACTATTATGCATGTGTGCGCATGCAATCCGATTTGAAGTTTGCAGGACAAAGACCACACTGTGCAATTTATTTACAGCGTGTATTCATTCATCCTTAGTTACTGCCTGGTGAGGGGCATTGAAGTTTAAATTAAACTACTAAATTGTTTATATTTTGGGAAATAGAACCAACTAAATTTGAGAGACAATATTGCAGGAGGGTACAAACAAAAGTAACAACTGCAGGAGCAGGATTTTAAAAAATAAAATAAAATAAATAAAAAATTATTTACAGACCATGCTGACAGTGCTGGTATTTCTACGTCTAGGTTTTCTCCATTGTTGTCCAGTGTTCCCAGAAGCATAGTGGCAGGGTTCATATTTAATAAAAAAAAAAAACTTGTTTAGGTCATGTCCACTTTGAGTATAAATCCAAACACAGACACAAATACCGATATTTTGGAGCACCTAACAGACACAGTACATTTTATGTCCAAAAGTATGTGGACACCTGACCATCACACCCATATGTGGTTCTTACCCAAACTGTTACCACCATGTTGGAAGCACACAATCATGTAGAGTGTCTTGTATGCTGTAGTATTACAATTTCCCTTCACTGGAACTAAGGGGAACAAACCTCTTCCAGCATGACATTGACCCTGTGCACAAAGTGAGGTCCCTGAAGACATGGTTTGCCACGGTTGGAGTGGAAGAGCTCGAATGGCCTGCACAGAGCTCCCACCTCAACCCTACTGAACACCTTTGGGATGAATAGGAATGCTGACTGTGTTTCACCAGGACTTCTCCCCCAATGAAGGGGGAGACACAGTGTCTGACCTCACTAATGCTCCAATGACCATATGAGCACAAATCCCCACAGCCACACTCCAAAATCTAGTGGAAAGCCTTCCCAGAAGAGTGAAGGTTGCATGTGATGGTTAGGTATCCACAAACTTTTGGCTATATAGTGTACAATAATGGCTGTCACATATTCCCCTCATTGCTCATGGCTCACTCCCCAGCACGTTGCGCATTGTTAATGTTTTGGTTTCGAATGTTTACGCTTCTTTGTTTACACTGACGTGCATTTGTTTTTAATTGTGTATTGTCTCTGCCCCATCTTGTAATTGGGATTGATCCTTAATGTACCCACTTCCACTTGTTTGTCTATTTAGCCCTTGTTGTTTCATTGGCTCAGTGCGATGTTTTATTGTGCATTTATGTTGATTAATTCCAAGCCTTGTTCTCTGTGTTCTTGATTTTGTTATTCTAGCTACGCCTGTGTTTTGACAAGTGCCTATTTTCTGTTTCACAAATATGGATTATTCTAATTTGGTTCTGCCTGCCATGTGGATTTTGCACACTTGCTTTCTGTTTCACTCACCAGCACATTACAGAAGACTTCGCCAATGAAGGATGTAGTGATTCAGCTAGGGAGAGAGCAGCAGGATGTGGAGGTCAGTGCCTTTTCTGTGGGACAATGAACTGGCACCACTCGTCCCTCCCAAAGTCACCACTCCAAAAGCCATCTCCAAGCCCATGGAGCATTGAAGAACAAGAGTCCTGTAAGCTGTGTCCCCTCTCTCTTTCTATGCCAGAATATCCATATGGCTTCCCCTTTCATGTCCCTTCGCTGCACCAGGGCCCTATGATGGAATGGAATGTCCGTATCTGTTGGACCCCAAGCCAGACGAAAGAGAGAGGGTTCATGTCATCGTGCTTTAAACGAAAAGCATGGAAATGGGCCAACAACATTGGTGACACCAAAGCCTGGATAACACAGAGGAAATTTCCATCCTTATGAAAAGCGTGTTCCCATTGTCCACAGAAAAGCTTTCTACTTGCATCCTGCTTCACTCACCCAAACATTACAGTGGCATTGCTTTACACCCCTAGTCCAGACTTACATTCCTCACTCTTACTACACACCTCTACTATTAGTTTCACTGTATGCCCTGAAGAGTTCATAGTAATTACTTAATCAAATGCAAAATGCATGCCATACAATATAATGTAAGTAATGCAAGCAACGGTAAAACGGTAAAGAATCAGTGAATGAATGTTTAATGTGAAAGAAACTTTCCAGATCCTGTGATAAAGCAAGTCCTACCTTAAGTGTAAGATATGCTTAAAATATACTTTGATATAGCTATACTGTAGCTAATTAAAAAAATTATTAATGCTTCCCAGTATCTGCATAACTTGAGGAGATTGTAAGTGGTATTTTGTCCAGGTAGTGAACGTACAGTATATAAGGTTGCTAAGTAGAAGAAGAGGGAATTTCACAGTGATATGGCTCCATGTATCTATATCCACAAGGAAGCAATACTGAGAACTATACTGTCAATTGCAAGGACCTCTGGGAAATATGCCATGCGAAGCTCCCTCAACCGTTAATAAGACTGGGCCATTTCTACTGTGTCTTTTGTCTTTGCCCTGTATCACCATGTTGTCTATTATCACAAGTCATTAATAAATGAGATGAATTTGCTTTTCAGTTCAAGTAACATACAACTGCATGTACAGTAATAGAAAATGTACATTTCACAAATGGTGACATAGTCTCATATAGTAAGTGAAGCATCTTATTCTGTTGTATAACTACAGTCTACCCAGAGTTCTTTTGGAGACACGTGGGCTTCAGGACTGCAAGGGTTTTCCTAACTAAAATGCCTCCTAGCAACCAAGCGATCTTCTACACCTCCTCAGAAAAAACACAGTATCTTAAGAAATTCATGCACCGCATGGCCAAGTGTGTGTGTGTGTTTGTTAGTCTGCATGCATGGGCAGATAAAGAACTATAAAAGTTGTAAAAGAAGAAAGATACAAATTTAAATGTGTATTGCTATTAGATATCCATACAACCTTGTATGAATTCTTTCCTCCATGTTGTTATGGAAAGAAAGGGACAGAAATAATGACTGTTAGCTGATAGACAAAAGGCTCATCTCTTTCATCCTTCACTAAACACATTAGGGTTGTGCTGATAGGCGATGATATCGGGGATATCTCTGATTATCACCGAGAGACGATCCTTGGCCCGTTTTCCTATTAATATATTTGTGGCAGTGGGGGCGTGGTGGAGTGTCGGCTGTGAACGGAGGAGAGGCAGGTGGAACCGACAGTAACACGTGACGATTCTCACCTGTGTATAATTAGGGAAAATGATTGTGCCTCACTGAGTTTTCAGGAGAAAGAGCCCCAGGGCCTGTACCACGAAGCCGGTTTAGGTGGCTAGCCGGGTAAGTTTCAGTTTAGTTTGTGCAAACCCTGGGTTTTAGATACCATGAAAGTGGCTCGACTTTTACTGGTGCTCATCGCCATAATAATTTATGCTCCACGGCTAACCTGCTCCGGAGCAGGTTATGTTCTTGGTAAGAGAACGCAAACCCAACTTGGACCAATTAGCTGTGAGCAATGTGACATGTAAGTGACACAACTAATTCAATTTCTCAGCGCAAACTGTAAGAAGAGCACTTAGTTTTTAGAAGAGAATTAGTTTTTAGGGATAAACAAAATCCCCTGGCTTCTCATTTATTTGCATGGAAGATATCGATTTTCCACGGATGGAATCTCATGTCTTTAACTTCTTGAGCCGCACATTAATAATCTGACACACTGAAGCTCTGACTGTACCGCAGACTGTATGTGCAGCTTTGCGGTTCTTTGCGAGTGGTACATATTTGCATGCCGTGGCATTATTCCTGTCCTAATATATTTTCAAAAATTTATTTGTTTTAAATATTTAATTCAAAAATTGCTATTTATATTAAGTGAAATTACATGAAATATGTCGGGGTTATAAGTTTTCAATCAAAAAAAAGCATTCTTTTTTGCTTTTTTTCCATGTTGAACGCTATTGGCTGTTCGGTGCCGACGTCACGCTTTTATGTGTACGTGCTCGCAAGCTTAAGGATCAAAGCCTGAGTTGGCAAAGTTGACAACTAGTGTCATGGTACCAATAAAGCCTGACTGGATTGTTTCGGTTTTGTCAACTCGAAACTAATCCCGAAACCCTGAGTTTGTTCAACTATCTTCATGGTACAGTATGGAAAGCCAAATGGGTCTTCGTTACGCCGTTTTAAGTTTAAAAACGCTGTTTTCCAGTCGCCGCCTATAGAAAGCCAAATGGGTCATTATTCACGTGCATCGTTACGCCGTTTTAAGTTAAAAACAAAAACCGTTTTCTAATCGCGGCCAGTCATTAAGATAACGCCACTAGTTGTGAAATATACACCAATTGCCGTCAGGCATTAAGTTAGCGTCACACGCTGACTGGCGTTAACGCCACTCATCGCTTAATAGGCACATTAATTTGCTCATTACAAAGCTCTCCCTCTATGGAGGACCAAACCTGCAGAAATTATAAATGAATTAATGAATAAACAAATAAATAAATGTAATAGTAGGTAAATAAACAAGGAATAAATGACTTGATAAATATAATTCATTGTTTTAATTAAATTTTCTCAAATTTATTTTTGTATTAGTTTTTTTCCTTCATTATTTTCTGTATTTTAAAATTTATTTTTATTCTTTATCTTTTATTTATTTATTTATTTATTTATTTTTTCCATTAATTTTTATATTTATTTCTTTCCACATTTATTTATTTATTTATACTTTTCCATGGGCAACATGGCAATGAGGGTGGCGGTCCAGTTCAGCATCCTCCAAAGTTGAGAACAGGTCGCTTACTCTAAGAGAATAAATCACAAACTCATTATTAACCACACAACACAGACGGAAATGAACACTAATAAATTTGTAAGCTAAAAAGGCTATAAGGCTACTATAGGAGGTGCTTACCTTAAACCATGTTGCACCATCCTATACCGGATAGTTCTTTCACAAACCCAAAACAACTTTGCAATGTTTCCAGCAGTTTGACCCATTGAGAGATAAGTTTCAATAGTATTTATCGGAAGCAAATAAGATGGATGTCCCACTGCAGCACCCTCTGACTCGCACAGATTCTGAATATGCAGGGAAATATTTTGCAGAGAGCCTAACAATTCAGGCTGTACTTCGACATTCATATCGGCATACAGCTCTCCTAAAACATCAGTAAGCACCTCTACTCTAAATAAGTCATTTGATGCATGGTTATCGACTTCATTTGCTAAGTTGCGCAACTCTCTAGCTATTTGTGAAGCATCCAACATAGTTTACACGAGAGCTACGACCTGCCGTCACTCCAAAACAAGTGAAGAGCAATCGAGCACACACTTCAATCTACAGTACAATGAACCAATGGTAAGCAAGACCAACCCACCTAATTATCATACAAGACACAGAAATGTAAGAATAAATACAAAAAAATTTTTAAATATAATGAAATAAACGTATAAATAAATATCGAAATAAATACATGAGAATAAATATAAAAATAAATGAATGCATAAATAATTTAAAAAATGGAAAAAATAAAAGAAAAAAGTTATAAAGAATAAAAATAAATTGTAAAATAAATATAGAAAGAGTCCTGAGGCGAGGAAACCAAATGACCACAGGTAAGTTAGCGTTCATCACTATTTAGCATTAATGCTGCTGAAAATTCCTGGCCAAGTTGGTGATATTTAGGCAGGGAGCTCTCATTTATTCATTGGAAAACAGTAACTCAGCAAGTGATAATTAACTTTACCTATTGCGACGGCTTCAAAAGTGAATATGTACTGCTCCCTCAGTGTTGGTGTTACAGTACTAGTATCATGTTTATGTTGGCTGTGAAATATAGACTGAGGTTATTCTATAATTCTCTGGGTCTGCATCTTATCTGAGTCTCCGAGTTAGGGTTAGCTAGCTGGATGCTGTCACCAATTACAGTAGGGATGAGTGATGCTAACCTAGATGCTCACTTGAGTTGATGACATTACTTTAGCATACAGCTCATGGTAACGTTAGACATTCCCGTTCTCTTTTTGAGAGTTAACGAGAACCTAGCATTACAGCTATTCACAATGATGTAATACAGAGTAGGTTAACGTTTAACCTACGTTTAACATTTAGCAAGTGTTTTGGACAAGGCAAGCTGTAGTAATTAGCATTAGAAGGATGGCCAAAAGTTCTTCACAAAGTTGATGTGACAAAAACAGTGGATGACTTAATTAGGTTGTGCAAAAAAAAAAATTGGCGGTGAGGTGCTAAAGGCAGAAAAATAAATATTCACAAGTTAGCCAGTTAGCTTTTCCTGGTGAGTCTACAGTGCAATTTTGTTCATTAGGAGAGTGGAGGTCACATTTGCAAAATTGCACAATATGGGATTCTGTAACAATGTCTCAGTTGAAGCCCAAAGGCATTTGTCCATATTTTGTAGCTAACAACTAACCAACACTCTTTCTTTTTGCTCTTTTACAGCTTTTCAAATGGAAGGGAGTGGGACTCCTGTCTTCCCAGATGGCTGAGAGATTTGTAAGATGCATCAACTCCAATTCGTACATCTGTCAAATGGTTTTTGATTTTATGTCATGGTTTTAATAAATGTCACCTGAATTTCATGCAGAATTAGAATTTTAGCATTTTAACTGCATTTTAGGACAATTGTGTGTGTGTGTGTGGGGGGGGGGGGGGGTATACACAACACTTCTGTGTTATTTTTGTCATTTTTTAAATACATCTTTGTGTGGAAATGTACTAACACACAGCGTGTGTTAAATGTATTTACACACTGATTGTGTTGAAAGCAGCACAAAATGTGTTGTCCTTAACTAGACACAGAGGTGTGTTAATGAACACACAATGTTATTTTTAACACATTTTAAGAGTGTAGGACAATCTGACTACAGAGAAGATCGTCCAACACTAAAACACATTAAGATAAAACCTATAATCACTCATTTCAAGGTAAAAATTGCCATGCAACTGCTAACTACACAAATCAAGTGATTATCTGTACAAACGTTTGTTAGGCTACTTGAGGAGCCAATTAAAACATGATTAAAGTGCAGCTGAAATAAACTCTCCTCTTTTATACCTTCTTTTTTACCTGTCTTTTTTGACAGGAGTTAACCTTAAAGGCCTGTTTACGGCAAGAACGATAGCTATAAAGATAACTATATTGGTGTCCACACCAATGCATGATATCATTCTGTTTATTCTTGCGCTCTTTAAAGCAGGACAGATTCTGATTGGCTGTAATGTTTTTATGGTTCATCAGCTGGAAAAAATTATTCTGAAAGTGTTTCCAATGACATCATTTTTCTGTGGCATATCGTTATAGTTGTGGTGTGGATTCTGCGATTTTTAGAACTACAGGTGTATCTTAAAAAATTACAATATCGTGGAAAAGTTCTTTTTTTTCCCCCCCATAATTTAATTCAAAAAGTGGACCTTTCATATATTCTAGATTCATTACACATAAAGTGATATATTCCAAGCCTTTTTCTGTTTTAATCTTGATGATTATGGCTTACAGCTCATGGAAATGAGATACTAGAAAAATTCAGTATCTCAAATTTTAGAATAAATAATTTATAATACAGCAGTGTCAACCTGAGAAGACTCTAATCAGTTAATTAACTAAACACCTTTTTACTCAAAACACTGTTGCTCAGTGGTCCAAAGTCCTCTTTTCAGATGAAAGTAAATTTTGCATTTCATTTGGAAATCAAGGTTCCAGAGTCTGGAGGAAGAGTGGAGAGGCACAGAATCCAAGTTGCTTGAAGTCCAGTGGGAAGTTTCCACAGTCAGTGATGATTTGGGGTGCCATGTCATCAGCTAGACTCGAGACTCCTCTTTTATGTACAGTGTTCCTTCACTAAATGTCTAATTACTACTTACTTGATTCCAGAAACTGACTTGGAGAGTCAGTGCACTGCCAGCACTGAGGTCTTGTCTGACCTTCCAGAGGTGACAAAAGATATTTTAGAAGAGCCCTTGCAATCCCTTGGCGTGGAGACATACAATGATTGATTTGCTGTCAGCGTTGAGGCCAATTCAAACCCAAAAAGTCCTTGCTGCTTGGAAGCTGATGTAAGTCATGTATTGCAGTGCAGAATGCAACCAGTGCCCAAAGTAGCCAAGCTAAAACATCTAAAAGGTTGGAAATATAAAAACATTCACATTGTGTTAATGATCATTCTTTTTGTGGGTTTTTGCAGGTCAGACTCCTGAAACCAGTGTTGATGCCTCGCCAGGACCTCCCACAAAATCTTTCACCCAGTTCACAATCAACCTTTTCCAACAGCTCCCAAAGCCCGAATACAGACTGGGTGGATACCTTTTTGATACCATGGGATAAGTTCCCAGAGGACCTTATGCAGTTATTGGAGAGAGGGAAATGACCAAGTTCACAAATGAGAAGAGAGATGGTCCAGATTGTGGTTTGTGAGATGATGTGAAAAAGTTCTTGCCCAAGTAGAAAGAATTCTGCAGACGTTGCCAAAAAGATGGTGGCAAAATATCCTAAATCTCTGCAAGATGTGATTGGGCCAGGATACCACTCTTTAGTTAAGCAATTGCAATATAGGATTGAAAATGTGAAGTGATCTACAACCCCAAAAATAAGAAAACAAACGCATCGCACTGATGATTCTGACACAGCTGAAGTCCCTCCAGAACAGAGAGCAGCAATCCAAGATACTTATGGATGCATTAACTGGGATTTAAAATCCCTGCCCCTTGGAGAGACCCCAGAGAGCCAGCAGTAGAAGAAAGAAAAACTGAAGATGATGTCTCAGCAAACTGATGCAAATCTAGAGGAGGTCAAACATCTAATCAAGTTGACTTTCTACACACAGTGTAAACAAGTCAACCAGGGGGAAAATATAAAATGCCTCCTGGAAGAGTGGCTGTTTTGGTTCAACGAACTTGGCATGGCAGACCACTTCAAGGAACTTACCGGAATTGGGCTTAAAGAAACTTTCACACGGAATGTGGATCTGAAGGGGAAATGACTCTTGAACTACTTAAATACTATTGGTGTGAAAAAGAACAAAGTTCCTACAGGCTGTAACAAACTTGAAAGTGATGAGGGGAGAGCTGAGTGGCTGCTCTGAAGATGTCAGAGATGTTGCTGCTTTTGCTGTCCTACTTTTTTATTTGAACACAGATTCTTGTTGCACAAATGGTTTTTTTTGTTGTTGTTACTATAATATATGATTTTATCATTTAGTTTGAATTATGTTTTTCTTTTTAGGTCGATCCTGCTTTTCTGTGAAACGGTTCATGCTGTGTGTGGATCGAAGCATTATACTTGACAACATCCCCTCCTTCATTTCCGTGCTGTGCATGATGTTTGGGAGCTATTACTGCTTCAACATCCATTACCCGTTAGAGCTGGCATCAACCTGGTCTCTGTAGAGGTGTGTCTTCTTGGATAGGCTTTATGCAACATTTTCACTTTAGTCAACTGACTTGTGGGTTAGGGGACTTGTAAAAAGGTAAAAATGACTATTATAAATGGTTAATAGCCACTTTAATAATATTTACTTTTTTTTATTTACACTTCAAATATTTAATTATTAATAGCTTGAATAAATGTTTGTGAAGTTATTGTTTCTGTTAATGAAGCTGTTTTATTATTAATACAGTTCCCTGTTTTTCTTCTTTCCCAAGGTGTTTATTCTCCATCAACCCAGATAAGGGCACTAAAGTGGAGAAGACAAACACATCCTGACTTCATATGAACCCAAGAGTCCTTACCTTGATTCAGGAACTGGATCAGATCAGAATCAGATCATGAGTGGCGTGATGTGCCACACTCCCAGCTTGAAGGTTTGTTTCAGCTCCTATGTTTAGGTCTTCAAGATTAAGAAGCAAGTACTTTTTTCTTTTTTTTTTTTTTTTATATAGACAAAATTGTTACAGATGAGTTTGTATACAACTGTTAGAGTTTTATTGCTCTTATATTTTCTTTTCTGATTTGCATTCCTGTACCTCAATCTGAAGAGCTTGTTTGTAGATATTGGTACATTTGTTCTATTGCTTCTAATAAGGAAATGCAGTGATCATTAATGTAAAATTTGTACTTTTATTCATAAAAGCCTATTAATTGTTCTTAACCGTTTTAAGAGAAGTCTTTTCCCTTTTCTTGCACTCTCTTTCTCCTATTTTTCTTTTTTACTCACTCTCATCTTTGTTTCCTTTCATCTCTTTCCCTTCATCTTTCCTCTTTCAGTTCCAATAAGATTATCATTAATCTGTCATATACTCTTGTTTGTTTGTAAAAATACATACATATTAAGAATGTGTATGTTGAGAAATGACATGTTTTTGTTCACCGCTTTGAGGTTAATTAATAAATTCTTCAAAAGGCAAGCTATTATTGGATTTATAAGTCTTTCAGTACATTATCTCTTAAGGCATATGTAGCTTTGCTTTTCAGTATTTACATGCCTAATCTGTGTAGACTGGGTTATATTTTTCACATTTCTTGTAAAGGTCAAAGGTCTATAAGGTGGTGCTGTTTAAATGAAATTGTCTAACATAAATGTTCAATCTACTTGTAATGTATAGAAACAGTTTCTATTTTCACTGAGTAAAAATACTTTTAGAGAATTAGTTTAACAGCATAGTTTTGCTAATTCAGCAGAAAAGGGATGATTGATTTACTGGTTAAAATTTTTTATTTATTTTTTATTTTTTGTAAATTACAACAGTTTTATACTAAAATGAACAGGTTTTAACTGTGAAGTTGTTTACATTTTTAATTAATTATTATTTTTTTTTTACTGAATTATTAGTTGTGGTTGCCAGATTTTTTTTCTGTAAAAACAACAGGATTCTTTTGTTTAAATATACTTAGAACATATTTCATATACTTAAAACGTATTTCTTAAAGTAAATCACCATAAATTTCACAGGTTTTTTTTTTATTTTTATTTTTTTTACAGTGACTGTAATTTTTACAAAATTACCCTGCCAACCACAGCTGCCAGATTTTTTTTTGTAAAAACAGATTTTTTTTTTTATTATTATTTTTTTTTTATTAAATAAAGAGTGCACAAATCCCCACAGCCACACTTCAAAATCGAGTGGAAAGCCTTCCCAGAAGAGTGGAGGTTATTATAACAACAAAGGGGGGGACCAGCTCCATGTCAATGCCCATGGTTTTGTAATAGACAGATACCGTCAGTGTGATGGTCCACATACTTTTGGCCATATTGTGTATATTAAATGACAAATCACGTGAGGTTAAATGTAAAAAGTAGCAATTAGATACAACATTGCTCACTAAGGATGTTGGAAGCAATTTTGCACTCCAGTCCAGGTTTTGTCTTCATGCAGGCTAGTGATCAAATAAAGCTAGTGGGTTTGATCAAGAAGTAAAATATTTTGTGGAATAGACAGCTTCTGAAATACTCAAATCAGCCCTTCTGGCACAACTATGCCAAGGTCAAAACCATTGAGAACACATTATTCTGATGTTTGATATGAACACTAACTGAAGCTCTTGACCTGTATCTGTGATTTTATGCACTGTCCTGCAGCCACATGTTGTACTACATGAAAGAGTAGGCATACAGGTGTTCCTAATAAAAGTGGTCAGCGAGTGTATACACTTTGGTCAAAAGTATGTGGACACCTGACCTTCACACACACACATGTGGTTCTTCACCAAACTCTTGCCACAAAGGTGGAAGCACACAATTATCTACAATGTCTTTTTAGGCTGTAGCATTAGGATTTCCCCTTATTAAAACTAAGAGACCCAAACCTGTTCCAGCATGACCATGCCCCTGTGCATAAAGCAAGATCCATTTGCACAAAGCAAAACCATCTAAGACATGGTTTGCCAAGATTGGTGTGGAAGAACTCCAGGAATGCTGGCTGTGTGCCACCAGGCCTTCTCGCCCAACATCAGTGCCTGACCTCATTAATGATCTGAATGAGCACGAATACCCACAGCTACACTCCAAAATCTAGTGGAAAGCCTTCCCAGAAGAGTAAGTGGAGGTTGTTATAACCGCAAATAGGAGACTAAATCTAGAATGGGATGTTAGTAATACAGTACATGAGTGTGATTGGTTGGGTGGCCACATAGTGAGTGTGTGTGTGTGTGTGTGTGAGAGAGACGGCCTCACATATTTTCCATCCTTGTGTATATGTGGCCAGGAACCAGGATGAAAGAGGCTGCATATTTGATTACTTACTTTTAAAGTTCTTACTTATTTCTTTTTCAGTCCCCAGGAGACAATCAAACTTGACCTCTGAGATCTGAACTAGTAAGTCACTGATCTCCTCTGCATCACCAAAGTCCTACAAATCCATGAGCCATAAAATAAGACTCGTATCAGAATCCATATTTATATAACATTCATCCACACATCCAAACTGATAAATTGCTGTCCAATTGATGTCAATCACAGGTATCTGGACATAAACTGGGTAGGGGATGCCAGGCAGCCCTCTGTCCTCCTGCAGGGTGAGTATTTGATTTGGATAAGGATGTAAATGAGGCGGACTGTAGTCGTTTATCTGCAGGGGCTGTGGAATGTTAAAGATTTATGTCTGATGAGCCGTTCGTACTATTAATAATCTTTTGAAAAGCATTCGTAGTGGATAATGGGTTTGTAATGGGTGGATGGCTTTCTTCTGATGGATGAGACTCCTGCTGATAAAAGTTGACCCAGAGAGTGTCTTACTCTTTAGCTTTCCTTGTATCTTTGTATCATGTAGTGGGATACCTTAACAGCAAATTAATATGATGGATTATACAATCCAAATTCCAGAATAAGCAGTTTTGGATTGTTGTTTTTTTGTGTGTCTCTCTGCCAGTTAAAACTGTGTTCTTTCTAACCAGTGCTATAAACAATGCTTTTTCTCCTCACTCCAAGAACCAGCCTTCAATTGACTTTTAGGATCCTAGAATTTGACCGCTTGATCTAACTTGTGCTACAATGAAAAGAAAAAAAAGCACATTGTATGATGCCAAATGCTGGAGCTGACCTTTGCATTCATCCTGTTGAAATGAAATGGACAACAGCCGCAGGTTTCGGCTGAGGACGGTAGATTCCTTTTGCATGAGACCTGTCTTCCCTCCTGAATGCTAATAAGATCCAGCTCACTTTCTTCAACGCTTGATTCTTTCCTTCTACCATCTTCCTCTTTTAAATGGGCAAATCAGCAAGAAGCCCTCAATAAGTCTATTTGGAAGCAGCTGCTGTGTAATTGGATTTGTTATTAGTTGAACTGTCAGTAAATTAAAAATTGATCTTGGGGAACCGTTTGGAAAAAAGGAGAGACTACCTTCAGGCTCAGAAGTTGGAAGGAGCACTGAAAATAGATTGTGAATAATTTCCAAACAGATCTCTTCTAGCACCATGTCAGTGAGAACATCCGCTGATGCACACACATACCAATAAGCGCCCTGCCTCACATACTCATGGTAATTTTCTGGCACAGAAGGGTCATTCCTCTTCAGAATACTTGTCACTGTTGATGCACACTGTTGATGAACAGTGCACCACTTCTCAAGCCTTTGCCAATAAAGTCATTACACCACATGCACACACATTACCAACTAATTAGCACTACATGCCATTTAGAGAAAATTAAACTGTTTGAGACCTGTTAGCCATGAGGAAAAAAAACAATAGACCTAGACAACCAATTCTCTTCACTAGCAGCATACTTCCTACATAAAATATTTATTATACTGCATCCTTGCACATGTAGTGATGTGACAAGATACAGGCTGACTTCTGTCTTACCCATGATACCTTGTCACATAATTAACTGCATTGTTCTGCTCAGCAATGAGCAAACTATTAACATAATCTGCATAGTGTAATTAGGAATCATGGGAGTTTGTGGCAGCTTTGGGCAAACTGCTTTGCTATTTTTTTCCAGAATAGGAACCCTATCTGGGATCAGTCCGTGTCATTTAAAGTGTTTGTGACTGAGAACACAGCTTTCCTCCCCCGCTGAGGAACCTGGCTGGAGATAAAATCACTAACTATAGCACACTGCACCAAACAGCATTAACCTGCTCATGGCAACAGGTGAAAGAGTGATAGTTTATTAAGCTTTTTCTTAAATTCAAAAGACAAATGGACTCTACTGTGATGCAACCGTGTGTACAAAACAAATGTTAGATAGCTAGATACCGTCAGCATTCCTTAGACTTTATTAAGCATGCAATAATATGAGAAAAAATAAATAAAATACAGGGTTACGTTTACGTCTTTTAGCCAATATAAAAAGTCAGCTAGGTGTGGAAATACTAGGAATGTCCCATTTTACATAGAAACACAGTTTTTTTTTTTTGATGTTTTGATGCCACCACATTGGGCCTTGAGTGTCCCTGAGTCTCTGAATAAGACAGTCATAAACAGGTGGATTGGCCATGGAGGTACCGTTGTTTGGCTGCCTACATCACCCAACATCACACCCTCTCCTTCTTTGGGGATTTGTCAGAAATTGTGTACAACACTCAGGTGACAGACCAGTCCCTCCAGGATTCAACCAAAGCCATCTTTGATTAAGGTGCATCACACATGACTACAGCTAAAAGGTTCATTTACCAACAAACATCACTGTGAAAGACCACACAAGACAATTTTGTGCAATTGCAATTTTGCCAATTCAAGTAATTTTCACAAAAAAAGCACAAAAAACTCCCCGCTGCACCGCAAATTTTGGAAAAAAAGCCAAACAGTCGCAACAGTCACAAAAAGAAATCCTGTACGAACTGACAGACATAGGCTACATCTACATTAATCTGGATAGATATGAAAACTGCATTTACTGTGTATGAGTAAAACCGTAAGAAGATTCGGCCTGCATAATTTCAGGCGTTTATTTAAAAATGCAATCTGAAGATTGTACAAAGTGACATTAATCTTTAGCAAAGCTATCAAACTGGATAGCAGGCACAACAACTGCAGTACAACATCGCCCCCTATCTTGTTTGTGGTCAGTTGAATAGGTCACATGACTGCATCACATGACTAAAAATATGTCATCGTTTTTGAATAGCTCCGTTTTCTCAGTCCACACTACAACGCTAAAACAGCGTTTTCAAATTTATCCACTTGGGAGAGTGTTTTGGAAAAGTTCCGTTTTCAATGGACAAAAATGCTGTCTCAGTGTGGATGGAAGGCCAAAACATAGAGAAAAAGATTCTTTAATGTAGATGTAGCCATACTGAAGGCACAAACTGAAGGCAAGAATCACAGCTGCTATTGAAACCATTGTTGTGGATATGTTGCAACGTACATGGCATCACAAATGGTGCAAAGTTGTAAAGATAATTTTCAGACACATTGTTACAGTGAGACAGAGTGACAGTGAGACAGAGAGGGTGTGACAGACCGTTGTTAGTACATTTTTAATTTAGTGTCAAAATTGTAAAGATAATTTTCAGACACCTTGTATGTTACAGTCAGAAAAAAAAGGAAAGGTGAATGGTTACTTGAATGTATGAATGGGTTAACAGAGCCTCATGTACAGGTAACACCAATGCCGGATCACCAGCTATTCCCTTTCAGCACCATCTAGAATACCAACCAAAACACTAACAAATGCATGTGCACCAGGCTGCCAAACATCTCTGACAGGCAGCTCATGAAGAGAAGCACAAAAGAGCTGCTCGCAGGAAGATAAGATAGATGCACGTTTCATTTATGTTAACATGAACTAACATTTCTCTCTCCTGTTCACATCAGACTCTCCTGAAAACGTCTTCCCTCGAGCATCACAGCTGAGCTTCCAACTGTCAACACAAAGAGCTCCCCATACCCAATCACTAACACCACAAAACTGCCCCATCTGCACTTTTCTCTCTCCCTCCACTTGGAGCATGTTAATAAAAACGCCATCAGGGATCAGCTGTCATTTGTGGTCACTGTGATTTGTGTTCACACTAAGCCCTTGGGCCATCTCCACATCAAACAGTATATGAAGGTCACTGTTGCCATACACTGTTAGTTAGGACTGTGCCATATTGAATCGTCTATGATATGCCGGTACAGCTCCTCTCCATTATTAGAGTTTGTCATCCTGCGATACTGACGATATACAGGTGCATCTCAATAAATTAGAATGTTGTGGAAAAGTTCATTTATTTCAGTAATTCAACTCAAATTGTGCAACTCGTGTATTAAACAAATTCAATGCACACAGACTGAAGTAGTTTAAGTCTTTGGTTCTTTTAATTGTGATGATTTTGGCTCACATTTAACAAAAACCCACCAATTCACTATCTCAACAAATTAGAATATTTCATAAGACCAATAAAAAAAACATTTTTAGTGAATTGTTGGCCTTCTGGAAAGTATGTTCATTTACTATACATGTACGCAATACTTGGTAGGGGCTCCTTTTGCTTTAATTACTGCCTCAATTCCACGTGGCATGGAGGTGATCAGTTTGTGGCACGGTGGTATGGAAGCCCAGGTTTCTTTGACAGTGGCCTTCAGCTCATCTGCATTTTTTGGTCTCCTGTTTCTCATTTTCCTCTTGACAATACCCTATAGATTCTCTATGGGGTTCAGGTGTGGTGAGTTTGCTGGCCAGTCAAGCACACCAACACCATGGTCATTTAACCAACTTTTGGTGCTTTTGGCAGAGTGGGCAGGTGCCAAATCCTGCTGGAAAATGAAATCAGCATCTTCAAAAAGCTGGTCAGCAGAAGGAAGCATGAAGTGCTCCAAAATTTCTTGGTAAATGGATGCAGTGACTTTGGTTTTCAAAAAACACAATGGGCCAACACCAGCAGATGACATTGCACCCCAAATCATCACAGACTGTGGAAACTTAACACTGGACTTCAAGCAACTTGGGCTATGAGCTTCTCCACCCTTCCTCCAGACTCTAGGACCTTGGTTTCCAAATGAAATACAAAACTTGCTCTCATCTGAAAAGAGGACTTTGAACCACTGGGCAACAGTCCAGTTCTTCTTCTCCTTAGCCCAGGTAAGACGCCTCTGACGTTGTCTGTGGTTCAGGAGTGGCTTAACAAGAGGAATACGACAACTGTAGCCAAATTCCTTGACACGTCTGTGTGTGGTGGCTCTTGATGCCTTGACCCCAGACTCAGTCCATTCCTTGTGAAGTTCACTCAAATTCTTGAATCGATTTTGCTTGACAATCCTCATAAGGCTGTGGTTCTCTCGGTTGGTTGTGCATCTTTTTCTTCCACACTTTTTCCTTTCACTCAACTTTCTGTTAACATGCTTGGATACAGCACTCTGTGAACAGCCAGCTTCTTTGGCAATGAATGTTTGTGGCTTACCTAGTGAACCAAACTGAGAGACCATTTTGAAGGCTCAGGAAACCTTTGCAGGTATTTTGAGTTGATTAGCTGATTGGCATGTCACCATATTCTAATTTGTTGAGATAGTGAATTGGTGGGTTTTTGTTAAATGTGAGCCAAAATCATCACAATTAAAAGAACCAAAGACTTAAACTACTTCAGTCTGTGGCATTGAATTTATTTAATACACGAGTTTCACAATTTGAGTTGAATTACTGAAATAAATGTACTTTTTCACGACATTCTAATTTATTGAGATGCACCTGTAGTTGATGACATTTTTAGGTGCCGCAACGTTGGCATCTCAAATGTAGAATGAGAACAAGCATGGCAGAAGGTGGAGTGCCAACCCTTGTATGTAGTTTAAGAATAAAGACAGTATTTATGTTTACATTTCAAACTTGGACTTGATTTGAATAATTATTGTGTTTATCGGTGAGCCGCACATTCACAGATGCACTACAAATGTTACATAAGCAATCACAGGAAAGCAGAGCTAACCCTAACCCTAGGCAAAGGGAAAAGAAAGATTTGTAGTTTCACACATTTGCCAGTCCATTATGGGAGAATGGTTTTGAAAGTCAGAGTTTATTTGATAACTTTTCTTTAAACAGGCCTCAATATGATGTGAGTCAAATTTGGTGAAGATTGGACAAAATTTGGAGGAGGAGTAGCAAAAATGGCACTTAGATTTAAGCATTTTCGGTGCTGTCATTAAATGTACTGCATAGCCTCAGGTCATGGTAGTGAAGATGCCTACCAATTTTTGTGTCAGTGTGCAAAGTCGTTGCTGAAATACAGCCTCACATCAGATTCATTGGCACATTACAGACAAACAGTTTGGAATATCAGCATCCTTTTGATCATTTTGGTCCAGGTTCGTCTGGACAAAATTTTGGAAATAATTTGCAGGAGGAGTAGTGTAAAAAGTTTTTGACAAAATCCAAGACGGTTGACAGGAAATACACTTGAATTTTAGATCTTGGCATGTGTTCACTTCAGCATACCCCAGAGAATTATAGGAAACTTCTTGGGTACATTCAGGGCATAGTCCTGAAGCTATTTATCAAGTTTTGTGATGACATGTAGGTGCATTGCTGTGATACACCCTCAATCCTGTTTTTTTGCGTTTGCCAGTGTGTTACAGGAGAACAGATTGAATATCAAAATTCCTTTGGTAAATTTTGTTCAGATAGGTCTCAAGATGATGTGAACTAAATTTGGTAAAGATTGGACAAAATGTGGAGGAGGAGTAACAAAAATGGCAGTTAGATGTAAGCATTTTTAGCATGTTATTGTTACTTTTGATAGTAGGTGGCGCTGTGACAAAATTTGTTGCATAGCCTCAGGTCATGGTCCTGAAGATGCATACCAAGTTTTGTGTCAGTGTGCAAAGTTGTTGCTGAGATACAGCCTCACATTCTGTTTGGTGGTTTTATCATTAGATTTGTTGGCCTATTACAGGCTAATCATTTGGATTATTAAAAATTCTTTCAATTGGGTGGCTGTGGCTCAGGTGGTAGAGTGGGTTCTCCACTAATCGTAGGGTTGGTGGTTTGATTCCTGACTCACATGACTCCATGTGCTGAAGTGTCCTTGGGCAAGACACTGAACCCTAAGTTGCTCCTGATGCCAGGCAAATGCCTCATGATTGCCAAATCATGGTAGCTCTGCTGTCATTGGTGTGTGTGAATGAGACACAGTGTAAAGCACTTTGTGAACTGTGAAGGTTAAAAGGTGCTATATATGTGAAGACCATTTCAATAACTTTTGTGAGGCTTACTCTGAAGATGTGCCAAATCTGGGGGTGATTGGACAAAATGTGTAGGAGAAGTAGCAAAAAAACCCAAAAAAACATTTTTTGACAAAATCCAAGATGGCGGAAAATCTAATTAGGTGGAAATTGATGTCATAGGGTGTGTTCAACTCGTCACGGCTTTTAAATTTTGGCTACGTGGTTCAAAAGTTATTTATTATGACCATAAATGTACTTCCAAATTAGGCCCAAATTTGACCCGATAGTGGTGCTAGAGCAGCACTTGGCCCAAATTTGGTCAGAATATTCCTTAGACCAACTTTTTACCAGATGGTTCTATGGGCTGCCATAGACACCCTAGCCAGAAGAAGAAGCAGAATAATAATAATAAGAAGAAGAAAACAGAGAAGAAGAAGAAGAAGAAGAAGAAGAAGAAGAAGAAGAAGAAGAAGAAGAATTCACTTTTATATAGACATTGTCAGAAAGCAGCTTAACAGAAATCTGGATATAGAAAGTATTTCATTGGATATGAAAGTATTTCAATGGCAAGGCCAATTCTTTTGTTTTTGCTATACACTGATGATATCTGGGATTGAGATCAAAAGATGAATATGAGATGATAGATCTGAATTTCAGCTTTCTTTTCATGATATTTACATCTAGATGTGTTAAACAACTTGGCATCATTTGTTTGAAACCATCCAATTTACAAATGATCAAAAATATTGGAACATTAACCAGTTAATAGCTTTGTTTGATCCCTGGGAAGACTGTATTTTTTGTTTAAAAAATTATAAACTTACATGAAGAACAGAGAGCTAGAACACAGTCTACGGGAGAAAAGCAAGACATTTTGAAGCTGAGAAAATAAGGAAAATTGAACAGAGCAATTGCATAAGCATTGAGCATAGCCAATACAACAATTTAGAATGTCCTGAAAAAGAAAGAAACCACTGGTGTACTAACAATCAGACAACAAAGAGGTCAGCCAAGGAAAACAACAGCAGTTGATGACAGAAACATTGTGAGAGCTGTGAAGAAAACCCAAAAACAACAGTCACAAAAGTTCTGGAACCAAGATTAACCTCTCCCAAATTGATGGAAAGGCCAAAGTGTGGAGAAAGAAAGGATCTGCTCATGATCCAAAATATACAAGCTCATCGGTCAAGCATGGTGGAGGTAGAGTCATGGCTTAGGCTTGCTTGGTTGCTTCTGGAATGGGTAGCAGCAGAATGAATTCATAAGTCTACAACAACATTTTGTCTCCCACTTTAAAGAGAAATGCATCCAGTCTAACTGTCAGGAATTTCATCATGCAGAAAGACAATGACCCAAAACACACTGCCAACACTGGGACTTCATCAGGTACTTCATCATCATCCAGCTGAGCAGAATTCATCTCCTGAAAAAGAGACTGGAGGGAGAAACCCCCCAAAAACAAACAATAACTGAAAAAGCCTGAAAAAACACCACAAAAGAACAATGCAACAGTTTGGTGATGACAATAAGGTATTGCAAGCAAGAGATATGCAACCAAATAGTAAGTGTTATTTACTTTCATTTCCTTTAGGGCTATCTGTTCCTATACTTTTTCTCACCTAAAAATTGGATGGTCTGCCACCAGAGGTACCATATTCTAAGTTGTTTAACAGATCTAGATGTAAATATCATGAAATGAAAACTGAAATTCTGATCTGTCGTCTCATATTCATCTTTTGATCTCAAACTCAAACGTCTTCAAGATATAGCAAAGCAATATAATTCCTTACAGTTCCCTTCTGTCACTTTCAGAGGGGATTGTACTTTTTGATCCCAAATAATTAGGCATGAGAGAGAATATCGTTGTCTCGAATATCGTGATACAAAATACTGGCAAGACAAATTTTGCTTCTCTGAGGTGTATCATCATATTTCCATTTAATATTTATTACGAGCTTATTCATTATCTTCTTACACATTAGGCGGCAGCAGGAGACGTAGTAGCATACAGAGCACAAAGTTTGTGCGTGTGCACCTAACTGTCTTAAGCATACTTACTTAATAGTCCATACTTACTTAATAGTCCAGAAAGTTGAGCTAATCAGTAGGAAGCATTATGGCACATGTGACAAACACAAGGCCTGCAGCCTGGCAGTAGTGAAACCAAAAATAAATTTTAGAGGAATGACGATATACTAAATAAATATAATATACTAAATAAATAAATATAATATACTAAATAAAATCATGATTGTTATCCTGATCTGTACAGTTAAATTGACACCCTCATGCATGTCAGGTGGATGTCCGCTAGCAGTAGGAGGTGTGCGATGATACTAATTTATTATTTAGAATAGGCACAATCTACCACAAAACAATCATTCTATATTAATAACGCTGCCATGAAACACATTTATGACACTGAAAAAGATTAAAATAATGTTAATAACCAGGGGTGATAATTGGGCATGTCTCATATTGTGGCTGTAGTGTATCATCTCACTAGTGGTGTTACGATTCACTCGTTTTCTCCAAGCATCGATTACTAATCCTGCCGATCCACATGCATCGATCTTGAAGTATGACTTTTGATTCAATAATTGTTAGTGGTGGTCAATTATCGATTAATTTACCCCCCCCCCCCCCCAAAAAAAAAAGGAATGCATCACAATTATTTTGTGTAGGTTACAATATGTAAACAAATTATTACTGTAGGTTGTCTTAGTGAACTGGTGTGAATGGCAGATGCAGTGTATTACGTAATTACTCGCAGCCAGTTTATTAGCTAAAGCCACATGTGAGAGAATTGCGCGGGCGGCATGCTACCATGGAGGCTGCCAGAGAGCCCGAAATCTGCAAGGCACCAGCTAACATGAAATCTAAAGTTTGGGAATACTTTGGTTTTCACAAAAGAGATGGAAAACTGAACAAGTCAGTCGCAGTTTGCAGACATTGTAAATTCAAGCTGAAGTACTTCGGGAATACAGCAACCATTTGTGCAGGCGCTATGGTATTAAGACAGAGATATCTGGAGAAGCACATGCAGCAGTTGCTGGTTCAAGTTCAGATATGGTAAGGTCCACCTATATAGTGAGGTGTTTTAAATACAATTTCTGACAGCTGAATTCTTGACAGTTTTAATTGCACTTTGTATTCCTGCTTGCCTATATCTTCAGGAAATTTAGGCAATGTTTACTTTTCCTGCAATAAAGACTTGGTGCAATTAACAGTTTAAAGTAGTAGTAGTAGTTTGTCATTCCTTTTCTTGATCAAGATACATTTGAAGTTAAATACTGTGAATAATACATTTTAAGTTACTGAATTAAATTGCAGAATCGAATCGTTGTTAAGTGAATCGAATCATTCTGAATTTTCCAAAAATCACTTCTGAATCAGATTGAAAACCAATGAATCGTGAATCAAATCGCTGTCAACCCAAAGATTCACACCCCTACATCTCACGCCTTCTAATGAGCAAACCAGAGATGACAACATGATACAACATGAGGAAGAAACCTTGAGAGAAACCAGACTCAAAAAGGAACATGTTCTTTAATAATAATAATAATAATAATAATTATTATTATTATTATTATTATTATTATTATTATTATTATTATTATTATTATAAAGATTTCTTTAAAAGTGCATCTCACTGCTGCACACATGAGAAAAGGGGGCTTCCATGTGTTTAGGACTAATTACCACTTTAATCCTGCAAATTGAAAGAAACACCAGTTAGCCATGCAGCCACCTAGGAAATAAGCTACTTTTAATACTACAGACTTTATTAGGAATAAATGAACCAAATTATCTCTAAATAAATGAACAACACTGAAATAAAATGAGGGGTCACATCACAAAAGATCCCTCTGCCATCTTTTGTTTGACTTAATACATCATAAAATGTTTCCTCAGTTTTTTACACCCATTTCAGGAAACTCCAGTTTCTCTGGTCTCAAATGCCCAAACACATTTCTGCAAACTATACACTCATTTAGCAAATTGTCATATACATTTATAACACTAAAACAATAACTCCAAATCCATCAACACATTTGCTTTACTATCCTCATGCGAAGCTTCCACTTCCACTGGCATCATTATTAAAGTAGCTAATTAATGTTATACATACATGTAGACCTAACCATAATCTTAACTTCAATAACCAAATGGAAACATTTTTTTTCTCTTTTAGGTTTTTAATTAATTAATTTGTTTATATAACAGCTACAGTTTTTGTAAAAAGCAGTTTTCAGATAAACATTCCCACAAAGGTTAAAACTGTCTGATATTCCTATCACGTGATATCCTATCACCAATTTCTAAAAACATGATCTCTCTCTCTCTCTCTCTCTCTCTCTCTCTCTCTCTCTCTCTCTCTCTCTCTCTCTCTCTCTCTCTCACACTCACACACACACACACACACACACAAATATCATGTGAACTTACACGTATTGTGTAATGCATTGTTTACCAATGCATTTATGAAATAGTGTTTGCAGGTGGAAACAAAAACTGAAATGGTCATAAAATATATACCTTTGATGAAAATGAACAAATAAGTGAATGACCAACAAACAATAATAGAAGCAAATGAGCAATAAGAGAAGCAGTAAACAAACAATCAAACAAACTACTAAAAATACAAACAAATTTTGTTCAATTTGTCTACAATGCTTTCTGTATTTTGCAAACCATGAAGGGATGTCAGAATCCCGTAAGATCTTCCTGAGTCTACTCACTGGCAGAGCAAGTCTGGGAGCAAGGCGTCTCCACCTATGAACGCTTCTCAGAGCTATTACGTCGCATTTTTGACCATTTGCTGGAGGGCAACGAGGCAGGTGAACAACTCCTGATCATCGCCCAGGGTTCATGCTGAGTAGCAGAATACGCCAAGGAGTTTCATACCATCTCAGCGGGGAGCGGATGGAATAACACCACGGTAAGTACCGCATTTCGCCAGGGATTGAACCCAGAAATCCTCACTGAGCTGGTGTGTCGCGACGAATAGCTAACCCTTGACTCCCTCATCGACCCTAATATCCACTTCGACCATCTGCTCCACAGTCGCCATTCATTGCTAACTGAGGGAGCACTCCCGACTGCCAGCAACACCGCAGAGCCCATGCAGCTGGGGCACACTTTACTGGGGCTTTCACTTTACCTATTGTGGTACGTTCTCTCTGTTCTGACAACGCTGATCGACTCAGACTCAGAAGGAAACTTCAGAGACCTGGATACAGTTCACAGTCTGAACATTCCCACTCAGCCCCTGCTCCCGACAGGGGGAAAAACCATCACACATTGCACACAACCTCTCCTCCTCCAGGTTGGTGCAGGCCACTTTGAATATGTGACACTGCTCTTCACAGTTTCAGATAAACATCTGGTGATCCTGGGCCTCCTGTGGCTGGAACAACTTAACACCCCAATCTCCTGGCCAGACAAACAGCTCATGCACTGGTCCCCATACTGTCTCTGAGTCCCAACAATTTCTCTGTCTTCCACTTCTGTTGAGAGCCCTGACAACCAAGTTCAGATTTCCATTCCCCCGAATACCAGGACCTGAGCGAAGTGTTCAGCAAAGTTAAAGTCAGTGGGCTGCCTCCGCATCGACCCTACAACTGTGCTATTGAGCCGCTTCCTGGTACCACGCCCCCTTGCAGTTGGATTTTCCCCCTGTCAGTGGCTGCGCAACATGCTATGGAGGAGTATATCCAGGAGACAACTCCAAGAGGGTTATATCAGGCCATCCACCTCTCTTGCCTCAGCTGGGTTTTTCTTTATGGAGAAGAAAGGGGGCAGTCTCAGACCATGTATTGACTATTGGGGCCTCAACCAGTACACCATTAAGTATTGGTATCTGTTGCCATTAGAACAACTCAGATCAGCTCATGTTTTCACCAAGCTGGACCTTCGTAGTGCATACAAACTGGGTCGCATCAGAGAGGGGGACGAGTTGAAGACAGCTTTTAGCACCACCTCTGGACATTATGATTGAGATGGGTGTCCCCTTCTCAAGTGTCGGACACTAATGTGGAAGTCGTCAGGGATGACGTATTTTTGTAGGCCAACCCGGAAGTTAGCATTACCCTGGTTCCCTCGACAAAAATCCAATAGGATTTTTCCATTATGTCAAGGGGGGAAAATGTGAATTTCACCAGCACATTCTTGGGATATTTTATCAGCTCGGAGAAAATAACAATGGACCAATCCAAGGTGGGGGCTATAGCAGACTGGCCCACACCACAAACAGTCAAAGACCTGCAGTGGTTCATAGGTTTTGCCCATTTCTACCATCGCTTCAGCTGAGGTTTAAGCTCCTTCACACATCCTTTGACCTCTCTTCTCCATGGAAAACCAAACCACCTTGCATGGAATCCAGCTGCAGAATAAGCCCTAAACCAGCTCAAAACTGCATTCACCAAGGCTCCCACCCTCAAGCACACAGACCCATTTTTGTAGTGGAGGAATGGTAACCATTCCAGTTTACCCCACTCACAATCACCAAGCTTCAGCCACACACACACTCTTTAAAAGAGACTTTCATTAATTCACACACTGCAACGTATATGCTCAGTTTTGTCTCTGTGCACCTGACTATACCATGCCACTGTTCTGACTGTTTACCTGTTTTGACCCGATCTGTTTTACGTTGTTTGCCTTTGTCTTTCCTGGTTTACTGTTTGCTGATCACCTGACTTTTTGCCCATTTTTGAACCAGCCTTACATTTTTGGAACTGTTTGCCTGTGTTTTCACACTACTTAACCTGCAATTGCTGACACAAATAAATAAATAATAATCACATCATAACTTAGTTGATCATGCAGTGCAAGCCTTCTTTCTACTCTTCCTACTCCTCTACCTCCACATCTTACTCAGCCTCTTCTTTCTTTCACTCCATTCCAACCTTCTCCATTTGTAAAGCAGTAACCTTCATTACTGTTCTTATTCATGTGTATATGTACAATAGTCCTGTTTGGAAGCCCTTTGGCTGGACCTTGGCTGGCTGTAGTCCTTTAATTGAATAAATTATTTTGTGGTTTATTTGAATGAATGAATCATAATAATGCAGAAATGAATTATACTTTCTTAAACCCTTGGGTCCATCCCTGCCTCACTGTTGTATATCATCTACAGAAAAAATACTTTTTATTTTTCTCATTCAGTACAAAAAGAAAAAAATGCTCTTTAATGTGTGTCCTGGAAAGTTCAGTGTTCTTGTCCTCAGTATTTCACAAATATTCACAAAGGTCAATATGAAAGAAAATTTACAGTTAAGATTAGAGCTTTGGGCAGGGTTTTTATTTATACTCCTTAAATATATACACTCACCGTCCACTTTAATAGGAACACCTGTACTCCTGCTTATTTATGCAGTTGTCCCATCAGCCAATCATGTGGCAGCAGCACAATGCATTAAATGATGCAGATACAGGTCAAGAGCTTCAGTTAATGTTCAAATCAAACATCAGAATGCAGAAAAAGTGTGATCTCTGTGACTTTAACCGTCGCATGGGATGATTTGCACCACAAGTGTGCCATTGTTGCTTATGCACATACACACTTTTTTATGCTTTACAACTCTGCCTGATCTGTACCATACATGTGCATCATTTCACAACATTACAGGACATTTTGTGACATTTCAAAATAGCTCATCCGGCATTCACTAAATTCCCGGGGTTTCAGTACCGTGGAAACTAACGTTTCACTGCAGTTTCAACACTAGCATGTTAGGACACATGATAGAATTGATGTAAAATCAGTATGACTTTGAGATTATTTAAGTGAAATAAGCATTTCATAACAATAGTATTTTTCAAACATGAAACTCCTGCGATCATGGACAGGTATCTGAAGATATAGCAGTATGAATGTAAAAGGATATTTGGGCACGAAACCCCTGTGATCACGGACAGGTATCTGAAGATATAGCAGAAGGAATGTAAAACCCCTGCGATCATGGACAGGTATCTGAAGATTTACAATAAAAAATTGCAATAAAAATTATCAATCCCCATTGCAAATCAGGTTTATTGTTAAAATTGACAGACTTTCAGCTGTTTGCAATGAACAAATTAAACAAAAGCAATTGAAATAGTTCAACACAATGAATGCTTCAAGTGGTTTCCCCAAATTAAACTGGAAATGCAACTTATAATGACTTCTCCAGTCTCAAAATTATTCAACCCCCTGAATAGAATCCCTCACAACAGCACAAATATGCAAAACAGGAGTTGTCTCAAGCACACCTGATGCAACTAATCAAGGGCTTCATTAGTTGCACCAGGTGTGCTTGAGCTGGAACACTGGAAATACCTGAACTGGCTAGGGGTTTGTTGAGTGTCACCTTTGACTGCATGTTAGAAATATGGCTAAGTCAAAAGAATGGTCCAAAACGTTAAGAGAAGAGATCATCACCTTCACAAACAAGGAGCAGGATATAAAAAGATAGTGAAGGCACTGAATGTTCCTAGAGACACCATTGGAAGCATAGTTCACAAGTTCAGAGTTAAGGGAGCAGTGGTTACACTACCTGGACAGAGAAGAAAAAGGAAGCTATCAGTGGCTGCAACGAGATTTCTGAGAAGGCAGGCTGTAAAAAACCCTCAAGTGACTGCAAAAGACCTGCAACAAGACTTGGTGGCAACAGGCACTGGGGTTTCAGTGAGCACAGTAAGGCGTGTACTAAACGCAGTTTCCATGCCAGAACTCCAAGACATACACCACTACTGACCCAAAAGTAAGAAAAGTCGTCTCCAATATGCTCAAAATCATATAAATAAACCACAGAAGTTTTGGGTTTCTGTTCTGTGGAACCTTTCGGCACAATGGATCAGTGATGTGTCTGGAGGAAGAAGAATGAAGCATACGCTGAAAAGAACACTCTGTCCACAGTCAAGCATGGTGGTGGCTTAGTGATGCTCTGGGGCTGCTTTGCATCGTCTAGCACTGGAAACCTGTGTGTGGAAGGCAAGATGGATTCATTGAAGTATCAGGAAATCCTAGGAGAAAACATCATGCCATCTGTGAGGAAGCTGAAGCTTGGGCGTAATTGGACCTCCCAACAGGACAATGCATACCTCAAATTCCTCCCAGGCTTGGTTGCAGAAGAAGTCCTGGAAGACTCTACAGTGGCCATCAAACACCTGACTTGAACCCCACAGAAAATCTCTGGTGGGATTTGAAGAAGGCAGTTGCAGCATGCAAACTGAATATTACTGAACTGGAGGCCATTGCCCATGAGGAATAGGCTAAGATTCCTCAGGAACGCTGCCAGAAGCTGGTGTTTGGCTATGCATCTTGTTTGTAGCAGGTCATAAGAGCAAAAGAGTGCTCTACTAAGTAATACAGATGCTTGCCATGAAGGGGTTGATTAATTTTGATACTGGAGAAGTCATTATAAGTTGCATTTTTTGTTGACTTTAGGGAAACTACCTCAATTTCAATTGCTTTTGTTTGATTTTACAACACAGAGAAAGCATCTTAATACATGGAATTCCTTTAAACATTTCTTCAAGCTATTAAGGAATCTTAGGTTGTTTTTTTTTAATTCTTTATAAAATAAAAAGCTTTAAAAAGTGAGTTTAATTCCATTTTAAGGTGGGTAAAGGAATGAATACCATATGCAAATTTTTGTTTATGAATGAAAAATTTACCATATAAAATGAAAATATTAACCACATACTCCAGAGGTTTATTTTTAGTATCACTATAGTAAAAAATAATGTCTTTTAAACTAAAATAATGTGTAAAATTGGCAGAGTCAAATACAGTGGGTATAGAAAAGAATCACCCCCCTTTAAAATAATCATATTTGTTGCTTTTCAGCCTGAAATGAAGACGGACACAGTTTTTCTTTTATCAAGCTGTATTTACTCAGTGCAACTTATAACATCCAAGTGAAAGATATAACACCAACATGTCAGAAATGTAAAAAATAAATAAATTAATTTAAAAAACAGAATCGCTGAATTAGAAAAAGGATCACCCCCTTGTGTCAGTATTTTGTTGAACCACCTTTTGCTTTAATTACAGCCTTTAGTCTGTTGGGATATGTCTCTACTAACTTTGCACATCTAGACTTTGCAATATTTGCCCACTCTTCTTTGCAGAACTACTCAAGTTCAGTTAAATTTGATGGTGACCGTTTGTGGACTGCAGTCTTCAAGTCATTCCACAGATTTTCAATGGGGTTTAAGTCTGGGCTCTGACTAGGCCATGCAAGGACATTCACCTTTTTCTCCTTCAACCACTGTGTGGTCAGTTTTGCTGTGTGCTTTGGGTCATTGTCATGTTGGAAGGTAAATCTTCTTCCCACTGACAACTTTCTGGCAGAGGGCAGCAGATTTTCCTCATGAATTTGACGGTATTTTACCTCATCCATTTTTCCTTCTATCCTGACAAGTGTTCCAGTCCCTGCTGCAGAGAAACACCCCCATAACAGGATATTACCACCTCCATGCTTTACTGTAGGAATGGTGTTATTTGGATGGTGAGCTGTATTGGATTTCCACCAGACATATCGTTTGGTGTTGAGGCCAAATAATTCAATTTTAGTCTCATCTGAACATAACACCTTTTTTCATGTGGCCTCAGAATCTTCAAGGTGCGTTTTGGCAAAGTTCAGTCATGGGTGGCTTTTTTCTGGCAGCCCTCCCATACAAGCCACATTTGTGGAGAATTTGTGATGTTGTCACATGCACACAATGACCGCTCTTAAATTCCTGCAACTGCTTCAGAGTTGATAGCCTCTCTGAACAGTTCCCTCCTGGCTCTTTCATCCAGTTTGGAGTGACATCCTGATCTAGGAAGGGTCTGTGTTGTACCGAGTACCTTCCACTTCTTAATGATAGACTTCACTGTGCTTCTAGGCATTGATAAAGCCTCTGAAATTTTTTTGTATCCATCTCCTAACTTGTGTCTGTCCACAACTTTATCCCGGAGATCGTTTGACAGTGCCTTGCCACCCATAGTTGATTGTTTGCTTCAGTGATTGTTTTGCACTACCAAGGACTGAAAAATGCTCCAGGAAAACTCTTTTCATGCTGAGCTATTAAAAATGACCACAGCTGATAACAGTTGAAAGTCAAATGGCTTTGTGTGCCCTTGAGAAGATGATTAGCTACACCTGACTGAATTTACAGGTCATTTTTAGGAGGGGCGTGATCCTTTTTCCAACTCAGTGATTCTGTTTTTTTATTGTATTTAAAAAAAATTTCTGACATGTTGGTGTTATAACATCCAAGTGAAGGATATAAGTTGCACTGAGTAAATACAGCTGGATAAAACAAAAACTGTCCCCGTCTTCATTTCAGGCTGAAAAGCAGCAAAATGTGATTATTTTAAAGGGGGGTGATTCTTTTCTATACCCACTATATATATATATATATATATATACAATTCACAAAAATTCTCTGCTCTCATGGATATCAAACAATTGCAGACAAAACACAGGTTTATAAAAAAAAAAATTTAAAAAATATTTGTTAAATATAGGTGTGCAACAATTATTGGCACCCTTTCAGTCAATAATTCATGCTACCTCCCATTGCCAAGATAACAGCTCTCAGTCTTCTCCTATAATGCCTGATGAGTTTGGAGAATACATGGCAAGGGATCTGAGACCATTCCTCCATACATAATCTCTCCAGATCCTTCAAATTCCGAGGTCCACGTTGGAGGACTCTCCTCTTCAGTTCACCCCACAGGTTTTCTATGGGTTTCAAGTCAGGGGACTGGGATGGCCATGGCAAGGCCTTGATTTTGTGGTCAGTAAGCTATTTTTGTGTTGATTTTGATGTATGTTTTGGATCATTGTCCTGCTGGAAGATCCAACCGCTGCCTTCTGGCAGAGGCAGTCAGGTTTTCATTTAATATCTACTGATATTTGATAGAGTCTATGATGCCATGTATCCTAACAAAATGTCCAGGTCCTCTGGCAGAAAAACAGCCCGAAAACATTAAAGCGCCACCATTATATTTAACCATGGGCATGAGGTACTTTTCCATATGGCTACCTCTCTGTGCCTGCCAAAACCAACTCTGGTATTTATTGCCAAAAAGCTCTATTTTGGTTTCATCTGACCATAGAACCCGATTCCATTTGATGTTCCAGTAGTGTCTGGCAAACTGAAGATGCTTGAGGTTTTTTTTTTTTTTTTGGATTGTAGTTTTGTAGAATTTCTGACCCCAAGATGCAACTAACTTCTGCAATTCTCCAGCTGTGATCCTTGGAGATTTTTTGGCCACTCGAACCATCCTCTTCACAGTGCTTCCCATTTTGTGAAGCTCAACAACCTTTTACCACACATCACAGCTATATTCCATAGTCTTACCCATTGTTATGAATGACTAAGGGAATTTGGCCTATGTGTTACCTCATATTTATACCCCTATGAAACAGTAAGTCATGGTTGAACAATTTCCTGTTCCTAGTGACCCAAGTGTACTAATAAATGTAAAATATCAATGGGAATATACTTGTAAAATATCAATGGGAATATATATTTTTCTCATATGAATTCATGGGGGTGCCAATAATTGTTGCACACCTATATTTAACAAAGATATATTTATATATTTTTGATAAACCTGTGTTGTGTTTTTCAATTGTTTGATATCTATGAGAGTATTTTTGTAAATTTTTAAACAAAACATCAAAAGGTTAAACAATAAAGACAATTTTTCACAGCCTTCTTTCTCAAATTTATCAAGGGTGCCAATATTAGTGGAGGGCATTGTTGATATTGTCCCTCTTCCCCAAGACCCAGTTTCCAAGGTCTCAAGTGTATTTAGAGCAATTGACTAAAATGCTCCGACTGTGTACTCAGTGGCAGAGTGTGTGCATGTGTGTGCTATTAAGATATAAATTTGCCTCATGATTAGCAGACTTATTGATTTCAGTGATAGCTGCTTCCGCATGCATGAAATATAAATCTTATCTGGGAAATAATGCTTTGATATCATGGACCACCAAGACCATGAAAATAATGGCTTTTTTGACCGATATAAGCTAATGTTCTATAGATTTGCTCACCTTTCTAAATGTTGCTCAATCATAGAATGGTGTGCAGGCTCCCCCATTTAGTTCCACAGAGTTCTTATTGCACCTAGTAATCAAAAATAAAAACTACAACAAGCACTAATAGAGGCTCACTGGGGCAGGAATCACGCTGCCACATGCTCGCACTGTCAACATTTTCACTGGAGACAGAGGGCCGGATAGGACAGTTAATGACAGGCTTGTCAGATTGAGCTCATTTAAAAATACTCTGCGGTCACCAATATTTCATTTTATAGTTGGAAAAAACCCCATACATAAATATAATACATTTCCATGAAACAAAGGCAAAGTGTAACTACAAATTGTGTCTATCCTCTACATAAACATTTCTGTTGTAAGATATATTGCAAAGATTGGGAGAGGGAAAAGGGAATTTTGGAGTGGAAAATGTACGTGAGAAAAGTGTATGCAAAAAGGTGAGCTTGTTTCCCATGCATGAGCTGAAAAAAAAGAAGAAAAATGTGTCACGTGTTTTCTAATACCTGAATTTTTTGTGCTAGTTTCAGGTCTTTTGTGTGATTTTTGAGATGTAGTTGGGCTGGAATTTTTACTGAAACCTGGACAAACACCGAAGTATAGACCACAGTTGAACAAAGGTATGTCTAAAACCACTCAAAACAAGTTGCTAAACTGTATTCTGGATGCCTGTATGTTGTTGGCTCTCAACTGCTTATTATGGGGTTACTCTTAAAGTTTGTGAGGTAGTAGCCTATAGCATAAGTCAAGTGTGATAGCCTCTCGGCTTTGTTGTTATAAATGTTTTCCTGCCCCACCAAAATGTATGATCACAAGCAGCTGGTGATTAAGTGTTTGAGATATTTGATTAAGATCTTTTATTAAGACCACTCCCTAGACAGAAATTCTAGCCTCAGACTAGCTGAAGCTATATTAACTTAATATAACTTGAGGTGACATGAGGTTGTTGATTACTTTTTTGGTCAAAGGTGCCATCCCAGCAGGGAGAGAATACATTACCATGACTAATGACAAGGTTATTAAAATATATAAACCTTCCATTTCATAGAGATGGATGGGAAAAGTCCAATTAATATTTTGAACTGGGGTCATGTCTTAACTCTATTCTTAAATATTTTTACATCAGTATTATCATATGTGTTTGTTTCACATCATACAACTTATGGCCTTAATATTAGGTACCTTAGTTTTGATCTGGGGGATAACTGAATGTGATATATATATTATCAGAAATATTTACTAACCCCATTTCCATAAAAGTTGGGATTTTTTTCTAAAATGCAATAAAAACAAAAATCTGTGATTTGTCAAGTCTCTTGAAACTTATGGCAAAAGTACAAGGAAAGGATATTTAATGTTTTCACTGACCAACTTAATTGTATTTTGTAAATATAAACAAATTTAGAATTTGATGTCTTCAACACACTCTAAAAAAGAGTGTGTTTGGGAACGATTAAGGAGGATACTAATTGTTGCACTTTTGCAAGAGGAATTTTTGCCTATTCTTGCTTGATACAAGACTTCAGCTGCTCAACAGTCCTTGGTCGCCATTGTCTGATTCTCCTCTTCATGATGGGCCATAGGAGACAGATCTGGACTGCTGGCAGGCCAGTCAAGCACACACACTCTGTGTCTACAAAGCCACGCTGTTGTAGCACGTGCAGAATGAGGCCTGGCATTGTCCTGCTGAAATAAACATGGACTTCCTGGTAAAAAACATTGCCTTAATGGCAGCATATGTCTCTCTAAAATCCCAATATACACCTCCGCAGCAATGGCACCTTCACACATATGCAAGTCACCCATGCCGTGGGCACTGATGCACCCCCATACCATCACAGATGCTGGCTTTTGCACCTTTCGCTTATAACAGTCTGGCTGGTCGTTTTCAACTTTGGCACGGAGAACTCGACGTCTGTTTTTCCCGAAAACAAGCTGAAATGTGGACTCATCTGACCACAGTACACGTTTCCACTGCCTTTCAGTCCATCTGAGATGAGCTCGGGCCCAGAGAACTCGGTGGTGTTGCTGCATAGGGTTGATGTGTGGCTTCCTCCTTGCATAATAGAGTTTCGGGTTGCATTTCTGGATGCAGCAGCGGACTGTGTTAAGGGCCAATGGTTTTCCGAAGTACTCCCGAGCCCATGTGGTTATATTTATCACAGTAGCATGATGATTTCTCAGGCAGTGCCACCTGAGGGCTCAAAGGTCACGCACATTCAACAGTGGTTTCCAGCCTTGGCCTTTACACAATGAGATTTCTCCAGATTCCCTGAATCTTTTCACAATATTATGCACTGTAGATGGTAAAAGACCCAAATTCTTTGCAGTTTTGCGTTGAGCAATGTTCTTTTTAAACTGACTGACAATTCTCTCACGAAGTTTGGCATAAAGTGGTGAGCCACAACCCATCCTTGCCTACAAAAACTATGCTTTAGGTGGATGGTCCTTTTATGCCCTTTTATACCCTCCCCTGTTACCAATTAACCTGATCCTTCAAAATGGTGTTACTTGAATATTCTATAAACTTTTCAGTCTTATTTTGCCTCTATCCCAACTTTTTTTGAGTGTGTTGAAGGCATCAAATTCTAAAGCTGTTTATATTTACAAAATATAATTAAGTTGGTCAGTGAAAACATTGAATATCTTTTCTTTGTACTTTTGTCAGTTAATTAACGTTTCAAGAGACTTCACAAATCACAGATTTTAGTTTTTATTGGATTTTAGAAAAAATCCCAATTTTTATGGAAATGGGTTAGTAATACTAAGGTCATATATCTTCATATACAACCCTAATATACCTTACATGGACTGCAAAAAAATAGTTTTGGAGCACACATGCTTGCTTCCATGTGCATGCAGATGTTTTTGCATGATATGTGTGTAACGTCTGACGGTATCCAAACTGATTTCTGAATTAACCTGGATTTAACATAAAAAGTTTCACCACTCAGGTGGCCGACAGTAACCCCGAGAGGCCTTCTGCGGCCAGATGCCCTTGGAATGCAAAAGATAGGGGGAAGACACGACCTCCCCCCCCTCTTTTTAGACACACACACACACACACACACACACACAGAACTTACACCCACAATAGAGAAACCTTTCGTGAACCTAACGGGTGTGAACGTCTGGAAAACTTCACGATTAGGTTCATCAGCAGGGGTCAACCAAAGCTCCGAACGAGGGCCTGTAAATCTCTGATCTAATCTCTGTTTACAACCACATGGATTAGCATCGGAGCCGAAAAGGCTGGAAGGAAAACGTCTTCCCTAAAGGTCACCCTGAGGTGACCAAAGACCGGTGGGACATTAGAAGAACACCAGCCCCCTCTTCTGGACATACACACACTCACGCACACAGTGAAAATGTCTCTTGAATGTAACATGTAATTATATGTCTAGGATAGTTATAATGTATTCATATATGCATGTGTTATGTGTTTAGATAACCTAACTATAGTGATTTTAGATAGTTTGAGCGAGAAGCTAATTTTAAGTTGTCTGTAACCATGTCCAATGGTCCTTCACTGTCCAAGGTATCATAACTTCCTTGAGTTTGGTATCAAAATCATTGTTTCGTAATATGCCAATTAATGATGCATACTATAGGACGATGGGATGTATCATTCTATACTTTTCCATATTTCATTCTAATCCAAACTTAATACAAACCCTGCCTTGACATGCGGACCCCGTTTTGGAACAGACAAAGAAAGTTCTCCACCAGAACTTTCTCCTCTCTCTGGATTCGCCAGCAGCTCAGAGAGGCGTTTACGTTGGCATTATCCATAAAAGACAGTGACAATCTTTCTACCGGAAGATTCAGCAAACTCCTCGCTAAATCTACGAACCAAGGACCCTCGTGAACAGCATAAAATTAATGCAAGTATAAATTTTAATTGATCTATAGAGGTGTCCTTTTAAGCCAGTGCCCTGTTGAAGGTGAATTCAATTCATTGCTGATTCTCAAGGTTAAACTGTTGTGTGTTCTGCCATTCTGTTATTTTCATCATTTTTCCTTTTGTTTCTTTCACTTTCCCTGTATATATGTATTATTTGTTTATACCTAGTTGTGTATATCAGTAGTATTTACGTAGTTATTAAAATCCATGGTTATCATGCTGGATCGTCTCTGTTTTTACTCATGGCAAGGTTCACTTTTAACGTTGCTTTCGCTACGCGCTGTATTTCTTTTAACTTAGAATAAACTATATTTCATGGCCAGAAGAATAATTTATTCTTTTAGAGTAATACAAAGATTGTCCTGGTAAGTCAGTAATTAATATAACATTCCCTGTCATGTTCGATTTATATCCATAACTAATCAGAACACACTTTGATTAGAGATATAGATATATTTCACCCATTTGAGCTAGAACATGTGCTTTTGCAAACCAAAATTGTATTGTTCCTCAGAGAACACTGCCTTCATTCTCTTCAAGTTTAGAGGCATCATGTGTATTACAGAGGGTACTGTAGTGACTCCTAATTACTCCATAACACTGGCATCAGCAAATACACTGACAGTTTCATTCTGTACAGGCTGAGATTGAGCCTAGCATGGCAGGACAAGAGACAGCTAAAGAATTTAAGAAGTTAAATACTAATTCATCGTAAATATTATTTGGACTTTAAAAGGAAATATCCAATCTGTATTCATTTCCTTATATATTTTCTGTCTTTTTCCATTTGCCTGTACAATCCACAAATATTTTTTTTCAATTTATATTTCACAAGCGCAGAACACCAACAATATTCTAAGCATGGTTGTAATATACAGTATCTCACAAAAGTGAGTACACCCCTCACATTTTTGTAAATATTTTATTATATCTTTTCATGGGACAACACTGACAAAGTGACACATTGGTACAATGTAAAGTAGTGAGTGTACAGCTTGTATAACAGTGTAAATTTGCTGTCCCCTCAAAATAACTCAACACACAGCCATTAATGTCTAAACCGCTGGCAACAAAAGTAAGTACACCCCTAAGTGAAAATGTCCAAATTGGGCCCAAAGTGTCAATATTTTGTGTGGCCAGCATTATTTTCCAGCACTGCCTTAACCCTGTTGGGCATGGAGTTCACCAGAGCTTCACAGGTTGCCACTGGAGTCCTCTTCCACTCCTCCATGACTACATCACAGAGCTGGTGGATGTTAGAGACCTTGTGCTCCTCCACCTTCCATTTGAGGATGACCCACAGATGCTCAATAGGGTTTAAATCTGGAAACATGCTTAGGCAGTCCATCACCTTTACCCTCAGCTTCTTTAGCAAGGCAGTGGTCGTCTTGGAGGTGTGTTTGGGGTCGTTATCATGTTGTAATACTGCCCTGCGGCCCAGTTTCTGAAGCGAGGGGATCATGCTGTGCTTCAGTATGTCACAGTTCATGTCACAGTACACTCCCAAGTGCCTGCAGCACTCATGCAGTCCCAGACCATGACACTCACATGCTTGACTGTAGGCAAGACACACTTGACTTTGTACTCCTCACCTGGTTGCCGCCACACACGCTTGACACCATCTGAACCAAATAAGTTTATCTTGGTCTTATCAGACCACAGGACATGGTTCCAGTAATCCATGTCCTTAGTCTGCTTGTCTTCAGTAAACTGTTTGCGGGCTTTCTTGTGCATCATCTTTAGAAGAGGCTTCCTTCTGGGACGACGGCCATGCAGACCAATTTGATGCAGTGTGTGGTGTATGGTCTGAGCACTGACAGGCTGACCCCCCACCCCTTCAACCTCTGCAGCAATGCTGGCAGCACTCATATCTCTATTCTGCAAAGCCAGCCTCTGGATATGATGCTGAGCACGTGCACTCAACTTCTTTGGTCGACCAAGGCGAGGCCTGTTCTGAGTGGAACCTGTCCTGTTAAACCGCTGTATGGTCTTGGCCACCGTGCTGCAGCTCAGTTTCAGGGTGTTGGCAATCTTCTTATAGCCTAGGCCATCTTTATGTAGAGCAAAAATTATTTTTTTCATATCCTCAGAGAGTTCTTTGCCATGAGGTGCCATGTTGAACTTCCAGTGAGCAGTATGAGAGAGTGTGAGAGCGATAACACCAAACTTAACACACCTGCTCCCCATTCACACCTGAGACCTTGTAACACTAACGAGTCACATGACACCGGGGAGGGAAAATGGCTAATTGGGCCCAATTTGGACATTTTCACTTAGGGGTGTACTCACTTTTGTTGCCAGCGGTTTAGACATTAATGGCTGTGTGTTGAGTTATTTTGAGGGGACAGCAAATTTACACTGTTATACAAGCTGTACACTCACTACTTTACATTGTAGCAAAGTGTCATTTCTTCAGTGTTGTCCCATGAAAAGATATAATAAAATGTTTACAAAAATGTGAGGGGTGTACTCACTTTTGTGAGATACTGTATATGCACAAAAGCCATTATATTGACATGGAAAACTAAAATTGTTATTAGGAGCACAGAGAACAATAATAAAGAGGTAACATACTAAATGTTGACCTCTCTCTGGAGACTGCTAGTCTGTAAAATGTTTTTCCAGGCTTCAGTAAATACCTTACTGGCCAGGCACGAACTGCATAATATCTCTCTCTCTCTCTCTCTCTCTCTCTCTCTCTCTCTCTCTCTCTCTCTCTCTCTCTCTCTCTCTGATGAGTGAGCTGATCTTTGGTGTACTATGGTTTTCTCCCTTTTTGTGAAGGATAGAGACACAGAAGAGCATTAAGAAATTTCTACAGTCATGTGAAAAATAAGTTCACCCCATAGAAATTGAAAAAAAAGAAGAAAAAAAACAGAAAAAAAAACATCTAGTGTTTCCCTTTGTTATTGAGGTGTGTGGTGTCATCATGCCAAGATCTAAAGAGTTCTGTAAGACCTTCAGAAAAAAAGGTTGTGGATGCCTATGAGTCTGGTAAGGGATTTAAAAAGATCTGCAAATTATTTTAAATACATCATTCCACTGTAATAAAAATCATCCACAAATGGCACAGATTTCAAACAAAATCTTGCCTTTCCAGCAAATTCAGCCCAAGAGCAGACCGTCTGATGCAAAAAGAAGTCTCCAAGAACCTTTGATGTCAGAGACTGGTGAACAATTATGCAAAATGCCTACAAGAAGTTATTTCTGCTGAAGGGGGCAATACTAGCTTCTGAGGCCAAGGGTATACTTACTTTTTCCACAGAAGAATATCACAACTATTCATATTTCTGTTGAATAAATGGTTGAAAAAGCTAATTTTCCTTGTGGGTTTGTTCAAGTATATCAACTTTATTAATAGGCACTGTCTCAAAGATGATAAAATGTTTGCTTGTTCAAATAGGTGAAAAAAGCCAACAATTTCCATGGGGTGCTTATTTTTTCACATGACTGTACATGCTGCAACTTTTCTCCTTGACTTACAGTTAAATATGTTAAACACATTACAGTCATATACAGTACAATGTAAAAATGGATTATATTTCCATGGCAATGTAGAAATACTGACATCAGACCATACAGGATTTCGCAGAGTTTTTTTGTGATTGTTGCAGCCAAAAATGCTTGATTTTGCTGTGTGTGTGTGTGTCTCTCTGTGTGTGTGTGTGTGTGTGTGTGTGTGTGTGTGTGTGTGTGTGTGTGTGTGTGTGTGTGTGTGTGTGTGTGTGTGTGTGTGTAAGTGAGAGAGAGAGGTGTGATATGCTGTGATAGTTCCACTCGGCTAGGCCTGCCCCATTGGCTCTTCCAGACCAGAGCTAGACAGCATGCTACATTGCAGTGGCAATCATACCGGCTTTCATTTGGACCCTGAATCAAAGCCATCTCTTAACTGTGTCGCCCTTGTACTTGATACATATTTATGTAATTTTTCATAGCCCTACTTTTTCCAGTAAATCCATAAATTCTACTTTTCTGTCAGAAGGATTGAGGATTAGTTTATAATCCTAGCTAATCCTTAACAGGCAAAGCCTACATTTGGCTGACTGTGTTCAAAACAATTTATCTTGTAATTTAGACTTTCAGCATTGTACTGTGCTCAGCACTGTCAGAGAGACATACAGTGCAGTGCGTACGTGTTTGGACAGTAAAATTTAAAAAAAAAAAAGTTAAGGTTAAGGTGCATAATAATCGATTTAATAGGAGAATATTTTTTTCTGTGGTGCCCCATTTTTATCCATAGCTACCATTCAGCAGACCCTGCATAAGCATTTAGACAATAATGTTATATAAAATGTGCGATAGTCACACCAGACAACAGATGTGCATCTCATCCCTGAAAATGCAGCCATTTTTAGTGCTACCTTTTTTGTAGCTTGCAGTCTTGTCTTCAGTAAGTGAATCATCGGCACAATGGTGAGTAACTTAGCTAGTAAAGAACATTTCAGTTTTTGCCCATGAAAACCCCATAACAATTGAAGTTTTCACATCATTGTCCTGCTGTAAAATGAACTGCTGTCCGAAAAAAGTTTTGAGGCTTTGGGTATATATAATATCTAAGCAATTTAAAAAAAAATCTTTTATGCATTTTAAAATTCATTGTGCTGTAGGCAGTCAAATCATTGGGACAAGTGAGCTAGTTCTCATGCAACAATATTTCACAGATGAGATGCTTTGGACCATAAGCAGTTCCTTTTTCTTTCCCCATTTCATCAGTCTGTGACAAGTTAATCTTCTGTCCATAAGCCATAATCCAGAGTGCTAGAGGCTTTTTTTTATTTTTATTTATTTATTTTTATTTATTTATTTATTGTATAGGTAGCCTGGCCTTTCTACTTTTGTGGCTTAATAGCTGTTTGAAATTTGTGGTGAATCCTCTGAGATCATTCTGGTATCATCAGAGATCTCTTCTTTTCAACTCTTTGGTAATCCACTGCTGGTCTTTCCATGGTCTGCTAGGTTGTTTGCTATCCCTCAAATCTCACAAATGCATTTTGCTTCTTAACAATATACCACACAATAGCTTGACTATGTCAGCAAGGCAGCCTTGTGATGACCTGGCATTAGCAGTTATTGGTACTCATGACTCCAGATGCAAATTCCATATTTACAAGAAAAAATCTGCAGCTTTCTTTTTCTGCCCTGAAAATAAAAAAGATGTGTTATTACTTTAAGAGAAATGTTTTGTCCACACATCTGATTTATTTTTAATGTTAATAATTACTGTAATTAATTCAGTTATTCATTCATCTTTAGTAACAGCTTTATCCTGGTCAGGGTCAGCATGGATTCAGTGAAGGAAACTATAGTACTTGAGAAACCCACTTTTCTAAGCCGATCTCTTGTGCATGAACTAATGACAACAATGCAAACAAACTCCAGAAATATAACTGAGCATTATGGTCTCTGGAAGCATGGTGGTGCAGAGGGTAATGTTGCCACTTCACAGCTCCAGGGTCTGTTCGATCCTGAGTTTGGGTTAATGTCTGTGAAGAGCACTGCAGTACTATGGATGCAGGGCATAAACTCTGTACCCATAAAACTGTTTGTGGATACTAGAAGCATGGAAACAGTTTAACAATAAGGTCTTCCTAAAGAAATGCCTGAGAATATAAAAACTACATCTGTAATATTCATAATCTGCACATTTATGCCAAAGAAACTAGTCAGGGTTTTCCAAGCCTGATGATACACAGCTCAGCTTTATTGTTGATGTCAGGTTTACTGATGGCTGTGATTGTTGATTAAAAACTCCTCCATCTGGTCACACCAAGCCTCATAACGTGGCATTGATGACCACAAAACATCTGAATACCGACAGCATGCATTTCAGCACCATGGACAGTGCACACCGTACAAACCCTAATCTGCAGTAGAGGCTGAAGTCAAGCACGTGCTGCTGGGAGCTACTCATCACAGCAGTGACACACAGCAAGTGGCTTGTACTATCGATCGCTCCTACCCTCTAATCTTCATCTGCGTCTTTCAGATTCTCCAGCAAAGCACGGTCTCCAGCTCAGTGGTGAGCTCCCACTCAATGCCAAAGCTTTCCAAGCACTGAGACATCTTACTCTATCACTCTCTAAACTAACTCATTAAAAATCTCAGCTGAAGCAAAGTCAATACACAGGTGCATCTCAAAAAATTAGAATATCGTGGAAAAGTTAATTTTTTACATAATTTAATTCAAAAAGTGGAACTTTCATATATTCTAGATTCATTACACATAAAGTGAAATATTTCAAGCTTTTTTTTTTTTTAATCTTGATGATTACAGCTTACAGCTCATGGAAATCAAAAATCCAGTATCTCAAAATATTAGAATAAATAATTTACAATACAGCAATTTTGACCTTCTGAAAAGTATGTTAATTTATGCACACAGGGCTCCTTTTGCACGAATTACTGCATCAATGCAGCATGGCATGGAGGCAATCAGCCTGTGGTACTGCTGAGGTGTAATGCTGAGGTGTTATGGAAACCCAGGTTGCTTTGATAGCGGCCTTCAGCTCATCTGTTTTGTTGGGTCTGGTGTCTCTCATCTTCCTCTTGACGGGTCAGGCGAGTTGGCTCACAGCACAAGCACAGCAATACCAGGGTCAGCAAACCAGTTACTAGTAGTTTTGGCACTGTGGGCAGGTGCCATGTCCTGCTGGAAAAGAAAATATAGCATCTTCATAAAGCTTGTCGATGGAAGCATGAAGTGCTCTAAAATCTCCTGGTAGACGCTGCATTGACTCTCAACTTGAGAAAACACATTGGACCAACACCAGCAGATGACATCGCACCCCAAATCATCACTGACTGTGGAAACTTCACACTGGACTTCAAGCAACTTGGATTCTGTTCCTCTCCACTCTTCCTACAGACTCTGGGACCTTGTTTTCCAAATGAAATGCAAAATTTATTTTCATCTGATAAGAGGACTTTGGACCACTGAGCAATGGTGTATTGATTAAAAAGGTGTTTTGAGTTAATTAGCTGATTAGAGTCTTCTCAGGTCGACATTGCTTTATTATAAATTCTTTATTCTAATATTTTTGAGATACTGGATTTTTCCAATATCTCATTTCCATGAGCTGTAAACCATAATCCTCAAGATTAAAACAAAAAAAGGCTTGAAATATTTCACTTTATATGTAATGAACCTAGGATATATGAAAGTTCCACTGTTTGAATTAAATTACGGGAAAAAAACTTTTTCACAATATTCCAATTTTCTGAGATGCACCTGTAGGCAAACTTGCTCTGGCAGAAACCTTCAGATGGTCACAATTTCAATCAGTGTGCTCAGGGCCTTTTTTGGTACAAGCTGCATAAACAGTAACCTAAGGTCTCTGAGCCACCAAGGGAGGTCTTAGGTGTTTGTTAAAAGGCGGGAGGAAAAAATCTCGACCCAAGATTCTAGCAGTCAACGCAGGGGATCCATATGATCATGATGAAGCATGCATACTTATCTTAGCTGAGAATTTAAAAAAATAAAAAGACAGTAGATAGAGAAGCAACCAGCTCAAACTAACTCATTGGATTTCATTTTAATCTGTTTTCCTATTATTAAATTTGTTATAGTTACCAATGAATAGCTGTTTTTCTCTGCTCTCAACACACCTGATTTACCAACCCTACCTATGATGAATTAGGTGTGTTAGAACAGGAGAAATGGTCAAATGAGCAGGACAGGGGGTTCTCCAGGACCAGAGGTGGGAACTGATTCTCTGGGATATCAAATATCTCTAGAATATTTACCGTGGCTCAGACAGGTAAGCAAGAGCACTTTCATACACCACACAGCATGTAGGAAACCATCTAAACACTCTAGGGAAGAGGCGAGTGCCAACCACTGCACTTATGTTAGCAAGAGAAGACCAGGGTAGTTAGACATTTTGGTTTCTATGTGAGTGTGTCTAAGTGAGTGTGTGCCTAGCTAAGTGTTTCCTTTTCATACTTGTAAACCACTTGTTACAGACCCTAAGTCACCCCAGGGCTCATCTTGGGGTCATAAAAAATATAAAGCTTTACTCTAACTCACATAAGTCACATAAGAAGGACAACAGGTAAACCAGTGACAGGGTCATGGGCACCAAAAGGCTTGTTCATGCACGTGGGGAGCGAAGGCTAGCCTGTCTGGTCTGATCCCACAGAAGAGCTACTGTAGCACAAATTGCTGAAAAAGTTAATGCTGGCTATGAGAGAAAGGTGTCAGAGCACACAGTGCATCACATCTTGCTGCATATGGAGCTGCGTAGCCGCAGACCGGAGCTCATGCTGACCCTTGTCCACCACGGAAAGCATCTACCGTGCTTTGCATAAGCATAAGCATAGAGCAATGGAAGAAGGTGGCCTGATCTGATGAATCACATTTTCTTTTACATCATGTGGATGGCCGGATGCGTGTGCGTCACTTAACTGGGGAAGAGATGGCACCAGGATGCACTATAGGAAGAAGGCAAGCTGGCGGAGGAAATGTGATGCTCTAAGAAATGTTCTCCTGGGAAACCTTGAGTACTGGCATTCATGTAGTTGTTAGTTTAAAATGTTCCACCTACCTAAACATTGTTACAGACCAAGTACACCCCTTCATGGTAACGGTATTCTCTAATGGCAGTGGCTTCATTCAGCAGAATAATGCAGCCAGCCACATTGCAAAAATTGTTCAGGAATGGTTTGAGGTACATGACAAAGAGTTCAAGGTCTCCAAATTCCCAGGATCCCAGCATCTGTGGGATGATCTGGACAAACAAGTCCAATCCATGTAGGCCCTACATAATAACTTACAGGACTTAAACGATCTGTTGCTGTCTTGGTGCCAGATACCACAGCACACCTATAGCGGTCTTGTGGAGTCCATGCCTCTATTGCTCAGAGCTGTTTTGGTGGCACACAGGGGACCTACACAATATTAGGCAGCTGGTTTTAATGTTATAAATTTTTTAATGTCAAAAATTTGGATGTAACGTTCTGTTAGTGGAATAAAAAAATGTATGGCTCCAGTAAATATCCAACATATTATTGTGAACATTAAATAATGCACCTAGTTTGAGAATCACTGCTGTAAGTAACTGATTATAACTGCAACTTTTTTTAAATAGTCCTACATCTTATTTTAAGGGCAGTATATTAAAAAAATAAAATAAATAAATAAATAAATAAAAACAAGCTAATTTCCTGCATATAGTTATTTATTGTTATAATTGTTTGTTGTTACTGTTTTTGGTGTAGTTGCTAGCTATTCTTGCATAAATAAAACCATGATTGGGCTGGTTCTTGAGTGTACTTCTACACTTCAGACTTTAATTAGAGGGTATACATGCATTCGGTGCTCTCAAGATTCATTAGTAAAATTGATGAATTTGGTGATTAGATTGCTGTGTTTTATGGATTTGTTAAATGAGATATTTCAGTGATGAATAGCTGAAAGTTAGGTCGTTTGAAAAATTAATTCCCATATAATGTTGTTGTGGATAGTTTTTTGTGCCATTTCAGCATGCTCTTTTTCCAACCATTTGAACACATTACTATTGAGTAAAGTGCTTTAAAATTATTTCCCAAAAGACCTTGATGCTTTCAGCACTACATATTGGTGTTATCTAGATTAGGAGATTTGTGTCAATGGCAAGTAAAGCTTTCAGTGCTCAGCCTATAGAAAATCCATAGCTGAAAGACAGTGAAGAAGAATATACAGTTACAAACTTATAATATGTGAGTGCCTTCAGGAATGCCATACATAATTCATGTCAATGTCTAACTTAATACTCCATAATGGAAAGTTCCTCTTTGGCTTATTGATGTAATAAGATTTCAGGAGAAAATCCATGCAAACTTCATTTCTAATACCCATCTTTCACTTTGTTTGGGGTCTTGTATCTTCTAATTGACTACAGAGAATATAGGCATTCTCCTCTTACCATAATAAGTAATAACGAAGAAAACTGACAGCTGCTTCATGGTGCTTGAGAACTGTGCTGCCCAGTGCCACAGATTTAGACTAGACTGTCCTGCTGGAGGTTTAATGAAAAATATTGAACCATCTCAATGACCCTCATGCTTCATTAGCCACTACTTGCAGCCAAGGTTGCTCCCCAGCCAGGCAGGTGGGTGGGTGAAAAGAGCACACACTCAAACCATTGAGCCAAAACACACATTTAGGTCCCACATGGTTTACTGAGCAAACATGAGCTGGAATACTGCAATCTTAACATCAGCTATCTTTCTGTGCAGTGTTATTATGATTGATGTTGCGCTTGCAGATATGAAACACCTGGTTCCCACAGATGGATAGATCTGAGGGTGAAACGGAATGAGAGCACAAAATGACCGTCTGGTATTGCTGACATTAGCAGATAGCACAACTCTTTTTGGATGGGTTTCACACCAGGGGCAGGAAAGACAACCTTCTTGGAATCGGTTAGATTTAAACTATAGAACTGTGCCTTGCAGGATTCATGCCAAATCCTGTGCCTTACCACCAACACTGTCATCTGTGCACTGTCCTGATGTATAGATTTGAAGTATAGAGTTTTCCTGTGCCAGTGGCTTAGCTATAAATCAAGCTTTCTAAGCCTTACTACTAGGTGATTTTTCAAAAGTACCAAATAATGAAATTATGTGCATAGGAAAAGAGCTGGATGATAGTTTTCAAGACTTTTCTTACACTGTTGTAAGTATAGGCTATGCTTAGGAGGTATGGAGAGCAGAATGGAGAGCAGAATGGCTGGTAGTGTTGTAGTGTAATTGCTTTAATCCTTTCAATTAACCCACATTTAAAGACTAAAACATAGAAACTCATAATGGTCTGTTTTGACACTTTTTGTGTCCTCATGTTGTGAGGCAAGATGGTGCATTTGTTCTAGAAATTTTGCTAACTGTAGTTCACAAGAGCATTCTTGCTTCTTTCAGTATACCCATTTGTTGATACTGACACAGATTCTACTGTTTGATTTATTTTATTTCTGTTTTATTCAAATATTCAGTAGGCTTATACCAAGTATATGCCTCTTGAAATGATGTTCAGAATTTTCTTAAAATGATAATGTCAGCAAATTTGGTTTCATATTACATATTCACCACACATTCACACTATAAACTGAACAAACTATACAGGCTTTAATTGGTGTTATTCTAGATACGCAATTATGCATGTGACAAGCTTTCGGCTTTGCTATAAGGAGTCTCTTTGAGATCAGGACTCGCTACTGCTATCATGAACAAAAACCTCATTTACTTATTGTTCCCTAACCATGTGCATATAATGTAATTCATGCTATTATTCCTTATGAGTCACCCACAACACACTCACTTCTTAAGGTAAATCAGGGCCTGAGTGTTTGCCTGTCGGAAAGGGTTCAAAGTAGAAACCCTTTAGGAAGCCAAGAAACCTTTACTATCCAATGAACCCTTGAAGAGTGTACAAGCCCTTGCATAAGATATTAATTCATTCATCTTCATTAACTACTTTATCCTGGTCAGGGTCACGGTGGCTCTGGATGCTATTATTGGAACACTGGGTTTAGGGCAGGATGTACCCCAGATGGTACTGCAGTCCATCGCCGAAAATCACAAACACACACATTTTAGTAAGATGTTGGGCTACCACAAGTCACCACAACAGTTTTGATGCACCATGGCATATATTCCAAAAGTCTCTAGAAATGCACTAATGCACACCATTCTACCAAAAGATATTCCCTTAGTTGTTGTTGTTGTTTTGATACTGGTGGTGGAGAGTGGAAATTGTTAAACCATGGGGCCATGTGCCTTTGTTTTGGTCTCAGCCCTGTCTCCACCCCTGTCTTATCATTGGTTTGTTCCCCAAATGTGTGCACATGTTCTATGTTAAGCTACTAATTAATTCATTATTTTACACCCTGCTGTTTCTGTATTTCAAGCAGAAGTCTTGTCGATTGTCATTATGTGTTTCCAAGCCTGGTTTCCTGCTTCCTTGTTTCCTTGTGTAGACCATGCATGTTTTTCTTTGTCAGTATGGATTATCTCTGTTTAAGTTTGCCTGTGCTCTGACCAATGTTATGGACATAACCACACTGAACCATATGTTACAAGCTGGTTAGAATAGGCATTCATTCATTTATCCTTGTATAATCCAAACTTTCAGTCCAGTCTGCTGTTAGTAATGGTGGGGTCCATGCTAGTGACCGCTATCTGTCTCAAACTGCAGCATTTTTATATGAAAGAATTTGCATGCTTTATTGAACACTTTCAATAATGCAGTTCCACACAATACAAACCATTTACCTGAGCAGCTAATAAAAAATCAGCTTGCTTTAGTAATACACATTAGTTGCTGAGGGACTCAGCTCATTTATGGCCACAGCCTCTCATTCATTTATTAAGTATTGCTGTATTGTGATTGAAATGTTCACATCTCTCAAATATGCTGTGCCATATAGAGGGTAATAATGCAGCATCTGTGTATACTATATGGGCTGGAGTCCTAATGCCATTAGCTTCATGACAATAACCACATATTTTATTTTTAAATGGTGATGCGGCTTGTTGGGCACTGTGGAGATGTGAAGATTTCAAATGGCCTACATGAGTCAGTGCAGAGTAAGCATTTCCCATTAGTACTGTCTTTTCTACCTCAAAGATTAACCCTTGCCTGTCATTTCCATTAAACCTCTTCACCTTACTGCACTTTTTTATTATACACCATTATACAAGGTTCATGGCTGAGCTTTTGGAAGCTGCCTCCTAAACATTTGTGGGGATGTAGGAGAAGGCTGGGGTGACTCGCCTTTACTTTTTACAGCTGTCCAAGCTCAAGCACTCCATCATTATTTAATGAGCTCTTAGGATGGCGTGTAATTTTAAAGCAACATGGGGTCAGTGATTAAAATGCAGCCCAGCTGGGCTGTTCCCTTCTCTTACATGCTTTTTTTTTACTGATGGTACTTCACTCCTTGTTCTCTTTGTATCTTTCTCAGTCTTTTCTCTCACCCATTTTCTATCCATTTCACTCTTTTGCGTTTTTAATTAATCCTAATGCTCAGCTGTAATTCATTAAAGTGAGAGTGTTTGGAAACCTCTTTCCTCTGTATAGAGTGTATGACCTTGTTCATGCTGGGTGGGTGAGAGATCTCTCCCCATGTGTTAATTTGTGCTGTCTTTCCTCTCTCTATCTCTCTGCCTGCTCCTCATGTAAATGGGCTCTGTGTGGTAGACATCACATCTAGTTATCACAGGCCTGTGTGGATCCTTCTCCCCTCATGAAGGCGAATTAAAGCTGACATTTTGTGCTTTAACCTCATAGTAATTGTTTCAATTCAAATGTGATGGAGCAGGCTACAGAACTGCAGCAGTAAGAATTATATCAATGTCCAAGTACATACAGAGCTGCACTGAAGTACTGAAGCATAACAAGGCATTGCAATAGGACATAATATAGGCCATAGAGCCTATTTAGCAGCTTCAGTCCTCATATTATTAATCTCAACCTCCAAAAATAACTGTCAAGCTTTGTCTAACTCAGTTAAACTCCTTTAATTTTGTCATTTCATTTTATAAGCCTGTAAGCTGGCAAAAGTGGAGGCGCAGCAGTAAACAATCTACAATCTGTCCCCAGACTCCTTTCCTTGATTTTTACAACGTCTTGGTTAAAACTGAACCAAAGCATCCAGCCTAAAGCTTTCCAGAAGCATTACTCACACCATGAATTCAGTCACCACATGCTGCTCTACTGGAAGCTAGATTTGTACAACCTAGTCCGATTGGCTAAACATAACACAATCACTGATAACTTTGTGGTCTTTTCTAATGCAAAAGCATTATATCACGCACACACACCAAAAAAGAAAAAAAAACAGGTCTCATGCAAACCCACTGTGCAATGCAGCTTATATTGTTTTGTGGAAAAGGTAAGAAAATGAACAGGTTATCGAACCAAGAACTAGAAATCCATAGTAGTCTGACAAGGGTATAGCATCTGTGTTGTCCACACTGAATAGAATTTAAAATGGTTGTACTCCTTTATTACCATGAAGTGTACTAGTTTAACAAGCTTAGATCTTTATGTAATCAGGCTCTATGTGGATGATGAAAAACTGCTGCATCACATTGCATGAGGATAGAGGGAGGGCAGAACAGAGACACCACATATAAAGGAAGGGAGGAAAAAAATATTCCAGAATTAAATGAAAAGGTTAATCACAGTTATTCTTTATTTCCTTTTCACCTCTAAAAATTGTTAAAATGTAAAAATTGCAAAAATATAAAAGTCTCAATGTCTGTTTGCTTGTGATAGTACAAACACTCTGTGTAGGAGGTGAAATGAGAGAGAGTAGGATGGAGAGGCCACAAATGCTGAAAGAGAGAGAACATTACAAATAAAAGCATGAGGTGGGAGGTACTGGAGACAAATTAGCCAAAACTCTAATAGGGAGCTTGGAAGTAGTCTGGTAAGTTCTATCTTTAGCAAAATGCATATTGAGTGTCAGTGTTTGAAATAAACTTTTTTTTTCAAGGGAAAGTAACTGATTAATTGTTGTTAATCAATTCAAACCTCTCTTATGTTTAAACTACCATACCAGTTAACATTGCATATTTCCTGATGGAAAGGTGGTGTAGTTTACATGCATGCATATGCTGTACACATCTAAACATGTACACACAAAATTGACTGTGCCTTTTTGCAATTAGCTGCAGAGCTATTACTGTTTCCTCATTATTTGTACATCATACAGTACAATTTAACAGAGTTTAACATACAAAGTGTTAAACTCTAAAATCCTAGTTTTAGATTTCATGGCACATGGGGGGGGATGTCTGCCTCTAGTGCTTGAAAAGAAGTTAAACCCACACCCTGGATAAACTTTGCTATATTTTTTAATATAGAATTTTGATTACATTTATTAGTGAAAGTAGGCTTGACTATAACATAAGCATAAAGTCCTGATATAAAGCATATACATATCGTTTAGTCAGACATGATTGGACAGTCAATAATGATACTTGAGCTCTGTCATGCCGCATACAGTGGGGTCCAAAATCTGAGCCCACTAGTGAAAATGCTTCTATTTTGCATTCTTTTCTAATTTAATACAATAATTTCGATTACAAAGTAAAGCCGCAAGCAGCATTTCTGGGGCCCAAGCACCCAGACTCGGTTAGCCATACATTCACAGATGTGCTACAGTTGTTGTTACGACCCGTAGGGTGAAGGTGATAAGCAGGATGCACTTGCAGGGGAAAGTGTTCAGTTTATTAGGAACAGTTGAAAATAATAATAAACATAAAGGACTTCAGTCAACAAATATACATAAATGCATCAAAGTTAAGCTATACTAATACTAAACTAGAAAGGTGATCTGGAAATCACGAGAAAAGAGCTAAGGAACAAATCGCATGGTACTAGAAAGGTGATCTGGAAATCACGAGAAAAGAGATAAGGGAAAAAAAACGGCGCACAGTTAAACTCTACTATACTAATACTCCGCCCCGAAGCAGAAACGGAGCGGCGTATTTAAACACAATATAATCACATGTCCAAATAAAAGATAGCTGAAACCACTATATGAACAAATGAGGAGGCGGAGACATGACATGAACGAAAACAAACGCACATGGGGAAACACAGGAGGCGGAGACATGACGTAGACCAAAACATAAGCACATGGGGGAACATAGGAGGCGGAGACATGACGTGAACGAAAACATGAGCACGTGGCAAAAGTAAACAAAACGTGAGTCTATGAATGAAAACGTCCTTCAGAGAGTTTTTGAATGGCGCTGGAATGAGTGCAATGGAATGCGGAAGTATGCCACTCGTACACTCCCTGCCGAGTCGCAAGCGCTAGAGAAGGGTAAACCTAATAGAGCCCCCCCCCCCCAAGGCGCGGCTCCCGAAGCGCCGCAAGTTCCATCCACTTTGGTGGACCTGGGCCCCTGGGCAGGATCCTGACCTCTGCCCTCCAGGACCTGAGGCTGGTTATGTCCAGTGTCCCGTCACCAGAGCAGAGCGTGTCGGGTTTTCCTTGACAACTTGGACGAGAACTTGGATGAGAACTTGGACGGATGCCTGGTCTGGATTTCGGAGCTGCGCGTGACCTGGTGCGGGGCCTGGATCTCGGAGCTGCGCATGACCTGGTGCTGGGCCTGGATCTCGGAGCTGCGCGTGACCTGGTGCTTGACCTGGAGCTTGACCTGGAGCTTGACCTGGAACCAGGATCAGAGTCGGCTCTGGAACCAGGATCGTAGTCGGCTCTGGAACCAGGATCGGAGTCGGTTCTGGAACCTGGATCGGAGTTGGCTCTGGAACCTGGATCGGAGTCGGCTTTGGCACCTGGATCAGAGACAGGCTTAGAAACAGACTCGGAGAAAGGCTTGGAAACAGACTCGGAGAAAGGCTTGGAAACAGACTCGGAGAAAGGCTTGGAAACAGACTCGGAAACAGACTTCGAGACAGACTCGGAAACAGACTTCGAGAAAGACCTGGAAACAGACTTCGAGAAAGACCTGGAAACAGACTTCGAGAAAGACCTGGAAACAGACTTCGAGAAAGACTTGGAAACAGACTCGGAGACAGACTTGGAAACAGACTTTGAGAAAGACTTGGAAATAGACTTTGAGACAGACATGGAAACAGGACAGAGAACTCGGTTAGACCGAAAACCATAGACAAAATCAAAAACTTGGTTGGAAATTAAATTGGAGACAGGGCTGGAGACAGGGCTGGAGACAGGGCTGGAGACAGGGCTGGAGACAGAGTAGGACACAGAGGAGGAGACAGAGGAGGAGACAGAGGAGTGAGCTGGGTTGGAAATGGAGCTGGGAGTCAAATCAGCCTCCGAACTGAGAAGGAGAGCAAACACATATCCAGAAATTAAACCTATGTAGGTAGCAACGAAATCAGGAACTGGACTTGGAACTGAACTAGGAACTGGGCTAGGAACAGGGTCGGAACGTGGACTTGGACCTGGAACTGAACTAGGAACTGGATGAGGAACTAGACTGGAACTGGGAACGGGAGCAGGACTGGGAACAGGATTGGGAGCAGGACTGGGAACAGGACTGGGAACCTGACTGGGAACAGGATTGGGAGCAGGACTGGGAACAGGACTGGGAACCTGACTGAGAACTGGCTCAGAGATTGGCCTTGGAATAGGGCAAAAATCTGGACATGGACTTGGACATGGATTAGGATTAGGGCAGGAACCTGGACATGGACTTGGACATGGACTAGGATTAGGGCAGGAACCTGGACATGGACTTGGACATGGACTAGGATTAGAGCAGGAACCTGGACATGGACTTGGACATGGACTAGCTTGAGAAGAGGTCATCCCATGGACCTCAGACATGGACAGGGCAGGAGTGGAGGTTTCTTCTCGAACCTCTGACGAGAACATGGCTTGGGCAGAGGTCTCCTCATGGACCTCCGGTGTAAGCAGGCCAGGAGAGGAGGTTTCCTCTTGAATCTCTGGCTCCTGCTTGGGGCTGGAGGTCGCCTTGTTAACCTCCAAAGGCAGCTCCGCTGTGGAGACCTTCTGCTGGGCCTCAGGCTGGGGCTCGGGGCTGGAGGTCACCATGTTAACCACCCTGAGCAGCTCCACTGTGGAGACCTTCTGCTGGGCCTCCGGCTGGAGCTCAGGGCTGGAGGTTGCCACGTTAACCTCCCTGAGCAGCTCCGCTGTGGAGACCTTCTGCTGGGCCTCCGGCTGGAGCTCGGGGCTGGAGGTCGCCATGTTAACCTCCTTGAGCAGCTCTGCTGTGGAGACCTTCTGCTGGGTCTCCAACTGGAGCTTGGGGCTGGAGGTCACCACATTAAACTCCTTGAGCAGCTCCCTTGAGGAGACCTCCTGCTGGGCCTCCTGCTGGAGCTTGGGGCTGGAGGTCGCCACGTTAACCTCCTTGAGCAGCTCCGCTGTGGAGACCTTCTGCTGGGCCTCCGGCTGGAGCTCGGGGCTGGAGGTCACCATGTTAACCTCCTTGAGCAGCTCCGCTGTGGAGACCTTCTGCTGGGCCTCCGGCTGGAGCTCGGGGCTGGAGGTCGCCATGTTAACCTCCAGGAGCAGCTCCCTTGAGGAGACCTCCTGCTGAGCCTCCTGCTGGAGCTCGGGGCTGGAGGTCGCCACGTTAACTGGCGTGGTAGCTCTGTGGAGAAGACTTCCTGCTGGGTCTCCGGCTGGAGCTCTGAGGGAGCCCTCCTGTGGAGCCGCTTATGCACCCGCCAGCTGCCCTTGAAGCAGCCTGGGGAGCAAAAGTAGCTGCTCCTGACTCCCTGGTTCCTGCAGGTGGGACACTGCAGAATGGCTGGTCGGGTGCATCCCTCGGTGGCACACTCCTGGGTTTGGGGATGAGAGGTGTAGGCCACCACTTTAGCCCGCTTACTCTCATAGTACTCCAGGAACGTTTGACTAGGTCGGTCGCCCAGACGATCCTTCCCCAGAAATGTCCTGAGGTCGGGTTGGAAGTCTGGGCTTCCGAACACCTGGACCAGTAGATCCACAAAGCCCGAAACTGTTTGGAGCTGCGGGGATCTACTGGTAAGGTGAAGCTTCGCCCATTGGCGAGCGGAGCCGACCAGACGAGAGAGGAGGAACCCCAACCACTCTTCTTCGTCGGGTTTGGGGTCCTCCAAGCTCAAAAAATAAAGCTGCGCCTGCAAAATGTAGCATTGTGGCCAAGTGGAAAAACCGTCATATTCATCTGGAGGATAGATGAAAGTCCACTGAGGAAAAAACATAGAATTAATTGCAGGCATTTTCATGGTGGTGTGGCAGGGCGTGGTGTGGTGTGGCGTCGCTTTCCCCGCTGCATCCATTTTTTGGCGGAGTATTCTGTTACGACTCGTAGGGTGAAGGTGATAAGCAGGATGCACTTGCAGGGGAAAGTGTTCAGTTTATCAGGAACAGTTGAAAATAATAATAAACATAAAGGACTTCAGTCAACAAATATGCATAAATGCATCAAAGTTAAGCTATACTAATACTAAACTAGAAAGGTGATCTGGAAATCACGAGAAAAGAGCTAAGGAACAAATCGCACGATTAAACACATCTGAGTTAAGCTATACTAATACTAAACTAGAAAGGTGATCTGGAAATCACGAGAAAAGAGCTAAGGAACAAATCGCACGGTACTAGAAAGGTGATCTGGAAATCACGAGAAAAGAGATAAGTGGAAAAAAAACGGCGCACGGTTAAACTTTACTATACTAATACTCCGCCCCAAAGCGGAAACGGAGCGGGGTATTTAAACACAATATAATCACATGTCCAAATCAAAGACAGCTGAAACCACTATATGAACAAATGAGGAGGCGGAGACATGACACGAATGAAAACAAATGCACATGGGGAAACACAGGAGGCGGAGACATGACGTAGACCAAAACATAAGCACATGGGGTTACATAGGAGGCGGAGACATGACGTGAACGAAAACATGAGCACATGGCAAAAGTAAACAAAACGTGAGTCTATGAATGAAAACGTCCATCGGAGAGTGTTTGAATGGCGCTGGAATGCGTGCAATGGAATGCGGAAGTATGCCACTCACTCACTCCCTGCCGAGTCGCGAGCGCTAGAGAAGGGTAAACCTAACAGTCGTTGCCTAAGCAATGACAGGAAAGCAGAGCCATAACTTTAGGCAAAGGGATTCAAGGGTGATTTGTATTTTCACTCGTGATGTGTATGTTTTGATGATGGAAAGTGGTGGAATTCTCTGACTGTAGGAGGAAAGGTCTAGATGAACAAATGAGCAGCAGGGTGGCATTGCTGCTGCAGCTGCCACTACTGCTGTGACCTGTGGTATCTGTTGCTACTTTGACCTATGGTCAAATTCTTCAAATGATATAAGGAAAAAAATGGAAGTTGTTACAGTTCTTGACCACAAGGTAGCACAGTCACGAAACTTCTTGGGTACATTCAGAGCGTGGTCAAGTTTTATGATGATATGTAGGGTGTTTCTCAAACGGAAGACTGCGTCCTAGTAAGGCTGCATATCTTGGCTGCCAAGTCAAGTGCTGTTGAAGGCTTCAATTTTGTGTCCTCCAATCACCCATGATCCTTTGCACACATTCTGAAATTCACAAAAAAAATGGCAGGACACGAGTCAGCACCGAGCTCCACCGAGTTAGTTACAGTATGAAATGTATAACCCCATTTCCATAAAAGTTGGGATTTTTTTCTAAAATGCAATAAAAACAAAAATCTGTGATTTGTCAAGTCTCTTGAAACTTTAATTAACTGACAAAAGTACAAAGAAAAGTTATTCAATGTTTTCACTGACCAACTTAATTGTATTTTGTAAATATAAACAAATTTAGAATTTGATGCCTTCAACACACTCAAAAAAAGTTGGGACAGAGGCATGTTGGGAGAGAGGCCACCATCATCCACCAGGTATGATTTTTTTTTTTGTGGAATTCTGTGTTTGGTTTACGCCAGATGTAACAGGACCTTTGTCTTCCAAACAGTTCCTCTTTCAACTCATCGGTACACAGAACATTCTCCCAAAAGTTTTGAGGCTCATCAAGGTGTGTTTTGGCAAAATTCAGATGAGCCTTTATGTTCTTCTGGGTTAGCAGTGGTTTTCACCAGTGTCTTTCTTTCAGTGCTCTTTTGTGACTTCCTGGATGAGTAGTTGCTGTGCTCTTGGAGGAATTTTGGAAGGTCAGCCACTTCTGGGAAGGTTCACTTCTCTGCCGAGTTTTTCCATTTGGAGATAATGGCTCTCACTGTGGTTCTTTGGAGTCCCAGAGCCTTTGAAATAGCTTTGTAACCCTTCCCAGACTGATGTATTTCAATCACCTTCTTCCGCATCATTTCTGGAATTTCTTTAAATTTTGGCATAGTGTGTAACTGGGTAAGACCTTTTAACCAACTTCATGGTGTTGAAAAGGTTCTATTTAAGTGTTGATTTGATTGAACAGGGCTGGCAGTAATAAGGCCTGGTTGCGTCTAGTCCAACTGAACCCCATTATGAATGCAGTTTCATCGATTTGGGGAATTAGTAACTACGATGGCAAATACATTTTCACATAGGCCCAGTTGGTAATAAATAACATTATCACTTAAAAACTGTATTTTGTGTTTACTCGGGTTGTCTTTGTTTTATCTTAGATTTTGTTATAATTTCTGAAACAATTTAGTATGAGATATACACAAAAACAGAAGAAATCAGGCAAATACTTTTTCACAGCACTGTAAATGTAAAGGAAATATGGAGATGGGTGATGGAAACCTGTAAAATCTGTATTAAAACAAACAAACAAACAAACAAACAAAAAACCTTGAGTCATGCCGAACTGCCAAGAAAAGGCTTTCCACACTTTTCGTTTCCTCCTTTCATTGTCATTGTGTTGAAAACTAGGGATGAACTAGGGGGAGTTGGGTACCAGGATACCAGGACAAAAAAGAGTCTTGATGAATGGGAGATGGTGGGTCCAGTCGAGCCGTGCAAGGGGCTCGGAGCAAGTGGGGTGTGATAAGTGCTTTAAGGTAGGTGGGTGCAGGTCCGTTTTTGGCTTTGTAGGCAAGCATCTGTGTTTTACATCTGATGTGGGCAGCTACAGGAAGCCAGTGGTGGGAGTGTAGCAACAGCATAGTGTAGGAGAACTTGGTGAGGTTGAAAGCAATTCATGCAGCTGCATTCTGGATCAGTTGCAGGGCTCAGATGGCATGCAAAGGCAGATCTGCCAGGAGCGAGTTGTAGTAATCCAGTCTTGAAATAACAAGGGACGGAACAAGTGCCTGTGTGACCCCTGTAGATTGAAATGACCGGATCCTCCTGATAATGTAAAGGAGAAACCTGCATGACCAAGTCAGTTTAGAGATGTGAGGTGAGAAGGATAGTTGGTTAGCCAGGACTACTCAAGGTTGTGTACAGTGACGGGGAGATCTGAGAGTTGTACAGGGATATCATAAGATCTTGACATTAGATAAGATAAGATAAGATAAGATAAGATAAGATAAGATAGGATAAGATGTGCCTTTATTGATCCCCCATAGAGGAAATTCAGGTTGACACAGCAGCACAAGTAGGAGGAGCGACATCAAAGAAAAGAAAATAATTTCCATAAATACCTATACATGGGGAAGCATCTCCTGGGATGTACAGCAGCTCAGTCTTGCTGGGATTTAGTTTCAGCTGATGAGCTGCCAGCCATGACGAGATGCCTTCCAGACATTCTGAGATCTGTGCAGAAACATTTGTGTCTGAGGGAAAGAAGAGGTTGAGTTGAGTACCATCAGCATAGCAGTGGTATGAAAACCTATGACCTCACCAACAGGTATAGATGGAGAATAGAAGAGGACCCAGCACTGAGCCTTGTGGGATACCAGTGGAGAGTCTGCATGGAGCAGATGTGGATTTCCTCCATGTATCCTTCCAGGTTGGAGACAAACCATTGTCATGCTGTGCCACGAATTCCACAACTCATGAAGATAGACAGGAGAGCCTTATGATTGACTGTGCCAAGGCTGCTGAAAGGTTGAGGAGGATGAGGACGGATGACAGTATGGTTGAGTTAGTAGCATGAAGCTTCGAAGTAATGGCCACAAGGGCAGTTTCTATGGAATGTGCTGCTTTGAAGCCAGATTGGTGAGGAGCTTGGACATCATTCTGGGTAAGATAGAGAGACAGTTGATTTTATACAGCACATTCAAGAATTTAAGAAGGGAAAAAAATAGAGAGAAGTGACACCAGTTGGTACTTGCTGATCTCTGCGGTATCTAGAGTGGGTTTCTTCAGGAATAATCTTAAATATCTCAAATTCTGTCAGTGGTTTTCATGAGAAACTAGCAATATTCTATATAGCCTTACATTCCATTGCATGCAGTCAATCTCTTTAAAGTAAACATGCAAATGAAGAATATCATGGATCCCGGAAATCCTTGAGTCATAAGAGCAGCTGTCAGAGATAACAGATCATTCCAAGCTACAAGATTTATCGAGATTTAACAGGCTTAAGCTTTAAAATGGAACTCTGTTATGAGTTCTGTGCTAAAACAGCTTTCTGCTTTTCTGCTAATAAAATCTACCACAGCTTTGCCCTGTTATGCAGGTCAGTCAGCTGTTTCAGTACAGAAATTGGTTAATGACTAACAGGTGGAGTGTTTTAAATTATTACTAACTCTATTTAACATGTATTTACATACAAAAAAGATAGTGTATTATACTAACTGAGAGAGAAAGAGAGATAGGGAGAGAGAGAGAGAGAGAGAGAGAGAGAGAGAGAGAGAGAGAGACTGGAGGAACATCTTATTCCCTTGCACTCACTGGCAATATCTGGGCAGCAGGTGTTTCACTGGAGGGAGTCCAATCACAGGGCATGTCTGTGGAGCATGCCAGAGCTGGAGCCAATCAATTTCAGCAAGAAAAAAGTCCCCACCTTCTAATCCTGCAGCTGAGTCCTTTTCAGAGCACTATTCAATCTGTTCTATGAGTGCTGTGATCTACAGCTGAGTGCTGTGATCTACTTTTTAGGTATCTCCAAACAAGACAGTGCTCCTTTCGTATGCTTTGGAGAAAAAAAAGTGATTCCATTTGAAAATGATAGCTGAGGCTTGGAGTTTTGCAGCAGTTTCTTTATTGTAAATGAATTGTTTGTGGGTAGAAAGAGTATAAAATGTAGAATATTGCACAATATAAATCAATTGCACTTTCTCAAAGGTAAAGCAATGCATCTGTGTCTCATTATGCTACACTAACAGCTAGTCCACACTGTGCAATTCGACTGTAAATCTAAACTAATATGTGTATGAATTATAAAAATATATATGGTTTAACTGATGTTTGGACATCAAGTGATTGGTTCCTAACACTATACTGCATTTAGCATTGAAATAGATGTAATGGCTTGAGGGAAGTTGACATTTCTTGAGTAGCTAATACAAAGCTGACAAGTAATAACTTCTTAAATTGATATAAATAAGATATGTACATAGCCCTCTTTTAGTCTATATCATTTCACTTTTCAGTTCTCAAAGGATTTCAGTTTTTGTACACAGATAAGCAGGTACGGTTCCGGTGTTTGTGTTATTAAAGTGACATTATAGAAAACACCATGTAAATTAGCCTGAAAAGTTACAATAAAACTCCATTATTTTACGTTTGGACAATCGCTTCAGCCATACTACCAGATATATTGTTCAGCATGAAAGACAGACTATTGTTGAAATCAAAAGTCAGTACAATTTATGGAAAACATTTGTTTTTGAGTACGCTTGAAGAGAAAGTCAGTTCTTCTTGAGCTCACAGAATATTACAGACTTAATTACTTCTCAACAGCCAAATCCTCAACATCTAATTATCAACATAAAAGTCTCGATATTTGTAATGGAAAATATATAAAGTTATCTACGAACTAAAGTAGTCATGTATAAAGTCATGTATTGTGCATGCAGCCAATTTATTCTGCATTTACACATTGTCTTTCAGAACAACTCAAAATATGAACAACTTCCCTATTACAGTAAATGAAAGAAAGAAAGAAAGAAAGAAAGAAAGAAAGAAAGAAAGAAAGAAAGAAAGAAAGAAAGAAAGAAAGAAAGAAAGAAAGAAAGAAAGAAAGAAAGAAAATAATATAAGTTTGTGCTTTGCTGACTAGATGTCTTAGATGACCATCCAAAATAGAATTTTGGTGAACTACCTGTGAAGGTTATTTGTTCCACTCTATAGAGCCCCTGCAAAAGGAGACAGGAGTTAGGACAAGAAAAGGAGAGAAGGAGATTTTTTGGAGTTTAATAGTAGCCCTAATCTATCTTATCCAAAATGCTGGCTATCCTTACCATATTCATTAAACAATTAAACATAACCTTATATTTAATAATAATAATAATAATAATAATAATACATTTTGGTAAACATGATTCCAGTTTCCAGGCTGTTTTTAAAGATGATAGGATGAAAACAAATGCAATTCCTCATTAAAATCCAACGTCTAAATGCAGCCCCAGTGCTACAACCTCAAAACACTGGGTTGTGGTGTTTCATTATCTGTTTGTCAGTGCAGAATTTGACAGATTGGGCTGTGGATGTTCTTGTGCCGTTATGGCGCATGAATGCTGGAAATAAGCAAGGTGAAAGTCTCGATTCAGAGAAACCAGAGTCTCCAGCGTGCATGCTTCTTGGCTTCACTCTTGGACTTGCGCTTGGGAGTGGAAGTATACACTTCATGTGTATAAGGCAGAGAAGGGTAGGGCGGGTCTACTGCTGGACACAGTCTTTTCATCAATGGCTGGAGTTTATCCTCTTGCAACTTAAAATCTAGCTCCACACTGTAAAAAAGAGAGATATACACATTGTGTATGATTCTTCAGGGATCATAATGATTATAATGCATCAAAACTAATACTAGTGTCAGGTACTTGTAATTGTATACGTAATTTTTTATTTATTTTTTTTTAATGTAACATCCAATGCCATGTTAAGTAAACCTAGTGTATATTGCAGCGTACAACATATGACATGAAATGACAGCAATCTTTACATATTTCACAATGAATGATGGCAAAAAATGTGCTCTGCGTATACAGTGGGGCCCAAAAGTCTGAGATTACATTGAAAATTTGTTTTAATTTAAAACTGGAAATAAACAGAAACTTTTAGACAACGAAAGGAAATGTGTAACATCTTGACTATTCTTGAATATTCAAGATGTTGCACAATTTCTAGGTCCCTATTTAAATGTAAGCAAATTTGTGATCTTGACCATGTTAACTGCTTTGTACAAAAGGTTAGATTTTCCATGAGTCTTATCCTTTCCACTGAAGCATGTGTTCTGACGACACACTGATGGATTTGATCTAACATGGATCATCAGGTTTTACAGAAACATGTGGAGTCTGTGCCAGCTCAAGTGCACACTGTCATTAAAGCAAAAAGGGGACATACCAAATACTAAGATAGTTTCTAAGATTCTACGTTTCGTTCAAGTTATTGCTGATAATATCATTTGTAATGAAAACCTTTGTGTTAAATTTAAAAAGAATGCCAAACAGAAGCATTTTCACTAGTGGTCTCAGACTTTTGGACCCCACTGTATATCAAGAGGAGGTACTACAGCACCTTCCTACAATACTTATGACCTGAACAAACGTCTTTTGGTATCTAAACAGCATCTTTAATTGAGAGTTGCACTGTTGCATGTGAGTGCACTTCAGTTCTGCAAGCTCTGCTTCCTTTCTCCTCGCTCGCCAGGGTCTACACTCACTTCGTGAGTCAAGGTGCAAAACATGGTACTTTGCACTCATTTTTAATGGTCATTCTCGATAATACTGCTGTGTTTTCAGGTCAGCCATCCACTCGCTCTCTATTAAAAATACTGTTTAAATGGGAGAAAATATTTTTAAACATAAACGTACAAGGAGTTAATTGCTAGCAAGACACAGCAGCAACTAATATATTGCTTAATATTAATTAAATTAGTCATTACAGTATCTGTATTGGCATCAACAAATACCAAAAATGTACTCATATTTATTTTTAAAAAATTGCCATTGATGCATCCCTAATTATAACAGACAAGATAATAAACACACAATCAGGATGTTAAGTGGTAGTATGGCACAAAGCTGGCTTATTACATAGAGATTTTTGAATAACAACATAGTAGGAATTTTTAAACATTGCCAGTCTGATCTTAATTTATTTGATCTGATATGATCTATATGCAACACTCATTTTATTTTTGTTTCACTGGATAGAAAAGGATCATTAGTTCAATATAAACACACAACTGCATATGTGTATAGGACACTAGTTGTGCTATGTGTGTGCATCAGTGTGAGCCATCTGACCCACTCTCCTCCCTACAGTTATAATCCCTAGCTGATAAGATGATCTATGTGGACAGGAGCAGTTAAAACCTCAGATTAGCGGCCTGCTCCAGCTTTAATCTGATCTAAATAAAATCATTCTGTATGCAGCCGTGTCTTGCATACTGTGACTCATCGATGAACAGTGCTGAGCTGGAGAAGCTCTGCAGTCCATAGACGCATACCCCCAACCACCCCCCCACCCTCCACCAACCCCACCTGATTTATTAAAATTCAAAATACACATAACAGGATGGATATGAGTACAGTCATGATCGTCAATTACATCTATTTATTTAAGATTAGTGGGTGCTCTAAATAAATTACAACCACTTTGGCAGGCAACTGTATTCACCCATGCACAAAGCCCATGGTTTATTTTGCTTGTTATGAGATCACTTGGCACCGGAAGATACAGACTGCAGCCTGTGATGATCTACACCAATCCCTCCTGCAGCAAATAAAATGCGTCCTCTGAATTTTTGTCCTGTTTTACTGAGACTGTGCGCTTTGACAACCAACGCAGCTCTAGTGACTGACAGATCCGTGCAAATGATCGGAGTAAATTTCTCTCCAGTGTGTTAAATTTAGAAGTAACAGTCAAGTTTGTGTTTTATTCTTCTTGCAGTATTTGTGAAAGCTCAGCAATTCTTGGCTCCTACAGATTGAAGAGAATGGGGTAGCTGTGCACTGCTCCAGCATGTGTTTAAGACTGTACTGAGCAATTAATCAATGGGTAGGGCTTTCAGTGTACACACTCCTTGTCTTATACGAGGCTGAGTTCATATGGATGGCCAGTAACAAAAGTAAAAGTCTGTTCAAGGGTCACAGTCCAATCTGTTTGTATTATTCCAGCATACATTACTTTACTTTGACTGGCAGCATAGTTATGGATTCATAAAACTCTCTCTTTTGTTAACACCAGATAAATGTAACCTCAGGTTGCTCTCAATTATATGCTCTGATGCTTTAGTTGACACACACACATACACTAACACATTCACAAAGTAGGATTTAGAGAGTATCCCCTTGAGTATTGTATCGCCAAAATACAGACTAGCCTAGCTCTGTGTATTGTCATAAATATTTAAACAATATGTTTTTCTATTAAGCCACTATTAAGCCACAAAGCAAGGTTGTTAGATCAAGATTGATTGAGATTGATTGTGTGGTGTTTACTCTGCAAGTCACTGGATCTTTAGCAGTAAGTGAGAACAAGTTGGAGTACCAGCTATCTGTGTCTCAGTAGGTTACTTTGAGGAACAGATCATTCTGGAGGCTTGGCTTAAGTTGTGCAAATCCATTGTGCCTCATCTCTATACTTTAAGACATTATCAGTTCCCAACGCAAGAGCAGTTTTGTTACAGCCACAATATGGCCATCCCGGGAGTAGCAGAGAGCATGCTAAGTAAATAGAAAAACATCATGAGGCATGCTGTTATAGGAAAATAATCAACGACTGAGTGGTGTGATGGTGTAGGAGCCTTAAAGTTACATGTATTAAATTATTGGATAATATATAAATCTTTTCATTATATGATTTGTTTCAGTGTCTGTTTCAATACATGTTTTTGTATTCTGTGTTCTCCTGGGGGTGGATGATAGGTATTGCACCTGCCTTTGCTTCTTCCTGTGGGCAACCATTTTAAACAGGAAGTGAGGTGGCATTGGCGGGTGGGAAGGGAGACAGGTTTTTGATTGTAATGGTTTCCATGCAATGAAATAGAGCCACTACATGTGAGAGTACCTTGCAATTGCCTAGATCCCTTGTTTGTAGCTTTGTGATTTCTTTATTCCAATAAAATGTCAAGATTTTCTCTACGTGTTGCGAGTAGCATCAAATTCCCTGTCCTACATGGACGTGGCTATATTTCATTGAACAGAAGCCATTACAGATGGCATTACATGGATGGCTTTACCCATCCAAAGTTTATTTTTGATTATTATTAATTTCCAATAACAACATGTCCTGGATAGTTTTTAACCATTAGATAGTTAGCTATTGCAGTATTTTATTAAGTAAAGAACATCATGTCATACTTTTTATTCGTGTTGTGGAACATCCACAAATCAAGATGGTTCCTGGTAACACTTCTTATAGCAGGTATAAACAGTAATCCCCCCACCGTCCTCTCTTTTTCTCCTTTTGCAATGAATAAGACAAAAAAAAACCTCAGCTTGTCATGTTACCAAGAAGTCCTCCTGTGTCAGAAAGCTTAAAGTTACAGTTTTACATCTGTTTGTTACAAAATGTTGACACTGAAGTCTCCTTTTAAATTTCACAGACAATTACCATATCGACAAAATACACACACTTTTTTTTAAAACAACATACACATGCAAGTTGTTACTATAGAAATGTTAATGCATTACAATAAGTGCATTAATATAGTCCTTGCAACTGGTACCTAGGTCAGAGCCATGATGTTATATAAAATGAACCCTGACCAATCAAAATTGAGCATTCAAGAGTGCTGTGGTATAATCATAGTTATCAGTCTTGTCAGTTGATGCATTATTGTTATTCAGAAACAAATGTTAAAACAAGGCAAAAATGCTGCAATTATCTTGCAATTTTCATTAGTTTATGATTCTGCTTTCTAGCAGTGTTGTAAAACATGGCTATCTCTGCTGCTTCTCCATCCGTCTTCTGTTCTCCACCTGTCTGTTTAATGAGCCATCAATGTCCATTCTCTAGGATGCTTGGGATGGATAGAGGATACAATGAAAGGCAAGTTAAGGAAACAGAAAAGAATTCAGTCAGAAGCAGGGGAGAGGGAGGAACAGGACAGCTGACTGGGCCGATCATCTGATTGGCACTTCAGGCTAAAACACACAGCTAACCATCAACTGTCAGGTCATACTCTCTAGACAGCTCAGGAACAGATTGGAGCAATCAGGCATTCTCTTCTCCCCCTTTTCCTGTTTCAGATTGTTTCAGTGAGTCAGCAGGGCTCATTAGTGCTGACTACAGCCTGGTGTTCAAACCATTGCTGCCTCCCAGCTGCACACAGTATCTTCTCTCTTTATCTCTTTTTCTAACAGCTTAGCAGACTAAAGCTAATCACACAGAGTGAAAGAGAGCTCCTACCGCTGAAAGAATTCCTCTGGACCCACCATAAAGCATTGGATTGCCTCAGTGTATTACGCTACCATAAATTCTTTATTGGAAACAGACTTATGACTTATAATGCAAAACAGAGCCCATAAATGAGACAGGGAAAGAAATCAAACACTGATTTAATAATTAATGCTAACGGGATAGTCGCAATAATTGTCCTGGAGAGAAACAAAGGCAGGCAAAATGCTGCATAGTACTTGTAACAGGCTGGCTTAAATATATTTTATGTAAACAATGTTGAAGTGTTGGAATGTTGATTTTGCCTTGCATTAAAAATGCATCCAGTTGTGTTTTCCCCTGCATAATATAAGTGGATACATACTTAAACAGCTCAAAATGTGAAGACAGTGGACAATAAACCCTACAATAATTCAAGCTCTATTGTGAGCAGTCATAGTGAATTCATACTGGATGCTATGAAAGAAAGAACAGGATTTCTGGTGTGCAAAAAAAAAAAAGAAAGAAAAGAAAAAGAGAAAACAAAACAAGCATAACTTAATTTTTAATGGATGTGTATATCCATTCTCTATATACTATACTGCCTGGCTTTATGCATCTTTCCATATGCTTTTAGGAAGTGCATTCAGATTAAAATGATAACGTGTACAAAGAGACAAAAAAAAAACCTCCAGGTATCTAATTAAGTAGACAATAGCAATTAAATTTCCGTATTAAATTTCTGTTTCTCAAAGTGACATGAACTGCAAGTTTGCAGTCTTATATGTGTGGTGGCTTGCGAAAAACCATTTCACATGGTCATATTTTGGCATGTTATACTTTATAGTTCTTCTAAAATCTACAGGCTTTCTTGACCTGGAAATGTTTCTCTGAAGTGAAGTTCTAGCTTTTTAAAATCTGGTTAAAAAGTGAAAAGTGAAAGAATTATAAGTTTACAATGGGAAATGAGTTCTCACTTTGATTATCAGCATCATCCACATCAGTCTCTGTCTCATTACCTGAAAAGTCGTTTGCAGCATTTGACGAGCCAGAGCCACATAGTCGTCTCTTCACTTGACTCTGCAAGCTTACAGTGGTGCTTGAAAGTTTGTGAACCCTTTAGAATTTTCTATATTTCTGAATAAATATGACCTAAAACATCGTCAGATTTTCATACAAGTCCTAAAAGTAGACAAAGAGAACCCAATTAAACAAATGAGACAAAAATATTATACTTGGTCATTTATTTATTAAGGAAAATGATCCAATATTACATATCTGTGAGTGGCAAAAGTATGTGAACCTCTAGGATTAGCAGTTAAATTTCAATCAATGGGATGACAATCAGGTGTGAGTGAGCGCCCTGTTTTATTTAAAGAACAGAGATCGATCAAAGTCTGATCTTCACAACACATGTTTGCGGAAGTGTATCATGGCACAAAAAAAGGAGATTTCTGAGGACCTCAGAAAAAGAGTTGTTGACGCTCATCAGGCTGGAAAAGGTTACAAAACCATCTCTAAAGAGTTTGGACTCCACCAATCCACAGTCAGACAGATTGTGTACAAATGAAGGAAATTTAAGACCACTGTTACCCTCCCCAGTAGTGGTCAACCAACAAAGAGCATTCCAAGAGCAAGACGTGCAATAGTCTGTGAGGTCAAAAAATGAGCAAGGTTAACATCTAAGCAACTAAAGGCCGCTCTCACATTGGCTAATGTTATTGTTCATGAGTCCACCATCAGGAGAACACTGAAGAACAATGATGTGCAGGGTAGGGTTGCAAGGAGGAAGCCACTGCTCTCTAAAAAGAACACTGCTGCCTGTCTGTTTGCTAAAGATCACATGAACAAGCCAGAAGGCTATTGTAAAAATGTTATGTGGACGGATGAAACCAAAATAGAACTGTTGGTTTAAACAAGAAGCATTATGTTTGTAGAAAGGAAAACATTGCATTCCAGCATAAGAACCTTGTCCCATCTGTGAAACATGCTGGTGGTAGTATCGTGGTTTGAGTCTGTTTTGCTGCATCTGGGCCTGGACAGCTTGCCATCATTGATGGAGCAATGAATTCTGAATTATACAACAAATTCTTAAGGAAAATGTCAGGACATCTGAATCTATTAACTGAATCTCAAGAGAAAGAGAAAGCACACAAGTCGTTCTACCAAAGAATGGTTAAGGAAGAATAAAGTTAATGTTTTGGAATGGCCAAGTCAAAGTCACAGATATGTAATATTGGATCATTTACCTCAATAAATAAATGACCAAGTATAATATTTTTGTCTCATTTCTTTAATTGAGTTCTCTTTATCTACTTACTTAGTACTTGATGATGATCTGATGATGTTTTAGGTCATATTTATGCATAAATGTAGAAAATTCTAACTTTCAAGCACCACTGTACATCAGTAAGGAGAAAAATGCTAATTATCTCAGTTCTATTCTGTTGACTAAATATCTTATCAATATATTTTGATTAGGCCATTTAAATGTTTTAAAATGTTGTCTACTGTGTAACGCCTCAGCACAAGCAGCATCATATAATTCACACAATTATAACCAGAAGAAATAAAACAATGAGCCTTCTCAGCCAGAGAACCCACAAGGGTTCCAAAATGTCTCCACTCAGGGACCAAAATGTCTCCACTCAGGGAGCCATAAAACAAGGAATCCACACCCAGACACCAAGGAGCCACTTAAATCCAGCGTGTGCATCTGCCTTATCTCAACCAACAGGGCAAGCGTTAAAGGCCTCCCTGACCCAGGGCTGAATCCTCTTGACCACAGAAACTGCTCTCAAATGCAGTGATTTAGGCCTTTTGGGCCAGACCAGTTTGCTTACTCAACAGATAAGTCCAAAGGACCTTACCATTAAGGCCAATAAATTCTGGAAGAAAGGAGAGACCTTTTCGTTCCCTCACCAAGATTACACATTCCACAATTCCACAAGTCTACACAAGGACTCACACATCCACAATTGGTGCCTACCAGGAGCAACAACTGTGGGAATTAATACATCTTTGAACAACTGCAATCACCTATTTCCTACCATGTGTTGTTCTATTTTCTTCATGTGTATCACCATTAAGTTGACACTAATTGCTCCATTTAGCATGTATTAGTGTAAGTAGCCCTAGGAGGATCATTGTGTTTTAAATATTAGTAATGTACTTTAAGTATAGTCAAACATGTCTTGTTTGGTATGTATGTGTTCATTGAGTGATTTCCTAAATCATAAGAGTAAGGAAATTTGTGTAGATTTTTCTGAATCTACTCATCATTGAAGAGTGTGGAACCACTCATCCACAGGGACAGTGGGCTGATTAGCATAATAGGTGGAGAGTCTGGCTAACACCCCGCCCAAAGACAATATTGATTAGAGAAAGCACTCTGGGCTGGGCTAGCCCAGGAAGTGTTAAAATCCTAAGAACACAAGAGTTTGGTAGCTCGTCGCTTGCTTCGCTCTCTCTCTCTCGTATCTCTTGCTTCTTGGCACGCTTCGAAGGACGGGGTCGGCGGAGGGTCTCCAGAGCCAATCAACGTCGGGGAGATCAGATCACGTTTCGGCCTGGGGACCCAGTGAGAGCCGCCGCCTGCTTTTCAAGCCTCCCGCCTTCATTCCACTCAGCATTCCGATTGGTCTTCTAAGACGCCTCTCACCGACCAGACCGCTGACGACACCACAACGTAACGAGGAAATCCCTTCAACACAGCTAAGGCAAGCGCAATACCCCAGAATCTAGCTAATTTGGTGTCTATAATAAGTTGAGCCCTTCTAAAGGAAGTGAAGATAACTAAATAAGTTGATGGTTCGTTCAGATCATGGTCTGTGAAATAGCATGCAACGCTAGAGACTCGGAACTTCATTCACTCTTCATTATCACCCGTTTATGTATGCATGTGTGTGTGTGCGTGCGTGCGTTTATATGTTAGATTAGTTTCTATGTCATAGCGTAGTTCAATAAAGTCTCGTCTGTTCTTAAATATATGTGTTCTTATTGCTTACAAGTGTCTATTGCCTTGAATTGCGATTCTGCTACATGCTCTTAAAATAATGTTTCACTGTGTTTAGGATATTATTGCCGGTGGCCACGGAGGTAATATCTAATGCATAATTAATGAATACACTAGTGTCAACTTATCGCTGGATGAATAGTTGATCAGTAATACTAAATTAGTCAAATTTCCCTCTTCGAGCTGATCTGTTAATCTCTCCGACATCTTTGGAGGAGAATAAAGACAGCTCAATTTAACAACTAATTTTTACTTACTTAAAATGGTGGAGAATATATCAAATAAACCCAAACAGCTAATTTTCACTACAACTGTCTGTAGTGTGTGCACACACTTCTCACCGTGTTGATGATGATGTGACTGCAAAGCATCGCTGATATTTTGACAGTCAGTATCTGATTACAAACTGATCAACTGATCCATTTCACTTTGTGTGTAACTATCCAAAAACCTGAGAAAATCATGAGAAAATAACATTTACTGTAGCTAGCAAGTCTTTAGGCAGAATATTTTTACTGCTGCATTTGTTAAACTGGTTCCTTGCACCTTGCTATCTACAGTATCTATCTATCTATCTATCTATCTATCTATCTATCTATCTATCTATCTATCTATCTATCTATCTACACAGTATCACTGTTCACAGGCAGCAAGCCAAGGTTAAAAAAAAGAACCTAAATAAAATAATTTCTACATTGTTTTATTTTCTACATTCTAAATTTCTGTTTTCTTAAAGTTAGGACATCATTGTCAAAGTATATTATTGGCAGAAAAAACTACACTGTGTGGCCAAAAGTATGTGGACACCTGACCAATCACACCCACATGTGCTTCTTGAACATCCCATTATACGTAGATGAGTCCCCCTTTGCGGTTATAATCACCTCCACTCTTCTGGAAATGCTTTGCACTAGATTTTGGTGCGTGGCTGTGTCTATTGCATTCATTCAGCCCCAAGAGCATTAGTGAGGTCTGGCACTGATGTCAGGTGAGGAGGCCTGGGGAGCAGTCGGTGTTCCAGTTCATCCCAACTAAGGCGTCTTAGTTCCAGTGAAGGAGAAATCTTAAATCTACAGCATACAAAGACATTCTAGACAATTGTGCTCTTCAAATTTTGTGGCAGCAGTTTGCAAAAGGCCCACATATGGGTGTGATGGTCACGTGTCCACAAACATTTGGCCATATAGTGTAAATTTTAGGTAAAACCCAATTTTTTCTAGATTTCAGCTCTAGCAACTTTCAACAGGTTTCTTCTTGACCGCCACACACACACACACACACACACACACACACACACACACACACACATTTTACCATAAAATAATGAATGTTAATGGCTTTTTTTTATCATGAAAGGCTGTTAATAGCTGTGATTATAACATAAACTTTATACATCTTAGGCCTAAATGTAGCTAACTTGAGAGCGAAATTGGTTATGGTCTATTAGGGGAGGGATGACATTACTCTCTCCTCTGTCAGAGTGACACTAGCCAGTCATGGGTGTCTGTGAGCTGATGTACAGTATATGGAAGAGGGCAGATCGATGCAGAGGCTGGTTTCATGTGTTAGGCTTCACTCTCCCTGGTTGGTAGCTGTTGTGTGATAGGAGAGAGCTAGCTAGTGGGTGGGAACTGGCATGTGACCAAACTGGGGCCAGGAAAACTCTATGCTGATATGTTAGGATTATTTACAACCAACTAGGCTTATTTTTCAAACCAACAACATCCCATGGTAGCTTATCAGGCAGGTGTAAGATGTGATACCTTTAAGTTTTCAGGTCCAGGAAAATAATAATAATAATAATAATAATAATAATAATAATAATAATAATAATAAAACAAAACAAAAAAATCTGCATATGTACATCAGATTCTTAGACCCATGTTCCTCCTCTTCAAAAATCTAGTTTTGTGTAGCCTGTAATTCAGTTTTACAACCAGGGTAATTATTGCCCTGTGAATTGCTTTTTGTTTTTAGTTATTTAAATCCTACCACACTGGATACATGTGAATGCGCTAAACAGTTATCAAATGGAACCAATGAAAATCATCCCAAAATAAAGAAGATGAAAGGCCATTCCACTTGGTTTCAACTCTGTGTTTATACAAACATGAGAAATAATTATACCTCAACTATGTTAACTGACTCCCCTTGCCGCAACAAATGCATTTAAATTAATTTCTAATCTATCTAGACAAATGCATTCCCATCGCCCTCTGCAGTGTGCTGGATTGTCACAGTTTTTTTGTTTATTTTTCCATTGATAAATGGGAAGATCACATACACAGCATCTCCTTTGGCTTGAGAGTCCATATACAGTAAATGAATGAAAAAGTGTTGCATATAAAAAGTGTGTGCATAGTGCATTCATATGGTTACATGCTGATATAAACATTCGTAAACAGATATCCAACTGTTAACGTGCAAATGTGGCGTATAAGTGTGCTTCTTGGGATGCGTGTGACAGCACTGAACCATAATAACCTTGTTGGTCGTAGGTGACAAAAACAACACTATGCATTATGAATGTAAAATTCCTGAACAGGAACCTCAGTGTTTTTCCACTCTGTCTCATACTCTGTCAGTGGCAGACACATTCACACACATCTTATAGGTCATCCTGTGATTATATAATAATGCAATCCAATGCTCTGTGTTGCAGACAGAATGCCCTCTGGCTCTGTATTACATATATAAACACTTACAGGATGAATGATAACAGAAGGCAATGGCTGCTTTGTTTGTTTGTCTGTGTTAGGTTCCCACTCCCTCGCTCTCGCGGCGAAGCTAGCGAGTGGCATACTTCCGCATTCCACTGTGCGCATTACAGTGCTATTCAAAAAAACCCTCATTCATGGACTGTCATTCATGAACTCACGTTGTGTTTACCTCTGCCATGTGCGTTTATGTTTTCGTTCACATCATGTCTCCGCCTCCTGTGTTTCCCCATGTGCTCATGTTTTGATTTATGTCATGTCTCCGCCTCCTTATTCCTCATTGGTTCATGTTCGTCTGATTCATTCTGTGTCATCATGGGTTTCAGATGTCTTTGATTGTGCATGTGATTTCCGTATGTTTAAATACGCCGCTCCGTTTCCGCTTCGGGGCGGAGTATTAGATTAGATTAGTTTAAGCGTAACTTGGATATATCCGTGGTTCCCAAACCACCTCCTCGCGAGTGTTTTTTGTTTCCTATGTTTTTGTTTACTCGGCGTTCCCGGGTTCTTGGATTCATGCCTCGTAACTTCCTGGATTTTTGCCCTGTGAGTGTTCGGATTATTAATGCATCTGTTTGGAATTACTGCCCTAGCGTTTTTGGGGTATTATTGTTTTGTTTACTTTTGGATTTTGTTAGACTGTCCCATTTCTTGTGAATGTTGCTTTTATGTTGAACTGTGCCTAATAAACTGACCACTTTCCCCTGCGAGTGCATCCTGCTTCTCTCCCACACCACGTGGCGTAACAGTCTGTTTTCTTTTAGGTTTCTTTACTTCTTTACTTTCTTTACTATAGGACAGTTTAGGTTACTGATTAAATTGGACAAGCTATTCTGTGTGTAGGCATGAACCTGAGTAAAAATATGTTCTAAAAGGTCTGAGTTCTGAATGAAAATCACATTAGTGTTGTAACTGATGGGAAGAAACTGTCCTCTCCCACTGCTGAATTGGAACAATGAGATCAAAACTCATCTATGTACCATTTAATAAATAAAAGTACCATCAAGTGTATCTTTTGTTCCTTTAATAGGTATCTTTTACCTGGAAACATAATTATAGTATACCTTTAAGAGTACTTTATGTACATAATTGGACCTTAAGGACTACTGATGTGGCTAATTCAAGGTACACTACATACTGTACATCTTCCCATGTTAAAGATACATACTAACCAGAGTGGCTCATGAGCACAGATTTTGGAGGGGCAGAACAACATTAAAGTGAATTTTTAGAATAACACTGTAATAGTCAGTTGAGAGTTGGTAAGACTTAAACAATGAAAATGAACAAACAACACCAATTTTCAATGAGAGAACGGAAAGATTTAGTCTGGTCTAAAAGCCAGTGTCTCCAGCACAGACAAATAGCCTTAAAAAAAGTCAAACAATTCCCTTTGTTGATCAAACTGAACATCTCTGACATAACACTGCCACATTACTCTTTAATTTGTCTCATTTGTAAAGAAATTTAGCTAGTCCATTATATAAATGCACAAATTTGTGATCATGGCTTTATTGTAATCTGACATACTGTAATTTTATAAGCAGTTGGTGCAGTTAAGATGGTTTCTGGTTTCTGATAATGGCACCCCAATGACCACTACATAACTGCATAGCTAGCTAGTTAACAGTGAAGATTAAACTTGCTAATCACATCATTTTTAATCAGGGCTAAAAACTATGGACTAATAGGAAGGCAGTGTTCATTTACATTCAAATGGATTTTTAAAAGAAATTCAACTGTCTTGAAACAGTATGTGTGGTTCCTGTCACTATTGTCAAAGTGTGTAAGATGTACACAGAAGAGGTAATATCATTAACTGTCCTGTCCACTGCTACTCCCTCATTCATAAAACTTTTATAAAATACACCTATGGGAGATTTTGAATCAACATGTTAGATCGCTCCACCATCATCATGAACAACAAAAAATCACCTAAGGGAATATCTTATGGAAGAATGGCGTTCATCTGTCCAGTACAGTTCTGAAGACTTGCTAAGGCAGAATCTGTGCCATTTGTTACCTGTCTGTATGTTTGCAGTGCATTATGGGACTATACATTGTCTGTAACTGTACACTATACTCATATACAGTATACTATCAAGAGTCTATGTAGTCTAGTCATTGGGACATTTCTTAAAATATCTCACATTGTAATAAAAGTGTTTAATGTAGTATTGAATGGCTCATAATATGCATAATAATAAAGTCGACATTGACTCTTGACTTTGACAAAAAAACACCAACGCTATATGAAATCCACTGTTTAGCATTAGTCTGGCGGAGTGAGCAGCTGTCAAGCCCTAAGACACTCCCACCTCCCATTGAACCTATCAGCATTCAACATCTCCAGGCTTATAATTATCACCCCATTTAACGACTCATTAGCCTGTGTATTTATACCCCCTGTTTCCCACTGTATACTTTATAAGTCTTACTATCCCCATGCAAATATGACGTTGTGTGGAACTTATTACTGTTTAGCTTGATTTTAGCCTGTCCCTCTGGTTTTGGATTAAAACACTCCCTGTCTAACCCCTCCACTGCTCCTGACTTTCTGTCTGTTTTTTGTGCTGTTTCCTACTAAAATGTGCATGCATTTTTGCAACATATGAGCCCATATAAACAACAAAGCTCAAAAAAGAAGCCTAATGTAATATAATCCATTTTAGTCAGTGTGTGTGAAAATGCATGGCAGAAGCATAAACACCATTCCTAATATAAAATACAGTATTTCATAAAATTGAGTTAATTGTATACATTTTTTTAATGGTAACCACAGCTCATACTGTCTCACCTGTAGATGATGCAGGCACTATTGCGGCACGTGTCACAGTTGGCTGTATCCTGCCCTGTTCGGTATGATAGTCGGCTGCAAAAGTAAAAAAGAAAATATGTGAAAGATCTGTACTCTCATTCTAAAAGTATTCCTACTGACATAAATTACAGTATGTGATTTAATTATTGTTTTTAAAGATGACATTTGGTTTAACTTGAGCAACTGCTTTATCCTGCTCAGGCAGTGCAGGAATACACCCTGGATGGGAGGCCAGTCTATTGCAGTACCGTTACACATATATGCATGCTTACTCATTCACACCTAGAGGTAATTTAGACCAGCCTGTCCACATTTACATTTACATTTATGGCATTTGGCAGACGCCCTTATCCAGAGCGACTTACATTTATACATCTGAGAAATTGAGGGTTAAGGGCCTTGCTCAAGGGCCCAACAGTGGCAGCTTCGCAGTGCTCGGATTTGGACTCATGACCTTCCGATCAGTAGCCCAACATCTTAACCACTGAGCTACCACTGCCCCACTACCCAGCATGTTGTTGGGAGGTGTGAGGAAACTGGAGAACTCAGAGGAAACTGACACAGACATATGCAAAACTGTGAAAACGTTCTATGATGCCCACGATTTCTTAATACTAAGTAGCTGCAGGGCAGCTTCCAAGATCTTCTCAGGATTATGGATAAGCATCAAGTATCCAGCATTCTCATGACAGCCCCCAGGCTATGTCTCTGCAGATGTGAATATGCACATCAAGGAATTTGGCTACGCATCACCCTGGCCAAGTTTTGATGTATTATTGTGTGCTGCCATGACAGGAGATTCTCATTTTTCCTGAGAAAATAATGCTCAGCACCCAGAACCCATGCAGTTATGCCTTTTCATTAAAACTTAATGAAAACTTAATTGCATCACTTTATTTGTCAGTGTACTGGAGCGTCATGCTGGTACATATTCTGTACATAGTTCCATGTAAAACATATCATGAATATTTTCTATTCAAGAGTCTGCACTATTTCTATGTCCCTATTTAAATGTAAGCAAATTTGTGATATTGACCATATTAACTGCTTTGCACAAGGTCAGATTTTCCTCATAACTAATCACTTCTACTGAAGCATGTGTTCAGACGACACTCCGATGGATTTGGCTTAAAATGGATCATAAAGTTTTGCACAAACTTGTGGAGTCCATGCCAGCTCGAGTGCAAACTGTCATTAAAGCAAAAAGGGGACATACCAAATACTAAGACACTCTGACAAAAAATGTATTTGAAATATCAAAGATTCTACTTTTCACTCAAGTTATTATCAGTAATATAATATTATTTGTAACGAAAATCGCTGTATTAAATTAGAAAATAATGCAAAATAGAGGCATTTTCACTAGTGCTCTCAGACTTTTGGACCCCACTATATGGTATATGAATAGGATATGCATCAGATGTCATCAGAGGTCTGCACTGTGACTGGGATCATGTAGGACTTAAGCAGGAGGTTTTTAGTTTCAATATTCAAAACGCTTAAATATGAAGCTTGTGGGCATAAGCGAGCAGTCACACATGAGGAAAAAAAAAAGAAAGAACATGTTCAATAACATAAATGTTGCTGCACAATGCATTTAGCATTCATTCCTCCTTAGTAACTTCCTGGTCAGAGTCATGGTGGTTTAAATTAGGCTACTAATTTGTTTATAGTATAAACAAAAATGATAACAGCTCTGTTACGACCTGTAGGGTGAAGGTGATAAGCAGGATGCATGTGCAGGGGAAAGTGGTCAGTTTATTAGGAACAGTTTAAATGATAATAAACATAAAGGACTTCAGTCAACATAAATACATAAATGCATCAATAGGAACATCACCGTTATCAAAGAAGGTAGAAGTAATCCAACTAAGAAAAACAGTAATCCACAACTGGTAGAAAATCCGGAAAACACAGGGAAAATGAACGCGAGGCTAGAAAGGTGATCTGGAAATCACGAGAAAAGAGCTAAGGAAAAAAGCGCATGGTTAAACACATCTTAGTTAAACTATACTAAAGCTATAATAACGCTAAACTAGAAAGGTGATCTGGAAATCACGAGAAAAGAGCTAAGGGAAAAAAGTGCACGGTTAAACTATACTAAAGTTATACTAATGCTAAACTAGAAAGGTGATCTGGAAATCACGAGAAAAGAGCTAAGGGGAAAAAGCGCATGGTTAAACTATACTATACTATACTAATACTAATACTCTGCCCCGAAGCGGAAACGGAGCGGCGTATTTAAACACAATTCAATCACATGTCCAAATCAATGACAGCTGACACCACTACATGAACAAATGAGGAGGCGGAGACATGACACGAACGAAAACAAACGCACATGGGGAAACACAGGAGGCGGAGACACGACGCAGACCAAAACATAACCACATGGGGGAACATAGGAGGCGGAGACATGACGTGAATGAAAACATGAGCACATGGCAGAAGTAAACAAAACGTGAGTCTATGAATGAAATGTCCATCGGAGAGTTTTTGAATGGCGCTGGAATGCGTGCAATGGAATGCGGAAGTATACCACTCGCTCCTCCTTGCCGAGTAGCGAGCGCTAGAGAAGGGGAAACCTAACAAGCTCAAAATTATTAAAGAATGTGTACACTGTTGTAACGCCTCAGCACAAGCAGCATCATATAATTCACAAAATTATAACCAGAAGAAATAAAATAATGGGCCTTCACAGCCATAGAACCCACAAGAAACTCTGGACAAAAATGTCTCCACTCAGGGAGCCATAAAACAAGGAATCCACACCCAGACACCAAGGAGCCACTTAAATCCAGCGTGTGCATCTGCCTTATCTCAACCAACACGGCAAGCGTTAAAGGCCTCCCTGACCCAGGGCTGAACCGTCTTGACCACAGAAACTGCTCTCAAATGCAGTGATTTAGGCCTTTTGGGCCAGACCAGTTTGCTTACTCAACAGATAAGTCCAAAGGACCTTACCATTAAGGCCAATAAATTCTGGAAGAAAGGAGAGACCTTTTCGTTCCCTCACCAAGATTACACATTCCACAATTCCACAAGTCTACACAAGGACTCACACATTCCACAATCGGTGCCTACCAGGAGCAACAACTGTGGGAATTAATACATCTTTGAACAACTGCAATCACCTATTTCCTACCATGTGTTGTTCTATTTTCTTCATGTGTATCACCATTAAGTTGCCACTAATTGTTCCATTTAATCATGTATTAGTGTAAGTAGCCCTAGGAGGATCATTGTGTTTTAAATATTAGTAATGTACTTTAAGTATAGTCAAACATGTCTTGTTTGATATGTATGTGTTCATTGAGTGATTTCTTAAATCATAAGAGTAAGGAAATTTGTGTAGATCGTGCTGGTATGCATATGCAATATTTCAGGACAAAGTTTAATCCACACATTTCACGTTTAAACCACTCATCCATAGGGACAGTGGGCTGATTAGCATAATAGGTGGAGAGTCTGGCTAACACCCCGCCCAAAGACAATATTGATTGGAGAAAGCACTCTGGGCTGGGCTAGCCCAGGAAGTGTTAAAATCCTAAGAACACAAGTTTTGGCGGCTCATTGCTTGCTTCACTCTCTCTCTCTCGTATCTCTTGCTTCTTGGTACGCTTCGAAGGACGGGGTCGGCGGAGGGTCTCCAGAGCCAATCAACGTCAGGGAGATCAAATCACGTTTACCTCAGCCTGGGGACCCAGTGAGAGCCGCCGCCTGCTTTTCAAGCCTCCCGCCTTCATTCCACTCAGCATTCCGATTGGTCTTCCGAGACGCCTCTCACCGACCAGACCACTGACGACACCACAACGTAACGAGGAAATCCCTTCAACACAGCTAAGGCAAGCGCAATACCCCAGAATCTAGCTAATTTGGTGTCTATAATAAGTTGAGCCCTTCTAAAGGAAGTGAAGATAACTTAATAAGTTGATGGTTCGTTCAGATCATGGTCTGTGAAATAGCATGCAACGCTAGAGACTCGGAACTTCATTCACTCTTCATTATCACCCGTTTATGTATGTGTGTGTGTGTGTGTGTGTGTGTGTGTGTGCATGCGTGCGTGTGTTTATATGTTAGATTAGTTTCTATGTCATAGAATAGTTCAATAAAATCTCGTCTGTTCTTAAATATACGTGTTCTTATTGCTTACAAGTGTCTATTGCCTTGAATTGCGATTCTGCTACATGCTCTTAAAATAATGTTTCACTATGTTTAGGATATTATTGCCGGTGGCCACGGAGGTAATATCTAATGCATAATTAATGAATACACTAGGTTCGACTTATTGCTTGATGAATAGTTGATCAGTAATACTAAATTAGTCAAATTTCCCTTTACGAGCTGATCTGTTAATCTCTCCATCATCTTTGAAGGAGAATAAAGATAGCTCAATTTAAACAACTAATTTTTACTTACGTGAAATGGTGGAGAATATATCAAATTAACCAAAACAGCTAATTTTCACTACACTGTGCACATCTTGAGTGAGACTGAGGAACTGTTAGAACCAGGATTCTCAGATATGAATATTTGTGGCACTAAACTGATACAGATACATATACAGATAGTGATGTTGCATACCACCCCTAATGTAAAGTACAGAGTTTCTTTCTATCTAGAGTGTATGCTCAATTTATTTGCAATATTTTCTGGCTTCCGGATTTAGTCTTAAGGCTACCAAACTATTCATATTCTGTTGGAGTGTAACAATTCATAAGATTTCTACTGAGAACTGTGCAAACCTATACCAAAAAAGAAGAAATCATATTATCATTGTATTAATGCAGTCACTGTTTGATGGAACTCCTTATCATTTCTGCGCCATGGCTGTTTCACAAACAGGTTGAGTCCAAAACACATGCCTAAATATAACCATATGTTTAAAAAAAAAAAATTAAATTAATTAATTAATTAATTTAAAAATTAAAAAATTTAAAAGTAATAGAAGTACATATTTGGACAAGCAAACATTTGATTGTCTTTGAAACAGTGCTTCTTAATAAAGTTGATATATTTGAACAAAACCACAAGGAAAATCAGCTTTTTCAGTCATTTATTCAATAGAAATATCAATAGATGTGATGCTCTTCTGTGGAAAAAGGAAGTACACCCTTGGCCTCAGAAGCTAGTATTGCCCCCTTTAGCAAAAATAACTTCTTGTAGGCTTTTGCATAATTGTCCACCAGTCTCTGACCACTGTTCCATGCAATATTCTTTCAGTTGCAAGATGTTCGGGAGTTTTCTTGCATGTACTGCCTGTTTCAAATCCCCCACAACATTTCAATGAGATTCAAATCTGGGCTTTGTCTAGGCCATTCCATAACTCTCCATTTCTTCTTTTTGAGTCATTCCTTGGTGGATTTACTAGTGTGCTTAGGATCATTATCCTGTTGAAAGGTCCACTTTTGGATCAACTTCAGCTTTTGGACAGATGGCCTCACATTATCTTCACGCACTCTTTGATAAGATGCAGAATTCATAGTTGAATCAGTGAATACATGCTGTCCATCCCCGAGGCAGTGAAGCAACCCCAAACCATAACATTCCCACCACCGTGCTTCTCCTGAAAAGCTGTCTTTGGTCAGCGCCAAACATGTCTGCTGTTACTGCGGCCAAACAACTCTATCTTTAATTCGTCTGTCCAGAGCACATTATTCCAAAGGCCTGGTCTTTGGCTATATGCTCATTGGCAAACTGTAGTCTTGCAAAGGTGTTTTCCTGGCACGCCTCACATGCAGGTCAAATTTGTGCAATTTCTTTCTGATTATAGAAGCATGCACTTTGACACCAACAGTTGCAAGACTTACTAGCAGATCCTGTGATGAAATTTTGGGGTACTTAGAGACTTCTTTTTGCATCAGATGGTCTGCTCTTGGGCTGAATTTGCTGGGATGGCAAGTCCTGGACAAATTGTTGTTTAAAATCGGCCCCACTTGTAGATGATTTTCCTTACAATGGAATTATGTAGTTCAAATAATTTGGAGATCTTTTTAAATCCCTTGCCAGACTCATAGGCATCCATAACATTTTTTCTGAAGGCCTTATAGAACTCTTTAGATCTTAGCATGATGACATCACACAACTCAATAGCAAAGACCAGCCACTAGATATGAGAGGGGTATAAATAAGACAGGTTCCACCTGCACTCCTTAAACAGGTTCTAATCCCTGGCATCCAATCTTGAACACCCGATTCTAATTTTATGGATTTGAAGGTGTGATAAATGTAGGGGTGTACTTATTTTTCCATGTGACTGATCTGTTTTTTGTTCATTTAAATTGTGCAAATTACTACAAAATGTCAATTTTATGTCATTAGATAGAGTATCAACTTTATTAATAGGCAATGTTTCAAAGAGGATCAAATGTTTGCTTGTCTAAATATGTAATAAATAAATTAATTTAAAAAATAAATTTAAAAAATCCATGGGGTCTACTTATTTTCACATGACTGTATATATATAATAATAATAAAATAATCTTAGGGTTGTGACATTTTTGGATGTGCTATCTCAGTGTTTACAGAGGGGCTCTAGTCTTTCCACTATACTTTGCTGCAGGGAGCTGGCACAACATCTTGTGCTAACTGTAGGCTTTAGCTCAGTTCACACTGGGAGAGGCTTTTTGGAGTGGAGCCCTGGGTTTATGGTGTGGGAGCACGACACCATGCTTCATCATTAACCTGTGAAAAACACCCTGGCAGCTACAGACTGCCTTACATTACACACTGCATTAAAATATGTTCATGTTGCTTTACAGTGGAACCATGCAGTGTTTCAGTGTGCCGCTGAGATTTGGATCATGGTGGCATCATTTTCATTATTTGCTTGTGTTAATATGTAAAAGAATGATGGCTGAAAAACACAATGCTGCTAAAAAAATAATAATAATAATTAGGCTGCACCTGTTTCACTGTACAAAACTACTTGCAAATCAACAGCTACTCATTATTTATTGAACTACCTATAATCGGGACCTTATCACTACAATTTTACCTATCACTTCAGAAATCCATACAAATACAGTGCTGTGTAAAAGTATTTCCCCCATCCTGATTTCTTCTGCTTTTGTGTATATCTCACACTAAATTGTTTTAGAAATTAAAACAAAATCTAAGGAAAAAACAAAGGCAACCTGAGCAAACACAAAATACAGTTTTTAAATGGTTGTTGTTATTTATTGAAGCAAAAAAAAATATCTAATGCCAACTGAGCCTGTGTGAAAATGTATTTGCCCCCATGGTTACTAATTTCCCAAATCTATGAAACTGCATTCATAATGGGGTTCAGCTGGACTAGATGCAACCAGGCCTGATTACTGCAAAACCTGTTTAATCAAATCAACACGTAAATAGAACTTTTTCAACACCATGAAGTTGGTTAAAAGGTCTTACCCAGTAACACACTATGCCAAAATTGAAAGAAATTCCAGAAATGATGAGGAAGAAGGTGATTGAAATACATCAGTCTGGGAAGGGTTACAAAGCTATTTCAAAGGCTCTGCGACTCCATAGGACCACAGTGAGAGCCATTATCTCCAAATGGAAAAACTCGGCAGAGTAGTGAACCTTCCCAGAAGAGGCTAACCTTCTTCCAAGAGCACAGCAACTACTCATCCAGCAAATCACAAAAGAGCCAAGTACAACATCAAAGGACCTACGGGCCTCTCTTGCGTCAATAAAGGTCACTGTTCATGACTCTACTATCAGAAAGACACTGGGCAAAAATGGCTTCCATTGAAGTGTGGTGAGGTGAAAACCACTGCTAACCCAGAAGAACATTAAGGCTTGTCTGAATTTTGCCAAAACACATCTTGATAATCCTCAAACCTTTTGGGAGAATGTTCTGTGGATTGATGAGCCAAAAGCGGAACTGTTTGGAAGACAGGGGTCCCGTTACATCTGGCGTAAACCAAACACAGAATTCCACAAAAAGAACATCATACCTACGGTCAAGCATGGTTGTGGAAGTGTGATGGTGTGGTCATGCTTTGCTGCTTCAGGGCCTGGGCAACTTGCAATAATTGAGGGAAACATGAATTCTGCTCTCTACCAGAAAATCTTAAAGTCTTAGAAAATCTTAAATGTCCGGTCTGCAGTCTGTAAGTTGAAACTCAAGCACAAATGGATTATGCAGCAAGACCATGATCCAAAGCATAGGAGTTAGTCTACATCTGAATGGCTCAGAAAAAGGGAAAGTTTTGGAGTGGCCTAGTCCAATTCCTGACCTGAACCAATTGAGATGCTGTGGCAAGATCTTAAATGGGCAGTTCATGCTCGAAAACCCTCCAGTGTGGCTGAACTAAAGCAGTTCTTCAAAGAACAGTGGGCCACAATTCCACCACAGTGCTGTGTAAGACTGCTCTCCAGTTATCGGAAGCATTTGATTGCAGTTATTGAGGCTAAAGCTTGGCACAACCAGTTTAAGTTAAGTTTAAGGGGGCAATTAGTTTTTCACACAGGTGATAGGTGTTGGATAACTTTTTTGCTTCAGTAAAAAAATAAATAAATAAATAAAAACTGTATTGTGTGTTTACTCATGTTGTTTTTGTTTTATGTTGTATTTCGTTTGAAGATATAAAACTATTTAGTATGAGAAAAAACTGAAGAAATCAGGATGGGGCAAATACTTTTTCACAGCACTGTATGCTAGATAGCACTGACACAAATAATATGTGAGCTAAAATGACTTCTAATTTGTTGTCATCTTTGTTTATGTTCTGAGACAGAATGAGCTGGAATATTGGAATGCATTTTAACAGTCATGATAGTTGGCTGAGTACCAAACTTCACTGCCAGTGAGAGTGAAGTAAGCACTGCTGATTGTGGTTAGGTTGCAAATACAACATGTACTGATATCAAATGATAGAAATGTGTGTAGTTTCTTTCTTTCTTTCTTTTTTAAAGTATCTATTACACATTAAACCACCCTGCCTTCATATATCCCAGCTTTATGCTGACTTCATACTTTGTTGATTCTTAGCTGTATCATAGCTTTTGAACTATGTATACTCCAGCTTTATGCTAGCTTTGTCAATTGTGTATATAATGTACATGACACTTTATGGCCAAAAGTATGTGGACATCTGACCATCACACCCATATGTGTTTGGTGAACATGTCATTCTGAAACTATAGGCATTAATTTGGGGTTGATCCTTTCTTTCCAGCTAGCACGGCCTCCACTCTTTTGGGAAGGCTTTCAGCTACATTTTAGAGTGTGGCTGTGGGGATTTGTGCTCATTCAGCAACAAGAGCATTAGTGAGGTCAGGCACTGATGACAGGGGAGGAGGCCTGGCATGCAGTCTATGCTCCAATTCATCCCAAAGGTGTTAATTGGGGTTGAGGTCAGGGCTCTGTGTAGCCCACTTGAATTCTTTCACAACAACCTTGTCTTCAAATCATGTCTTCATGGACCTCACTTTATGGACAGGGCATTCTGAAACAAGTTTGAATTAGGCTTTTTCGTTTCAGTGACAGGAAAACATAATGTACAAAGACATCCTAGACAATCCTAGACAATGTGCCTCCAAATTTGTGGCAAAGTTTGGGGAAGACCCACATATGGGGATCGTGGTCAGGCTTCCACATACTTTTGGCCATATAGTATAGGTAATAGATATTATAGTTGCACTCTGTTAATACCGGGTTATTCATTGTGATAATTGTGCACTTTATTGCTACTTGGAGATTGTAGTGGTGAGTGCCTTTACTTTTGAGAATCATGCTCAGATAGGAAGAAAGGGAAGATGTGTGCAGTATTTTTCGTTTGTTCTTGTTTGTTGATAAGAAAGGTACTTTTTAAAAATCTCAGCGATCTGTTGTTTGCTATTTGGCCATTACTCACCCAAGTGCTAACTGTCCAGCAGCTTCTTCTTCTATATGTTTCAAAACATACGCTTTTAACTGACAGATCTGGTGGCTATTCACTTTGATTTATGTTATGACCCTCACTTTCCCACAAACCAAATGTTAACCTGTTTTTAGAGATGAACAAAAAGAGTTGCAACATAAATTGCAACAAAATAACCCAGGCTTATTGATTTTGCCCAACACTAGCAATATTTCACCCCTATTTCGTAGGTGGTAAGTGACACTTTCTACAATCTATAATCATATACCAGCAGAAACACATATTCCTTTCAAATATACATCCTTTGTGTATTCTCTATGAATACATGAGAAGGCACTGAAAAAATACAGGTTTTCTCAAATATGGCATCTCTGCAGGGGGTTGCTTTGTGAGCACTATTGTCAGCCAGCTACAGGCAATCTGTTGCCAGTCTGGATAGACTGTTGAGTAATTGACATGCTAATGAGCCAGCCGTGATAATGATCAGAAATTGGTTTGGGCTGCTGAATTTCTTTTTGGATACATTGTGGAACAACAGTTCTTGGAAAGTACTGTTCCAAAAAAGCCTGCCATTAGCTAATGTACCCTCAAAATGAATACCATCAAGCAAAATGATTACTCCCAGAGACAGTTAAGTATTACGGCCATCTGTGAGACCGTCAAAATAAAGTCAGAATCACGCCTGGGTCTCTAAAGTATTAGTCTGGGGAGTGTGAGTAGAGTAGAAATTTCGTTCGGATTTTTACTGTACAGCCGTGGCCAAAAGTTTTGAGAATGACACAAATATTAATTTTCACAAAGTCTACTGCTTCAGTGTCTTTTTGTCAGATGTTACTAACTGTTACTGAAGTATAATCACAAGCATTTCATAAGTGTCAATGGCTTTTATTGACAATTACATGAAGTTTATGCAACGAGTCAATATTTGCAGTGTTGACCCTTCTTTTTCAAGACCTCTGCAATTCGCCCTGGCATGCTGTCAGTCAACTTCTGGGCCACATCCTGACTGATGGCAGCCCATTCTTGCATAATCAATGCTTGGAGTTTGTCAGAGTTTGTGGGTTTTTGTTTGTCCACCCGCCTCTTGAGGATTGACCACAAATTCTCAATGGGATTAAGATCTGGGGAGTTTCCTGGCCATGGACACAAAATGTCGATGTTTTGTTCCCCGAGCCACTTCGTTATCACTTTTGCCTTGTGGCAAGGTGCCCCATCATGCTGGAAAAGGCATTGTTCTTCACCAAACTGTTCTTGGATGGTTGGGAGAAGTTGATCTCTGAGGATGTTTTTGTACCATTCTTTATTCATGGCCGTGTTCTTAGGCAAAATTGTGAGTGAGCCTACTCCCTTGGCTGAGAAGCAACCCCACACATGAGTGGTCTCAGGATGCTTTACTGTTGGCATGACACAGGACTGATGGTTCTCCTTTGAGCGCTTTGGACAGAGCTCTCCTTTTCTTCTCCGGACAAGCTTTTTTCCAGATGCCCCAAACAATCAGAAAGGGGATTCATCAGAGAAAATGACATTACCCCAGTCCTCAGGAGTCCAATCCCTGTACTTTTGCAGAATAGCAGTCTGTCCCTGATGTTTTTCCTGGAGAGAAGTAGCTTCTTTGCTGCCCTTCTTGACACCAGGCCATCCTCCAAAAGTCTTCGCCTTACTGTGCATGCAAACGCACTCAGACCTGCCTGCTGCCATTCCTGAGCAAGCTCTGCACTGGTGGTGCCCCGATCCCACAGCTGAATCAATTTTAGGAGACGGTCCTGGCACTTGCTGGACTTTCTTGGGCGCCCTGAAGCCTTCTTCACAACAGTTGAACCTCTCTCCTTGAAGGTCTTGATGATCCGATAAATGGTTGATTTAGGTGCAATCTTACTAGCAGCAATATCCTTGCCTGTGAATCCCTTTTTGTGCAAAGCAATGATGGCTGCACGTGTTTCCTTGCAGGTAACCATAGTTAACAGAGGAAGAACAATAATTTCAAGCACCACCCTCCTTTTAAAGCGTCCAGTCTGTTATTCTAACTCAGTCAGCATGACAGAGTGATCTCCAGCCTTGTCCTCATTAACACTCTCACCTGTGTTAACGAGAGAATCACTGACATGATGTCAGCTGGTCCTTTTGTGGAAGGGCTGGATTGCAATGGACATGTTTTTTTGGGATTAAGTTCATTTTCATGGCAAAGAGGGACTTTGAAATTAATTGCAATTCATCTGATCACTCTTCATAACATTCTGGAGTATATGCAAATTTCCGTCATAAAAACTGAGGCAGCAGACTTTGTAAAAATGAATATTTGTGTCATTCTCAAAACTTTTGGCCACGGCTGTACAAATCATTTAGCACTCTAAATAACACTAAATAAAACAGTGTAGACAGGTGTATGGACAGGTGAACTACTAATGTATGAAGGATATATGAAATACTAATTTTGAATTTGCCATAAAGGTTCACAAGGTACATGTGTGTATCAGGACTGGGATCTATGGGATTAGATTTGTGACAAAACTATTGAACGTAACTTTTCAAGAAACGAACAAAAATATACAATGAGAAAGAAAAAAACACTCTGAAACTGAAAATGGTGAACTTGGTGGCAGATATGTAACATACAACAACAAACATCATTCCTTGTTAACAGTTTTCTAAGCTCCCTTTTCGCTAATCACAGTTTATGAATGCGCTACCAGAGTTTTCATTTACGCTTTCAAACTTTTTGTTTATGCACCGCAAGTTTACATTCGCCATTCTGGCACAAACCTCATGTGTGGGCAGGGCTTAACAGCACTTTACTCTCATTGGCTAGTGAGGTTTGGCTCGACGCTCCTTGACCAGGAAGTAGAGACTTCAGTGGCGTGAATTTTGGAGAGCATTCTGGATGCGATTAGTCAGTAAATTAGTTTGTAATTAATATTTGAGGTTTTGGGGAGTCTCATGCGACTATTTTTTTCGAGATGAGCGGCACAGAGCAGCGGCGTTGTCGTCATCATCAACGTTATCCTCCTCCTCAGCTAGACACTCAAGCTGTCGAACCAAATCTCTCTAGCCAATGAGAGTAAAGTGCTGTTAAGCCCCGCCCACACGTGAGGTTTGTGCCAGAATGGTGAATGTAAACTTGCGGAGCGTAAATGAAAAGTTTGAAAGTGTAAACAAAAACTCTGGCAGAGCATTCACAAGCCATGATTAGCGAATGATGTTTATTTGAAGACTATTTTACATTTTTACCACTGAGTTCACTGTTTTCAGTTTCAGACTGTTTTTTTCTTTCTCATTGTATATTTTTGTTTGTTTCTTGAAAAGTTATGTTCAATACTTTTGGCACAAATCTAATCCCATAGGGATCCCACAGACAACTAAAACAGAAAAGGAGGTTTGTACTTTCATGTGGGTGCAAGCAAGTGGTCAGATTTGAAGCTCAAATAAAGACCATGTTTATTGTGGCAGTCCTGAGTAACTGCCTGGTTAGGGTAGTGATGGCTTAAATTAGGCTACTTGTTATATTTTGCGAAATAGAACCAACTAAATGTGTTATAAAATATTGCAGGTTGGTACAAACAAAAATTCCTGTATAACTGTGCAAGCAGGATTAAAAACACTTGAGGGATATGACATTGAGCTTCTGTCAGAGCCAGAACTCACAGATCTTACTGACAGTGCTGGCATTTCTACCTCTGAGTTTTTTCCAGTGTTTTCCAGTGTTTCTAGAAGCATAGTGGTATGATTGATATATAATTATTATACTATTTTTCAAAATTACCGTAGATTTTCTGCAGATTTGGGCCAAGATGTGTCATGTGACATCATCACAACACATATTCAGCAAAAGCCCTCTTAGATTCACGTGCCTCGAACATGAGTACAACTAAAAGGTCTCATTTACCAACAAACATCATTGTAAAACCATGCAAAACTATTTTGTGCAATTGCAATTTCGGCAAATTAAGAAGTTCTCCACAAAAAAAGCACAGAAATCTCTACAAGTTGCATCGTAAATTTTGAAAAAAAGCCACAGCAAAATCAAGCATTTTTGGCTACATTCTGTATAGAGGCATTGAGTTACACCCCCAGTGTAGTTCTTCAAGATTCTATGGAAAGCTAAGTGCATCTTAGTGAGCATTATATTTTAGATGGCAATACTATACCAGAACTGCTGGGCACTCTGCTTTTTCAGCTCTGTCCACCTTGCATGTCTGGGCTATGCTGCCATTTGGTTTAAGTCTAAATTCGATGCTCACAGTCTGAGAAACACAGAAAATCCCTTGGTGGCAGCTCTCCTGGCCAGCTGAGACAAACAGGAGCTTTTATGTGCCCCTGCTGCTCTGCTTCCCCTCATGAACACAGCTGCTTTAAAGACGGCACAAGCCTGAGTAGGGGATCAGAGGGTGTCACTCTAATAATAACTGCAGAATGGTAGGAAGAATCTCTAACACACACACACACAGAGACACACACACACACACACACACACACACACACACACACACACACACACACACACACACACACACACAGAGGGCCATACTCCTTTGGAAGATGAAAGGCCTGCCTGATGAGGCACTACTAATTGAGGCTGTTTGAGTGGTGGTTTTGTGCTTCCAAGACCAGGTAGGGCTTTTGCTTCTCTCCTAGTGGGGAATTAGCCAGTACGCCACTGTTTGAGTGTATATGTGGAGCAGGTTTTAAAGCCATTAGCTACCCTACACATAGCCCTGATGGCCCTTTAATGTTGATACAAAGGGGGTTTAGCCCAGGTTCACTGTAAAGGGTGAGTAGCCAATTTAAAATAATCAGGGAAAAAGTATTTTTGGGTAAAAGATGCACCAGGTACACAAGGTCTTAACGCTAAACCAAAGGTGTCAAACATATGGCCCACGGGCTCGGATCAGCCTAATAAAGGTTCTAATCTGGCCCACCAAATGTACTGTAAATTAAATTTAGTCTTGTGGAATATACAGTAACTGCATTAAAATATCTGGGAAAAAGAGCTAGTGTCTGTTAATTTCAATAGGGGGCAAAATAGAGCAATAAAGGCTGGGCTGTAAAATCAGCTACTGACAAAATGCTATTTTTTTTTTCTCAGGTATGCTAGCTTACTAGCATGTTCTAGCGCCTACAATGCCTGCTGCTCTCGAGTCCGTTTCATATCATATGGTGTCAGGGGTGTTTTCCCAGTGGGCCACTGGACAATTTGGGCCGGCCCGTTGCTACGTAAATATATAAAGAATGAATGATAATGCATTTATGTATTCTGTCGGCCCAGGCGATTGCCCGCGCGGCCAACATGACTAAAAATGATTAATCTATTTAGCGGGCTCTGGCTCACTGCAGCAGTCTACCAGAGCTTGCCAATATCAAAATGTTTGAGATGGCCAATCAAATCAAAGAAGCCGGAGTTTACTGTTCACAGAAGTCGAGCCCAAGCAGTAATTCAGTGCAGCGCTTTTTAACGCTTGAATAATGCAAGGTAAGCTGTAAGGAGCTAAACACGATGAGGCTGTATACAGCAATATTTGCCAACTGTTTAAAATAAAAATGCTAAATCGGGTGGCCATCTGTCCGATTTTGGGTCGGACAGTCCGGTTTTAAAATACCATGTCCGTCTACGGGCACAGCCTTGAGCCGGACGCTCATTTGTCCTCCTTTTAAGATCATCGCTATTGTATACTTTATCCAATGCTAGCCTATATAATAAATAAATAAATACCGGGTACCGTGGGCCGCTCTGTACTTGAAAGTCAATTCCAGTTTAATTTACCTAATAAAAAGACTGTTCTACTCTTAATATTTTGTATTTATATTCTGTCCTTTAATGGTTACATCATTCCTATATTTGATACAGACATAAAGGAGAGGGCACAGGCCTACAGAAAGATTTTATTGTCATCAGATGTAGCTTTGCACACTGCCAGCATCTAGAATGATTTTGATCAGCATTTTAGTGTTCATAGCAGAGGGCTCTCTCAACTTGTTATATTTTATCGTTTGTCAATTGATAAGATTTTGTGAGCTTTGCATACACATGTGCACCCCTCAAAAGCCTGAAACCACAGGGCCCCCTCCATAACAAATCCCAATTTAACCCCTGACTATACGGCCAAAGGTTTGTGGACATCTGACCATCATACTCATATGTGGGTCTTCCCCAAACTGTTGCCACAAAGTTGGAAGCACACAATTATCTAGAATGTCTTTGTATGGTGTAATTTTAAGATTTCCCATGTTCCAGCATGACAATGCTCCTGTGCACAAAGCTAGGACCCTAAAGATCTCAACCCCACTGAACATCTTTGGGATGAACTGGAATGCCGACTGCGCCCCATGCCTCCTCGCCTGATGTCAGTGCCTAACCTCACTAGCGCACTTGTGGCTGAATGAGCAAATCCCCACAACCACGCTCCAAAATCTAGTGGAAAGCCTTCCCAGAAGAGTGGAGGTTATTCCGACAGCAAAGGGGGACTAAATCTGGAATGGGATTTTCAAAAAGCACATATCGGTGTGATTCATCAGGTGTCCACAAACTTTTGGCCATATAGTGTATTTTGAAAACTATTCATTTTTCCCCCAATTTATTATATAAATTTCAATATTATGGGCCATGCTTTCAGATAAATACCAATAAATAAACACATTTAAGAGAAGTTGCTGATGTGTTATGCTTTTTTTGGTCGGTGCCACTGGACTAAGTGGAATGTGGCCCGTAACCTGAAATGAGTGTTACACCCCTGAGCTAAACAAACTTTTTGTTAACCTTTAACGATAGTGTTGATTGTCTTCACTATGGATCACAGTAATGACAGGACATGTACACATACATGTAACACTGTATGTGACAAGGAGGAGGGAGAAGCCAGGTTGTGAGGATGATGCACACCAGGCTAATCAGTGGGAGAGAGAGAGAGATAAAGGAGTGGCTGGAAGCGCCAGTGGGGGAGAGAGAGAGAGAGAGAGACGGACATGCACTTTGTGTTTCGTTCTGTTTGTGTGTTTCTGTTGTGGTTTACGTTCTGTATATTATTAAAGTTTTGTTGATGTTCAGCCAATTCCTGCCTCCTCCGTGCCAAGCTTTGATGTTTGATACACTATGTAATACACAGATACCACATGCATGTAATACAAACTTGGCACACATGTATAACTCCGTAGTAACGCTGGCAAATTGAGAATCCTGGAATTCACTCTCACTGGCTTTCGCTTTTAGCTATCGGGGATGTTTGTACTGTATATTTACATTTCCACTGGCTACCATAATATCATCTGCAAGCCTGAGCCAAAAGCGCATTCATCCCTTAACCCAAAACCTTCACCAAGTCCAAATCTACATTGCATACTCTCATAACTTCAGACATTTCCTAATAGTTCCAATATAGGTCCTAGTAGTTACAGAATAATATGCTTTCATTTGAATAACTAAATAATAAGCCAGGCCTTTAAAAGGTTTAAAGCTTATATGTGGTCAGACTTCCAGTGTTGAACCTTTTAGGTAATACTTTAGTATTTTTGATCTGTTGTGAGATCATAATCTTATGGACATAGCCAGGACTCTGTATAAAGGGGTATGCAATGGGAATGTAAAATTGGTTTGTTCCGAATAGTACTAAGAAATTTCACATAGTGAATCCTTTAGCCTTGACAAAGAAACTTTTATAGCCGACATGCCAGGCTCAAAAGCTTGTCAGACGTAACAAATGAGGGCCGGGCTTAGTGAATGGTTGATTAGACTGATCTGAAATCCAAGACAGACAGTCAGGGGCCCTGTGGGGGTCACTGTGGAAACACATGGGTATGTTGCAAGAGAAGAGAAAGCAGTCATTCCTTGATATTTTTAACAAAAAATAAATTCTGTGCTGTTGTTTATTACAGATGTGGGAAACAAGAAAGACAGCAAAATGGTAATGAACACAACTGAGTTACCCTACCTGAATGTCAGCCTATTACCCAGTGATACTGGCAAAACAAAACCTAAGCATCAATAGCTAGCTGGCTGGCACTTGTCATACCTTTCCCAAATCCTTTGAATTGATGAATTCTATATATATATATATATATATATATATATATATATATATATATATATATATATATATATATATATATATATATATATATATATATGTATACAGTGGTTATAGAAAAGAATCACCCCCCTTTAAAATAATCACATTTTGTTGCTTTTTTTAAGCCTGAAATGAACATGGACACAGTTTTTGTTTTATTCAGCTGATATAACACCAAGCTTTCCTGGAGCATTTTGTAGTGCAACTGAAGCAAACAATCAACTATGGGTGGCAAGGCACTGTCAAAAGATCTCCGGGATAAAGTTATGGACAGGCACAAGTCAGGAGATGGATACAAAAAAAATTCAAAGGCTTTATCAATGCCTAGAAGCATAGTGAAGTGTATTATTAAGAAGTGGAAGGTATTTGGTACAACACAGACCCTCCCTGGATCAGGACGTCGCTCCAAACTGGATGAAAGAGCCAGGAGGAAACTGGTCAGAGAGGCTACCAAGAGGCCTACAGCAACTCTGAAGCAGTTGCAGGAATTTATCACAAAGAGTGGTCATTGTGTGCATTTGGCAACAATATTACAAATTCTCCACAAATGTGGCTTTTATGGGAGGGTTGCAAGAAAAAAGCCACCCATGACTGAACTTTGCCAAAACGCACCTTGAAGATTCTGAGGCCACATGGAAAAAGGTGTTATGGTCAGATAAGACTAAAATTTAATTATTTGGCCTGACCACCAAACTATATGTCTGGTGGAAATCCAATACAGCTCATCATCTAAATATCACCATTCCTACAGTAAAGCATGGAGGTGGTAATATCCTGTTATGGGGGTGTTTCTCTGCAGCAGGGACTGGAGCACTTGTCAGGATAGAAGGAAAAATGGATGGGGCAAAATACCATCAAATTCTTGAGGAAAATCTGCTGCCCACTGCCAGAAAGTTGTGAATGGGAAGAAGGTTTACCTTCCAACATGACATGACCCAAAGCACACAGCAAAACTGACCACACAGTGGTTGAAGGAGAAAAAGGTGAATGTCCTTGCATGGCCTAGTCAGAGCCCAGACTTAAACCCCATTGAAAATCTGTGGAATGACTTGAAGACTGCAGTCCACAAAAGGTCACCATCAAATTTAACTGAACTTGAGCAGTTCTGCAAAGAAGAGTGGGCAAATATTGCAAAGTCTAGATGTGCAAAGTTAGTAGAGACATTTCCCTACAGACTAAAGGTGGTAATTAAAAAATTAAGGCAAATTAAAGCAAGGGGATTATCCTATTTCCAACTCAGTGATTCTGTTTTTTTTTTTTTTTCTGACATGTTGGTGTTACAGTGGGGGAAAAAAGTATTTGATCCCCTGCTGATTTTGTATGTTTGCATTTTAATGAGCGAAATAAGTATTTGATCCCCTATCAGTCAGCAAGATTTCTGGCTCCCAGGTGTCTTTTACACAGGTAATGAGCTGAGATTGGAGCTGGGACCATAGTCACCAAGAAAACATTTGGTAACGCACTACGCCGTGAAGGACTGAAATCCTGCAGCGCCCGCAAGGTCCCCCTGCTCAAGAAAGCACATGTACAGACCCGTCTGAAGTTTGCCTGAATGATTCAGAGGAGAACTGGGTGAAAGTGTTGTGGTCAGGTGTGGTCAGATCTCTTTGGCATCAACTCAACTCGCCGTGTTTGGAGGAGGAGGAATGCTGCCTATGACCCCAAGTCATAACATCATCCCCACCGTCAAACATGGAGGTGGGAACAGTATTCTTTGGGGGTGTTTTTCTGCTAAGGGGACAGGACAAATGCAGCGCATCAAAGGGACGATGGACGGGGCCATGTACCGTCAAATCTTGGGTGAGAACCTCCTTCCCTCAGCCAGGGCATTGAAAATGACCTTAATGACTTGGAGAGGATCTGCAAAGAGGAGTGGGACAAAATCCCTCCTGAGATGTGTGCAAACCTGGTGGCCAACTACAAGAAACGTCTGACCTCTGTGATTGCCAACAAGGGTTTTGCCACCAAGTACTAAGTCGAAGGGGTCAAATACTTATTTCCCTCATTAAAATGCAAATCAATTCATAACTTTTTTGAAATGCGTTTTTCTGGATTTTTTTGTTGTTATTCTGTCTCTCACTGTTAAAATACACCTACCATTAAAATTATAGACTTTTAATTTCTTTGTCAGTGGGCAAACGTACAAAATCAGCAGGGGATCAAATACTTTTTTCCCCCACTTATATCTTTCACTTGGATGTTATAAGTTGTACTGAGTAAATACAGCTGGATAAAACAAAAACTGTGTCCATCTTCATTTCAGGATGAAAAGCAACAAAATGTGATTATTTTAAAGGGGGGTGATTCTTTTCTATACCCACTGTGTGTATATATACACACACACACACACACACACACACACACACACACAAACACACACACACACACACAAACACACACACACACACATATATATCTTCTTTTCCTTTTGGCTGTTCCCATCAGGGGTCGCCACAGTGAATCATCTGCCTCCATCTAGCCCTATCCCCTGCAACCTCTACTTTCAGACCGACTACCTACATGTCCTCCTTCACTACATCCATAAACCTCCTCTTTGGTCTTCCTCTCGACCTCCTGCCTGGCAGCTCTAACCTCAGCATCCTTTTACCGATATATTCACTCTCCCTCCTCTGAACATGTCCAAACCATCTCAACCTGGCCTCTCTAACTTTGTCTCCAAAACATCTCATATGTGCTGTCCTTCTGATGGACTCATTCCTGATCCTATCCATCTTTGTCACTCCCAAAGAGAACCTCAACATCTTTAGCTCTGCTACCTCTAACTCTTCCTCCTGTGTTTTCCTCAGTGCAACTGTCTCCAAACCATACAACATCGCTGGTCTCACTACTGTCCTGTACACCTTTCCTTTTATTCTTGCTGGTACTCTTTTATCACACAACAGACTTGACACTTTTCTCCACCCATTCCAACCTGCCTGCACACGCTTCTTCACCTCTTTTCTACACTCCCCGTTGCTCTGGACTGTTGACCCCAAGTACTTAAAATCCTGCACCTTCTTTATCTCTTCTCCCTGTAACCTCACTGTTCCACTTGGATCTCTCTCATTCACACACATGTATTCTGTCTTGCTGCGACTAACCTTCATTCCTCTTCTCTCCAGAGCAAACCTCCACCTCTCTAGAGTTTCCTCCACCTGCTCCCTGCTCTCACTACAGATCACAATGTCATCCGCAAACATCATAGTCCATGGAGATTCCCGTCTGACCTCATCTGTCAGCCTGTCCATCACCACCACAAACAAGAAGGGGCTCAGAGCCGATCCTTGATGCAGTCCCACCTTCACCGTGAACTCCTCTGTCACACCTACCGCACACCTTACCATTGTCCTACTGCTCTCATACATATCCTGCACCACTCTAACATACTTCTCTGCCACTCCTCATACAATACCACAGCTCCTCTCTTGGCACCCTGTCATATGCTTTCTCTAAATCTACAAAAACACAATGCAGCTCATTCTGACCCTCTCTGTACTTCTCCATCAACATTCTCAAAGCAAATATTGCATCTGTAGTGCTCCTTCTTGGCATGAAACCATACTGCTGCTCACAAATGCTCACTTCTCCCCTTAGCCTTGCTTCCACTACTCTTTCCCACAACCTCATTGTATGGCTCATCAGCTTAATACCTCTGTAGTTTCCACAACTCTGCACATCTCCCTTGTTCTTAAAAATCGGCACCAAAACACTTCTCCTCCATTCCTCAGGCATTCTCTCACTCTCTAAGACCTCGTTGAACAACCTAGTTAAAAACTCTACTGCCATCTTTCCTAGACACTTCCATACCTCCACTGGTTTGTCATCAGGACCAACCGCCTTTCCTCTCTTCATCCTCTTCAAAGCTCTCCTACCTTCACCCTTGCTAATGCTTTCTACTTCCTGCTGAACAATATTTGCCTCTACTACTCTTCTCTCTCTGTCATTTTCCTCATTCATCAGTTCCTCAAAGTACCCCTTCCATCTTTCCCTCACCCTCCTGTCACCTGTCAACACATTTCCATCTCTATCTTTAATCACTCTAACCTGCTGCACATCCTTACCATCTCTATCCCTCTGCCTCGCCAACCGATACAAATCCCTCTCACCTTCCTTACTATCTAACCTTGCATACATGTCCTCATAAGCTTTCTGTTTGGCCTTTGCCACCTTTATCTTAACCTCAAGCTGCATCTCCCTATATTCCTGTCTACTTTCCTCCATCCTCTCACTGTCCCACTTCTTCCTAGCTAACCTCTTCCTCTGGATACTCTTCTGAACTTCCTCATTCCACCACCAAGTCTCCTTGTCTTCTTTCCTCCTTCCAGATGACACACCTAGCACCTTCCTACCTGTCTCCCTGATCACTTTGGCTGTAGTAGTCCAGTCATCTGGAAGCACCTCCTGACCACCTAAAGCCTGTCTCAACTCCTCCCTGAAAACCGCACAGCACTCTTCCTTTTCCAACTTCCACCACTTTGTCTTCTGCTCTGCCTTTGCTTTCTTCATCTTCCTCACCACCAGAGTCATCTTACACACCACCATCCTATGCTGTCTAGCTACACTCTCTCCTACCACTACTTTGCAATCGCTAATCTCCATCAGATTACAGTGTCTACATGAGATATAGTCCACCTGTGTGCTTGTACTTTTAGCACACACACACACACACACACACACACACACACATATATATATATATATATATATATATATATATATATATATATATATATATATATATATATATATATATATATATATATATATATATATATATAGTACTGTGCAAAAGTTTTAGGCAATCTATTTTTTTAATACGAACTTTGTTATAGATTTTTTATTTTATGACTTCTACATTATTAAGCCAGTACAAAAAAACATTTTAAATTCAGAAACATTAGTTTTCTTGCACAAAATTAAATGTTACAGAAAAATGTTTGCATGTCAGTAAAGAAAGCAGTATATTACGTAAGAGACACTTTTCAGACAAAAAATACAATGAAGGCTGCTGGGTTTTGCTGCAAAAATAAGAAGCAAGTGCGAAAGTCAAAGTCTCCAGAAGAACTGTGGCTGGTTCTGCAAGATGCTCAATAAAACTTACAGCTAATTTCCTTATAAAACTGCACAAATTGTACAGGACACTACCATTTTTATTTTTTTGTCACACCAAATATTGACTTTGTTTCATTTACTACTGTTTACTGCTCTTTACGTTTTTTTTTAATGTAGAAACATTTAATTTCATTATTTTTGAAGGCAGCTTTGCACAGTACTGTGTGTGTGTGTGTGTGTGTGTGTGTGTGTGTGTGTGTGTGTGTGTGTGTGTGTGTGTGTGTGTGTGTGTGTGTGTGTGTTCCTATACACATGTTTTGTGTTCCAGTGCTTGGATAATTTGAACCCCCTCTATACAGACGTATTTTATGAACATAATCCAGCTGTTCAAATATCAGGCTCATTATTCAAATGTGTATAATTATATTTTCCACTCTCAGAACTCATTTTGAACACATTTTAAAATTGTTATTCAAGTTGACATTAATTTATAGGGGTTCTTGTTTGAAGTGGCCAGTCCAACAGTCTAATAACTATAAGACCTCGATAATAATTATAACTTATTATAACTTACATGATAATATTGGTTTGTGATTTCCACCACTGTAACAATATTTCAAAAATCACAGACCCTGTGACCATGCTTCATGGACTTCTACTGGTCCTAACACCACACTCTGAGAATCATCAGGATTTTAGTTTAGGCACCGAGTCAGTTATGGCAATGGTAAGTTTATTGTCAGCAGCCACATTTAAAGTTTTTGATGGCATTTGGAATCTAGGCAAAAACAGCTGAAATGCAACTATTGTTTGTCTGAAGTTTTTGCTCCAAAAGTGGCCCAGTTGTAAGCAAGCTACGTTCTGAGATACAGTGTCATCAAGGACAGATACAGAGATACTTATGAAGGGTGCCGATGTCTTATGAAGGGTTATTCCAACAATACACCATGTATTACTCTGACAACTGATTGAGATTCACATAAGCTCATCTATCTCTCTATGAACACTGAACCTTGCATTGAGAAGGCACAGATAACTGTTGTGATATGGTGAATGTAGCATTTGAGTGGCATATGTGTTTATATATAGAGTGTGACTCACCCTTCCCGCTGTGCCTCTCCTTTCTCTAGTTCCTGAATGACCCCCAGCAGCACTTTAATGGTCTCCTGGCTTGAGCTGATGAGAGTCTCCATGGCCTGCAGTCGGGCTTTCACATCTCCATCTGCTCCAGGCAGTGAAATCATCTGCCCACACACGTGACTCCTGGTGACTTCTCGGGTATCCGTAATACCAAAGCCATAGCTACCATGAAAGTGAGCCTGACTGGTATCCTGGGAGGGGCAGCTGGCTGCACGTGGTAAGGTCTGAGACTGCATACCATTCAATGGTGCAGGTGCTTTCTTACGCTTACACTGCACTGAGGGACTGTCCAGACATTCCACTTGCGTCAAAGATGTCCATGCAATGGGGCCTGTGACCTTTGAAATGGCACCTCTGTCCTGCAGAGGTTGTATTGATGAAGATGAGGAGGAGCTTTTGGTGCAGTTGGGCTCTTGTTCTGCTCCCACTTCACTCTGACTAGGTAATCCTTTGTGCTTGGAGCTACTTCCTTGGGAACACTCTTCTTCTTTTGAGTCTGGTTGGTGCAGGTTGGCATCTGTCTCCCTGCCTTGACCTGAGGAACCAAGGCTGCTATCTGGGCACAGATCCTGCACATCAGCACATGGTGGCATACTGTGCAGAAGCACTCGAGTCTTCTGTATCCTTGCCCCACGTGGCCTTTCCTCCTCAGTAGTTTGCACTTCACTTAAGAACCCGTTGTTTTGGTTCTCATAGTTCTCCACCAGAGCTGTGTGTTTAATAGTGTGCCCCTTTTTGCGCTCAAAGGGGAAAGTCTGATAACGCTTCTTTAATTCAGGTGAGGTTTGTACCGCTGTGCTCTTGGTCACATTGGGTATGGAGCGACGTGCCGGCATGGTCAAGTACCTCTTGTGTACAACCTTGCATGAAACAGAGCGCGCCCTGGCACCCCGGGCTAGACGTGCTGCCTCATTCTGGGCCTCGCAGATGTCCTTGAAACGGACCTGCAGGGCTTTGTTCCTTTTCTGCACTACGTCCCCACTTCTACTGCTCTCACTTCCAAGGGTTGGACCTCCAGCCTCTGAGTCCGACTCTGAATTTGACAGGACGCAGGGGCCTGCCTCCTTACTAACCATCACTCCTAAGTGAGAGGGAGAGAGAGAGAGGGAGATGGGGAAATACAGTGCATAAAATGACAGTGATTGCAGCTTCAGCACAGATGGCCTAGTTTTATTTATTGCTTAACTCACGACATTCTGGCAGTCAAAGCTCATTTTTCTCCCTGTTTTATTTAGAGGTGGAAGTCACAGCTGACATTGAGCTTGCTGAATACAGACTCAGCTCTATAGCATTGCTTGATGTGGAGAAAAGTTCTGAATGAGGTAAATGCAGTATGCATGCTGATAGGGCTTTTGTGGTGTTTGACTATGTAGTCCCATTTTTGACAGCAAATATAGAAACAGAAAAGATTAATTAAGATAGGACAATCGGGTAGCATTAGAGATGAGGGTCTATGCTTGCTGAGGTTTAAAATCTTCCCGAATAGTACAGTATTTCATATATTACGAATTAAAATCTCCTTGTCAAATTTGTAACTGTCTCACAAGTAAGACATCTACCATTAAAGTAATCATATCTCTGAATTTCTGATTGACTTAATGTATTAAGGGTGATAACACTAGTGCTTCATCCAAAATGAACAGTTGGTTGAAAACTCACTTACGAACAAAGCCAAGCAGTTAGGGAGGGTTGCTACAAAAATAAAAGACTGTGTTTACTGCACAAATTGTCACAGGCAAAATGTGTCAGATTTGCAATTTGTGACAGGGCTGCAATTAGGAAAATATAAAGTGACTGCTTGAAATCACATAACCTGGTGAGTAATAGACTACAGAAAAGCAAAGGGATGAAGACATGGCAGTCAATTCACAGTCCTGAACCTCAGCCTGCCCATTTTTTGTTTGTCATCCTACCCTTGAAAGATTTATTGTTGACTTAACTCTACTAACAAATTTGTGTGTGGAAAATAAAAGGCAGTGCCATGTTTGTCCCTACTTTGGACATTTAAACAGAAACTACAGTATGATTCCAAGTAATGTCACAGCAGCAAGACTTAGAGGTATGGTATGTACAGTTCCTTGAATTAGTATTCACCCACTTGAACTTTTCCATATTTTGTAGTGCTAGAACCTGGAACTGAAATGGACTTAACTGCAGTTATATTTCATGAATATACTGTATTTCATTAATAGTGTGCTAAATTATTTACTAATAAAAAAATTTTTAAGTTGTGACTGCATAATTATTCACCTCTGTGGTTGTGAAACCACTAATTAGGTGCAACCAGCTGCCATCAGAGGTCACATAATTAGTGGAATGTAGCCCACCTTTACGTAATCAAATTGTCATGTGATCTCAACATACAGTCAGGTCCATAAAAATTTGGACATAGACAAAGTTATTGTTATTTTAGCTGTCTACCATAGTATATTAGAGTTGACATTAAATAATGAATATGAGCTCAAAGTGCAAACAGTGTAGGAATTAAAGCACTTTTTTATGTTGTGCCACCTTTGTAAGGGACCAAAAGTAATTGGACAATTGGACAACTGCTCAACTATTCCATGGGCAGTTGTGTTATTCCCTTATTATTTCACTTACAAGTAAGCAGATACTGTAAAAGGTCTGGCACTGATTTCAAGTGTTGCATTTACATTTGAAATCTGTTGCTTTTAACTCTCAATATGAAGTTGACTGCTATGTATAGCAGTATGGCTGCTAATATAAGTCTGAAGGTGCTGGAGCGATCCACTCAGATGGGAGAAGCTGTTCACAGGACAAACATAGCCTGGACGCTCCACAAAACTGGGCTATATGTTAGAGTGGCGACTCATATAAAATCCCTTTTGGAGTTTGCCAAAAGGCATGTTGGAGACTAAGCAAACATGTGGAGAAAAGTTATCTGATCTGATGAGCCCAAAACATGAACATTTTGGCCTTGCTGCAAAGCGTTATGTTTGGCAGAAACACAACACTGTTCATCACTTTGAGAAACCCATCATTTTCATTATAAGAAACTGGCCAGAGGTGCAGGCAAGATCTATGGAGCTGAATACAGGGCAATCCTAGAAGAATACCTGTTCCAGTCTGCAAGAGACCTGAGACTAGGCCATCTTTCAACAGGACGACAACCCTAAGCACTAAGGAGTGGTTCAAAACCAAGAACCCAAATGAGTTAGAATGGCCTAGTCAAAGCCCAGATCTTGATCTGATTGAGGATCTGTGGCAAAACTTAAAATTGCTGTTTACCAATGTTCTCCTTCCAATCTGACAGAGCTTGCACAATTTTGCCAGGATGAATGGACAAAAATATCAGCATCCTGATGTGCAAGGCTGATAGAGACATAATCCCAGAACACTTGCAGCTGTAGTTGCAACCAAAAATAATTTTACCAAAAGCTGCAGCCAAAGATGACTCAGAATAATTATGCAACCAACAAATGTATGCTTTTTTTTTGTTCAATTAACATTTGTGTCACAAAAAATATTTTGCACCACCAAATCTTTGCTCATAACCAGCCATGCAACAATACGCCAATGTGCTGCCACATTTTATTTTGACTCTCACAAATTTTTTTATGCTTCCTGTATGACAAATCTTTAACATTTCAGGCTCCTACAGTGGGGGGAAAAAGTATCTGATCTCCTGCTGATTTTGTATGTTTGCCCACTGACAAAGAAATGATCAGTCTATAATTTTAATGGTAGGTGTATTTTAACAGTGAGAGACAGAATAACAACAAAAAAATCCAGAAAAACTCTTCAAAAAAGTTATAAATTGATTTGCATTTTAATGAGGGGAATAAGTATTTGATCCCCTATCAGTCAGCAAGATTTCTGGCTCCCAGGTGTCTTTTACACAGGTAATGACCTGAGATTAGGAGCACTCTCTTAAAGGGAGTGCTCCTAATCTCTGTTTGTTACCTGTAAAAAGACACCTGTCCACAGAAGCAATCAATCAATCAGATTCCAAACTCTCCACCATGGCCAAGACCAAAGAGCTGTCCAAGGATGTCAGGGACAAGATTGTAGACCTACACAAGGCTGGAATGGGCTACAAGACCATCGCCAAGCAGCTTGGTGAGAAGGTGACAACAGTTGGTGCGATTATTCACAAATGGAAGAAACTGTCAGTCTCCCTCGGTCTGGGGCTCCATGCAAGATCTCACCTCGTGGAGTTTCAATGATCATGAGAACGGTGAGGAATCAGCCCAGAACTACACCAGAGGATCTTGTTAATGATCTCATGCAGCTGGGACCATAGTCACCAAGAAAACATTTGGTAACACACTATGCCGTGAAGGACTGAAATCCTGCAGCACCCGCAAGGTCCCCCTGCTCAAGAAAGCACATGTACAGGCCCGTCTGAAGTTTGCCTGAATGATTCAGAGGAGAACTGGGTGAAAGTGTTGTGGTCAGGTGTGGTCAGATCTCTTTGGCATCAACTCAACTCGCCGTGTTTGGAGGAGGAGGAATGCTGCCTATGACCCCAAGTCATAACACCATCCCCACCGTCAAACATGGAGATGGGAACATTATGCTTTGGGGGTGTTTTTCTGCTAAGGGGACAGGACAACTGCAGCACATCAAAGGGACGATGGACGGGGCCATGTACCGTCAAATCTTGGGTGAGAACCTCCTTCCCTCAGCCAGGGCATTGAAAATGACCTTAGTGACTTGGAGAGGATCTTCAAAGATTAGTGGGACAAAATCCCCCCTGAGATGTGTGCAAACCTGGTGGCCAACTACAAGAAACGTCTGACCTCTGTGATTGCAAACAAGGGTTTTGCCACCAAGTACTAAGTCGAAGGGGTCAAATACTTATTTCCCTCATTAAAATGCAAATCAATTTATAACTTTTCTGAAATGCGTTTTTCTGGATATTTTTTGTTGTTATTCTGTCTCTCACTGTTAAAATACACCTACCATTAAAATTATAGACTGATCATTTCTTTGTCAGTGGGCAAACGTACAAAATCAGCAGGGGATCAAATACTTTTTTCCCCCACTGTAGTATTAGAAGGTATATTTGACTTAAGTTTCTGGTGCTTCCTGGGTGAAGAGGCACATATTTCTCTTACAGTTATAAAAACATGGTGTCCTTGTGTTACTGTGAAGCACCTTGTAAAACCTTCAGAATGAATCGTTGCACTACAAGAATGCCATGTTTCAGGGTATACTTTCTGTACTGCCTCAGTAATGCTAATAATGTATTTCTTTTCAAAAACATAACCAAAGTTTTAACTACTGCACTAGCATTCGTGTTAATATTGACCAGAAATTAGTAACGCACCCTTCAATGTACTATTCTGGTTGTTATGGAATAAATTATGCATGCAATATATGAAATACAGTGCTGTGAAAAAGTATTTGCCCCTGATTTCTTCTCATACTTAATTATTTCAGAAATTAAAACAAAATCTAAGATAAAACAAAGGCAACCTGAGTAAACATAAAATGCAGTTTTTAAATGATAATGCTGTTTATGGAAGCAAAAAAGTTACCCAAGAAAGAAATTCCAGAAATGTTGAGGAAGGAGGTGATTGAAATACATCAATCTGGGAAGGGTTGCAAAGCTATTTCAAAGGCTCTAGGATTCCAAAGGATCACAGTGAGAGTCATTATCTCCGATGGAAAAACTCGGCACAGTAGTGAACCTTCCCAGAAGTGGCCGACCTTCCAAAATTCCACACAATTCCGAGCACAGCAACGACTCATCCAGCAAGTCACAAAAGCGCCAAGGACAACATCAAAGGATCAATAAAGGTCACTGTTCATGACTCCACTATCAGAAATGTCATCCATGGAAGCGTGGCGAGGTGAAAACCATTGCTAACCCAGAAGAACATTAAGGCTTATCTGAATTTTGCCAAAACACTCCTTGACGATCCTCAAACCTTTTGGGATAATGTTCTTTGATAAGTCGAAAGTGGAACTCTTTGGTAGACAGGGATCCCGTTACATCTGGCGTAAACCAAACACAGAATTCCACAAAAAGAACATCATATCTACAGTCAAGCATGGTGGTGGAAGTGTGATGGTGTGGGGATGCTTTGCTGTTTCAGGGCCTGGGCAACTTACAATAATTGAGGGAAACATGAATTCTGCTCTCTACCAGAAAATCCTAAAGGAGAATGTCTGGTCTTCAGTATGTAAGTTGAAACTAAGTTGATTATGCAGAACAACAATGATCCAAAGCATAAGAGTAGGTCCTCCTCTGAATGGCTCAAAACAAAAGCAAAATTAATGTATTGGAGTGCTCTAGTCAAAGTCCTGACTAATTGAGATGCTGTGGCAGGACCTTAAATGAGCAGTTCATGCTTGAAAACCCTCCAATGTGGCTGAACTAAAGCAGTTTTACAAAGAAGAGTGGGCCAAAGTTCCACCAGAGTTCTGTGAAAAACAGTAGAGACGGTGGTAGCTCAGTGGTTAAGAAGTTGGGCTACTGATCGGAAGGTCATGAGTTCAAATCCCAGCCCTGCCAAGCTGCCTCTGTTGGGCAATTGAGCAAGGCCCTTAACCTTCAACTGCTCCCTGGGCACCGCAGCAAAAATGGCTGCCCACTGCTCTGGGTGTGTTCACGGTTTGTAGTGTGTGTGTTCACAACTTCTAATGTGTATGCACTAATGTTTTTGACGTTTTACACTTAATTTATCAATGAATATCAGTTTATATGATCTCTGGACAACTTACTCACTTAGAGCATTAATGTCCGTGTTTTTAGCTGCCCAGCAGCCTCAGGGTCTTTAGGTGTCTGATTTTCACTGTGTAAGCTCGTCTGAGTAGACAGTAATACACTTATCCTCACTATATCACGTAACTGTCCTCTGGATACCATCAGTTCTATTCTGCCTTTCAAAATAATAAGCAGCTCTGTCAAACAGATAACCAGTGAAAATATGAAAGGAGATATTTAATGTACTGCCCACAACATATGCTGCAAAATATGATATGGCAAATCAGTGCATTTATAGACCAAATCTAATAATATGATCACACAGCTTGCATCCAGTGATGAAAGTCAGATTTATTAACTATAACAGTCTACAGTGCACGTAGATGCGAACTTTTTTACAAGGTCTGCCCAAGGCTCCTAACTGCCTCTGCGGTCTCACCTATCTCTCATTTGCTAACACCATCTGTTATCTGTTGTAAACAGATGGCAATGGCTGATTGATTCATTGATTTGATAATTTAATTAACATCATGCTTATGGCACACCTGTGAGGTGGCGCTATTTTTGAATTAGGATTAAAGAAAAATTAATCTCACTTATGTTATTATTTTCTGTACTGTCATCTTTATATAAGACATTATGTATTCATTATGCATCATTTATCAGTATTTTCATTTGGTTTTGATGAGTTTTCAACATCTGGTGCACTACTATCAGCTATTGTTGTTTGTTAGAGGAATTTACTGGAGCCATCTAATCTACCCTTGAGAGAGATTTCTGTATCTGCTAATACACAGAAAGAATAAAAATATCTCTTTTTTTAAAATATATTTTGTTAAATATCTATCTGTGTTAAAAAGGTCTAAAAAATGTCATCTATTTTTAGACACGGTAGACATTTTGACATGCATACAGCATTAAACTGCCCAACCATTCACTTTACAGCAGAATAGCCCCACCCATTCACGTTACAGCAGGATAACCCCACCCATTCACTTTACAGCAGGATAGCCCTGCCCAGTCACTTTACAGCAGGTTCTTTTGTTTGTTTTCTTCCTTTCTCCCTTCATCATAACCACTTCTCATTTCCTATTCATACAGAAGTTATTATTTATATCTCTTGCATTGCCTTGTTTTTTTGGAAGGCACACTTTGCTGACTTCAAGCTTGTATCTTTAGTCTTTTTTTTAAACTCTCAGCATTTTATTAAAAGCCCGATTAAATTCAATATTAAATTTAAAAATGATTTATCTGCTTTACTGTCATGGGCTTTATTTTAATGAGGTGTTCCAGGAAAAAACTTTCCCTAAAAACAATAGTCTTATTGTTTTTTTGTCTGTTTGTTTGTTTGTTTGTTTGTTTGTTTGTTTTTCCCACTCACTTCTATTTACAATTCTTAATCTTGTCATAACCTATCACTGTGTGTTAAGTGTGAAATGCTATTCCTCAGCCCTGCTCCAATCTGTACACCTACAGTGCCCTCCACTAATATTGGCACCCTTGGTATATGAGCAAATTGTAAACAATTGCAGTTTCAAACAATTGCAAACAAAACACTGGTTTATCAAAAAAAAAAAAAATTGTTAACTATAGGTGTGCAACAATTATTGGCACCCTATTAGTCAATACTGTGTGCTACCTCCCTTTGCCAAGATAACAGCTCTGAGTCTTCTCCTATAATGCCTGATGAGTTTGGAGAATACATGGTAAGGGATCTGAGACCATTCCTCCATACAGAATCTCTCCAGGTCCTTCAAATTTCGAGGTTCACGCTGGTGGACTCTCCTCTTCAGTTCACCCCACAGGTTTTCTATGGGTTTCAAGTCAGGGGACTGGGATGGCCATGGCAGGACCTTGATTTTGTGGTCGGTAAACCATTTTTGTGTTGATTTTGATGTATGTTTTGGATCATTGTCCTGCTGGAAGATCCAACCACGGCCCACTTTAAGCTTTCTGGCAGAGGCAGTCAGGTTTTCATTTGATATCTGTTGATATTTGATAGAGTCCATGATGCCATGTATCCTAACAAAATGTCCAGGTCCTCTGGCAGAAAAACAGCCCCAAAACATTAAAGAGCCACCACCATATTTAACCGTGGGCATGAGGTACTTTTCCATATGGATACCTCTCTGTGTGCACCAAAACCACCTCTGGTGTTTATTGCCAAAAATCTCTATTTTGGTTTCATCTGACCATAGAACCCGATCCCATTTGAAGTTCCAATAGTGTCTGGCAAACTGAAGATGCCTGAGTTTGTTTTTTAAAGTCCCTTAAATGTTTTATTTAAAAATAGTACTACAAAGCATAGTCATTTTGACAGAGTTATATTTTATGGTGCTTCTCTCTCTCTCTCTCTCTCTCTCTCTCTCTCTCTCTCTCTCTCTCTCTCTCTCTCTCCATTAGACATAATGTAGCTAATCCTCTTCATGATTTATCTTCCTCTTCATAATTCCAGGTTGCAGGTGGTGTGTGAGTGGCTCGAGCTGATCCCTACCCCTCCACTGGACGCTGTGTTGATGATGCGGTAACCCTAAACCTTAGCCTAGCCAAAAGTGTAATGATTTCTGAAGCTAGTGTAGCATTAAGCTTATTCCACATGGTCGACCAATCTAAAATCCCAAGGGCACTGCCATTAAGTGAAAAGTGAAGTTAGCTGAAAAGATAGTTCAGTGTGAACTCTGGAACCTTTGCCTGGATCTAGATCATTACATTAAATAATTTAGTCTAAAAGTTAAGGTATTGTCTATACAGTCCCTCATGGATGAGTCATAGGTTTTGTATTTCTGCTACCAGTATCTCCATAATGATCCATTTTTGCTGTTCTTTCTATGGCTGCACTACCATGTAGATACACAAATGTTTATGTGAACAAAGTGGTGATGGACAGCCATCCGAAGCCCCATGCAGGATTGTGTCTGTTGTCTTAACATCATTTTGACCCTGAGGGGCCATGCAACCCATGTGACACATCAAGTATAAACCAGATTTTAGAGGTGTGTCAAACTCAGGCATGTGCATCCCAGTTACGCTTTATCTCAATTTCTTTTTCACTTGCACATGTAAGTGAAGCATAAACTCAATAGAAATCCATTGAAGTCACACAATCAAATTTTCTATATGCATTATTTAAAATAGTATAAATAAATAACTTTATTTGAAATAATACCATGTACACGATATACTGATTCACCACATACTGAACTAGGGAGCTGGTTGAGACATACCCAAGGTTGTGCCTTTGGGCAGTTTTCTTGATAACCAACACATGCCAGTAACATATGCAAAATGTGGATTGGACCGATAGAAACGACACACTTCTCTTGCGTAGCAGCATCAACCCTTAGAAGCGCGTAATATCTTTTATCGATTTCATCCCATATTTTTCTCTGTGCAGCAGCATGGAGATGTTAAACATACACATGAGCTATAGTAGTTTCTCTTTAAAACTTTACGCCATTGTTATGATTGTTGCCATGAGCTGCTTCTCAAAATGAAAACCATGACTATACATTCAAAAGTATTTACTAATATAGAAGATCTAGGCAGATATTTGGTAAGTTTGAAGGCTACATTTATACACTAATCATGATAGGGAATACTTAAAAACGGTCTAGAAGAGTGCATAAGTATGCAATTTGAAGCACAGCTCTAGTTTGTTTAATCTATTGTGGATATGTCACATCGCATTATACTGCCTACTTATATTGGTAATTTACAACACACGTTACTTTTTTTTGGCTTGTGCATAATCGATGCTCAGAATGAATGCAGGATACACGTGGCTGCTATTTTGCATATGCATAAATAAAGGCAAGTATAAATCCGACCTCATGTGACACATCTGGTGTGAATTCAGGGTCACTCTCATTCCGAGACGATGTTATGTCATCCTCTGGCTCTATTCAGGCCAATTCAAATTGGACGCATTTCTGATGAGTGCCACATGCAGCAGTTACTCTTCCATTTTAAAGGATTCATTCCACACCAGCTGCCATAGAGGCGGTTAAAATGCAAGCTCTTGTGTCACACTGCATTTGTTGCTGTCTCTATTTTTTCCCTCGCACATAAGTGAAGAGTGAACTAAATATGAATCTACTGAAATAACACAGTTGCACTTTCTATATGCTGTGAACCTCTACTTAGTTTGGATGTGTAGCCAGACATACTGTTATTATTAGTGTTAGTGTTATATGAGTGCTGGTATGCGGGGGGGGAGGCATAGAAATGTAGGTACTGTGTACTGATGAGTACCAGCACACTTCAATTACTGCTGTGGTGAGAGAGGCTAAATGATGCTTGCCTGATCTTTAGTTTGTCCAGCTTCTAAAACACAGGCCAAACTAGTCAAAAAAATGCAACATTAATGCAATTGGAAAATATCAAACATGTGTTGATCAATTTAGTCAATTAATAAGGAAGCTTAAAAACAAATTGCCAACTGGTAAAAATGGTCTACCAGTTCTGCCAGTGCTAAGGCAGCTGGTAGCTGGTCAGACCCAGCTGCATTTTGAGCAGTGGTGGGTTTATAGCCCCAGTGTCTAGTTTAGCACTAGTTTTTGTGCAGATACCTGTGCCTAGCAGGTGAATAAGTATTCTCTGACTATTCCTGCTGTATATGAATATCAGCTGACCTTGTTTTTTCTTCTTGCTGCCAACATGAAAATGCTCTTCATGACATCGGATTAGTTGCCTTATTGGCAGACCGCGGTTTCAAAGTGAGGAGGAACACAGTAGGATCAAATGGCTGTTATTACAACTGCTCAGCGGGAAGGATGTGAATCAGAAACTCAGAGCTAATCCATCTAAAAAAAAAGCAGATGAATGGGAATAGACGAGATGGGTGGAATCCCAGTAATTTCTGGTGAATAGACATAGATGAACGTATACAGTAGCAGAGAGAGTAATGGAATGAATGAGGAAGTAAGAACATAATGTGAGAGTGAACAAGGCTGTACCTATCTATACAGTATAATAATGAATTATTATATCAATAACGATTTGTTGTGTTTAATTCACCAAATAAATAACTGCATTTAAAATATCTGGTCTCCATGGACAAATGAAAACCTGCCTTCTCAGATGGGTTTTGACAGTGAGACATAACTAATTTAACACAATCTTGTTATCCTGCCAGGGACGGACATTTGAAAGGTGTGACAGGAAAGAAGATTAAAAAAAAAAAAAAAAGCCTCCAGATACAGGCCAGGAGAATGAGTGGGAAACCACCAGTGTGAGGGGGAGAGAGAGAGCGAGATGGAATGGTTAAGGAGAAGGAGAAATAGAGGTGAGTTTCATGTCCTCCTGGAGAAGAGGTTGAAAAGTAATATGGTATTTCTGTCAATGGTGTGTATGTGAGGAAGCATGTGAGAAAGTTATTTTCTGAGGAAAGAATATAAGCTTCTGTCGCATACTGAAGAACTCTATCATTCTCTCACAGAGAAAAAGATATCATCACATGCTCAGGCAGTGACAAGAAGGAAATTTTTCTCTCACTCACACACTCTCTCATACGCTCACACACACACACACACACACACACACACACACACACACACACACACATGCACACAGCCATTCTGTATTGGTAAATGTTCCAGTAAAGCTGCCATCACTCAGAGTTGGCCCCAGTAACCCCTATGTGCTTCAGGATATTGCTGAATCCAACCACTTCTTTCTTTGGTTTAAACTGCGGAACCAAAAGCATAACAACACTTGATGTTTTAGAATGCAGCCTTTTGGACTACAGACTACAATACATAACCAAAATGGGCCTGAGCATATTTTCGTAATAGTGATTAAAAAAACATCAATGCTTTTAAATTAAATGTCTATGATAATAATAAATGGTGGAGCAGGTAATCTATGGGTGGTGAAACCTCTTACATAAAAAAACATCACTGCTACTGCTAATAACCCCAATTCATCAGTTTGTAATATTGCATATACTGTATTTTGATGGGTAAGAGAATCACAAGTGATATTTCAGACATGTAAAACAAAACTATATAAACAGAATAATTATGATTTAGCAGAATTACTAACTCGCTGAGCCACAGAAAAGGTACATAACCATCAGCTGAGCAGATCTCCATCAAGCACTTACTCACTGACTGCTCGGACAATCGGCTTGTCCGCATCAGCCGTGCGGTTCTCATATCTGATTGCAAGCAGAAAAGAGGAACGTAGGCACACACTCACCCTGAGAGGAGCATGAGAGCAGAGTGAGAGCTGCAGCCTCCCGTTGTGCTGGGACATCTCCGTTCACTTAGCGCATCACTCTGGGGAGGCTCAAGGAGCCGAGACACTCGCAGTGTTGCTCGAGGTGATGCCGGAACTGTGTCTTACACACACAAATGCACGCACACGCCGCAGAAAGTGTGTGCGCGTGAGTGCGAAGACACGGATTGTGTTGCACATCCACATCCACAGTGGATGAAAGTGTCAGAGTGAGGATCTGCTTGAAGAAGCTCGGGAAAAGGGTTCAAATTCCAGAAAAGTCCAGGATATCTCGCTCCGGTTCTCACATCACTGAGGGTGTCTCACACATCCCCACGCTCTCGGCACACGCCACACACACTCACACTCACGCACAGATTCACGGAGGCTCTCTGTCTCCCACTGCTGCAGTCTTGTGAATGTGTGTGTAAGGAGGAGAGGTAAAAAATGAAGGGGGGTGGACAGGGAGGCAGAACAGGAGATTGAGTTGGAAAGGGTTAGGAGATAAAGAGATAGAGAGGGGGAAGTGTGAGAAAGAGGAGGAGGAGAAGACGTGTGGATGTGAGAGAGAAAGAGAGAAAGAGAGAGAGCTCTGGGGAAGTCCAGACTCATACTAGTCAGCATGCGTTGATCAGTGAGCAGTTATATAATCACTGAACAGGGAGAGTGTGTGTGTGCCTGCATGTTTGTCTTCCTGTATTGTCTGATTTATTTTAGTTTATTAGAAGATGACATAGAAAGAGAGAGAAAAAGAGAAAGGACAGGAGAAAGGTAGGACGTAGCAGTAATTCGATTGTTAATTAATGTGTGTCTACTATGTGACTAGTAATTAACAGCATTCCTCTGGGACTGGATCAACATGGTTCTTACCCACTGCTTCTGACACAGGACACACACGTACGCACACACACACACGTACGCACACACACGGACACACACACACACACCCCTCATGCATGTCGTTGTTCAAAGCCATTCTGACTGCAGAATACCTCTCAGTAGGATTTTGTTTTTCTTCATAAAAGCCTAGGTTTCTTTTTATTTTTTTTATTTTTTATGAAATAAGTGACATATGAAGAATCACAACATCAAGTATTTAAAAAATGCCTATACATTATGGTCGTGATGCAATGCCGATATCTACTGTATATCTCTATATGTATCTATTCAGTGCTCCAAATATTCATATCTGTAACTCTATCTGTATTTAAACCCACATGAAAGTAAAAACCTCTCTCCCTCTCATGCAATTTTTTTTTTGTTTTGTCCTATGGGATCCCATTTCAAATGTACACCTCAAGTCTCAACCAGATGCCCTGTGAACCTTTCTGACAAGCTTTCTAAAGAAAAATAAATAAATAAATCAAAAGTCTTCTATTCATATCTGTATTTATATCCATTTAGAACACTTTTTTCATCTGTTCATTCTGAATAATGTATTCATATTTATTTCCATCCCTACTATACATTACCTATTCCTTTTTAAAGTTTTAAGTCAGGACCTTTTTTTTTTATATTCTGCAGTGTTCTCCTCACATTTCAGGAGCTGCCAATAAAATATCTGCTTAAAGGAAAATGTCCTGTCTCTGCGGCACCCCAGTCTCTTTAAACAAACAGAATTATATGGACCACCAACATCTAGCTACTCAGGACATGGAGCCTTCTCTATTTGCCTGTCAATTAACTCCTTTGAACCTTCTATGAAAAGGAAACCCTCTGCTGCCTCTGTCTCCTACTGAAGTGCTATGGCCAGGGTGGAGGAAAGAACAGGAAGAATAATTAGACTGAAGGGATGGAAGGATGGTATAAGCTGGTGGGTATAAGAAACTGGCAGGAGTTTTGATGTATGGCTATAGAGAGTTTATTATAACAACTAAAATACATTTACATTTACATTTATTATTTTTAGCAGACGCCCTTATCCAGGGAGACGTACAGAAGTGCTTTGTAGTCTTTTGTTTTGTGATTGTTGCGGCCATTTGAGATTTTTTTTTTTTGCTTTTTTGTGGAAAACTACTTGAATTGGTGAAATAGCAATTGCATGAAATAGTTTTACATGGTCTATCACAGTGATGTTTGTTGGTAAATGAGACCTTATAGCTGTACTCATGTTCAACGCACGTGAATCGAAGACGGCTTTGGCTGAATACGCGTTGTGGTGACATCACATGACGTGTCTTGGCCCAAATCTGCGGAAAATCTGCTGTAATTTTGAAAACTTACAAGCTCCTCCGAGTATTGCAGTTTGCTTGATTTTGCATTAATTTCTGCAATGCAAAATCACAAAATCCTGGAGGGACTGACCACCATTAGACTGAGTACCATCAGTCTAAAAACCCTGTTGAGGAGGTTCATATAGAATGAAAAAAACCCACAAGACAATGATTTATGTTCTCAACAAGTGCTAATTTAAGTGTTTGGTGAAGAGGTAGGTTTTTTTGTCTTCATTTGAAGACAGTCAGAAGAAGTTCAGTCCACTACCTGTGTGCCAGGACAGAGAAGAGCCTTGATGCATATCTTCCTTGTACCCTGAGAGATGGTGGGCCAAATCAAACCGTGCTATAGGCTCTGAGGTAGCGTGGTGCAGAACGGGGTGTGATAAGTGCTTTAAGGTAGGTTGCCGCTGGTCTGTTCTTGGCTTTGTAAGCAAGCATCAGTGTTTTAAATCTGAGTCGAGCAGCTACAAGACGCTAGTGGAGGGAACGTAGTGATTGGGTAGTGTTGGAGAACTCTCTGGATTCTGGATGGATTCTCCATTCTAGATTAGTTGCAGAGGTTGGATTGTGCATAGGGGCAGACATGTCAAGAGTGAGTTGTAGTAGTCCACTTGATACAATGCTAAGACATGCAATCACTGACAAAATACTCTGACAGTGGAAAAAAGGAACAAGCAAGCAGGGCAATATTTGTGGAGCTAATGTTTATTAGGGGAGAAAATGTGGATGGATGGTGCCAAAGGGGAAAAAAAAAATTAAACAAAGCTACATAACTAGCTAACTACAGTCAGGGTGTGCCACCTGTCCTCTAAGTTAATGTGTATAGACATTGAACAGTACCTATGTGATAAAATGTAACTCTTGAGGATGCTACATGGAGCCTTTTGGTTTAGGATGTATGCACATGTTTTGGTGCATGGGTTTCTATGGAGCATGACAGAACACTGAAAGGAGGTTCTGTATTTGTTTGTTTGTTTGTTGAATTTTTACTTACAGCTAGCTTCATCTAATTTCTGACAAAACAGCTGACTAAGCAGTCTTGGGGGGAGTTAAATCTATAACCCTGAAGAATTATTTTGGGTTTTCTAAAATTCCCAGGAACTATCAGTATCCATTTTGTAGCTACATAATTATCTTATTGGTTTCACTGTAGTCACTGGATAATTCATAGTAGTTACTGATTAATTCAGTTAAATTCAGTTCAGTTTTATTTGTATAGCGCTTTTTTTTTGGACATTACAGAAATATATAAAGTCAGGATATAGATTTTAAATGTATGAATTTATCCCTAATGAGCAAGCCAGAGGCGACGGTGGCAAGGAAGAAGTCGATGAGACGATATGAGTAATGTGCTTTAAAATAAATTACTTAATAATAAGCTGAAACTTTAAAGGCATGAAGGTTATACAACTGACTGCGTCCCTGTCTGAGAGGGTTCCAAGTAGAATTACTGTAAGAAGCTAAAAAACCCTTAACTTTTGAGGAACCCTTGAGGAACCGTTTTGTTTTGTTTTGTTTCTGAGTGTACTGTACTCACACAAGGGCTTTCCCAGAAATATTTCATTTGGTACACTTAATTATAGCTAATGTAAAGACCTAATAAATCATAGTATGTACAAAGTATTCATATACTTTTTACATACTACAATAATTCAAAAAATTATTATTCCTTCACAAATAAAAAAAATCTGGATGGTACTTCAGGGAGAGTTTTAGCAATGCTGTCTGTCAAACGTCTCTGAGAGCCCTATTAGTTTGTGCTAGAGGCAGAGGACGAGGTTCTGCTGAATCTCACTGGATGTCTGTTGGTGTGAACACAGTCTCAGCTGCTCAGCTATGGGAAATGTAGAACTCCATGGTGAAGACCTCCAGAAGTGATTCCAAGAAAAGGAAGCAAGATGTTTACTCTATTGTTTTCTCTCAGGACATTAAGTTGTAGCTGTGAAGCAGCTCTTCAGCAAAATCCCCTAGAGTGGAACTGTCTAGAGATCTACTGCAGTCATCTCTTCACTAACTGACGCATCTAGAGTATAATTCCTCACAAATAGAATTTCACTCGGTGTTAGTATTTGTAGTGTGTTTACATTGTATTTATGTGAGGGAAATGTTGCATTGTCTATTTTGTGTACAACCCCTGGCAAAAATTATATACAAACAAAGAGAAGTGATTTGTAAATACAACTTTGACTTGTATTTAAACAAAAACTTATAAAGACAAGATATTTGATGTTTTACCTAATCAACTGCATAGTTTTTTGAAGATAAACGTTTATTTTGAAATTGATGCATGCAACACGTTCCAAAAAAGTTGGGACAGGGGCAATTTAGGACTAATACCGATGTGACAAGTTGAAATAAGAAGGTGATGTGAAACAGGTGAGGCAATCATCTAATCATAGTATATAAGGAGCCTCCAAAAAGGCCTAGTTCTTCAAGAACAAGGATGGGTCGAGGCTCACCAATCTGCCAAAAGAATAATCCAACACTTTGAGAACAACATTCCCCAAAGACAAATTGGTAGGATTTTGGGCATATCACCTTCTACAGTGCACAATATAATTAAAAGATTCAAGGAATCCAGTCAAATCTTGGTGCATAAAGGGCAAGGCCGAAAACCACTTCTGAATAAGTGTGATCTCTGATCCCTCAGACGTCGCTGTCTTAAAAACCGTCATGATTCTGTAATGGATATACTGACATGGGCTCGGGAATACTTTGGTAATCCATTGACAGTCAACACCATTCACTGCTGCAGAAAAGCCAAAAGCCAGCGTCTTTCATGGTATGGGGGTGTGTCAGTGCCCATGGCATGAGTAACTTACACATCTGTGAGGGCACCATTAATGCAGAAAGATATGTACACATTTTGGAGCAACATACGCTGCCATCCAGAGCAGGACAACGCCAAACCACATTCTGCCCGGATGGTTGCGTAAGCAGAGAGTGCGGGTGCTAGCATGGCCTAGCTGCAGTCCTGACCTGTCTCCCATTGAGAATGTGTGGCGCACTGCTAAACTTAACCAATGGTGTCTTCAGTGCCCAAACGCTTAATAAGTGTTATTAAACGAAAAGGTGATGTTACACAGTGGTAAACAGTCGACTGTCTCAACTTTTTTGGAGTGTGTTGCAGTCATCAGATTTGAAATGAGTGTATATTTTCAAAAATAAATTAAATTCACAAAGAAAATCATCAAATGATGTGTTAAAAATGCAGTTTCAATATAGTATTGAATTGAATTTTCAAATGACTCTTTTTGTTTGGTTTTTTTTTTTTTTTTGCATTTTCCATACTGTCCCAACTTTTTCAGAATTGGGGTTGTACATCAAACATGTTAAATGAAATTATTTTAATTAATGGCATATTTTGAGCCAGATCAAGTAGAGGAAAAAATTATGGTCTCACACAATGTTGAGGAAAAAATTACGGAGTCACCTTGTAATTTGCATTCCTAAAACAAATACCAGCACAAGTCTACAAATGCAAATTAGTCTGCAGTTGAAAAGGAGTGTTCACAGACCTTAACCTTGGACTTTTTGAAAGAAAACATGGCCCCAACAAGAGAGTTTTCAATTGAAACAATGGAAAGGATTAAAAAACTCCTTCAAGAAGGAAATCCAACACAAAGTGTGGCAAAAGATGTTGCTTGCTCCCAGTCAGCTGTGTCTAAAATTTGGTGCAAGTATAAACAAAATGGGAAGGTTATAAAAGGAAAACATATGGGTAGACCAAGGAAGATGTCAAAGTGTCAAAGCAATAAGCCTTGAAAATAGAAAATGCACAACAAAACAAATGAAAAACAAATGAACGGAAACAGGAGTCAATGTTTGTGACAGAACTGTAAGAAATCGGCTGAATGAAATGGGATTTACATACAGAAAAGCCAGAGGAAACCAGCACTAACACCTAAACAAAAGAAAACAAGGTTACAGTTCACTAAAGAGAAGCAATCATGGAGTGTGGATGATTGGATGAAAGTGATATTCAGTGATGAATCACAAATCTGCATTGGCCAAGGAGATGATGCTGGAACTTTTGTCTGGTGCCGTTCTAATGAAACATATAAAGATGACTGCCTGAAGAAAACAATCAAATTCCCCCACTCATTTATGATAAGGGGTTGCATGTCAGGTAAAGGACCGGGGAGACCTCAACAGTCAATGCACAGGTGTACATTGAAATTTTGGACACTTTTCTCATTCCATTGTTAGAAAATAGGTTTGGTGATGATGGAATCATTTTTCAGGATGATAATGCATCTCGCCACAGAGCAAGATGTATTATCAGGAAAGGCAAATCAACTCAGTGACATGGCCAGCAAACAGTCCGAATCTGATTGAAAATTTATAGTGGAAATTTTAAAAATTGGTCCATGAGAAGGCTCCATCCTGCAAAGCTGATCTGTCAACTGCTGTTCAAGAAAGTTGGAACCAGCTTGATGGAGAATATTGTTTTTCATTAGTCCACGCCTCAAAGAATTCAGGCCGTCATAAAAGCCTAAGAAGGAGCAACAAAGTACTAATTGTGATTTTTTATTGTTGATGAGTCCATTATTTTTTTCCCCTCAACATTGCATGATTCTATTTTTTTTCCCTCTACTTCATCTGGGAAACAATATGCCATTAATTATTAAAAAAAATAAAAATAAAAAATATTTAATTATGTTTCACAAAGCCAGAATGTTCAGCTATTGAACAAAAATTGTTTTGTGTCATATCTGTGATTTGTTTATTTGCTATGAAGTAAAAAAAAAAAAAAAAAAAAAAACTGGGGGAGCATCCTCTAAGTGTGGTAATTCAATCATTTTGCCAGGGGTTGTTTAATAAAGGAATTCATAATATGGTAAAATCTGAAGGTTGTTGGTTATTAATACATAGCTAACAAAGCTATACATTTCAAGATCAATTCAATTTAATGCGATTTCTGTAACTGTCTTTGTTCATTCATGATGCACACTTGTTTGTTGTATCTGTTCCTTGGGTCATGATGTTCTGTCCTTGCTCATGTTTTTCTCTTATTTATTGGGTATTGGGTATTATCTACATGGTCTAGCACATGTCCTCTTGCATGCGCACACCAGTATAAAAGCTGTCTTTGTCCAACTTTTGTTTCAATTATAGAACACTCTTCTCCAGATTCTTCAGTCATCTTACTTCTGATGAAATAGTATTTTTATGGTCATCTAGAAAGATTTACAACAGCACAGAGAGGCAAGACTTCACAATGAGTGTATGAAAAATTGTGCATGAAATCTTTATATACGCTTAAACCAGGAAGTGATCCAGAAGTGACTATTAGAGGTCACACTTGTACTCTGGTGAGTGCAACCTCCTCTGCTGGATGAAAACTTGCTGAACTTTACTTCAGTTCAGTAAATATTACATTTATTATTTTTAAGCTATCTATGACAGCCGAACTCACATGAACCAAAGTACACAAAACAAACAAACAAAAATATAGTTAAAGCAATGATTTAAAATTACCAAAATACAATATTTTAGCACCATGATGGAAACCAATCCACTAAAAGATTTCCAGGAGGAAATCTCTTCTTAGCTCTCATTGTTTATCCTCTCATTGGAACATGCCAAGAAGATTGTGGCTGACATGTGCAAGTATCAGAGAGAGGGAGAGAAAGAGAGAGAAACTCTTTTGAGTTCTTTACAGTTGCATTACATTGATATTTAGCCACACTCCTTGGCTAAAAATAGTGTGAAGATGAGAAGGAAAATGCTTTGCTCCATCTGCTCTCTTCTATGCTAAAGCCTCTACTTAGATGCTCATGCTTTCTTCTCTCTCTGCAGATGAATAGGATGTTTGACTCATGCCTCAGCTGTGCCCTTGAAGGTCACTATACTTCCTTTTGCTTTTTAGTGGTGTGGTTTATCACAATTCCATTTATATTATATGCCATTTGTTTATTTTTTCTCTATATAATATGTAAAGCACAATGGTTCACTGAGCTAGATGTTCTCTCTGTGACCACATGAGTTTAATCTGGGTTTCTTCCCATCTCTAAAATATGCCAGTAGGTGGATTGGCCACTCTAAATTGCCCCTAGGTGTGAATGTGTGTGTGAATCCATGTTTTTGAGAAGTGGGAGGAAACCAGAAAACTCAGAGGAAACCCACGAGAACAAAGGGATAACATGCACAGACCGTAACCCCACCCTGCCAGAAACCAGACAAGGACCCGACAGGAACCCTGGAGCTACGAGGCAGCAATGCTACCCACTGCGCCACTGTTTCGCCCATGGGCCAAACAACTTACATACTGTAAAATACAGCAATGTACTGGCAGCAGATCAGGAAAATGGCACAGCAGATTTCAGATGAGCAATTATAATTTAAAAAGTTCAATGAAACACCATAAGCTTATTACTTGCAAACTAAATAATTTAGAACTCTAATTTCCCAAAAGACTATACTTAAACTGCTTGGATCTGTGGGTGTCTCCAGGTCTTTTACTGTAATTCTGGGGTTACTACTAGGTATTTAACTACTAGGTGTGCCTTTATTAATGTGGTTTAGGCAGATGTTATGGGGCCTGAGGAAACTGGCAGTTCTGAATGTTCTCTATAGTGCAGTGTATGGGCTATGTAAAGCAGATGGGCTGTGATTAGCAGCATCACTGCTGATTGTTTAAACCCTAACTCCCTCTTCGCAGTGTGAGCAGAACTCCTGGTGTGTGCATTAAGAGAGAATAGGAGAGGCAAATAATACATTTAAAGCTACTGTACTGAAGCTTTACTGCCCCCATATTCAGCAATTTCTCACCTCTAAACATAATTCCATGTACACAAATATGCAGACAAAATTATCTCCACAGTAACAGCGGTTTAGAGATCATTAGACACAGATGGTGGCTGCACAAATGGCAAAACTTTAATTGTTTCCTGTACTACTTATGGCAACACTGACCCCAATTTTTCCCAAGAGAAGCATTGACATTTGTGGTGTCCAGACAGGGCAAATCAACCATCTACTTGTAACAAACTATAACAAACGCTTCCCTCAAAAAATAGAGAAATTGTGAATGCAAATGCCATTTTTTTGGTTTTGGTTAGAATACAATTCATACAATTTGTGCAATATACTAGATGACAGGCTTTGCTTTGTTGAATTAGCCACAAGCCTTTTACCTTCAGCTACCTCTGTATGGGGAGTAGCTTTTCCTCTGTTCTCTGCACCATTCTCCAACACCATAATTACTGTATATAACAAGGATCAGACCTTGAGGGGTGCTCAGCCCCTAATGAGTGTGACATGCAAACATGTAAATCACTAGCTGGTTTTCATTACCAGTACTTAATTAGATCAGTACTTGATTGATTACTTTGACTTTCCCAAAAGCACCACAGTGGTGACCTCTAAAATCAGCAAATCAACAAATAAACCAAAAAAGGGCTTTAAAATGGGTAGGAAGGTGCCAACTGCCAAGCAAAGGTTGGGGGAAAAATTAGTTATACAGTAACAGTCCTCTCTCTCGCTCTATTTAATTTTTATTATTATTTTATTAATTTTTTTTTTCAACCAATTTTGTTTTGCAAATCACAGTCTTTTTAAATTTATAGTCAAAAACTATGTGAATAGAATGACACCCAAATTCTGTGAACACAGTTGTTGAGCCACAAAGGCATTACTTGATTGACAAAGTTATAATGCAAAATAAATACATGAAAAACAAAACATACACTCTTCGTGAACTACAGCTATCAGATTAGGTTTGCTGTTTTAGTTTCACCAAAAACATAACACAGAAAAGAAACCAGAAAAAAACAGATCTCATGTATGACAATTCTTTGGAAGGCGGAAGTAAGTAATAACTTGTATTTCCTCTTTTTGTGAGAGACTTCTGTTCAATTCTGCCCTTGTTTTTAAATAGTAGTAAAGTAACAAAAGTACTGTGAGTTATTGCTGCTATTTGTTATGATGATGCCGTTGTGATTATCCATCCAGTAAGCCTGGAGACTCGGGCCACAAGGTGAGGGACACACTTGACGGGGTGCCAACCCATCGCAGGGTACAATCGCACACACTCTCACACCTATTCACACACTATGCACTGATGCAAATCAGCCTACAATGCGTGTCTTTGGACTGGGGGAGGAAACCAGAGTACCCAGAGGAAATCCCCGAAGCATGGGGAGGAAGCAACCCCGGAGGTGCGAAGCGAATGTGCTAACCACTAAGTCACCATGCCCCCTGTTGTTGTTGTTGTTATTATTATTATTATTATAATTACTATTATTATTATTATTATTATTATTATTATTATTATTATTATTATTATACATGTGTGGGGAAAGACATGAACAGCTAATTCACTTAGGTTTCCTTAATAGAAAGTTTTCATTAACTGCAAGAGTTCTTTAACTTTTGATATCTAAGGACATTTCCAAGTATTTCTGTAATTGGGAAGCAGAAATATAAATGTAAAACCTCTACTTTTACTCAGGTGCAAGATATTTTGCATTCTGTTGGCTGCTAATTTTGAACTGTGAGCGTAACTATTTGACTCTGCAAGCTGTGCAGGCTCACATTTATATTATACTGGAGAACAACCAACTCCTGAAATAACTGAATCCTTGTCTGCATCAGCTGCTGTTAAGGGACATCAGACACCACTGGGCAAACAACTAGCTTAATCTAAGTAGCATACAACCTCATTCACACATTTATATGTTGATATCCTCCTGACAAGATGTCGCCTCTGAGTTTTCACTAGACCATCAGAGCCCAAGCACTTTGGTATTGGATCCTCCGTAGGTCTTCTGTCCACAAAGTTAAACTTCGGGGGTTTCTTTAGATTCAAAGTTTTACCCAAGTGCCAAAGCCAAAAAGCTTCTTCATGTTTAGGGGGTGGCAGAGAGAAGGATTGATGTGGAACCCAGAGACATGCTAGCACACAGTCCTCCCATGAGCTACAGTGTCCTCCACTAACATTGGCACCCTTGGTAAATATGAGCAAAGAAGGCTGTGAAAAATTGTCTTTATTGTTTAACCTTTCGATCTTTTGTTCAAAAAAATTCACAAAAATACTCCACTCTGGCTATCAAATAATTGCACACAAAACACAGGTTTATCCCCACAAAAAATCTTTGTTAAATATAGGTATGCATCAATTATTGGCACCCTTTTATTCAATACTTGGCGATACATGGCAAGGGATCTGAGACCATTCCTCCATACAGAATCTCTCCAGATCCTTAAAATTTCAAGGTCCATGCTGGTGGACTCTCCTCTTCAGTTCACCCCACAGGTTTTCTATGGGTTTCAAGTCAGGGGACTGGGATGGTCATGGCAGGACCTTAATTTTGTGGTCAGTAAACCATTTTTGTGTTGATTTTGATGTATGTTTTGGTCATCGCCACTGGCTTGCTCATTGGGGATAAATTCATAAATTTAAAATCTATGTCCTGAATTTATATACTTCTGTAAAGCTGCTTTGGGACAATGTCCATTGTTAAAAGCGTTATACAAATAAACTGAACTTGAACTTGAACTTGAACTCATTGTCCTACTGGAAGATCCAACCACGGCCCATTTTAAGCTTTCTGGCACGAGGCAGTCAGGTTTTCATTTAATATCTGTTGATATTTGATAGAGTCCATGATGCCATGTATCCTAACAAAATGTCCAGGTCCTCTGGCAGAAAAACAGCCCCAAAACATTAAAGAGCCACCACCATATTTAACCGTGGGCATGAGGTACTTTTCCATATGGCTACCTCTCTGTGTGCGCCAAAACCACCTCTGGTGTTTATTGCCAAAAAGCTCTATTTTGGTTTCTTCTGACCATAGAACCCGATCCCATTTGAAGTTCCAGTAGTGTCTTGCAAACTGAAGACGCTTGAGTTTATTTTTGGATGAGAGTAGAGGCTTTTTTTTAAACCCTTCCAAACAACTTGTGGTGATGTAGGTGAATTCGGATTGTAGTTTTGGAGACTTTCTGACCCCAAGATGCAACTAACTTCTGCAATTCTCCATATTTAACAAAGATTTTTTATATAAATCTGTGTTGTGTTTGTAGTTGTTTGATGTCCATGAGAGCAGGGTATTTTTGTTGGAATTGGGGTACTCGATCCCGGACTGGGACTCGAGTCCAATTATGAACGAACTCGGCCTTGTCACGCACTCGGGTAAATTTGTACTCGAACTTGACCTTGACTCGGAAATTTTGGACTCGGAAATTTTCCCGAGTACAGTCAAGTCCGCGTCATGTGCAGGGGTGTAACCTGGCATTTTTCCTGTAGCCTCGAATAATTCTCCACTTGGACCGGTTTGTCACTACGTAACTGAACGTCAGTAAAAGAAGACGGCCTGTAATTTTATATCTTCAGTGAACGGAGGCGAGACCAGTCAGACAGGAAAACACAGGGAAATACTCGTGTCTTATTGGCTGACAGTCTGAATTCTGCCAAACACTAGCTCACAGTCAGTGTGAGGAAAAGTGGATAAAATGGATATGCCGATTTTATTTTATTTTTTAAACCAGTAAAGGGGTTGAAACGGAAACAGTAACATCCTCTCATGCTGAGTAGGAAAACAAGGTGTGTAAATGTCTATATGAGTTGGTGAATATGTAAAAGTTATGTGAATATGATCTGAGCAGAGCATAAGGACAGATAACTCACTCTGCATGGCTCTGTAGCAGCTGAACTAAGCTACAGTGATAGCCTTCCCTTAGCTAGCAACACAAAACTAGCCTATAGTCTCGTGTTAGATAGCCAAAAAAATTATATTTTATCGATCTGGTAGTCCTGCAAACAGTGAACACCCGAAGCAAATTTTATGATAAATCCAACTTTTTGTCCAATTTTCAGTTAGCCCTTACAAGCAAGAAAGAAATGTCTATTTAGAAGTACGTTTTTAAAAAAGGTATTTATTTATTATTATTATTATTTTTAATTTATGGAGAAGAATCTGGGCTCCGCCCCGGATGATTAACATATCAGCTTGAAGCGCACGCACAGAAAGCCGCCTCATCGTGCGAGTACCGAATTACCGAATTGCTCTTTAGCGGCTTATTCTGCTTGGACGGTCAAATAAATACACACACATGATGTCAAAATGCAGGTCTGGCCGAATATTCATGTAAACACAGTCGGTTACGTCTTAAGTGAATGTAAACAGTTGGGAAAAATTGGAGGTGTGTCAATACAGTATATTGGATCTGTGCATTAGGTCTTAAAGTGACAGCAGTCTAATAAACCGGCTGCTGTCTGTCATTAATGTTAATCAAACAACAAAAGACAAAGAAGGAGTCATTCACTCACTCATTTGACTGAATAACTTCAGTAAATTTAATAAGAATCACTGTATATGTCATACAGTGAAGTCCATTTTATTTTACCTTTGATTGCTTTATTCAATTCCCGTAGTATTTCTTACTTGAATACTGATAGACCTACCTGAGAAAACGTATCGTTATCGTGAAATAAGATTGTAGTCACATCGCCCACCCCTAAACATTAGCATTTTGTAATTCCATTCTTGAAGTTCACGTAAAATGTTAAATGTACTTCTTAATGTAGTAAATATTATAAACCCCGCTGATAGAGATTTTTATTTTTTTTTTTCATTTTAGGAATTAAAATGAAAAAAAGTTACAAGAACAGAGCTGTGTTCAGAAATTAGTTTGTTGTCATTCATAGACAGATTAAAAGCAGTAATAAAGCATGAAGCTTGTTGTTATGACATGCTGCTAAATGTAACTGTACTCTGTATTCTCTCTCTCTCTCTCTCAGCCTATATAACTGCGGGGGAGAGGCATCATATCATTGAAATGTCAACTTGAACTGGAGGACACAATATAGTGTGATACAATAACAAAACAGGTTCATTTGTATTTTCATACACTTGTAATATAATAAAAGTTCTACATATACCTCTATATCCTTTTTTTTCATTGAAACCATTTTTTGATAGGAAACTAGTTGAGACTAGTTGAGGTGCTGATGACATGAAATAAAAATATTAAATGGCAGTGGCAAGATGTAATAGTGGTATTTTTTGTTACATTTATGTTGCCATTGGTTTGTGAAGGTTAAAATATTAATTTAACAACTCAGTGTTGAGTTTACAATTGCAATTTACAATCTTTTTTCAATTTAATTACTTTCTGGACTCGACTCGGACTCGGACATTAAGGACTTGGACTTGAGTTCAACTCGGCCCCTTTTGGACTCGGACTTGGACTCAGACTCGATTGGTTAAGGACTCCAACTCGACAAAGGTGGACTCGGACCCAACACTAATTTTTGTGATTTTTTTTTTAACAAAAGATCAAAAGGTTAAACAATGAAGACAATTTTTCATGGCCTTCTTTGCTCATATTCACCAAGGGTGCCAATATTAGTGGAGGGCACTGTAACTGCGTGTTGTGCATATCTGTGGTGCTCTGCGTTGACCGGTCGGCAGAGAGGTTGGCAGAGAGGCACGTACTCAGAAATAGTGTGACATTTCTTATATACAGCTGCGATCAAATTTATTCAGCCCCCATTGCAAATCAGGTTTATTTTTGCAATGAACAAATCAAACAAAAGCAATTGAAATAGTTCAACACAATTAATGCTTCAAGTGGTTTCCCCAAATTCAACTGAAAATGCAACTTATAATGACTTCTCCAGTCTCAAAATTATTCAACCCCCTGAATAGAATCCCTCACAACAGCACAAATATGCAAAACAGGTGTTGTCTCAAGCACACCTGATGCAACTGATCAAGGGATTCATTAGTTGCAGCAGGCGTGCTTGAGCTGGAACACATGAACTGGCTAGGGGCAGAAAATACATGAAATACCTGGATGGGGCAGAAAAAGGAAGCTATCAACGGCTGCAACCAGATTTCTGAGAAGGCAGGTTGTGAAAAACCCTCAAGTGACTGCAAAAGACCTGCAGCAAGACTTGGTGGCAACAGACACTGAGGTTTCAGTGAGCACAGTAAGACGCATACTAAACACAGAAGGTTTCCATGCCAGAACTCCAAGACATACACCACTACTGACCCAAAAGCACAAGTCAGCTCAAAATCATATAAATAAGCCACAGAAGTTTTGGGATTCTGTTCGCTGAAACAAAACTGGAGCTTTTTGACACAATGGATCAGCAGTATGTCTGGAGAAAGAAGAATGAAGAAAGAATCCTCTGTCCACAGTCAAGCATGGTGGTGGCTCGGTGATGCTCTAGGGCTTCTTTGCATCCTCTGGCACTGGAAACCTGCAGCGTGTGGAAGGCAAGATGGATTCATTGAAGTATCGGGGAATCGTCATGCCGTCTATGAGGAAGCTGAAGCTTGGGCGTCATTGGACCTTCCAACAGGACAATGATCCCAAGCATTCCACCAAGGCTTGGTTGCAGAAGAAGTCCTGGAAGATTCTACAGTGGCCATCAGTTACCTGACTTGAACCCCACAGAAAATCTCTGGTGGGAATTGAAGAAGGTGGCTGCAGCACACAAACCCAAGATTATTACTGAACTTTGCTCATGAGGAATGGGCTAAGATTCACCAGGAACGCTGCCAAAAGCTGGTGGCTGGCTATGCATCTTGTTTGCAACAGGTCATAACAGCAAAAGGGCGCTCTAATAAGTACTAAAGATGCTTGCCATGAAGGGGTTGAATAATTCTGAAACTGGAGAAGTCATTATAAGTTGCATTTTCAGTTGAATTTGGGGAAACCACTTGAAGAATTCGGTGTGTTGAACTATTTCAATTGCTTTTATTTGATTTGTTCATTGCAAACAGCTGAAAGTCTGTAAATTTTGACAATAAACCGATTTGCAATGGGGGTTGAATAATTTTGATTGCAACCATAGGTTTAATCAAATCCATAACAAAATTCACAGTAATATTATTTTAATATGTTGCAAGTATAAACAATAACTTGTATAAAAAATATATGACACTAATATTTTAGGGGTGCTGAGATGAAATTTAGAAAGGGTCTAAAAAGGGTCTAAATCCTGTTATGATAACAACTATAATATGGCCACCATTTGCTTTCTGCCAGAAGAGAGGCCTATTGGGTGAGTGGTGAGATCCATGTCAACCTAAAGTGCCACATCCTAGTTTTTTATCCATTTATAGTTACATTTAATGTGGTCTAACATCTGTGAGGCAAGTTTGTTCCAGTTATTACTTATGATAGCAGCTATAAACAGGCATTTTCTCTCACTGATCTCTCTTTTCTCTCTCTCTCTCTCTCTCTCTCTCTCTCTCTCTCTCTCTCTCTCTCTCTCTCTCTTAAAGTTAATGTTATAGAGAAACCAGAAAGTGCAAAGCCCTCTCTCCAGTGCTGAAAAACAGACCATTATAAAGCACTGTCATTCAAGACTCCTTCCATAAATGTCAAATAAATGTCTCCTCAATGAAAAGTTCACTATATTAATAATTATAGGTTTTTCAAAGTTACAAATAACACACTTTTCAATGAGTTTATTGTTAGACTTAGATTATGTACAGCTGCTGTCATAGAAAATTGATCAGCCTTCTGACTAATCAGATTTGACAATTAAATTCTGGTGTGGTATAAACAATAAAAAGTGTAAATGGAATGTATTTCTGCAGGACTCTGCTTTGCAGGTAGGCAAAACTAGGCAGAACATAGCACAAACAAAACCAGTTTTTGGTGCTTGAACAAGTGGCTGCAATATTTCCAGTTCCGTCCCATGCATACTCTATCCTGTGGCATGTCCTACGCTATGCTTCATAGGGAGTCTTTGTGCCAAACAGAGAGGCACAGAGTGTGTGTGCCTCTGAGGTATGTTGAGAAGACAGATCCTTTTATCAAAGCTTTATTTTCCCAAAGGAGAGCTGCATGCAGCTGTCAAAGGTACCCTTGTCACATTGGGGAGCAAACAACAGAAAACTATTAAATCTAATTTTGTTTGTACTGCAGTACTGGGCTGCTTGCTCTTGTCACGAGAGTAACAGTAGAACAATTACAGATTGGATACCTGTATACCCAGAGTTACTGGTTAAACATGTTCTCTGAGGATTTTTTTTTTTACTGTCCATGTAGACGTTGTGAAGAGAACTACTCAGAGGTAATGCTGTAAGAAATAGCATGATGAACACCATCAGCTCCGTCACAAATTACCTCATTAATCATCTACTGGTAGATGTCAATAGTGGCACAAGCAACCTGTCAAATAAAATTGTGAGTATTTAGGAGTAATTAGTAATCACAGCCATCCCATGTTACATTCAGTGACTAATACGTTCAAAAAAGATGTACCACCAAAACGTATTAATAAGTAATCTAATCTTGTTATCCTGCTGACAGGTTTGTTACAATGTAACTATATACATTTCAATTAGATTCAAAGTGTCAGGTTATGGTTATAATTTCATTGAATGAGATGAATCAAGTCCACTAACAGCGATCTGGCCTGATCTGACCCACTGTGTACCAAATTTGTCATTAGTAATTAGTAATCAGGAATGTGAATCCTCCTTGCTTTTTTCAGCTGACAGGAATGAAAGGAGAATACATGATTTTTTAATGATCCTTGTGACTGTAGTTGATTGGGACGTAGATGGAGTGGAGTTCTCTCTAACGTTATGATGCAAATGGTGCTGCTTTTTGAACCTTTCTCTGGATGTTTAATTTGTGTATTTAGTTTGTGAATGGTATTTCTACACTGATTAGTGACACAAATGAGAGAATCATAAAATGTATTATGAGGCCTTTTTACTGACCAATTAAGTGACTTTTGAGACTAGATAACCTTTCTTTCATCATAGCATATATATATATATATATATATATATATATATATATATATATATATATATATATATATATATATATATATATATATATATATATATATATATATAGATAGATAGATAGATATTTTCATATCAGAATTTGGTTATTACTTGATTATTTTCTACATAAGATACACACTAGAAAATTGCTTGGGTTAAATTACTGGTTAATCCAATTTGGATCAGTTTGGAAACCCAGCACTGGGGCCAGTATGAACCAACCCAGCATGGATTGTTTTAACCCAGTGAGGTCGGGTTAGGTTGTTGATCCAGCATACTATTGCCCAGGAAATTAGATTTTTTTTGCCCAACTTGTAGGTAGAAATGACTACATTGCTACTATAGACTCCCAAGTTTTATGTTTACAGTGTGCATGTTATGTGAACAGCATTTTTTTTTTTTAATTTTCAGCACAAAAGAAGCTTGAGGCAGCTCTTTTTCTCTACAAAAACATCCAGTGTGAAAGCAGCCTTACTCAACTAAAACATGTTAACTTAATATCACATCCATGAACATGAGTGACGAATATTAAACGCAGGATTAGAATTAACTTCACTTCAGAAACCGTGTTGTAAAAATATAAAAAATTTTAGAGTGTAGTCTTGATGAGTCAGGTGAACATGCTAACAAGATGGTATATGTTTGTAAGTTGGATTTTATGAGAATATCAGTGTGACTATTAATCCAGTAGTGTTGTATTGTACAAATGATTAACAATGCATAACAATGCGTTCTGTTGGGTTGAAGCATCCAAGCAGTGAGGCAGGGCAATGTCCCCAGCTGAATAGGGAGGCGGGGTGATGTCCTCAGCCGAGCAGGGAGGTGGAACGACATCCTCAGCCAGGCCGGGAGACAGAATCATGTCCTCAGCCCTTGAAGTGAGCATCCAGGCATGGAGACGGGGTGACGTCGCCAGCTGAGCAGGGACACGAGGCAACGTCCCCAGCCGAGCAAGGAGGCATAGCGACATCCTCAGCAGAGCAAGGAGGCAGAGCAATGTCCTCAGAGGAGTGAGGAGGCAGAGTGATGTCCGAAGTGGGGAGGGTGGGAGATGGCTCCAGCCAGGATGAGAGTCCACGCCTCAAAAAATTCCCAGAGGGAGCATGTGACATCAGGCCAAGCAGTGGGTTGGTCCAGAAGAGCCCGCATGCACTGAAGCATTCTGTCTGAGGGGAAAGACGATGACAGCAGCTCGAATGTGAGGGAACACTGGGTGAAGAGTCCACGACAGGCTCTTGGGTCTCCCGAGAAACATTGTGTTGGAAGCAGATGGAGTTCTACCAGAGGGGCTGGTGCCTGGGAAACTGGAAGTGGAGCAGGAATGAAGTGGAGCGTGATGCCCAGGGACAGAAACAAACACACACAAACAGGAAGTGAAGGAGAAACAAACACAGGAAACATGAGGAAGGGGGAAAATAGATAAACACAAGAGAACAGGGAAACAAACAGGAGCCTTGGCCTGGACCATGACACTGGAAGGTTGAGTTAAAATGCTTCAAAGCCACTGCTGGACCCTTGGGCAAGGTTCTTAATTGCCATTATGGATTTTGCCACTTGGCTTGTATTCTTTAATTGTAATGTAAATTAATTTAACAATACCAGTGTAGTTGACTCATTTGAAGAACTTTTTAAACTGAATTGTCTCAACAATATTACAGATCTGCAGCAATTCTCAATTACCCAGCAAGATTATATACAGTGCCCTCCACTAATATTGGCACCCTTGGTAAATATGAGCAAAGAAGGCTATGAAAAATTGTCTTTATGGTTTAACCTTTTGATCTTTTGTTTAAAAAATAACAAAAAATACTCTGCTCTCATGGATATCAAACTATTGCAAACAAAACAAAAAATAATAATAATATCCTTGTTAAATGTATGTGTGCCACAATTATTGGCACCCCTATGAATTCATATGAGAAAAATTTATTTGAAGTATATTCCCATTGATATTTACACCTGGGTGACTAGGAACAGGAAAAACTACAATCCGAAGTCACTTACATCACCACTCTCATCCAAAAACAAACTCAAGCGTCTTCAGTTTGCCAGACACTACTGGAACTTCAAATGGGATCGGGTTCTATGGTCAGATGAAACCAAAATAGAGCTTTTTGGCAATAAACACCAGAGGTGGTTTTGGCGCACACAGAGAGGTAGCCATATGGAAAAGTACCTCATGCCCACGGTTAAATATGGTGGTGGCTCTTTAATGTTTTGGGGCTGTTTTTCTGCCAGAGGACCTGGACATTTTGTTAGAATACATGGCATCATGGACTCTACAAATATCAACAGATATTAAATGAAAACCTGACTGCCTCTGCCAGAAAGCTTCAAATGGGCCGTGGTTGGATCTTCCAGCAGGACAGTGATCCAAAACATACATCAAAATCAACATAAAAATGGTTTACTGACCATAAAATCAAGGTCCTGCCATGGCCATCCCAGTCCCCTGACTTGAAACCCATAGAAAACCTGTGGGGTGAACTGAAGAGGAGAGTCCACCAGCATGGACCTCGAAATTTGATGGATCTGGAGAAATTCTGTATGGAGGAATGGTCTCCAATCCCTTGCCATGTATTCTCCAACCTCATCAGGCATTATAGGAGAAGACTCAGAGCTGTTATCTTGGCAAAGGGAGGTAGCACAAAGTATTGACTTAAAGGGTGCCAGTAATTGTGGCACACATATATTTAACAAAGTTTTTTTGGATAAACCTGGGTTGTATTTGCAATTGATTGATATCCATGAGAGCAGAGTATTTTTGTGAATTTCAAAAGGTTCAACAATAAAGACAAATTTTCACAGCCTTCTTTGCTCATATTTACCAAGGGTGCCAATATTAGTGGAGGGCATTCCACCACCATCATCAAAACACCAGCTGAGGGAGTATTTTGTTTTTAAGAATGGTGTTCATCCCCCCAGTACAGTTCCAGAGACTTGTAGAATCTGTGCCATGATGCATTGAAGCTGTTCTGGTGGCTTATGGTGGCCCAACACCTTATCTCACAACAAGCATGTCAATTACAGATGACAACAACAGCTCTCTGTGTGAAGACTTTATCACTGAAATTATGGACTGTTGCTTTGATAAAATGTATTTATGACTGTATTCTTGTCTTATATTTTTAGTATTCCATTTAGCATACCTGCAGTTAGGCTGATACAGACATTTATAAGAAATTTTAATTTAAGACATAAAATTTCTTTGAGTAAAGATGATATAATTGTGACTTCACATTCATAGGGGAAATTTTAATGTGACCAAGTAGATCATCAGTAATGTCTCTGACTGAGAAACCATGGAATTTAATGCTGAGTTTTAAATGCAGTAATCATCTGTCAACTGCATAGCAACACCATATTTATCCATGGCATCAGCATGAGCCATTATTTCAAATAACCTTGTCTCAGAAATATTGGGAAATGTCCAAAAGCATTGAGTATGATAGCATGGATTGGTGCTTGGGATAGGCCGTTGGTCACTTGTCATATTTTTGTGTATCTAAGGCTATTGTTTATCTAGGCTTATGTAAGTGAGATTAAATATAGCTCTGATATGATTCAGTATGTGTTGTGTGTCACTGGATATACAAAATCTGTTCTCAAATTATTTTACCTGGTGAAAATGTTATTTAAAATGTAATAGAATATTCATGCACAGTTTGAGTGAAATTAAAACTGATGAACACCAACATCCATTTTATAGGACAGTTATGTAATTAATGCTGACTTTATGTTGACAGACAGCACAATAACCTGGTTTAGTCATTTATATCAGTGTATACACACTTTAAAACCACTGGGCTGTAGACTGATAGCTTGAAACTTGAACACAGCAATGCCTAAAAGATCCCAAAAGACCCACACATCATAAAGTCCTACATGATAACTATAATTTTGTTTCATTAATAATACAATAATATAAATAAAAATATCCTCACTATAATCTCCGTATTGGCGACCCAACTTCCCCTCCACTGCCCACACACTGATCTATGAAAGTAATGTTTGTTGTAGTTCAGTCAGCATTGTTAAAAAGGTTGGAAACCCTTTAATGGTGCCCTAATATTATCTTTTAGCTTTCAGCTAAAGAGATGTATTTAGCAATCAAGGTTTAATCTGTTATTTCCCTAAATACTATTTTCATGCTCCTGTTTGCATTGTTGCATTCTAGGTCTATTTTATTTGTACAGGAGTAAAATATGAGCAAGGTGTTTAAATAGTAGACTTCTGTTTTTGTCAGTGTAATGTGGGCAATTTGGACAGTGATTGACATTTTTGGCACACACAGTGCACAATGCATATGCCTTAATGCAAAAACAGATAAGGCACAGTTCTGTGTTGATTTGTTTCATTTTGAACAGGAATGACAGCTCAGTGGTTTTTCATAGTTTACATTTTCAATAAATATATTTGACACAAGCTTCTGAGATTTTATTTATAATCTGGCAGTAGTGACAATATTTATATAAAAAAGAATGATGCCATTTTTGATTGTTCGGTTTAGTAGATTTAGAAGTTCCAGAAGACGGATTTAAAGCTGTAAGTCTGTGGACCCCTGTAATCAGATTGTTGGCCCAGTGGATAAAATTACACAGGCTAAAGAACATTTTGCTATTTTGACTGGCCGAACATTGGCAAAATGAATTTAAAGGTGGCTGAAAGTCTGCTGGTTAGTTATCAAATGGTTGGCCCAACGTTGACCCCACAGGTATGGTATCAAATGCAGCCCACAGGATATAGCCACATTTGCCATTCTGAAACTGGTGTTAGACTACAATTCTATTTATGTTTAGGGAATGCAACACCATTTCAATTAAATATAGAAGCATGATGCTGGGTGCCATGGGTTTTTCTTCAAAATATTCCCCCACTTTGTTTCCACTAAAAGATGATTCTTGGCTGCCGAACTACATCTCACACACCTCATTACCACTTCAGCCTACATGCATAGAGAAATTCTAACAGAAACCTCATAGTACAGCAATTCTAATGAGTCATACCTTGTGGATATTTACTTGATTTAACTGGTGATGGTCCAAAGAGGTATCAAGATTTTGAAAGGGGAATGAGTGTAGATACACATACATATAGTATAAACTCCAATCATAAGGGATGATTTAGAAACAGAATAAAGTGTGGGAAGCTGCATGATCCAATCTATAACGGCATTGTTTTAGTGCTAACTCACTGCTACTGTAGAGCAATACCAACAGTTTGTTTACAGGGGCAGGGCATATGCATTCTAGAGAGCTTTTGATTAGACACAAATTGGCTGACTACAGTATGAGTCATCAATCTTTTTCAGTTTTCCCTGAAATGAGAAAACAGTACATTTAAAATAATATAGCACTTCTGTAGCAGGTGCTAATTTACAGACTTAAAATGACACCACCAAAAAGATTTGAGATTCAAACTTTTTTCATACAAAGAGAGTTGGCTTTAGTGGTATTTACTTTAGCACTTTTCAACTGATAAGGAGCATTAACATCGAATGATGGAAAGCATACAATAAAACAGAAAGAACAAACACACAGTAACACAACCATAAAAGCAGACATGAACAATAAAACACAAAGTGTTAGAATTAAATGCTTTGAAATACAATAAGGCACTCCGCAAAAAAACAAACAGCCATAATGTTGAACTCTATAGAAATAATAAACCATACAGTGTCGGTATAAAGTGCATCCGAATATCCAATATCACTAAAAAGGAAGGTTTTTGCCTTTTTGACAGATACCACACATTGATTTTTTTTAAAGGCTTTATAAAACTCAAGCATGTACTTGCCTGGAAACACCATACCTTTTAGTTTTTTTGACGTTTACTTTGAGTTCCTTTTCCAGTTTGGCCATTAATGGTCAGAGAAGGACAAGCTCTGTTGACGAAGGTGACTCAGTAGCTCCTTGGTTTTAGACACAGGCAATGCCAGCTTGTTAATGCTAGACCAGCTGAGACCCCCATTCCTATATGATGACTCATTATTGCATTAAATACAACCTACAATGATTGTGTAATCAGCAAACTTTTAACAGAATCATTGTGCCAAAAAAATTGTGAATTAAAAATACAAGAAGTAGAACACGAGTGGTAATGATCATGACATCACAGGACATGGTATGGTTTTTAACCATGTAGTATGTTTCATTTAAACAGAAAATATTACATTGCACTAAACAGTTTGTAACAGACTTTAAAGACGTGAAAGGAGGAAGGACCTAAACATAACTCAAACATAACATAAATCACAAATGTAACACAAAGCACACGTGCCCCCCCTTCTCTCTCTCTCTCTCTCTCTCTCTCTCTCTCTCTCTCTCTCTCTCTCTCTTGCTCTCTCGCTCTGGCACCTTTAGCCGCTCCTTTATCGCTCTCTCCCACTGATTAGATCACTCAGTGCCAGGCATGTGTCCTCACAGCCTGGCCCCTCCCTCCTCCTCGTCACACTCCGCGGCCAGATTCAGGCCTCCGGCCTTTCGGGATGGCGGTGCTGCACTTTTGGCTACGTCCTTTGGTTGGCTGGCCCCGCATCCTGAGAGTGAAAGGAGAGATGAGAGGAGGAAGAGAGGGAGAGAAGGAGCGAGCAGGAAAGACAGAGCAAGAAAGAGGAGAGAGAGAAAATTTTTTTAAATGGTTCTCCAGTCTCCAGACACGCTGTCATCTGGTCCTCAGCCAGCTGGGAAGTTATCCCCCACTACGCCGGGTGATGGCACTGGACCTCCTGGTGGACGGCTACGGCTCCTCCCCTTTCAGGCAGGCGGCAGCGGTTCCTCCGCCTCCCAGCGGACGGCAGCGACTTCTCCATACTCCCCGGCAACCTCTCTACACTTCCTTGGCGCCGTGATCCTCCCTCAGTGGCAAGGGCTCTCCTACAACGCATCCCTAATTAATGATGGAAGTGGCACTACAATCATTAATTGAAGTACTATAATAGTATAGCAGTATATGAACTACTACAATAACACTTGATTACTTACTGCTAAGTTAGTAAGTACTTAAACATTAATTAAGGAACTGTTTTATAAAGTGTCACCAATTGTTTCATCAAGTTAGCTAGCTAGAAAAACTGATTCCTGATTATAGAACTTTGATTTGACAAGGAAAATGTTGTGAGCTTGACTAGCAGCTATTCATTACTTTGGTGCCAAAATTTACTAAACTGATAACACACAGCCATCTTAATTTAGTGAAAGGTTTTCATGGAGGTGAATTGGGTTTACTCACCTTTTGAATGAACAAATCTCAGTTTGACCTGAGAAAAACGGACTTAATCAGCATTAGATTGGGGTTTTTTCATGTTTGGATATGATGCATTTGGGTGATGGTAGCACAGCAGCACAATGGATAGTGTTGCCACCTCAGCTCCAGGGTCCTTATGGCTTTCCTCCAGGTTGTGTGGTTTCCTCCCACCTCCCAAAATCATGTCAGTAAGTGGATTGGCTAAATTAAATTGCCCCTAGGTGTGAATGTGTGTGAATGTGTATGCATGATGCCTTGCAATGGACTGCCATCCTATCCAGGGTATATTCCTGCCTCACGCCCAGTGTTGCCAGTATAGGCTCAGAATCCACTGCAGCTCCGACCAGGATGAAGTAGTTACTGAAAATGAGTGACTGAGTATTTGGGTGGTGTGAAAATGTGACCCAGAACCAGGTGTTCACAAATGCATACCTGAACCATTGCAAGTCCTTTGTTACTACAGAAACTGTTTAGATAAGTTGAACTGTGAACTTATGAACTGTGTCGTGTGTGTGTGTGTGTGTGTGTGTGTGTGTGTGTGTGTGTGTGTGTGTGTGTGTGTGTGTGTACTCAAAGTGGAGAGTGGGCTGTCTCTCTGTTTGCCTCTCGCCTCTCCTCCTGTAATCTGCATCCGAGAGTTAATTAGCACCAGAGCACCTCCTCATTATTAGAGCTCTGCAATTACAATCATTGTCACGCCGATCACAGAAGAGAACAGACAGCACATTAACCTCGGTGCTAGCCTGCACTCATCCACTTGAACTTTTTTACACAAAGTGCAGGCCTATGTTCAACACTGCAAAGCTATGATGATGCCCAAATGCTCTGTCAGGCCCAGTTTATTTGGGCACAAAATGGCATCTTGCTAAATGTGTTTGAATTTGGGTTTGAATGCAGCCAGTTCTTCACTTTATCATTGATCATTTCTTTCTACTTATAAGTGCAGCATACAATGGTGCCCAAAAGTTTTGTCAAATTCAGTGTGTTTATGCACAAAATTATGTCGAAGAACCACCATACATGTGGTCCAACAAGAGAAGGGAACATGAATGGCCCACTACCTGCTCAATAAAAGGCCATCAGCCTATTACACAAAATCCACCACTCTCAGAACAATCGGTAATAGCAACTGCGAAAAGCAGACCAAAAATACTTGAAAATACTTGCATGAAAAAGATACTTTAAAAAAGATACTTAAAAAAGACACAAAGAAATGCATGAAACTACATTATTTTATTGGAAACCAGAGCAAGGAACCGCCAGTATGAGATCTGTGGTTTAGCTGGCCTGTTCATTCAGTCTACCTGTGCACTAATGCTAGCGATGCCAAGCTTTGAAGAAAGTGATAATTGTTTTATGTTTTACATAAATGTGAAAGCAGGCAGTACGGTGGTGCAGCAGGTATCATTGCAAGCTCACATCTCCAGGTTCTTCAGTTTCATTTCAAGCTTGGGTTAGCTCTGTGTAGGTTTCCTATGGGTTCTACAATTTCCTTCTGTTAAAACAAGTATTTGGATTTGGCAACAAGGAGGGTGTATTCCCACTTTTTGCCCAGTGTTCCTGGAATAGACTCCAGATCCACTGCAACCAAAGCTGTTACTGAAGATGAATGAGATAAACTTAATGTGAAAGCTCATGCTTTATTTTAAAACTCTTTTTACCAGAGGCCAAAAAATGGAATTTCCACTTGTTTTGGGGTGCCCATATTCAGCATTGAATTTATTTGTGATGTCACACCCCATAGTAGTCATTAATGGCTCATATGAAAGTAGACACTCAGGGATTTAAGAATTTGTAATGTTTATAAGTATTTCTTTTGTTACCTAGCCTACTAGATTTAAATTTTATAATTTCATTGTGGCAGTTGTATAGTGTTTTACCATCAAAAAAGCTTTAGTTGTGCTGTCCGTTTTATCTCTGTACCAATGTTATTGTGGAGAGGTGTGAATTGTTTGCCCAGCAGGGGGCTCACACCCCTCCCCTTCCCCATCACCCTGCTCACCAGCAGCTAAACACAGAGTCATGATACTCTACACACAGAAACCCAACAGTGTCCTGACTAATCTTATAACAGACTTGCAGTGATAAAATAATTCATTAGTTTATACTGATTGAAAATCACCAGTGTACTGCTAGAAAGGGTTAAATCCACAAATTTACTTTAAATGCTACCAATCATTCAAAAACGTATTTAGGCATAGCAAGCAGTGACTAGAAACAACTACTCTTTGCACATCCTACCCATAACCACACCCCCACCCACCATCATGATAAGTATCTTGTCCAGGTCACATCTGCTGTCTTGTCTTGTCTTTTGTTTTGTCTTGTGTACTGTCCCATCTGTCCCATCTGTAACCTTTAAATATAAAGTACAACACATCTACAAATATGAATAAAGTAAAATAAATAAAGACTTTTTGGTCTGGCATACAAGTTGTTTCTCCTTATATTTTCTAGCACTCAGGCATGTGAATGCATAATTTGAACAGAAGCAAGCTGTCACAGGACCACTTAGAGGTTTCCCGATGTCCTTAGACTTGGAAACCTTTTTTAATGGAGTTGCAGAGAAGAATGATCAGCTCTGAAAGCTGCTCCTGTAATAATGTACCACATCTGTGGACATGTAGTTACATTTAAATTTTTTGCCATTCCAATTTTTATTGTGAAATGAGGTAGTCCTTCCAATCAATTACATTATATCAGTTAGAAACAGTCCTTACCTAGCTCTGTTTTGAAGTGTCTATTGAGAAAAAAACACATTTGTTACTGTGAAACAGCATAAGTGCTCTGCGTGGAAGATTTCCTCATGGTGGAAAACCTAAAGCAACAGCTTTACCTCTGTTACAAATGCCAACACTGGAGTTTCCTTCCATAAATGCTTACCGAAAGCATTACCGTAGCTGCAATTTTACATATATAGTATAAAACCTTATACTATACTGTTTGTTAAATAACAATAGAATTAAATTATGTGAGCATCCACCATACTGTGAATTAGCTGTTAATACTGAAACAATAACATATTATAAAAAGCATATATTAATATACAGCAAATCAGTGATTTATTTATATTTATATACAGTGCGGTCCATAAGTCTGAGATCACAAGTGAAAATGTTTCTATTCTGCATTTTTTTATTTATTTATTTTTTTTTTTCAATTTACAAGAATTCCAAGTATTCGGTATGTCCCTCTTTTGCTTCAATGACAGTATGCAGTTGAGCTGGTATAGACTCCATAGTTTTGTGTAAAACCTGACGATCCCGATGATGTTAGATCAAATCCTTCTATGTTATTTGAAAGTGTGTTTCAACAGAAGGGATAAGACTCAAGGAAAACGAGCCTTTTTATTAATTTTTTTTTTTTAGAAATGGTACAGAATATTGAAAAGTCAAATATTGAACATTTATCATTTTAAATCTTTCCAAATTCTAAAACTTTCTGTTTATTTCCAGTTTTAAATTAAACAAAATCCCCAGGCTTTTGGACCCCGCTATATATGCTACTCTTAAAGCCGTGCTTCATTCATTCATCTTCACTAACAGCTTTTTCCTGGTCAAGGTCACAGTGGATCCAGAGCCTATCCCATCAACCCTGCGCAAACATATTCACACACTCATTCACACCTAGGAGCAAATTAGAGTAGCAAATCCACCTACCAGCATGAATTTGGGAGGTGGGAGTAAACAAGAGAACAAAAAAACCTCAAACGAACACAGAGAGAAAATGCATGCTGCCTTACCATGCCACCCCAGAGTCATGCTTTTACAGAAAATTATTCAACGCTTTCTGCGTTATTCCGAATTAATAACAGCACTGTGGTATAAGTAATTCTAAAACATGGGAAAAAATATAAATCACTTGTCTAGCGTCCTTTATTTTAAGTGACCTGTGGACTGTAAACACAGTAAAAAAAAAAGATGAGATTTTGCTCCTTACAGACTCTAGTAATAATCTGAGGTGGGCTGTAGCCCTGAATAACTCAATTAGGCTGGTCTAATAATGTCAGCATGAGTAAGAATCAGTGACATTCAGTGTTACTTCAACATAGCTGCAGTGAGTTAGGGGGTATGATATGTTCTACTCGGCTAAATTTGCTTGGTACTGGTGTAGCTTTTAATTCACATCCTGTAAGACAGGTAGGAAAGCTTTTGATCTTCACCCTCTGCCATCTGCTCAGTGCAAAATCTTGTCCATCAGTGTGAGTTAAAATGTATTTCCTAAAGAATCTACTTTGCTAAACAGTCATGCCTCAGAAATTGCATGTTAAATTTATGTGTAATGCACTGAACAATTTCTCCTGATATATTGTTTTTAAGACTACTTTATTGTTTGATATCTTTTTTTTTTCCACTTAAATGAATTATGATTTAACAGAGTCTCTGAAAAAGAGTCACTCAAGGTTTTCGGTGTTTGGTTGGAACAAGACATTTTGACATTTTGGCATCCTAAATCTATTTAACAGGCCATAAAATGTTCATTAATCTGCCTAGCATAGTTAAAGGGTTGTTAATTTGAACAGATTTTATCTTGACGCTTTTGTTTAAATGATGTATAAAACTGAATATGTGGCTTTGACGATTCATAATAACTATAATCCATGCAATAATGCATAACAGGGCCAATTTTATGACCTGATTAAGACCTGCAGTGATGATTGTGCTTAAAGGGGAAGGTCTCGGGACTGCTTTTCAAGACCTTTGGAAAATTTGTTTGGTACTGGTGTTTCAGTTCACATCCTGTAAAACAGGTAGGCAAGCTTTTGATCTTCACCCTCAGCTATCAGCTATCAAAATCTTATCCATCAGTGAGTTAAAGTGTATTTCCTAAAGAATCACATTGCCTAAATATCACATTGCTAATCTGTCACGCCTCAGAAATTGCATGTTAAATTTGCGTGTACATGTGACCTGTTTAAGATCTACAGTGATGATCGTGCTTAAAGGGGGAGGTCTTGGGGCTGCTTTCCAAGAGTGCATGCAGTCTGTTTTTTGTTTGTTTGTTTTTACATGCACTTTGTTTTCAAATGTTTCCTGTGTCCTGACCTGTTTGTCTCTATTTTGATGCTGTAATATGGATATATGGGTTTCCTTCAGGTTCTCCGGTTTCTTCCCTCCCTAGAAACATAGGTGGATTGGCTACATTAAATTGCCCCTAGGTCTGAATGAGTGTGTGAACGTGTAATGTCCCATCTAGGACATATTCCTGCCTCATGCCCAGTTGTCCTGATATACCCTGACCATGAAGAATTGGTAACTCAGCCTTTGTAAGTTAATTTAAATTCATTAATTTTAATAGTAAGATATCATAACAATGTATGACATTCAATTGGAAAAAAAAAAATCTATACTTAATTAACAAGACAGATTAATAATAATAATAATAATAATAATAATAATAATAATAATAATAATAATAATAATATGGAAATCAATAAGAATAAAGATAATAATAAGAGGAAACTTTTTAATTTCAGGTATTATGTTGTATTACTTGGAAAGCGTATACTTCTTATCCTTCATTAATAAGTCTGACTGATTTACACAATGTTTAAAATATGGGGGAAAAGTCAACTTTAACTACTTTGCAAAACAACAAAGGAGACAATTGACTAGATAAGCCAATTTCAGCTCATATATAAAGCTAATTATTTATTATTAATAACAATAATATATACTGTGCCTGGATAGCTCAGTCAGTAGTGCTTGAGACTCTTAATATCAGGATTGTGTGTTTGAGCCCCATGCTGGGCACTAAACCCAGCCACTGGGGTTGCACAAGCTAGTACACTTTCAGTGCCGGTCCGAAGCCCAGATAAGATGGGAGGGTTGCATCAGGAAGGGCATCCGGCGTAAAACCGGTGCCAAGTCAAATATGCAGATCATAAACCGGATTTCCATAATGGACGGATGATGGGAGCAGATGGAAGAAGAGGAATAACAATAATATACACTAAACAGAGTTTTGCTTTACAGGTAAGCCAGCTAGTTTAGAGATTTTACTCTACTGTGAGAGGAGTTTCTGCACCTGTCTATCGATCGTTGACGTGTCTCCATCTCTTGAATACCCAAATTGTCTCAGCATGGCTGGGAACTGGGAACCCCGGGGCTGTGAGGCGACAGTACTTCCCACTGTGTCACAGTGCCGTGTGAGATTAAAATTAGATAGGCCTATTTAAGGCTTAAAAAATGAATACATTGTTTGCTGATCATTAGTGTGCACTTGCATGCAAATGCTACATTCACTTCATTAGGAAATTTGTAGTGAAACATAATTTCCTCCCTCCAACTGAGAAAAAAAAAATTCACGTCAACCTCCAAGTGGGAATTCCAAATTGTAATTTAGGAAGCTTTGCGATGGTACTGGTTTCTCTGACCAAATGTGGAAAGGAGGCAATTGACTTCATAAATATGCAGTGCATTTTTTATGCAGTAAATTTTTTATTTATAGTCTCGAAATACTAAATTTATGCTATTTTTTTTTAATTTTATAAGGAATTACAACTGATAAATTGGACAACTTTCTTCAGTTCTATTAAAGATTAGAAAGAGCTATGCTCATATTATTGTCACAGCTATATGATAATGCTAGTTAATGTTAGATAAAAACTACAGCTGCTTTCTTGCGCTCAGTGTACAGTATAAGCAGTGTCATACAGTGACCAACATCTGCTTACTCATCAATGACTTATGAAAGAACAAAATATTTGGGGAGAAAATCCAGCACAATCTCTCAGTAGGTGTGACCTACAGTGCTGATTTACAAAATCAAAGATATGGCCTGTACAGATATATGTGACTTGGACCAAATCACATGCTCATTACAGTAAACAGTGTGAAGTGTGTATTAGTGGTCTCCTGGTGATAGCTGGATGCTACCGTGCCATCTGCGGGCTGACTGTGATCTCCTTCTGGGCCTGTTTAGATGGATTTGCTTTCACTCAGGTGGATGGAACAGCTGTTCGCTTTTATAATGCTTTGCCATAATCAGGGATGGAAAGTAATGAACTACATGTACTCTCGTTACAGTACATGAGTACATGGTTCACTGTCATGGTACTTTTTCAAGTGTAATTAAATCATAGTACTTTTACTTTTTGTTTTGGTTTTGTTGTTGCTGTTGTTGTTGCTGTTTTTGTTTTTAATGAAATAATGCATTTAATCCCAGAAGACTGTAAGACTAATAAACAACAATACGTATGTGCACATTTTAAGTAATTCAGTTTCAAAAGCCAATCAAAATAAAGCAGTTTCCTGCCAAAAACATTCAGGCACCAAATGCTTAATCAACAGTAGCAGTGTCTGAGATAGTGGAAACAGATTTATTGGGTATCTTCAGTTGCTGCCACCCCAAAAGCGCTGTTGCGCCCACTCCCATTAATGGAGGTCCCCTTTGAGAGAATTGGTATGGACCTCGTCAGGCCATTAGATCGATCTGCACGAAGGCATCGCTTTGTGTTAGTTTTAGTGGACTACGCAACGCGATACCCGGAAGCAGTGCCCCTCCGCAATATCTCCACACGGAATGTTGCCGAGGCACTCTTCCACGTTATCTCCCGAGTCGGGATCCCGAAAGAGATCCCAACTGATCAGGGCACATCATTTATGTCGCAAACCCTGCGCAAATTTTACGAGTTATTGGGGATTAAATCAATTCGCACCAGCGTTTATCATCCGCAAATGGATGGGCTGGTGGAGCCCTTTAATCAAACGCTTAAAAACATGATTCGCAAGTTCATTCAGGATGATGCACAAAATTGGGATAAGTGGTACTGTTATTTGCAGTACGAGAGGTCCCGCAAGGGGTTCTCCCTGTTTCAATTGCTGTATGGACGCAAGCCGCGCGGCATGCTCGACGTCATTCGGGAAAATTGGGAGGAGGGACCTTCAACCAGTAAAAATGAAATTCAGTATGTTCTTGACCTGAGAGCAAAACTCCACACCTTAAGTCACATAACTCAGGAGAATTTGCTACAGGCACAAGAATGTCAGTCCCAGCTGTATAACAGAGGCGCTTGGCTACAAGAGTTCACACCGGGAGATAAAGTGCTCGTGTTACTACCTACGTCAAGTTCTAAATTACTTGCCAAGTGGCAAGGGCCCTTTGAGGTCACACGGCGAGTCGGGGATGTTGACTATGAGGTAAGGTGAATGGATAGAGGCGGGGCTTGACAACTTTACCATCTTAACCTCCTAAAACCATGGAGGGAGATGGTTTCTGTGGCTTTGGCGACAGTCATTCCAGAGAGGGAGGAGCTAGGACCGGAGGTGAACCTAAAAACAACAGTTCAATCCACCCTGGTCCCTTATGGAGAGGACCTCTCTCCGTCTCAAATCATGAATGTTATGAAATTACTCCCCGGTCGCACAAATCTCATAGAGCACCACATTGAGACAACCCCAGGGGTGGTGGTACGTAGCCGCCCCTATAGGCTGCCCGAACACAAAAAAGTATTGTCTGGGACGAACTCAAGGCTATGCTCGACATAGGAGTAATCGAGGAGTCCCACAGTGACTGGAGCAGCCCAGTGGTTTTGGTTCTCAAGGCCAACGGGACGGTCCGGTTTTGTGTGGACTTTAGAAAAGTTAGCGTGGTGTCTAAATTCAATGCATATCCAATGCCTCACATTGACAAACTGCTCGATCGGTTAGGAGTGGCTCGCTTTTATTCGACACTGGATTTAACAAAGGGATATTGGCAGATCCCCTTGACTCCAATGTCTCGTGAAAAAACTGCCTTTTCCACTCTATTTGGGTTACACCAATTCGTGACCCTTCCTTTTGGGTTGTTCGGGGCCCCTGCGATGTTCCAGCGACTCATGGACAGAATACTCCGTCAACACGCTGCATACACCGCTGCCTATTTAGATGACATTATTATATACAGTAATGCTTGGCAGCGGCACATGCAGCACTTAAGAGCTGTTCTGAAATTGCTGAGGTGTGCAGGACTCACAGCAAACCCAAAGAAGTGCACGATTGGACGGGTGCAAGTACAGTATGTGGGCTTCCACTTGGGTCATGGGCAGGTGCATCCCCAAATTGATAAGACAGCAGTGATTGCGACCTGCCCAAGACCCAAGACCAAAAAGGAGGTGAGACAGTTTCTGGGGCTGGCTGGCTATTATCGTAGGTTCGTGCCTAATTATTCGGACGTCACCCGCCCACTGACTGATCAGACCAGATCTGGTCCAGTGGACGGAGCCGTGCCAACAGGCATTCACTCAGGTAAAAGCTGCACTGTGTTGCGGACCACTCATACATTCTCCTGACTTCTCTCTCCCTTTTATTTTACAGACCGATGCATCGGACAGGGGGTTGGGGGCCATGTTGTCCCAGGTGGTGGAGGGGGTGGAGAGCCCCATGGTGTACATCAGCCGCAAGCTCTCCATGCAGGAGACAAAGCACAGCACGATCGAGAAGGAGTGCCTGGTGATCAAATGGGTGGTCCTCACCCTCTGGTACTATCTGCTGGGGCGGGCCTTCACCCTCTGTTCAGACCACGCTCCAGTGGTTCCACCGCATGAAAGATGCCAACACGCGGACCACTCATTGGTATCTGGCACTCCAGCCATTTAAGTTCTAGGTATGATCGCTGGTTTGTGAATGGAGGGTGGAGCCGGAGAAAGCAACTGGTAAGGATTGCACACCTGTAGGGAATGTGACAAATGATTGTTCTGTGTTGCACTGAGGAGGCGAAGATAAGAGGAGGGACATGTGCCGAGAGAGAGAGAGAGAGAGACAGAGAGAGACAGAGAGACAGAGAGACCTGCACAGAGCTGCATGTGTGCATGAAAAAAGAACACTGAAAAGCAGAAAGGAAAAAAAAGGAAGCGATTTGAGTTGGATCAAGCCTGCCTCCGCCTTCCCTCTCTTTGCCCCGTTAAAGTCTCCCACAATACTCTAAAAGCAGAATATTTTAATGGCATCTAAGATACTGTATTTTATGCCAACAGGGTGGACATGATAGCCTGGGAAAGATGAAGTTAGCACAAAAAGTTGTCGATAGGGTACTCTGCTACTCACGTCACCAGTTTGTTTTCCATCACTGAATCATATCCCAATTTGTCTGTGTTAAAATATATGCAGTATTTTAACATTAGAATTTTAATATTGCCAACTTTATTTGGTGTGATTAGTTATTATATTAAAAGTTAACTTTGTGCTTTAGTGAAAACTCCTACTAAAGAAAACAGAAATCAAAACTGACTTTTTTCCCCCTTTGATAGTTCTGTTATTCTCTATAAATCGAGGGCAAGAGGTACAGTATGCCAGTAAAGTCTCAGAGATGTCCAGACAGGACTAAAATGATCAGATCACCAATGGGTTTGACAAAACCAGTAGGTAATTTTCTCAGTGATGAAAAAACAGTAAATACAGTAAGTAAAGTAGCATCTGTAATGGATTTAAAGAGTACTGAACGTGGGAACAGTCAAGAACAACTGATACTTGCCTGCTACTATAAGCAGGTTTAAAGACATTTATTTATTTATTTACTTACTTACTTACTTATTTACTCATTTATTTATTGGTGCATCGGGTAGCATTGCTACCTCACAAGTTGAGGATCCTAAGTTTGATTCTGAGCTTGGGTTCAGTGTGGAGTTTTGCATGTTCTTCCCACATGAGATTCTTCTAGGTTCTCAGATTTCCTCCCACCTCCCAAAAACCTGCTGGTAGGTGAATTGGCTACTCTGAATTGCCTGTAGGTGTGACGGTGTGCATGGTGCCCTGAGATGGGCTGTATCCCATCCAGGGTGTGTTCCTGCTTCACTCTCAGTGTTTCTGGGATAGGCTCCAGATCCACCTTGACCCTGACCAGGATAAAGGGGTTACTGAAGATTAATTAATTTAAACTTAATACATTAATACATGCAAATATCAACATCTGAAATTCCCCCTTTCTAGCACTAGTGTTTCCCACTCCTTCAATCCTCTAGTCTGCTGTCAAGCATATTCAAAAGTATGCATTACTTTTGGATGGGACTGTAGCTGTTTTCCTTCTTCTTCTTCTTCTTCTTCTTCTTCTTCTTCTTCTTCTTCTTCTTCTTCTTCTATTTTATGCACTGCAAAAAGTGCATAGCTCTTCATAGTTTGCCAATCTTCCATTTCACCTCCTCCCACACTATCTTCAGGCCCACCTTCTTCCTCTGTGTCACCTTTCTACAGTTTCTCCTAAGCCGTCTCTATAAAAGTTTTTCGATTTCTTTCATTCTCTTCCATTTTCTCTTGGTGCAACTATCCGCTTTGTTGACGACTTCACCAAATCTGTCTCTGTGCTCCTTGTACAGAATGTCCAAAACTAAATGCAATAAAAGCATTACTATTTCAATGAGGGCCATGTTCAATTTCTACCACACTTCAAATTGGATTGCATTTAGCCTCTTCATTTAGCTGTTGTTTCTGGTGTTTTTCTCTCAGCTCGTTGACTCAGCTCCACACTTCTTGGTACATTTCCCTAGTGCTTACTGTATTAAGGTGAGCCTGCTGGGATCACTGTCTGCTTGTTATGTAATGTTGATTTCCTCAATTTTACGGTTACCCACCTTTGGGTCTTGTTTTACCCACTTCAGCCATGCAAGGTTGGTGTTGGCCTTTCCTGATACATTTTGGTCTTCCCCCGATGAAGGTCATCTTCTCCCATCCCTGTAATCTGTCTGGTTATTTGCATATTTAATAAATATACTGTTTAGTTCTACCAAGAGAAAGTGGATTACTGAACCACTTGTAAAACTTGTGTGTTATTTTTATGTATTTCTTTACCATATTAAATCCCATAAAGCATAAAGCCAAACACTCAAATGGATGTATATTTTAACGACTGTACATCACTGTTGATAAACTGTCATTAAAGTGAACACATTATGAAATATTTATCTTGCATAGCATTGTCATTCTCCTCTCTCTCTCCAATAGTCTTACATGTAAATGGATGTCTATGGTATGGTAATAACTGGGAACTACTGGCATTATCTATTAAATCAAAGCTAGGTTTTATGTCATGACATCAGGGGCAGAGTCAGTGGTGGAGCCACAAGGGCACTGGCCCTAGTGAAAATTTAATCAGTCCATTAAATGACAATTTCCTGTTGCTCATCACATTCAAGGATCACACTGGGAGATTTAAGTAAAGGATTCTCAGTATCTGTTTAAACATCTGAAGTTGCCATCGTCATTACTGGTGTTGAATCTTCCTGCCCCTGTGAACACATGTGCAAGCCCCTGATAACTCATACCTCTAAGAAGAAATCGTTATTTGAAAGCTTGTTTAAGTTGGTGATTCCAGACTTATTAAATTTAATCAAAAGGTCACACTTCTGTGTGACTAATGTCAGTTTAAAAGCAATATTGGCACCTACAGATATTAAATATTAAGAATGATAGACTAATTCGTAATCTCTTCTTCCTGTTAGGAATGTGTGTTTAACAATCAAAAGGCAGGAAATATTCAACAGATATGAAAAACAAACAATATAATACATTATTTCTACTGCATTCTTTATCTATTTCTAATGTAACCTTTGCCCCTGACTGGGAATTGTGGCCCCAACACTGGCATGCCATTCCTGATTATTCCTACACTTTGTTACTACATATTATACTTATGTAAGTATGTTCATCACTCCAAAGCAGTGGTTCTCAACTGGTTTTGCTTCAGGACCCGGATTTTATGTTGGACATCAATCGCAGCCGAACACTACACTAAAGTTGTTTATCATATGGAATTAAACAAAGAAATGCATATTAACTTTGCATATGAATGTTATTAATATTAATAATAATTATCCATTGAATATGCCTACTAGAGATGGATAGTAATCATTTGATTCGTCTAGTTGGAGTGCATAATAGTCATTTGCCATAATGCGTGTTACCGTCTGCTGCTTTATGTACTCAGACATATCTTGCATTCTCCACCATATGGTGTCAATGGAAATCAGGATTTTTTTCAACTGATTTGCAGCAGATTCGCTGAGGAGCTCTCTGGTCATGACAATTGCAGACGGTAATACAAGATCCTCTGCAACTGCGTGGGCCTTTTTGCATTTTGCAATGCAGTGAGAGAGTTTGTACGATGCACAAAGTGCTCCGGAACAGTGCACTGACATTTTTTATTATTTTTTGCAATATTTCCAGGTCCTGTTGCTTTCTTTGAAGAACTGAACTGGCTTGTCTCACCCTACAAAACAAACAAAACATACTTGTCTTCTGTGCAAGTAAAGCCATATTTTATGTAATCTGGCTCTTATTTTCGTTCACCTTGCAGAGTTTTTTCCATTCTTTTGAGGAAGAGGGAATTTTACTCCGTCTATCAATGTTAGCACCAATTGTTTACAGATGAATTAGCACAAAAATTGATTGGATGCACAAGATGACATGACCAAATTTTTTATTCTCCATAACAACAGCTACAGGGAGCATTTGTTTGTTTATTTATTTGTTTATTTGTTTGTTTGTCTGTTTTTATTTTTTGGAAACTGTACTTTGCTTTATTGTCATATTTTTCCACAGTTTTCCATTTTGTTATGTTTTCTAATTTGCATTTAGCAACATAGATTTTTTTCTTTCCAGCAGTTCATAAAGGGCCAACGACCCACCAGTTGAGAAATACTGCTCTAAAATGTAGGGCTGCCATAAGAATTGCAAATATTCATCATATCTCATAGATGGTGTGAACCTTGCTACTTAGCAGAATGATGGGAAATGCTAGATTGTCTCTCTTCACTCATATCAGTTAATGTTAGCAGTGGTATATGAGGTGGAGGTCACACTTTCTTGGCATTTGTTGTCACAATTTTGTGAAGTGGCCTCACAATACTCATGATGGCCTGGGATTCAGAAGTAAAATGTTAGGCATAATGAGGCATAATTGTCCGGTTGGTATATTGTCTGTATATAATGTCTGTATATGAATATTAGTTCTTTTTCTTATTCTGTAGTGGAAACCCATAAATTAAAATCAAAACATACCTTTTTACATTGTTAGCTTGTGTCTCAATTCAGCTGTATTAATGACTTAAAAGACCAAATTCTTCTTTGTCAGGAATCTTCCACTAAACACACAGTGACTTTTGCTTGCCTGTAAAGAGTATGGGGTTTTTGAATAGTAAGGTGAGGGGATGAATAAAATAACATACATCATACACACTCAGGCTTGGGGTAGTTCTGGACAGCATATTACTTACCTTCTCTCCTCATATTACTGACCTGCATTGGTCATGTTGTTTCTCTCCACAGATGTCACTTGTTCAGTTCCTTATTATCTCAATATTGGTCTACTGCAACTCACTCCTGGCAGTTCTTCCCCTGTGTGTCATCTGATCCCAGCAACTGATTCAGACTGCAGCTGAATGACTTGTTTTCAATTCTCCCACATCACCCCACTGATGCTTGCCAAAGTAACATAAAAGCTACTCGTCCCCTACCTACCTGAAGGCACTTAACAAATTCTGCCCTGCACCATGTTCCCTTCAAGCCTCTATAGCATGGCTTGACTTGACCCACCATCTCTGAAGATACAAGGACATGCATCAACACTCTTATCTGTATTGGCAGTCTTCTTTGTCGTGGAATGTACTTCCCCTGGCTGTCTGAACAGCTGAGTCACTGGCTGTCTTCATGCAAAGACAAAAGACCCACCTCTTCACTTGAAGCACTTAAATGAGCACTAATTTAAAAACTGAACTGTTTTTGCTGCTGTACCCAAATGATGTTAATGTAAATGTCTGGGTCCCCTCCCGGAATCCCATCTAACAGAAAATAGTGAGTCAGTCAAGCTCCACTAGTAAGCGACACGTCGTTGTTGTTGTTGTAGGTGACACGGGTGTTGCAGGAGAGTAGCAGTCCTCTACAATTAACTGCAGTCTAGTGTTTACCAAAAACTTCAATTTAATTTTCGCTGCCAATCAAATTGAAATAAAAAAGTACTGCCATACATTGTTCTCATCCAAATGTGCTGTGTCACTTGGCAATACGTGACACTGTGGAAGAAAAAAATGTTTTAAAAAATGTATTTGGGATAAGTCTGTCTACTTCTGTCTATAACTCTTCTCATATGTGCTTAACCATGCACTTGTACAAATCAGTCACATATGAATAATGTTGCGATTTGAATGTAACCTTTGCTCTGTAGAGAAAATCATTCTGGTATTTTGTATGTGTCTCTTAGGGATGTAACCAAATACATTATTTGAAATGAACAGATAATGTGTTCTAACAAAAAACACAAACTGTGTACAAACAAAAATACTAACTGTACAAGTTGGATTAAAAAACATGATCTCTAGTTGGAACTAATTATGAACTTGAGTGATTTAGCTGAGGTTGAGGGAATGTCAGAGCCAAAATTCACAGACTATCCTGACAGTGCTGGCAAAAACACATTCTGGTTTAGGCCATGCCCACTTTGGGTTTAAATTCAAATACAGATAAAGATATCTGGAGCACTAAAGAGACACAGATACAGATAACGCCATTGTGTTACACTAGCATGTGTATGTACCAGCATATACCAGTGCTTTTTGTTATGATCTCATAATTGCCTGATCTGCAGCATCCATCCAAAGAAAGCATCAAGCTACAGGGTCACTAGAGCCTGAGTTTGGGTTTCTTCTCCAGTATAAGCCTGCACAACATGGAATCATATATATAACACTCTGCTGTATACTGAAATAATATACAGTGCCCTGCACTAATATTGGCACCCTTGGTAAATATGAGCAAAGAAGGCTGTGAAAATTTGTCTTTATTGTTTAACCTTTTGAACTTTTGTTCAAAATACTCTGCAATTGTTTGATATCCATGAGAGCAAACACAGCACAGATTTATAAAAAAAAATAAAAATAATAGTAATAACTTAAAAAACATCTTTGTTAAATATAGGTATATAGGTGCCAAGATAACAGCTCTGAGTCTTCTCCTATAATGCCTGATGAGGTTGGAGAATACATGGCAAGGGATCAGAGACCATTCCTCCATACAGAATTTCTCCAGATCCATCAAATTTCGAGGTCCATGCTGGTGGACTCTCCTCTTCAGTTCACCCCACAGGTTTTCTATAGGTTTCAAGTCAGGGGACTGGGATGGCCATGGCAGGACCTTGATTTTGTGGTCAGTAAACCATTTTTATGTTGATTTTGATGTATGTTTTGGATCATTGTCCTGCTGGAAGATCCAACCACAGCCCATTTTAAGCTTTCTGGCAGAGGCAGTCAGGTTTTCATTTAATGTCTGTTGATATTTGTAGAGTCCATGATGCCATGTATTCTAACAAAATGTCCAGGTCCTCTGGCAGAAAAACAGCCCCAAAACATTAAAGAGCCACCACCATATTTAACCGTGGGCATGAGGTACTTTTCCATATGGCTACCTCTCTGTGTGCGTCAAAACCACCTCTGGTGTTTATTGCCAAAAAGCTCTATTTTGGCAATAAATAGGCTAAATAATAATAGGCTTTTTTCTTGAAACCCGTCCAAACAACTTGTGGTGATGTAGGTGACTTCAGATTGTAGTTTTGGAGACTTTCTGACCCCAAGATGCAACTCTGCAATTCTCTAGCTGTGATCCTTGGAGATATTTTGGCCACTTGAACCATCCTTTTTTGCAGTGCGTTGAGTTGACTAGAACTTCTTAATTATTGCCCTGATGATGGAAATAGGCATTTTTAATGATTGTGCTATTTTTGCTATTATTTGTGCTAGCCATTTCCCATTTTGTGAAGTTCAACAACCTTTTGCTGCACATCACAGCTATATTCCTTGGTCTTACCCATTGTTATGAATGACTAAGGGAATTTGGCCTATGTGTTACCTCATATTTATACCCCTGTGAAACAGGAAGTCATGGTTGAACAATTTCCTGTTCTTAGTCACCCAGGTGTACTATAAAAATTTTGAATATCAATGGGAATATACTTCAAATATATTTTTCTCATATGAATTCATGGGGTGCCAATAATTGTTGCACCTATATTTATCAAAGTTTTTTTTTTTTTCAGATAAACCTGTGTTATGTTTGCAATTGTTTGATATCCATGAGAGCAGAGTATTTTTTGTGATTTTTTTTAAAACAAAATATCAAAAGGTTAAACAATAAACACAAATTTTCACAACCTTCTTTGCTCATATTTACCAAGGGTGCCAATATTAGTGGAGGGCACTGTATATGGATATAAAATATGTCTCTGCCTTACGCAAGATTGAGGAGCAGCACAGTCAGCCAACTTGATTAAATGGCAGGATCGATCACCATGGAGACTGAAGGAAGGTCAAACAAAGTTCACCTTCCTTTGCATTTTACATCCTGTAAGGGGAAAGATATAGGCTTGTGCCCCATCGACTTCCTGGCAATAGTATTGGAAATGCTGAAAATGCTGCACCACTCAGCTGACAACAGCACTGCCATCAGATCTTCAACGGTCAGCTGAATGTACAGTATATGATGCACCTCAAACATGACTAAACACATTTGCTCTAATATAAATACTAATAGAGTAAAAGATTCTCATCTGTGAGTTTAACTGTTTCTTCAGAGGGAACTACCTTAGTGGCTAAAAAAAAAAAAGCCAAGAGTATTTAGATGCAGTTGCACACTAGTGGTTTAGTCAACAAGATTCCACTCCAATCCAGTTAAAAACTGTCCCAGATCCAGATTTCAAAATTACCACAGATTGTCTGCACATTTGGGGCAAGACACATCATGTGACATCATCACAACATGCATTCGATTCACGTGCGTCTAACATGAGTACAGCTAAAAGGTCTCATTCACAACAAACAACACTGCTAAAGACCGTGCAAAACAATTTCGTGCAATAGCGAGTTCGCCAATTCCTGTAGTTTTCCGCAAAAAAGCACAAAAATCTCTGCAAGCTGCATCGCCAATTTTTTAAAAAATCTAACATTTTTGGCTGCAACAATCACAAAATAACTGCAAAATTCTGTACTGGTATAGTCCACATCTCAATAGAGCAGACTGAGTATTGCTTTGCTAATAGCACACCATTGTACAATATGTTTTATAGATTTTTGATGTTACATACTAAACTGACTCCAGTGTCTCCCGTGTGTTCCCTGGTTGATGGTGTTTTAGCCTGATTTTGCCTACTCAGTCTGCCAAGTTGAAAGCAAAATTATATTACTATAAATGTGTAATTCAGCTCAACTGATTTGGTGCTGCAAGAGTCCAAGTGTGTCTTCACTATTCTGTTTTTTTTTCTTAGCTGCACAGAAGTTTGACGCAGTTATAGCACGACCTATATTTCTATGAAGGTGGTTCGTCCAGAGCTTTGCCTTACCTAGTTCTCTAAGTGATTAAATGCGTTTACCTTTTCAATTCAATTCATTTCAGTACAAAGCTATATACAGATTGCGTTTACATACCTGTCCCAGAGGAATGGCGCTAATTCCGTGTCCAGCTTCGTCCCCTTCACTAGTAATAAATTTCTCCATCTGAAAAAATCAAAAGCATCAAAATCACAGCATGTTTTTTTTTTGCTTACAGGAGAATTATCTGGCTGCACTGAGCGCTTAATGGTTTCTGCCATATTGTTTCAGATAGTATATTTGTACAGTATATTTTTAATAAATAGCAGTTGCCCTCATTATCCCAAACCCTCAAGCCGACAAATTTAGCTGAATCTTTCAATTAACCTGCAAATTTGTCATAGCATTTCCAGATTTTTAAGGGAACGGGTTTATTTTCATCAAAGGTTCGAGCTTTATGCCTATCTCTGATTTGTTTGTCCTTGGTTATTTGAACATATTTTACTTTTTTGTAGTGGGAATCCTGGTAGATGAAGAAATACTTGGCAAACACAAAATAAGTCATGAGCAACGTGCACAGGCTATGCCAAAAGCAAGGGTGCTTTAACAGCAAAAGAATAATGTGTAGCAGTCATTACTTGGAAACACTTATTTGTGCTGTTCAGGCTTCAACACTGAGGACCATCTGTCTGGTTTCAGCATGTAAGTACACCCACAAACAGACTTACATCCAAGGATAGTTTTATAAGTTCCAGTGATATAAAAGCTTGTTATCTCCTTAACACATGTACAAAATGCAAAATGTCTGTGTGTGTGTGTGTGTGTGTGTGTGTGTGTGTGTGTGTGTGTGTGTGTGTGTGTGTGTGTGTGTGTGTGTGTGTGTGTGTGTGTGTGTGTTTTTAAAAAATGAGAGAGAACAAATAGACTACTGTATGCATGAGCTCTGTTTGTTATGGCAGACAGGAGGCAGATCAGTCATGTTTTTTCAGATGTATTGTGCATCATCCACAAGCAACACATAGATGCATATCAAAATTTTATGCAGTTCAATTCAGTTTTTACAACAGACATTGCCATAAAATAGCTTTACAAATATCCAGTTGTAGACTTTGATCCCTAATGATCCAGAGTCGACAGCGGCAAGGAAAAACATCCTGAGACGAAATGAGGAAGAAACCTCGAGAGGAACCAGATGATGGACCCATCATCTTCTGGACACCAGATAGTGAGATTATATATAATTACAATTTATACTTGTAGAGATTAAAAGCAAACATAACAGTCATGACTGCGGTGATTAAACAGAAAAAGCATTAAATGTTTTGTTTTACATTGGAACAGCGAGTAGGAGAATGGGAAATGTTACATTTACGGCATTTGGCAGACACCCTTATCCAGAGTGACTTACATTTATACATCTGAACAGTTGAGGGCCTTGCTCAAGTGCCCAACAGTAGCAGCTTGGCGGTGCTGGGGTTTGAACTCACAGCCTTCCAAACAGTAGCCCAACGTCTTAACCATTGAGCTACCAACTGAAATGTTGGTGATGAGATGAACTGTATGTGTAATATATCAACACTTAATCAGAGACTCTTCTATAACCTGTTTAGAGGCTTTCAAAAACTTTTTTTTGAAACATCATCTTAAAAAATAAAATAAATAAATAAATAAATAGGTTACAAAGCAATAATAGTGTGATGGCAGTACATATGTATAGCTTATCTTTCAGACATCTGGCCCACAAGGTCTTATGTTGTGCTTACTGTAAGACTAACAACACATTTCCTCTTCAGAAATAAATTTTTCATAGCGAATTATCTCAGCACGCTCATGGGTCAGCCAAGTGCACATCACTAAAGCTGGAGAAGCAATGTCTTTCTCTTGTGTTTTTGCAGTAATATATCCCAATTGCTTTCCTTTTGCTAAACCATGATCAGACAAAGTATTATGTTTATAAAGCTATGCATCATGATCATGATAAGATTTGAGGGAATCATTTGTTTTCAGATGAATACATCCTCAATATGTAGTACATGTGGTGACATTTCTTTTCAAATAACCATAGCAACAAACCCACTTACTTGTCTGATAGTTATAAGCACTGAGCATAAGCACTGTTTAAACAAGTGATTATTCCATTTAAATTTCAATCTTTATCAAATAATGTTTTCCCATAGTTAAAAGAATGAAAGACTGATTTAAATTTACCAAAGAATATATATTTCCGCTCTCATTTCAGACTTCACCCTGCAATTATATGTACAGCAGCTGCAATAAAACCCAGTATGGTTAGACATCATAGACTGAGTGACTTGAATGACTCATTGGACTTTGTGCACAATAATACACTGTATTTAAATAACAGACAAAAAATCTAGAATGAAAAAATATCTAGTAAATATCTTCTCTGATTTGGTTGACAAAAATTCAGCTTTTATGGTATGCAACCCTGTGAAACCCTGTTAATGATAGGTTTATGACAGGTGAACCTGTATTAAATGTTCCAGTAAGATAATAAAAAGGATGCTACAGTACTGTTTATCATTGATAGAAGGCAGCATGTTGTTAACAAATGATGGAGGTGTGCTAGATATTTTAGAAGCCACAATCTGGACTACACAAAACTCACCTATAACAAAGTTTCCCTGTATCATATATTAATGCACACACAATTAATCTGTTCTATCTATTGAGGTTAGCCATCATCAAATGACTACAGTAGTCCTTTCCATCATAGGGGTATAAAGCAATGCCACCATCTGTATATGTATTTGATAGTGCCCAAAATTTCAATACCGGTATCTGTACAGATAGGTGTGCACTAAACTGGAATGGATTTATTATTATTTTTTGTTTGTTTTTTTGTTTGTTTGTTTGTTTGTTTGTTTTAATTTAATGTGTGCTGTATATAATTTTTTTTTTTTTTTTTTTTATACAGGGTGTCCCAAAAGTATCCATATATAGAGGACTATGTTTACCAGCACCACGTGGATGTTCTTTGACGTCCACTTCTCGGTTGATCTGCAACACTTCCAGTCTTTTTTAAATGTGTTAATAAGGTTGGCAACGGTGTCGTGTGTGATGTGCTTACCAAAGTCCTGTGACAGCTTCCCGATCCATCCATGAGAATGATTTCAATACGTTCTTCTTTTGTCAAAGGCATTCTTAAAGGCTATGTGAAAAAATATATATAACGTAAACAAAGTACGAAAAATTTTGGAAGACATTTTGCTAAAAGTCTTAATTTCCCCTATGAATGGAGACTTTTGGGACATCCTATATATATATATATATATAATATTTTAGTCCTGCACTGCAAAAACAGCCTACTAGAAAGGAACCACATATTCTTAAATATAATCAAATTGTCTTGTATCAATCTGCCAATGGGGTAAGTCAATTTTGCTTGGCTAGAATTCTTAAGACTAGCATAAAAGTCTAACCACTGAAAGACCGTAATAGGCCTTAAAACTAGACAAAAATGACAAAATTTAAGCAAGTTGTGCTTATTACAAGCAATTGAAACTCAGTTATTTAAGATAGACATACTTAAATTAGATTAAATTAAAATTAATTATATCAGATATAACTTCCGCAAACGTCTATGTCACAGTTTGAAATATCAGCATAATGCCACCATAGTTTTTACATTTTTAATTCATTTAATTTTTTTAAACTGTATTTTATGTTGTCACTTCAGGACACAAAGCTGTTACAGTGAAGAAGACAAATTAATAAATCAATGTTATAACATTGTATCTGAAAGGTAAGAGAGTTACAAAATAAAAACTTACCACTGTGAAAAGTTCTGCTCAAGTCCTGCTTGCAAAGTTGGTTCCGATTGATCTGCTTGATCATCTGCATTTTCAGAATCTGACACGGGCTCGAACTGATACTGTAAAACCGGCGACATTATTAACTGTGTTTATAATTGCTTTAGAATCCTTGGAAGCTGAAGCTCGCGATTACGGTAAGGGGTGTTATATTTCCGACACACACCTGAGGCTTTGAAGAAACCGGAACTCAGTCAGAGCGTTTCAGACAGACTGAGAATAGAGGTACTGCAATAATGTACAGTATGTCAATAATAATGTGTTTTTTGAACATTAAAACATGTTAACCAATTCTATTACACCCAATAAACAAAAGAATGAACTTTTAAAATAGCACCATCTGACCCCTTTAAAATGAGTATTTTGGTATCTGAATGTATCCCTTAATTTAAGATTAAGGGGAGGGGGGGCTTACAATAAGACATAATTTCTTCAAACAGCATAATAAATAAGCCACTTATTAAGGCACCAAGTAACATTGTACTTAGTGTCAGGAACTGTAGAAGGTGGCGGATGCAAGGGCAGTTTTACTCTTAAAATAAGGAAAACCATCTTGTTCCTCTGCTGGGATATTATGCACACAATTGTAGCTTGTTACTGGAAGATCTCATTAAGACAAAGTTAGATATATTTTCTTAAAATTAGATTATATTTCTTACGCAAAACATGCTTGACAAGATTATTTTTCTTTTTACACAAAAAATAAGACTCATTTCCCAGAAACAATGCTTTTTTACTTTCTTGAAAGTCCTTTTTTTTCAGTGCTCCTATCAAATGACAGCCACCAACTTGAGAGGTCAAAGGCCATCACTTGCTTCCTCTGAGGCATGTGAAGCCAGCTGACCACACTGTTTTGAACTGCTGCTCATGCAACGTCAGGGGGCAGCGTAACACTCATGAAGGAAAGCGCTATCCAACCACTTCCACATGCATGAGCTCAAAGAGGCCCATGACTGGCTAGTGTCACTGTGATTGATAGGTGACAGAGAGAATATGACTCCAGAGCCAGTTATGGCTCTGATAGTTCCTCAACCTCATCTTCATCACTCGAGTTATTTTTGTTTCTGGCTGGCCACAATATTTTCTAATGAATATAGTTGGTGCTGTTTCCCAAAATACAAACTGACTAGTAGGCTAATTGAAACTACTGATGAATTAATGAATGCTGTAAATGGACACACACAAATGGACAAAGCACAGTGCTGCACGTTCATGTTAATGTTAATGAACGTGACTATTCTTTGTCCTATTTGTCCCTCTTGCTTGTGCCCACATGAAAATAAAAACCTCTTTTGCTGTCCTGCGGAAATGTCTAGCCTCAAAAAGATCCCCTGTGAACCTTTCTGGCAAGCTTTTGAAACAAATAATAATGATTAATAGTTCGCTTTCTATTCATATCTGTATTTGTATCCCTTTAGAACACATATATTCATTCCGAATTATTAGTTTTCTTTTACATCTTTCTTCTACAGTATCCTTTAAAGAAATAAACTTACCTTGGTGCAGAGATAGTTAATTCATTTACATCCCTTACATGGGGGGGGAGGAGTCATATAATTGTAACATGGGTATGTTTTTTAAAAGATTTCAAAGAAAATTGGACTCCTTAGCAGCAGAAGTGTCGCACCTTTTATAACCACAATAACACTTACAAATGCCGTATGTTTTATTGCGTGAACATCGCGTTCTTAAAAAAATATTATATTTCTACGTTTAATTAAATGCTATATAAAGCAGCCAAAAGAACTTTCCTAAACGTCTTTTTTCTGCTCTAGGCTTTGTGCATCCCATTCGTTTTGCGGCGAAATGAGAACAATGTATCTGCTCATGGTTGACTGAGCTGCTTCTTTGAGGCCTCGATGTCCATAAACACCACAATGATCAATACAGTGATGTAGCACTGACAAGTCTTCCCATACTTTACTATTAATGCACTGTTAATCTGCCACAGGCATGAGTTATAGAAGGAGCTGTAGATCAACGAGGAAGGCAGAAATCAGAGCTTTAAAATCTAGAGAGGGATTATCCACATAAATATGCACACTGCAAAAAAGATATACGTATTAGCAAGTGAATTTGTTTTTTTTTGTTTGTTTTTTTGTTTTGTTTTGTTTTATTTTGTTTTTTAATCATTTTATGTTTAAAATTGCCTACCTATAGAATACAACAATTTCAAGCTTGCATGTAGTAAATCTCTAGATATAGGTTTATTATTCTTATGTTTGTTTTATAACCTAATAATGAGAAATATTAAATATTAAATCTTTTTTACTTGCTAAGATATCATTTCTGCCTTGAAACTGAAAATGGCATGTCAACTATATGATTCCTGTGTAAGAACCATCTTTTACCTAAAATGACTAGAAACAAAGAACACCTGAAGTTGGTGGTTGAATATAATGCTGATTATATTACAATGCTGAATAATGAAGCTGATTTTCACACAGCAATTAGCAGTAAAACTTACATCTGACTTACTGGTCACATTTGAGAACTACAAATGGAAAGGTATATGATTAAAATCTTATTTAAATGCAGTGCATGGGAAAATACAGGACACATACAGTAAAATGATACTAGATGCATTCAAGACTTGAAGTTAGTAAAATTATCTAAAATTAATAACAATAATAATGACAAATACAAGATAAATGATAGAATTAAGATTAATTTGCCTAAACAGTGGTGTGAAAAAGTATTTTTTCTGTTTTTGTGTATATCTCATACTGTCACGTAATCAAGATGGAGACGGATGCAAGTGCAGTTAAAGCTTTATTGAGAGGCAGGCAGACAAATCCAAATGGAAAAGGCAAAGATGTGGTCAAAAACATCGGCAAACAACACAAACGAGGCAAGGCAAAGTTCAATAACGAGAAACTATGGACAGGATCAGAAAACCGAGAAACGAGGACAAAGAAAGGCTTGGTATGGCTCTGGCGACAAAACACAGAAACGCAATATTTCGGGGGTTTAAACATACAAATTAATCAAAGGGCATAACACAGAACAGCTGAGACACATTAGGAAACAACCAATTACATTACAGGGGCGGAGACAGGACAGAAACCAAAACAAACACACGTGTCACGGTAAACAAAGTCTGACAACCCGGAAGCGTGCGCTGTCACGCTTCAGGCAGTTCATGCATGCTATCGCGCTTCGGCACTCAGTGTGAGGGGAAATTTCTGACACATACTAAATAGTTTTACATCTTCAAAGGAAATACAACATAAAACAAAGGCAACTTGAGTAAACACACAATACAGTTTTTATTTATTTATTTGTTTATTTTATTGAAGCAAAAAAATTTATCCAACACCTATCACCAAAGTGAAAAACTAATTGCCCCCTTAAACTTAAAATCTGGTTGTCCCACCTTTAGCAGCAATAACTGCAACCAAACGCATCCGATAACTGGAGATCAGTCTTTCACTTACTTCTAGGACTAGGACTTACTCCTATGCTTTGGATCACTGTCTTGCTGCATAATCCAGTTGTGCTTGCATTTCAACTTACAGACTGAACACCGGAAATTCATTTTCTGGTAGAGAGCAGAATTCATGTTTCCCTCAATTACTGCAAGTTGCCCAGGCCCTGATGCAGCAAAGCATCCCCACACCATCACACTGCCACCACCTACTTGACCGCAGGTATGATGTTCTTTCAGTGGAATTCTGTGTTTGGTTTACGGCAGATGTAACGGGACCCCTGTCTTCCAAACAGTTCCACTTTCGACTCATCAATCTACAGAACATTCTCCCAAAAGGTTTGAGGATCATCACAGTGTGTTCAAATGAGCCTCAATGTTCTTCTGGGTTAATAATGGTTTTCTCCTCACCATTGATGCCATTTTTGCCCAGTGTCTTTCTGATAGTGGAGTCATGAACAGTGACCTTTATTGATGTAAGAGAGGCCTGTAGGTCTTTTGATGTTGTCCTTGGCTCTTTTGTGACTTGCTGGATGAGTCATTGCTGTGCTCTTGGAGGAATTTTGGAAGGTCGGACACTTCTAGGAAGGTTCACTACTGTGCCGAGTTTTTCCATCTGGAGATAATGGCTCTCACTGTGGTTCTTTGGAGTACCAGAGCCTTTGAAATAGCTTTTTTTTCTGTTGACTAATTATTATTTTTCTGGCTGATCAAGCAGTTTCTTAGTCAATATAGGAAAAAAATATTTTTCAAAACAACTTTAACAATGATCACAACTGAAATGACCTTGATCACTTGAACATTTTAAAGTCACACAATACTGTAGATGATGTTTAGACAAGACTGCCATAATGCACATGGCTGCTTAAAGTGCACAATCTCCATGGAGACGGTTGCCTGAGTGATTCTGGAGCATTTTCTACCTCTTTGAGAAATATCCCTTAATAGCAACAAAGGATTAAAAATCAAACACCTCATATAAAGAGGATCTTGAGAGATCAAACCAAATCTCCCAGTCGTCCTCATTTATGAATGATGTGTTGTATTTACCATCTATACCTACAGGGTAGTGGTGGCCCAATGGTTAAGGCTCTGGGTTACTGATCAGAAGATCTGGGTTCAAGCCCTAGAACTGCCAAGCTGCTGCTGTTGGGTTCTTGAGCAAGGCCCTTAATCCTCTCTGGATGGGATGGGGTGCAGTGCCATGGCTGACCCTGTGCTCTAATCCCAACAAGCTGGGATATGTGAAGAAAACAGTTTCACTGTGCTGATGTATATGTGACAAATAAAGGCTGCTTCTACATGCATGTTTTTGGGAGATGAAAGAGAACATGGAGGAAACCCACACAGACATGAGGAGGACATAGAAAACACCACACAGTCTGTAACCTGATCTCAGGATCAAACAGTGCCTCCCTAGCCCAGTTATTCTGAATGGGAAATTGTTCAAAACTACACCATTACTATTAACATTTTTTTCTCTTTTTTAATCTCATTACTTGGTATAATAGCATAAATAGCTCCAATCACCATTGCACTATATCTGTCTTTTATGTGCTTAACTTGCACTGATGATTGATGATGCAGTTTCAGTCTAATCAGGCCTCATTAGAACATGTCACTTATTATTCAGCTGCAGCTCCTACACAGCAAGAGACGCAAATGTTATTATACTGGAGGTAGACTCTCATAGAGAGTGCAAATGACACTGTAGGACGTAACTTCTAACTTGACAAAGAAATAACTTTAACGTGCATCTGAAGGGCTTGGAATCATTACGGTTTATACCTTTTCTTACGGATAAATTTTAACACGCTGTGCTGGAACTGGTATCATAAAGCAGCAGTCACTCAACACTTAATGGGTTGCACAGCTACTGAGATATCACAAACAGATGCCGCAGAGATCTGCATTAAAGTTACCAATTAATATCCCATTATTTACCCTTCTTTTCATGGAAACTTACATCTCTGTAGTTTGAAATTCCTCAAGAGATGCACTGTTAAAGTCTTCCTGGGCACCTCTGTGGTGTGATAAGATCTTTGTTTGTGTCACATTTCTTAGGCGCCACTGAAGCGCATCTTCTCATTCTTTTCAAAATGGTCTCTGGAGATGATGTCGCATGGAAATCAAGCATATATCTTAGTTCCCACTGCCCAGCCCCCACCCCCATCTGTCTCTCTCTTGTTCTTTTCCTCTCTTTCAAGGACAACAGAAAAAAAAAATCATATTCCAGTTGTATGTACTGGGTCACTTAAGAAGAACAGTATACATTCAAACAGAGTTTGTAAGGATGGTGGAGAAATCTTGCTAATCTTGGCTTTTTGATTGAGACCTACTGAGTCGTTCATCATTCTCTTGTTCAGTGATAGCTGCACACCAGAAATCTGTAATTCTTAGTTCTTGAAAGGGAACAGGGACTGGCTCATCCTCTGAGACCAGCTCAGAGCAACCTGACCCAAAAAGAAGCTGTTTCATGTGCTGTCTGCAAACAGCAGGGGGCAGGGGTGTGTGTGTGTGTGTGTGTGTGTGTGTGTGTGTGTGTGTGTGTGTGTGTGTGTGTGCAGAGTAGTGGGAACTCTAAATCAGCTCCTACTTCTGGGCAGAGGGAAATGAAGAGTATTGATCCAGGAGACACTTCCCAGTCTGGTAGCCAGCCAGCCAGCACACACACACAAACACGCACAGCAGACCAGCAGTGGAAATTATGAATTACTTTGAAGAATCATATCTGAATTGTACCTTTCAGTTTATTGTTAAGATTCCGATCTGATCAGTGGTAAAAAGGAAATTAAGTTCGTGTTTTATTTAAGGCCCTTAGTAAATATCTCTAACAGTGTATCTGCACATTAATTTCACTTCAGTTTCATTTGCATTTCCTTTTGAGTTTGTAAGCAACAATAAGTCCTGGAAAACTGCAGATTTAATGCATTGTCTTATTTATTACTATACACTCAAGGGATGGCATACACTGGAATGAAAGCTAAAAAAAGATTGGATTTGAAGATTTAGACTGTATTAATACATGCAGTATATTATGTAAGGAATAAAACACGACAGGGATGTGTGATGTGGCCTTATGCAAAGCAGAGGGCTGTTACCAGCCTGGAGTGTTTTATTGCTCTATCTATTTATATTGCTCTTACCACAGCAATTTGTCGACAATGACATTTTTATCATTTAAAGAATGACAAGTTATGCGTTTTATACATTTATAGTTACATTTAACCTTGTAAAACAGCCACAAAAAAGTTCCTGTTATCACTTACATTATAGCATCTTTAAACAGCCGCTCCTTCACCAGCCTCACTAGTGAAAAAAGTCTTTGACAAAATCCAAGATGGTGCGACAGGAAGTACACTTGAATTTCAAATGCTGGTGTGCCTTCACTTCGGCATACTCCAGGGAATTATGAAAAAAGAATGTTGGCCTATAGTCATAAGACTCTGTGCATAAGTACCAAAGATAGCAGGGGAGAGAAGACTTAATTCACTATAATTGCAATCTATATGCTATTTTTTAAAAGTTTAATAATGGAACTGTTACTCAATGCACATATTTACACCAATTATCATTTTAGCCCTTCTATTATTGCCGTGTTAATTCACTTCAAATTGAATCTGTGTAATCAAACTAATGCAAAGAGACTGAATTAGAACATAACTGTAAATGAAACTCTTATGAAATTCTTCTTAATTAGTATACCATTGCTTGTTAGCATGTTGTGTCCAGTACAAAAAGTGAGTGTCAGCAATGCCATATCACTCAGGTAGCAAAAGTATTACTCACATTCTAGATTTACATTCTCTGCCTGAAGGAGCTTCAGATAAAATTTCCTGTTCGATGTGTAAAAATGGAAAACAAGTTAAAATTAGAAACACTCCATTCAAGGTAAAGAATGGTTGCGGTGGAATGAGTGGAAACCAATGAAAACGTTGCTGTTCCAAACAAACCAACTGGTCTGCAAAGTGATACCAACTATTAGCACAGTATATCAAACTCAAGTGCTTAATGGATGTTCAACATTCTGTGTGTGACTGTGGCATCTTCCCTGCAGTATGTATGAGCAGGTAGTGAGTGTGAGATAAAACATAGTGCACTGTGCTTGATGGGGCTTTCAGGACAGTTTAAGATCACTTTAGATGAGCTGTTGGGTTGGTGAGAGCCTCCACTCCTCATGCCCAACAGCTATGGATTATGAATAGTGTTGGTTTAATCATTCGAGTGAACTCCAGCTTCCTTTGCTTCCTTTTGAAATCAATAAGTATGCATAATTACTGATGATAATAAAGTGCTTCCTCTGTCAGAGGGGCACCTAATCCTTCACTTGAAAGGAAAAATGTAAATGATGTAGATGTGTAAAAATAACATAATTAAGAAGACTTGTTGCTTATTATTACCTGAGCACCACTCCTGATCTTTCCATTATAAATGCCTGTATAGTGCTATATAGTTATAACATTTATTGAATGTTACAACATTGATTATATGGGTCTAAATGTGGAAAGAAAACAACACGTATGGTGGTTATGCAGGAAAAGTGGTCACAGAGACCAGAACATCCTTGACGCGGAGAATCTTATTTCTTTAAGTGATTTGTTTGAGTGCACCTGTTCACTTTTCTTTTTTCTTTTTTTTTTTTTTAATAATCCTACATTTTTGGAAGCAGTCTTTCTGTCCCTGTAAAAATATAACTGTAAAAAAAAAATTATGTAGGAATTTAAAGGCATGACAAAGCAACATTACACAGGATCACACTATGACAAAGTGTATGTGATTTCACTGATTACTACAGTGTTATTTAAACTTTTATTCCAATTAGGATTAAAACAACATTTTCCAAAATACATAAGCAACAGCTTAACTTCTGAATTGTGTTTTGAATTGTTGCATGTAGTGTGTTAGGTGATTGTTATGACATTTTTTTTGTTTTTCATGTAAACCCCACAAACCCACACACATCTGTTACGTAAAAAAAATTGGAGCAAGGTTGTTTAACGATGGTGGAGTGGCCTGCTACTTTCCTCTAAGCCAACTACTATTGTGTCATTGTATTATTTGTAATTAGCAGAAGATGTGGATATTAATTAATCATGCCTGTAGCTTTAATGTAGTTAAGCTATCTGTAAGTGTAGCTACCTGCATTTTTCTTAATGAAAATATTAATACGGCATGGTGGCACAGTGGGTATAGTGTTGCCACCTCACAGCTCCCAGTTTGATGCTGAGCTTAGGTTTTGTATGTTCACCATGTGTCTGTGTAGGTTTCCTCTGAGTTCTCGGGTTTCCTCTCACTATTTAAAAACATGCCAATGGGTATGACAAAAAAATCTAGCTGTTTTCACAAAATTATTGCAAAAAAAAGTTTGGGGGAAAAAAATGTTTCACAATTCCTTAGTTTTGTTTGATTATGCTTGTTAGGAATTTCTTTTGCTTAGAGAGCCAAGTCAATTATTCAGTGGCTACTATAAATTATTCTTTAAGTATTATATATTATTCAGTAACTACTATAAATTATTCAGTAACTATAGTGCAACTAATACAAGACGTATGCAGTAATAAAAGTGAGATAACATGAGTCCTCAGCTGCCAGTGAGTTCTGGGAGTTTAAAGGGTTAACGATAAAAACCTTTCATTTATAATTAAGAGACCCTGAGTAGAGATTTATTTTTAATCCATAGTATCTTATATGGTCAAGTGTCAGGCGGCAGAGACAGTGACAGTTGCAGGTTAATTCCAAAGGCAAACAAATGCAAAACTTAATGCATACTCAAGGTCAGTGAACAGGCAGAATTCAGGCGATGTACACACAACAATGCTTGGGCAAGAGACAAAGACATGAACCAGAAACCAGAAACTTAGTCATAACCATAAATACTTCTGCATGTAATCAAAAGGTTTGGTATCGACAGGTACAGGACACTGAGGACACTTTGCACTGAATGAGTGGAATAAGAGTCCTTATATACTGTGGGGCTATGATATGTGATTGAGTTCAGGTGTGTGTGATCAGTAAGCTGGTGAACGTGAATGTGACAGTCTCTGGGGTTGCTGGATGCTGTAGTATTTAGCAGCCTTGTTTGTTGGTCGTTCTGTGGTTTCGCAGTTGTAGTCGGCAGCCATGTTTGTAGGTCACTCTGGGTTACTTGATGTGGAAAGCAATGCCGTTTCCGCTGCTGACGTGACATCAAGAAATTACACTGCATATAATGTATAGACTGCCCCAAATTTATGATCTTGTTCTGTCAGCACTGTCCATTGTTTAGAATACTTGCACAAGATTTTAACTGCCTTGATCTGTACCTTCATCTAACTGTAACTTTAGATGTCAGTGGACACCAATCATGTTCCCAATATTCCCACTTGGATTTCTTACTGGTACCACAAGACTGAGAACTCTTCGGTGACCACTTCTAATAATTTTGTTCACGTCATGTCTCCGCCTCCGGTGTTTCCCCATGTGCGTTTATGTTTACGTTCGTGTCATGTCTCCGCCTCCTCATTTCTCATTGGTTCTTGTTTATTGTATGATTATGAGTTTCAGCTGTCATTGATTTGGACATGTGATTTATGTGTGTTTAAATACGCCGCTCCATTTCCCCTTCGGGGTGGAGTATTAGTTTATCTTAAAATAGTATAGAGATAATTTAGTTTAGTTATCCCTTAGCTCTTTGTTCGTGGTTTCCAGACCACCTCCTAGCCTTGCGCGTTTATTTCCGTAGCTCGTAATTCGTGGTTTCCAGACCACCTCCTAGCCTTGCGCGTTTTATTTCCGTGTGTTTTCTGGTTTTACTACCCGTTGTGGATTACTGTGTTTCTTTTTTGGATTACTGACTCTTCGGCTAAGTACATTATTATTTTGGATTTTTGTTACTCTTTTGTTCGTGGATTTATGTTTGATGGTGGTTTTTGTGTTCACTTAGTTTAGAACTTCCTGTTTCTATTAAACTGACGTTTCCCCTGCGCTTGCATCCTGACTCCCTCATTCAACTAGACACCAGGTCAGGATACAGGTGGATCCAAAGCCTATCCCAGGAACACTGGCCATGAGGCTCTCTTGAGCTATATACAGTTGCAATCAAAATTATTCAACCCTCATTGCAAATCAGGTTTATTGTCAAAATTTACAGACTTTCAGCTGTTTGCAATGAACAAATCAAACAAAAGCAATTGAAATAGTACAACACAATGAATACTTCAAGTGGTTTCCCCAAATTCAACTGAAAATGCAACTTATAATGACTTCTCCAGTTTCAGAATTATTCAACCCCTTCATGGCAAGCATCTTCAGTATTTAGTAGAGCACCCTTTTTCCTGTTATGACCTGCTGCAAATGAGATGCATAGCCAGACACCAGCTTCTGGCAGCATTCCTGAGGAATCTTACCCCATTCCTCATGAGCAATGGCCTCCAATTCAGTAACATTCTTGGGTTTGCGTGCTGCAACTGCCTTCTTCAAATCCCACCAGAGATTTTCTATGGGGTTCAAGTCAGGTGACTGCAACCTAGCCTTGGAGGAATTTGAGGTTTGCTTGGGATCATTGTCCTGTTGGAAGGTCCAATGATGCTCAAGCTTCAGCTTCCTCACAGACAGCATGACGTTTCTCCTAGGATTTCCTGATACTTCAATGAATCCATCTTGCCTTCCACACGCTGCAGGTTTCCAGTACCAGAGGATGCAAAGCAGCCCCGGAGCATCACCGAGCCACCACCATGCTTGACTGTGGACAGAGTGTTCTTTCTTCATTCTTCTTTCACCAGACATGCCACTGATCCATCATGCTGAAAAGATCCAGTTTTGCTTCATCACTCCACAAAACACACCTGGTGCAACTAATGAAGCCCTTTATTAGTTGCATCAAGTGTGCTTGAGACAACTCCTGTTTTGCATATTTGTGCTGTTGGGAGGGATTCTATTCAGACGGTTGAATAATTTTGAGACTGGAGAAGTCATTATAACCTGTTGAGCCGTGTGCAGGCCTGACGTCATTCGGTTTTACGAGGTTTAAGATAACCATATAGACTACTTTCTAAAAATGTTAATAATATTAACAAACTATACATCATTCGAAATTTGTAAGGGTTTCGTATCAATATACGGTCTCAGTTTTACGATATAGATACTCCAGCAGCAGTAATATAGTAGTTTGTGTCGGGAGTGCAAATGACAACATGAAAAATAAAAACGTGACTTCATACCTTTGTTATGATATAGCGATCGCAAGTCGAATCCAATCTGTCGCAGCTAGGTACAAAGTCAGTGAAAACCATCTAGTGGCAAACATCCAATGCTACTATTTGTCCACAAAAGCATAAAGCATATAAACTGTGAAATATTGCTATATAATCCATTGTTTACATAAGAATTCTTCTGCACGACCTTCCCTCCATCATCGCTCTTCAAAACAATATATACAGTCCGAGCACTGTTTACGTCTCAATACTCTATATGGTAGTGAACAATATAGTCTTCCAAACACATTAACCTGCTTCCAAAGTTTGTTTTAAAATACAGGGCGGTAGTTTCACACATAATATCCAAATAGTGCTGTCGAAAATCATTCTCTGAACACCCTGCGAACCAATAACTTCATGGAAAAATGTTGATAGATATGTATGGCCGCCCATCACAGCATCAGCATATGTAAAGAACAAATGAATGTTTTTTGAGGCTGTATTGGCAGCCATCACAGTCACAGCTCCAGGTGGCCCATTTTTGAAAAAGGCACTAGTCAGACAAAACAACTTGCAGGGACCTCATTTTTTGGTCTATCACCCTGAAACTTGAAACATAACTTCTTTAGACTTGTGGCTATGAGGACATTGCATTTCTAGATATTGTCAGCATGTTTATCATAGTTATTTTTTAATGGAAAAAAAATTATGCAACAAGCATTTCCATTCCAGTGTACTTCAGCCTCTCTAAGTTTTTCATTTATTACATATATTAATTTTGAAACTTGAAAAATAAAGCTCAGAGAGTCTTCTTTCAAATGATACCACAACTATGTTTATAGTTCAAAGGGTTCAGGAAATATAACCATTTAAGTGAAAGTAGGTAATTTTCATGTGTTGGGCTTAGAGTGGAGGTGCATCTGCATTTTCAGTTGAATTTGGGGAAACCACTTGAAGCATTCATTGTGTTGAACTATTTCAATTGCTTTTGTTTGATTTGTTCATTACAAACAGCTGAAAGTCTGTAAATTTTGACAATAAACCTGATTTGCAATGGGGGTTGAACAATTTTGGTTGCAACTGTATGCAACTGTGTGCAAAAGTTTTAGGCACCCTATTTTTTAGTACAAACTTTGTTATAGATTTTTTTTTATTTTATGACTTCTACATCATCAAGTCAGTACAAAAAACATGTCATTAAAGAAAGCAGCATATTACATAAGAGACCACTTTTCAGACAAAAAACACAATGAAGGCTGCTGGGTTTTGCTGCAAAAATAAGAAGCTAAGGCTAAAGTCTCCAGAAGAACTGTGGCTGGTTCTGCAAGATGCTCAATAAAACTTACCAGCTCATTTCCTTATAAAACTGCACAAATTGCACCGGAGACTACTATTTTTATTTTTATTTTTATTTTTTTGTCACACCAAATATTGACTTTGTTTCATTTACTACTGTTTACTGCTCTTTACGGTATTTTTCTTAATGTAGAAACATTTCATTTCATTATTTTGAAGGCATCTTTGCTCTACAGCATTTCTTTGCATGTGCCTAAAACTTTTGCACAGTTCTGTGTATATATAGAGAGATCTTCACTCTGTTTTTTTTTTTTTTTTAGAGTAGTATCAGAGTAGCATCATGATCAATTACAGCATCTTTGTATCTTTTAACATTTGGTTGTATATAGTAAGCTGCTTGTAGGCCGAAAAGCCTCAGCTGAGGGGTGAAGAGTGAAGACTTCAGTGAGTCAGACCGATCTCTGATTAATAATACTGATATTACACATGCAGACATTTCAATAGAATATGTTTTAGGCATTATTGTCCTCTATTCAGTTAAACAGCATATCAGAAGCCCAGTCAGGTACAAAAACCTGCGTTAGTAATTTTACAGACAACCACAAGAGAAATGTACCCTCCAGCAGTAATTAAGGAACTTTAGTGTTATGAAATGTTCTGTCATTCTGGCATGATAAAGTAAGTTGCCCACTGTGTCTAGTTCAGTTCTACTTGATCAAACCGAGGGCTCAAAACAATTAAAAGCTGTGTATATTGTAATGCTATTCTCGGGGAGGCAAAACTTTGGGAGAAAGTAATTGATTTAATTTTTCCATTTGTAATCCAAACCTCTTATTACCTCTTTTCAGTTAAGATTTTCTCCCTTGAAACCAAACACCACAATAAGCAATATCAATATTTCTACATGTTTTCTCTCTGGGACAGAGACAGCGTTAGTATGATTTCGACCAGGCACTCGATTACCCAAAATGTGAAGTCCATTTATCTCATGGCAATGAACTCCCTCCACATTAGTAATTACTACCGATCAATCATTTCTTCAAAGAATACTTAAAATGTACGTCGTTTCTGTTGCAGTTATACATCAGTTTATTCTGAGATATTTCACGTTTACTGCATAGATGATCATCAGATGATCACCAGAAATATAGCACAACAAATCAAGCTTGCCTGCTGCTGATGAATTTATAATAATAAAATTAAACCAGTCATCATTTATGACTTGAGTGTATATAATTTTATTAAGAATACAAACAGCTGACACCAGGACATGCATTTTAAATGCTTAAATCTACAAATGGAGCTGAATATGATTCAGAACATGATTAAGAAATTGAATTGAATTAAGTAAAATTTATGTTAATTGAGACTAATGTTTGACATCAAGAGTGGCAAAAGAATATAAGGAACATTAATTTAAAAACAGCTCCCAAATAGCCTTTATATCATACTGTATTGTTTATAATTGAGTGCAAAAGTAAGAACCAAAAGAAATAATCCCACTTATCCACTTACAAGGTCCACTTGTTCTAGAGTTGATTCTAGATGTCATTTTACAATTAGGAAAAATAACGAATGAAAAATTATGGAGCATGCTGTTGTAAGAAAAATAATAAATGATGGGCTGGTGTGATACAGAATTATTAGTGCATAATTATAAAAATATGTTTTAAAAAAATTAATGAATGAATAAAATAAACATTATGTACAATAATTAAAAGAATAGGAGAAAACACTGAAAAATATATCTAACAAAAATCAGTCTCATACGTTTTTCAATAATAGCATTTTCTCTGAAAAATACAAGGAAAAGCATCTGATTCCCACTGTAAAATATGGAGGTGAATCATTGATTCTTTGGGGCTGTTTTGTAGCTGGTGCAGGAGATCTTGTGAAGAATGATGGCACCATTGATTCTGAGAATTATCAGGATATTTCAGCCCAAAACCTGGTTGCCTCTGCCAGGAGGTTCAGACTTGGCAGTGATAGATCTTTCAACAAGATGATGAGCCAAACGGGCTTCCAAATCAACACAGAAATGCCTAAAGTAAAACAAAAACAGTTTTTGCAACAATGATCTCAGTCTCCCAGATTTGAAACGTACTGAAATCTGTGTTTTGACTTAAATATATAGCTCTCCAGACCTGTCTGATCCATCCTGGTGCCCTACTTCTGGTTGGAGTTCTCATCACTTGGAAATCACTTGCTTCTTATTCTGTTGCAACTTTGTATTTCTACACTGTCCGGTCATAACGTAACAACAATTCAACTTTTGCTGTTTGTCAGGTAGCTAATTTGCTTGAATAGTCAGAAATGTCAGAAGAGCTATGAAAATGGCCTGTTCCAAATTGACAGATCCAAAGAAACGGATGGTTGACAGTGAAAACCATATGTTAAAGATGACTGGACAGAAAAGTATTCATTTATTCTCCCTAATGGAAGCACCAAACCCATGTGCTTAATTTGCAATAAGACAGTGGTGTTTGTTAAGAGTGGTAAGGTTAAGCACCACTGTAGCGAATCAGATGAATCTGATACGTTTAAAATGTATTCTCCACCAATTTATGTAATGAATTAGCTCAAATGGCGTGAAATATATCTATATATCTAATCAAAGCGTGTTATGACCAGTTATAAATATACGTCAGCCATGAAGGGGAATTATTGTATGTGCACATATACATATAGATAATCAATTACCACAGATTATACTTAATTATGACTATATATGTGGTCTAGATCAGCTTGTAGGATTAGCTGTAGTCTAGTTTTAGAATTATAAACTCTAAAGAGGGAGTTTATCTTTCTGGCCAGGAAGGATTCTCCATTTTGTTATTAAAAATAGAGCGTGTAGCAGAAGTTGCAGCGTTTAAGGGACTCTATGTGACCAAAACAGAGACAATCAAGCGTGGTGATAATAGATTTTAATAACTAAGTGAAACTACGCGTACACACAACTAACTCTCAGCAAACAATACATATGTACATCTATATACAAGAAAAGAAAAAGTATAGAAAGAAAGTAATGAAATGAAAAGGAATGGCAGACAAAAACACAAACGATTAGCCTTTTCAAACCAGCAAGAATCAGAATCTCCTGTAAACAGGGGTACAATTTTAACGCCTATATAGAACTATACTTGCATGGCTTAGGTGTTGTCGGTTTCAAAGTTTTGCGCGTGGTCCGGTAGGAGTTCACGTTGAGTTCGGTGGTTTGTTGTTTGAAAAGGCGTGGGTCGTGAGGCGGTTGCATCTTTTGTCCGGGAGAGAGAGTGTCTGTAGCCGGCCTCGTGCCCCGCCCGAAGGCAGAGCACAAGCCGGAAAACCGAAGGCAAGGGTGCCGGAAACGGTAAAAACAGGAAGAGAGAAAAGAAGAGAGAGGAGCAATGCGTGTCGTTGTTTTTAAAGACAACACCAATGCACACGCCTCTCTGGGCTTTTGGCCAATCAGGAAGTTGGATTTATTGGCGGGATGATCTCTCTTTGTCTGGTCTCAGGCCTGAATTTGCATGTCCTGGGAGGAGCCGGTTTAAACTGTATTACATATGCGATTAAGAAAAAGCATGAAATAAATGTATCCCATTGTAATATGATATGCATAATCAATCAGACGATTAACTACATACCAAATTCGATGGAATTATAAAAATATTACAGGTTACAGACATTTAAAATAATATCCTAAATTAAACTATCCAAAATCATCCTAGCTTGGTTACATAGGCACACAATACATGCAAATAAGAAAACATCGAACTATTTGGACATCGAATAATTACATATAATTACATGTTACATTCAAGAGAGATTTTTCCATTGTGTGTGGAAGGTAAGCTTGTGTGTGTGCGTGCGTGCGCGTGTAGGTAGCTTGTGTGTGTGTGTGTGTGTGTGTGTGTGTGTGTGTGTGTGTGTGTGTGTGTGTGTGTGTGTGTGTGCGTGTGTGCGTGTGCGCGTGTGTATTGGCATTCCGGGCATCCCAACTGGGGTATCTGGAGAGCCTCAGAGACCTTTGAAGTCCCCGGGGGGGATGTGTTTGTTCTTAGACAGGCTGGGGCCAGAATGGTCATTAAATGGTAGGGATTTAAAGCTCAAAGATTTTGCTAAATGCAGGTTGATTCAGAAATCAGTTTGATACCGTCAGACGTTACACCACTATGAAAAAAGCACATGTATTTTGAGCAACATTACCCACAGAACATGGAGCTGAGGTGTGTGGACCTTCAGCTCAGTGGAAAATTGGTAAGTGGACCACAAAGATTTAGATTTGAGTACCCCTGCTTTATGGTTTACCATCTTTACCCTCCTTAAGTAAGGTCATCGGTCAGATTCAAGCATTATTAACCATTGCATAATGAAAACTATTAATTAATGAAACACTATAAGTGAAACACTTTAACACTATAATTGATTTGATCTTATTTAATTTATTTATCAGCATCAAAACCATTAAACCCTTTGTCCTGTGAATATGGATGAGTAAGACTTCTTATTCTGTTGTTGAGTTTTGTGATATGAATTTGAAAAGAAAAAAATCTTTATCTCTGTGAATCTGCCTTCAGGGAGAGTCAAAGTACAAAACAGAGTTTGTAGAGATGCTGGTGCTGGTTATGTTTGCATTATCCCCCTGTTACTGCAGTGAATTCAATAAAAAGAGAGTGAATATTTACTCATTACAAAGTTCCTCTTTCTGAAGTTAGTTACAAGTTGCATAGGTCAGCAATTGTATCGTTTATGTGGTCAGGTCTGAAGAAGGAGAAGCCATTACAATTCACTAATCCCTGTACTGCACTACTTGAGCTTGCCATGTCAGCTGATCAATTGAGTTTGGGCTTCTAATGCCCCTCTACTGAAGTAATGTCCCTGGGGAAGGTGAGCGGACTCTAAGTACTGATTATTCACAGTTTGCATGGGTGTGTATATGTAAAAAAAAAAATATATATATATATATATATATATATATATATATATATATATATATATATACAGGTGCATCTCAATAAATTAGAATGTCGTGGAAAAGTTCCTTTATTTCAGTAATTCAACTCAAATTGTGAAACTCGTGTATTAAATAAATTCAATGCACACAGACTGAAGTAGTTTAAGTCTTTGGTTCTTTTAATTGTGATGATTTTGGCTCACATTTAACAAAAACCCACCAATTCACTATCTCAACAAATTAGAATATGGTGACATGCCAATCAGCTAATCAACTCAAAACACCTGCAAAGGTTTCCTGAGCCTTCAAAATGGTCTCCCAGTTTGGTTCACTAGGTAAGCCACAAACATTCATTGCCAAAGAAGCTGGCTGTTCACAGAGTGCTGTATCCAAGCATGTTAACAGAAAGTTGAGTGGAAGGAAAAATTGTGGAAGAAAAAGATGCACAACCAACCGAGAGAACCGCAGCCTTATGAGGATTGTCAAGCAAAATCGATCCAAGAATTTGAGTGAACTTCACAAGGAATGGACTGAGGCTGGGGTCAAGGCATCAAGAGCCACCACACACAGACGTGTCAAGGAATTTGGCTACAGTTGTCGTATTCCTCTTGTTAAGCCACTCCTGAACCACAGACAACGTCAGAGGTGTCTTACCTGGGCTAAGGAGAAGAAGAACTGGACTGTTGCCCAATGGTCCAAAGTCCTCTTTTCAGATCAGAGCAAGTTTTGTATTTCATTTGGAAACCAAGGTCCTAGAGTCTGGAGGAAGGGTGGAGAAGCTCATAGCCCAAGTTGCTTGAAGTCCAGTGTTAAGTTTCCACAGTCTGTGATGATTTGGGGTGCAATGTCATCTGCTGGTGTTGGTCCATTGTGTTTTTTGAAAACCAAAGTCACTGCACTTGTTTACCAAGAAATTTTGGAGCACTTCATGCTTCCTTCTGCTGACCAGCTTTTTGAAGATGCTGATTTCATTTTCCAGCAGGATTTGGCACCTGCCCACACTGCTAAAAGCACCAAAAGTTGGTTAAATGACCATGGTGTTGGTGTGCTTGACTGGCCAGTAAACTCACCACACCTGAACCCCATAGAGAATCTATGGGGTATTGTCAAGAGGAAAATGAGAAACAAGAGACCAAAAAATGCAGATGAGCTGAAGGCCACTGTCAAAGAAACCTGGGCTTCCATACCACCTCAGCAGTACCACAAACTGATCACCTCCATGCCACGCCGAATTGAGGCAGTAATTAAAGCAAAAGGAGCCCCTACCAAGTATTGAGTACATGTACAGTAAATGAACATACTTTCCAGAAGGCCAACAATTCACTAAAAATGTTTTTTATTGGTCTTATGAAGTATTCTAATTTGTTGAGATAGTGAATTGGTGGGTTTTTGTTAAATGTGAGCCAAAATCATCACAATTAAAAGAACCAAAGACTTAAACTACTTCAGTCTGTGTGCATTGAATTTATTTAATACACGAGTTTCACAATTTGAGTTAAATTACTGAAATAAATGAACTTTTCCATGACATTCTAATTTATTGAGATGCACCTGTATATATATATATATAAAAATAAAAAAATTAAAATGTAAGATTATGTTTATTTATCCACTTGTTTCCCTAAATAATGGGACTGTAGTGATTTCAATATAGTTCACCCATTGTACATGAATAGATGTACAGATGTACATTCTATAATTTAATATTCAGTGCTTGGACATAATCCAATATGTCAGAATACAGATCCAAAGCACTTTAAATATCTACAACCCCAATTCCAAAAAAGTTGGGACGCTGTGTAAAATTTAAATAAAAACAGAATGCAGTGATTTGCAAGTCTCATAAACCCATATTTTATTCACAATAGAACATAAAAAAAACATATCAAATGTTTAAACTGAGGAAATTTTCCATTTTAAAAAAAAAGGTAATTTTGAATTTGATGGCAGCAACACGTCTCAAAAAAGCTGGGACGGGGTCATGTTTACCACTGTGTAGCATCCCCTCTTCTTTTAACAACAGTCCTTATACATCTGGGAACTGAGGAGGCTAGTTCCTGGAGTTTTGGGAGAGGAATGTTGTCCCATTCGTGTCTGATACAGGATTCTAGCTGCTCAACAGTCCTCAGTCTTCTTTGTCGTATTTTTCGTTTCATGATGCACCAAATGTTTTCAGTTGGTGAAAGGTCTGGACTGCAGGCAGGCCAGTTCAGCACCCGGACTCTTCTACTACGAAGCCATGCTGTTCTAATAGATGCAGTATGTGGTTTAGCATTGTCTTGCTGAAATATGCAAGACCTTCCATGTGAAAGATGTCGTCTGAATGGAAGCATATGTTGCTCTAAAATCCGTATATACCTTTCAGCATTGATGGTGCCTTTCCAGATGTGCAAGCTGCCCATTCCATAGGCACTAATGCACCCCCATACCATCAGAGATGCAGGCTTTTGAACTGAGCGCTGATAACAAGCCGGATGGTCCCTCTCCTCTTTAATCCAGAGGATGCGCCGTCCGTGGTTTCCAAAAAGAATTTCACATTTCGATTCGTCTGACCACAGAACAGTTTTCCACTTTGCCTCAGTCCATTTTAATTGAGCCTTGGCCCAGAGAAGACAGTGGCATTTCTGGATCATGTTCACATATGGCTTCTTCTTTGCATGATAGAGTTTTAACCCGCATTTGTGGATGGCACGACGAACTGTGTTTACAGACAATGAGTTCTGGAGGTGTTTCTGAGCCCATGCAGTGATTTCCATTACAGAATCATGCCTTTTATTTAATGCTTTTAATTTAATGCAGTGCCGCCTGAGGACCCGAAGATCACGGGCATGCCGTATTGATTTTCACCCTTGACCCTTGCGCACAGAGATTTCTCCAGATTCTCAGAATCTTTTGATGATATTATGTACTGTACATGATGAGATATTCAAAGTCTTCGCAATTTTACATTGAGGAACATTATTCTGAAATTGTTCCACAATTTGTAGACTTAGTTTTTCGCAAACTGGTGAACCTTTGCCCATCTTTACTTCTGAGAGACTCTGCCTCTCTAAGATACTCTTTTTATACTCAATCATGTTACTGACCTGTTGCCAATGAATCTAATTAATTGCAAAATGTTCCTCCAGCTGTTTCTTTTTAGTAACACTTACTTTTCCAGCCTTTTGTTGCCCCTGTCCCAACTTTTTTGAGACGTGTTGCGGCCATCAAATTCAAAATTACCTTATTTTTTTTCTTAAAATGGTACATTTCCTCAGTTTAAACATTTGACATGTTTTCTATGTTCATATCAAATGTGAATAACATATGGGTTTATGAGATTTGCAAATCATTGCATTCTGTTTTTATTTACATTTTACGCAGTGTCCCAACTTTTTTGGAATTCAGGTTGTACAGTTTCCATCTACTACATCTTTTTTGAACTGCTGAATATGCCAGCTCAATATTCCATCACTGAGAAACACATTTATGACACATTTCTGTCTATGTGAAGCAATAAAAGGCTTCAACAGCCAAACTTCTTTTAGTACTGAGATGAAATAAGCAACCCTTTCTTTTGAAAGAGAACAGCCTAATATGTTCTGATAGACTCTGAGAGGATGGCAGAGGTGCTGCTAAGTAACAGCAATCAAATCTAAAAGCACTTTTTCACATCTTACCATGAATCCAACATATGACCCTGCTGATAGTGTGTCTAAATCCACCAATTCAGTCAGGTACACAAGAAAATCTATTATAAGGGATTCTGAGCTGATAAAAGAGGCAAGAATTCAATTCAGTTCAGCTTTACAGAAACCTGGATATAAAATGTCAATTCAAATTTAAAATTTATCCCTAATGTGCAAGCCAGAGGTGACGGTGGCAAGGAAAAACTCCATGAGCCGACAAGAAGAAGAAGAAGCCATAAGAGGAAACAGACTCAAAAAGGAACCCATCCTCCTCTGGGTGACAACGAATAGTGTGATTATAAATTATTTCTTTTCTCTTTGTGATTATAAATTATTTCTCTTGTATGCTTGTAACCGGATGGTAAATGGTCTGTTTATTTTCTTTCTTTCCTTGCACTGTATGAACTCTATTTCATGTTCAGATTGATGTTTCCAGCTAAATATATAGGCAGGAAAAGCTGTTATTACCTACGTTATCCTGTAGGTGTCAGTAAGTAGTGATGTTAGGTACAAGTGAAGAGGCTAGGCGCGCACATGCACGCGCACGTATACACGTGCACACACCGCGCGATGCTCAGTGAGAAGTGCGTGCCTGGGTTTTTGGTGGATTTCATGTTGTACAGTGGTAAATGTAACAGTTCATGACAATATTTTGGTTAAATACCACTTCTGGATGTATGTTGTCTTGTTTTATGACAGAAATATCATATTGAGAGAGTTATATCGCGTGTAATATCTGCGGTGCTATGACGTAACGCCAAGCGGTGCAGGGTTGTTTATTTATTTATTTTCCTTTGCTAATTCACGGCAATACACCTCACTTTAAACTGCTTTCTGAGTATCTTATGTGATGTGTAATTTTCTGTGATTTTTTTTTTTTTTAATACAGTGTACAACTAAAAGGTTGGGAGTTTAAACTCCTGTGGATTTAAGGTATGTGGTACAGAAGCTCATCATTTTGTGAGTGTTTTATTTTTATTTCTTTCAAACCATATAAGTGGGTAATATGAAGAATGTATTAATTTGTTTTTTCTTTCTTTCTTTTTTTAAATTAGTCCCACTGCCGTGTTGTCATATCTAACTGATCTAAAAATTGGTTGCTCTGGCATAGTTAAATTTTGATTGCCACATCTGGTGATAATATACCCTGTCTTAGGGTGCAACACATCAAAAGTGGTACTATAAATTTGAAATACGGCTGTTAAAAGAAAGAGCTAACTGAGGGAGAAAGTAAGGGTTTTATTATCCGTTCTGTGAATTATTGTGCCAGATAGGAATGCTGTTGCAAACTACACTTGTTAGCAACACTGTAGTCAAACAACTTTTCTAATCAATTTCTGAATAGACTCAAATCAAAGAACCCTTTTAAATGTGTTCCTGGTGGTAAATCTAAATCCACGGTCACATACTACATAGTCAAAAAGTGCTACTTGTGTTAACGGGAACTTGTGTATGAGCATCATTGGAGTTTTAACTTTAAGTCTATCATATCAAACTGAAGTTATTACTGAAGCAGCGCACCAGTGCATAGAGAAATTGTTTTATTCTAAAATTATTTTAAAAATATTTCTTCAGTCAAGACACAAGCTATATTTTGGGTATAGACATTTGATAATTAAAGCATGGCTCATTAGATATTTTTACTAGTTTGATGGATTTACTGTATCATGTCTTTTCCAAAAATGAATTATGAAAATATATTCTGATGTCATTTTAATGCCAAACAAGGAAAACATAAGGTCTGGCCACCAACTGTAGATAGTTAATTAAGCCCTTAGAACAGACGCAGACATCATGAGCACTTGTTTTAATCACATTTCCATCATATAAATTTTGGGAACGCCATATAATAAAAAAAATAATAATAAACAGTACTGTATCCATATTCTTGTCATCCATAAAAGAAGTAGGAATCACTGACTTCCTAAATCCCAATTCAACGTCTTTGGAACATTTGGAATAAACACAGCATTTAGAATTAGTTCAAATTATCCATTAGCTAATCTGCATATGAAGTCAACTATTACTCAGACATACACATGGTAAACTACATGTTAATTATGCATTTTGTTGTGATCATTGTCATGTATTTCCCCCTAGCGCCAAGTGCTGCAAGCAGAGGCACTCAGACCGCATAAGCAGCTGACATGTGTCCAAACTGTCGTTTTTTTTTGTTGCCAAACGTCTCCACCCATGTCCTGTCATTGGTTGTCTCCCTTGTGTGTCTCGATTACTTGCACCTGTTTTCAGTCTGTCCCATGATTTGTGTGTGTATTTAAACCGTCATGTTTCTTGATTCAAGTGCGAAGTATTGTTCAGTGTTTACCGACCTGTTATAATAATAATAATAATAATAATAATACATTTGTATAGCAATGCAGCTCAAAGTAACAAAATTGAACAAGTCAAGAAAAATCTAAATCGACAAAGAATATAAAAGTGTAAAATTAGGATACAGTAATAATAATGATTAGTAATAATATAAATAATAAAAGACAAAATCGGAAATAATATCTAAAAGACAAAATATAGGCTTTACTAAGCCTTCTGATTCCATTTGCGCTACTTTGGTTTCATGACTTCTGCTAGTTTCCCAATTTCCGTGTTTCGTCTTAGCCCAGTTGACTCTGTTTGTTCATCACCTAACCCTACACAGTAAAATCCCTAGTGTTAAATTAACACCCAGAGTGTTAATTTGTGTCCAGTCGGACATATATAAACACTGTAGGGTGTAAATTCAACACTCTGGGTGTTAAAACAACACTGGGGATTTTGCTGTGTACCCTGTTTGTTGACCTTGATCTTGCCAAACATTATTGGATTTGTCTGCCTGTCTCTCAATAAAAATATAACACTTAAACTGCAACTGCATCCCTTTCAGCTTGTTGTTTCTGACAACAATTTTTTTTATATCAATTAATTAATTATTTTTAATAATAATATTACTGGACGTTTATCCTATCCAGGGTTTATTAGCCCCTCACGCCCGGTGTCCCAGGATAGTCTCCAGATCGAATGATTGAGTGAGTGAGTGAGTGAGTTAGTGAAAGGTAGCAACTTAAAACTGTTTCTAATGATGTTTACTTAACAGCACATCAATAAATAATAATCATCATCATTAATGTTATTCATGCCTCTTCAGTAACCACTGAAGAAAAAGAAAGAAAATAGTGATGGAATCATTAAAATTGTACTTTTTACAATTTCTGCACAAAAAAAAAACAGTTATTAGATAAATTGGATAAATATAGTTTCAAAATGTCAACACTTATTTATTTACTCTTCCTAAATCCCTAATCATCCAAACGGTTGTATTACTACTGCAGACGCTTTCATAAAAGCCCACTGTTGACCAATGTTCTCCCTCTCTGTTAGGAAAAAGAAAGCTTGTTCTGAGTCACCCATGGCAATACATTTCATGATTGAAGTTTTAAAGATCATCCAGTGCTCTTGGCTAAATAGTAATTTTTCAACAACTGCTCATGCCACTGTAAATAAAATGTCTCCTCTAGTTATTGATCAGTCTGTTGCGTTGCCTTTGGGAAACTTTGCCTCACTCTGACAGAATCTCCAACGTTAGAGGAAACCTATAGCCCTGGTAACCCTTTCTGATCTGAGAGCAGGCAAGAGATTCAGATTACATATCTTTAAATACTGGCACCTCACATTATATTCAAATGTTTTATCATTGTACATAAGCAACCTATTTCTAACTGTGACCAGTTAATAGAGTTCAGTGCACAAGGACATACAGCAGGCTCAAGAAAAGGCTCAAGCCCAACCTAAATTAACTGCATTTGCTAAATGCCATATACCAGCTTTTAAGATGAGAGCACAGGATTTTCCTAACAGGATAAATGTCAGTGACCATGACCCTCTGAACTAAAAGAGGAGAGAGAAAAAGAGAGAGAGCCTTTAGACCCATTTCAGACCTTCCTTTTATAGGCAAGATTAATGAAAAAGCAGTAGTCCAACAACACGACAACTAGCTGAAATGTAATGGTAATTTTGAGAACTTTCAATCTGGGTTTTGGCCTGATCACAGCAAAGAGACTGCTCTTATAAAGGTTATATTGATTTAAATGTATATTTAGGCAAAATATCTGCACTGGTGTTACCTGATTTTCATGCTGCCTTTGAATGGTGCTTATTAGCACCATTCAAGAATGGTGCTTATTAGCTTCAGGTTGTGTCAAAAGGGGACATTTTGTTATAATCTGCAGCTATAAATTGGGACAAACTCCCTTACAATATGGGGTCCCTCAAGCCTTGATTCTTGTGCCCCTCCTGTTCAAACTTTACATGCTCCTACTAGGCTGAATGCTGCAGAATAACACACAATTACCTCTTTGCATCATGCAACAGTCAATTTTGCATGTTCGGAAATGATTTTTTTTTTTTTTATGTCTTCTTTGCATTACATATTTTAGACATGATTGTTGAAAATTATGGCCATTGGAAGATTTTATTATTATTATTATTATTATTATTATTATTATTATTATTTCAAGCATACTGTTCTAGTTTTTTTACTCATGGACAATCCTTTTACTTTTTAATATGTCATATTTAGACTCAAAATTCATATATCGTGCAATTGTAAGTTAAAAAAGACAGAAAATCTAAAGAATCTGGATATGTGTATAAATAATTTATGCATGAAATTTATGAATGAACTCTCTCAGCATAGTCTTTACACAGCGACTTCTTTCTTGACCAGTGCGATGCAGAAGAACACATTCTATGCTATGAGCTGCACATCAACAATTAGTCCAATCCGGGTGTCTACTATTTTTGGGTGGCTGTCATGGCGTGTTACAAGCTTGCCATTGGGCTATGCAATCTGGTAGAGGCTAATTCAGATTCATTTCGAGATGCTGCTAAAGCCAGAGTTGAACAGCTTGGTTCAACTGTTTGTTCACTATCAGATTGAGAAGTCTGCTAAACGTGGGTTCAAACATAGTGTTCATTCACTCCTTGGACGAGGATCGGAAGTGGAAATCACTCTTGGTCTGTAAGGAAAACTAAGCTAAAGGGCACATGCTTCTGCTATGAACGGCTTCAGTTCCTGGATCAACAATTTCAGTTGAGCCATGTCTGACACCAGGCTGTCTACAAGCCTGATCACTTTCTTTGCTTTGTAATTAGGAGGTTGTTTAGTCAATCAGAGCCAAAGCTGTCTTTGGTGGAAACCAGCTAACTTTGTGGCAACCAGGAGGAGTGTTCATTATGATGGAAAAAAGACTCAAGAACACTAGCAGAGAGAAGTCACAGATATGGAAGTTGACAAGGAAAAATGGCTGAGGGAGGAAAAACTGGCTCGGTGGAAAGAAAGAGGGGTTAGCAGAGAAAACATGGCTCTAACCCCAATCTGGCTAATGTAGAACGCTAGCTATGAGTCTCAACTTTAAGCACATTGCCACAGGCCTGCTGGTCGGCTAGGCGTGGGAAAATAGAGCGGAGGCATCAAGGGAGAGCAGCAGTCTGGCTAAAATAGCAAGCTCAACAGTGGACAGCAGGGGTACGATATATTGAGGAAGACCACTCAACCGTGTTCAGCATGCTTTGCCACAGGCCCACTAATCAGAAGATGCATCAAGACCTAATTCAACAAGGACAAAACAGAAGGGATAACATTGGGCTCCAAGTATAAAAGACTTAAGATGAATGCCTAACTCAAATCTGAGACTCTGAATGCAACAAAGCAAGGGGCTCAGATCCCAGTCTGAAATCTCAGTTTCAGAAGTAATATTGAAGTGAAAAGGAAGTTAGCTTTCTGCCACTTCAAAAACATTTATATCCACACAAGGCATAGAAAAATTATCAGTGCATTTTTCTGCAGCAGACTGGATTGTTGGCCAGTCTTTACAGAATTTCACAGAGGTTGTTGTGGCCAAAAATGCTTGATTTTGCTGCCACTTTTTCAAAATTTGCGATGCGATTTGCAGAGGTTTTTTGTGCTTTTTTTTGCGGAAAACCACTTGAATTGGCAAAATTTTAATTGTTCTGCACAGTCTTTCACAGTAATGTTTGTTGGTAAATGAGACCATTTAGCTGTACTCATGTTCGATGCATGTGAATCGACGAGGGCTTTGGCTGAATGCGTGTTGTGATGACGTCACATGACGCGTCTTGGCCCAAATATGTGGAAAATCTGTGGTAATTTTGAAAAATTGATTTTGTGTTACTGTGTGTGATCGCGAAATCACAAAATCCTGGAAGGACTGATTGGAAGCGAGGTATCACAATGGGTAGCGTTGCCACCTCATAGCTCCAGAAATCATGTTATTGTCTGTGTGGATTTTCTTGTGTTCTCCCTATATTCTTGTTGATTTCATCTGGGTTCTCTAGTTTCCTCCCACTGTCCAAAATATGCTGGATTAGCTACTTTAAATTATCCCAAGGTGTGAATGAGTATGCGAATGTGTGTGTGTGTGTGTGTGTGTGTGTGTGTGTGTGTGTGTGTGTGTGTGTGTGTGTGTGTGTGTGTGTGTGTGTGTGAATGGTGCCTTACGATGGATAGGCGTCTCATCTGAGGTCAATTCTCAAGCCTTGTGCCCAGTGTTCCTGGGATTGGCTCCGGATCCACCACAACCCTGACCAGGATAAAGCGATTACTGAAAATGAACGAATGAATGAAAGAATAAATAGATTTCTGTAACAGCATCTTTACTAGAATATTAACCATGAACTCTAATATTCAGATTGGTACACTGACACCCAGTCAGCTATAGTGTTACTTCTTGTTTATAAAACACTAATTTACAACAAATTAGTTATAAGTTTTTTTTATTTTTTGGAAAAATTCAACCTTAGTAGGCAACTCAGATCAGTTGGGTTTTCAACTGCAGACTGAAAATGTTTCTGTTCACCAGTGCTTTACAAAATCCCTCAGCAATAAGTGATCAATTAATTGATTCTTTTCCAGCTTTAAGCCCTCACTTTTGGTGGCACAGTGGTGAAGTGGGTAGCTTCGCTACCTCATAGCTCTAGGGTCCTCGGTTTGATTTTGAGCTTGGCTTACTATCTGTGGAGTTTCGCATGTTTTCCCCATGTTCGCATTGGTTTCCTCTGGATTGTCATGTTTCCACCCACTGTCAAAAAGCATGCAGTGAGGCAGACTGGCTATGTTACAGTTTTTCAACTGCTTACACACATTTTCTAAACTTTACCTCTTTTTTTCAAAACTTAACACACAAATCCAGGAATTGCACACACAAAATGCAACATGCCTCACATCTCTTGCAAAATGACACACTGCATTCAAAAGATCACAAACACATCTCAAAAGCAAACACCTGTCTTACGTTGCAAACACTTTTGCCATAATATATTTTTGGATATGTCATATACACACAGTAATTCAAAACCTAAAGCTATACTTTACAATACTTCATCCACGTCACATGCTATGTTCTCTCTTGCCAGACACCGTGGAAAGAACCTCCTTGTATGGCGTATCCAACCTTGGATGGAGGCGGCATCAATGTCTCCACATGCCTCCTCCATTGCCTGGAGAAGTGTCATGTTGACATAGGGATGACGATCATACACTTTCCAGTGCCATGTAGAGAAAAATTCCTCTACAGGGTTTAGAAATGGTGAATATGGAGGCAGGTAGACAACAGAAAAATGGGGATGAGTAACAAACCAGTTTTGGACCTGATGGGCGCGATGAAAGCTGACATTATCCCAGATGATGACAAATCTTGCCTGGTCTTCATTCTGCAGACCTTGAACAAGCATATCATGAACAGCATCAAGAAAACGTATGATGTGATCAGTGTTATAGGGGCCAAGTCTGGCATGATGGTGCAGGACAGCATTCTGTGTAATTGCAGCACACATTGTAATGTTTCCGCCACGTTGTCCAGGGACATTGACAATGGCCCTTCGTCCAATGACATTTCTCCCCCTTATTCTGGTTTTGCGGAGATTGAAGCCCACCTCATCCATATAAATGTATTCATGGATGATGGCATGGGCATCCATCTCCAAAATTCTCTGTAAAAGACAAAATAACATGTAGATCAGTATATGCACAACCCAATAGCTTGACTTGGTAGGTGCAAGTCTGATATATTGGAGAAAGTTGTATGCATACCTCCACAAAGTCATGTCGAAGGTTCTTGATTCTGTCACAGTTCCTTTCAACTGAGACCTTATACAGCTGTTTCATTCTCAGTTGATTTCTCTGGAGGACACGATGTATTGTTGAGGGGCGCACAGCATTTATGTTAGCAAAAATTGTGGCATTATTAAGGATATGACTGCATATTTCACGAATTCTTATAGCATTATTGGCCAGGACCAAATTCACGATAGACGTCTCTTGCTCTTCAGTGAACTTGTGACCTCGCCCAGCATGAAACCTTCGCCCACCATGAAACCTTCGCCTTGCTACTCTGTAGAAGATTCAAGAATAGTGTGAGTGTGTGCCATAAACTGTAACATAATACATACTATTTTATACAATATAGTCAGAATGTCTTCTTACATTGAACTGTACTGTTGTACAGTATGATAACCCACCAGACTGTGACCAATTGTGCCGTGCACTAGAGTAAATGGATGCATGGGTGCTAAAATATATGTATTGTAGTATACCGTATGTTATGCTGAAATAGCTATTATGTGTACATTAGAGCATGTACATTACAGTAAATTGTTACATACCTGTTACCATTTCTAAAGGTTCGAATTATACCTGCCACTGTAAATCGAATCAAATTAGGCTGGACTCTCTGTCCAGCCTCTCTCATTGTTAGACCATGGTTGATCACATGATCAATGATAGTAGCCCTAATCTCATCAGAGACCACTCTTCTTGTTCCTGGTCTTTGTCCTCCTCCTCTTCCCTGTCCGACTCGTCTTCTTCCTCCTCTTCCTCCCCTTGCTCCCCTTCCAACTCCTCCTCTTGCTCCTCTATGAACTCTTCCTCCTCTAGCTCGAACTCTGCCTCATCCTCTGGCTCTCCCTCCAACTCCCCTTACTCTGTCTGCATTGTTCGCATCCATTGTTCAAAACCTATAACTTGACCTTTGGCCTATTTATAGGCCTATTCTAAAGCCATGGTTGGTTGGTGTTAAGTAAAGCAATGAGTGTTTGCACATGTGAGGAGTTAGTGTGAGGCGCTGATGAATTAGTGTGGCATTTTGATTGGTTGTGTTTGAAACAGGAAATCAAGATACTTCCTGCTAGATATTTGTGTGTTACATAGAGAATTGTGTGTTGTGTTTTGCAAAAAGTGTTTTATGAAATTGAAAAGTCAAAGGCCAAAAGTTAGCGTATGGTTTTGCAGATTTGGTGTGTGGTTCTGCTGTTTGAGTGTCAGGTTTCAGAAATTGTGTGACAAGTAAAGATTTGGTGTGTAAGCAGTTGAAAAAAACTGTAAAATGCCCATAGATGTGAATCTGTGTGTGTGTGTGTGTGAAAGGTGCCATGTGATGGACTGGCATTCTGGTGAGTGGTGTCACTATCACTGCTATACGTTTAGCTATACAAATGAATGATAAAATTAATCTGTTCCACACGTAGGTATGGTGTATTGTTTCAACTTTGTAAAACCTCTCTGCTTTCCTTATTAAACCTGTTTATTACCAGTTTTTAATTACATCAGTGGTTTCTTTCATTTCCATGAATCAATTTTGCCCAAAGGCTTGTGCTATTGATTTGACCAAACACAAAAGACCGTAATTGTTTGTTTTTTCTTTCATAAGCATTTAACAATTTCTTGTGTTTATTTATATTACTCTAGAGGCATACTCAAAAGTTACTAGCTATTTAAATTCAGTTTGCAGAGTGCCTTGAGACTTTTGCTTAGGAATCCAGAATTGGAAAATAATTTCAAGTATCTGAAACAAATTCTAATTGTAAATGGTTAAAACACATAGGCCCTAAATGCAAGCCCTAAGTATTGAGTCTTAATATTTTACCCATTCAATGAAAAATGAATTCACTCTCCAAACAGCTATGGCTAACCTGTTGAGAGCCAGTAATGATGCCAGAGAAAATAAAAAGACATCCAGATGATGTCAGACAACACAGACTGGATAAAAGAGTTCAGACTCATGCACACCACACACCTCAGCCAGTCATATGGTGGAGTAAAATCAAAAGAGTTAGGAAACATTTTAGTTTAGCAAAATGTGTATGCCTAATATTGTGTAGGTTCCACTTGTGCCACCAAAACAGCTCTGACCCATTGAGGCATGGACTCCACAAGACCTCTGAAGGTGTGCTGTGGTCTCTGGCACGAAGATGTTAGGAGCAGATCCTTTAAGTTTTGTAAGCTGTGAGGTGGGACCTCCATGGATCGGACTTGTTTGTCCAACGCATTCCACAAATGCTCAATCGGATTGAGATCTGGGGAATTTGGAGGCCAAGTCAACACCTTAAACTCTTTGTAATGTTCCTCAAACCATTCCTGAACAATTTTTGCAGTGTGGCAGGGCGCATTATGCTGCTGAAAGAGGCCACTGCCATTATGGAATACCGTTACCATGAAAGGACCCAAGATTTCCTAGAAGAACATTGGCTTGCCTTTTTTCCCATAGTGCATCCTGGGGCCATTTCTTCCCCAGGTAAGTGACGCACGCACACACGGCCGTCCACATGATGTAAAAGAAAAGATGATTCATCAGGCCAGGCCACCTTCTTCCATTGCTCCATGGTCCAGTTCTGATGCTCACGTGCTCATTGTAGGCACTTTCAGCAATGGACAGGGGTCAGCATGGGCATTCTGACAAGGTGCAATGCACTGTGTGTTCTGACACCTTTCTATTATAGTCAGCATTAACTTTTTCATTAATTTGTGCTACTACTACTAATACTACTACTGTAGCTCTTCTGGGGTATCGGACCAGACGGGCTAGCCTTTGATCTCCACGCACATCAATGAGCCATGGGTGCTCATGACCCTGTAGCCCCAAGACCATTTTGGAGATGCTCTGACCCAGTCATCTAGCCATCACAATTTGGCCCTTGTCAAAGTCACTCTGATCCTTATGCTTGCTTTTTTTTTTTTCCTGCTTCCAACACATCAACTTCGAGAACTGACTGTTCACTTGCTGCCTAATATATCCCACCCCTTGACAGGTGCCATTGTAACAAGATAGTCTATATTATTCACTTCACCTGTTAGTGGTTTTAATGTCATGGCTGATCGGTGTATATTGGTGTTTTGGTTGTGGATACAAGAAAAAGCATGGATTAGTGAGTAAGTAAAGGCTTGTGTGCCTCAGACTGTGTATCTCTCAACATTAGATGCAAACCACATGCACCATGTTAGCCTAATATTTGGTTCAGTATATGGTTTTCTTTTTTTTTTTTCTTTTTTCTTTTTTTTTCAAATACAAATAAGAATTTCCTCTGCTGTATTTTTCGCTTGACCTTGAGGTTTGCAAGATAATGATGTGGTAATAGCTACATAGCCTAACAGGTCATTAGAAAATTATAACATTATTGTGTTCTATCTCATGGCAAGTGTATGGAATGTAAAATAACCTATTAATGTGCTTTTCAGATATCTCGTATGTGATTTCGCCAGTTTTCTACTTTCACGTGTACATTTGTGCTACCTTTCCTCATAATTTTACAATTTCAATTATCCTAGTAATAATATCCTGACTGCAAACATACAGCACAGTGTGCATCTGACACAAAGCAATAACTCGCTAGGGATTCATTGTCATTGTCACTCATAGTGAATACATGCATAATAAATCAGTGCTGTGATGAGGTTTGTTTCCTTCAGATGCTCATTTGGCAGACACGTTTATCCAAAGCAACTCCCACGTAAGGCAAAATCTAATCCGATCGGATACAGCTGGGCTGTTGAGGGTTAAAGGCTCAAGGGCCTAACAGTTAATTTCTGCCAGTGTCTGGATGTTGAAAAACTTTGTGTTCACTATTGCTTAACTTAACTGATGAGCTACTGCTTCCTCATTAAAGCAAAACTACATTAAATCTTCAATCACAGTAATACTGTATGTGGTCTTACAAAGACAGCGTTGCTAGTAACTTGTTTCTTGGGCAACATGAATGTAACTTACTGTGCATGTCCAATTAGGCAGAAGCCATGAACAAAATAAATGGTTATGAGAGGGGTAGATTATGGCATCCTTTTGTATTCCATTGCAAGTCTTTACTTAATTAAGTCTTACAGCTTCACTGAACTGAAATTCACAACTCTTCCACTAATTGAGTTCGTATACAGTCCCCTCCAAAATTACTGGAACAGTAAGGCCAATTCAATTGTTTTCGCTATACATTCAAGTCCTTTGGGTTTGAGATCAAAAGATGAAAATGAGACTTTCAGAATTTCAGCTTTCATTTCCTCATATTTACATCTAGATGTGTTAAACAACTTAGAACATGGCACCTTTTGTTTGAACCCACCCATTTTTTTCAAGTGATCAAAAATGTTGGAACACATGACTGATCTGCTCATGATCCAAAACATTGAAGCTCATCAGTCAAGCATGGTGGAGGTAGTGTCATGGCTTGGGCTTGCATGGCTGCTTCTCAAACGGGCTCACTAATCTTTATTGATGATGTGACTCATGATGGTAGCAGCAGAATGAATTCAGAAGTCTACAGAAACAATCTGTCTGCCGATTTACAGAGAAATGCATCCAATCTAATTGGGAGGAACTTCATCAAGCAGTAAGAGAATGACCCTAAAAGCGTAACCAACACAACAAAGGACTCCATCAGGTGGGAAAAGTGGAAGGTTTTAGACGGGTCAAGTCAATCACTAGACCTTAACCCAGTTGAGCATGCATTTCACCTCCTGAAGAGGAGACTGAAGGGAGAAACCCCAAAACAAACAAAAACTGAAAGAAGCTGCAGTACAAGTCTGGAAAAACATCACAAAAGAAAAATGTAACCGTATAAGTGATGTCAGATGTCAATCTGATCTATTGTGTGTATGTATTCAGTGTATAACAAAAACAATAGAATTGGCCTTGCTGTTCCAATACTTTTGGAGGGGAGTGTATATGTTCAGAGAAAAGTGGACCCAGTACACAGAAACCTAGTTAATGCTAAGTGCTACTTTTTGATGATTTTGGATTTTTGTTGATGTTGTTAGCACAGAAGTGCAGTGCAGATTGCTTTTCTTGACTATCTACGTTATCTACATGTTTTGTAATTCTCTATGATAACCCAGTGCAAGCTGATCACACAAATCAATTATGTGTAGTTTATGTGGGCTTTAATAAAAAAAGGTATAAGGTTAAAACTGTATTCACGAGATTTTTCTTATGAGTTAATATAATATTTCAAATCTAAATATGAACATAAACCAGTGACTTCCTCTGTGTTTTTATGTGCAGTGGTGTATTCTTATTGACTAACATAATGTATGTCATGTTATCTATCAAATAGTGAGTGTTACTGATGAGTATGATAATAATTAATATCTATCCCTACCCACTGTATCTGTTATATTTAAAAACTGTATTTATGAAAAAAGGGTCTGTTATTAAAAAACTGTAAAGCACTATACTGTTATACAATGGTTGATTATTATTATTATTATTATTATTATTATTATTATGCAACATCAAGATTTTGAAAAGGCTCTATGTACTGTACCTTGGGTGAAATATATAGAAACTAGATTTTCATGCTAGAATTTATCCCCTCTGACTTACAGCTTTCTACAAGTAATCTTTAAGTCTTTAAGTTTTAGAATTTCAGTTTGAAACAGAAGGCACTAACATAACTCTATTGTTAACTACGTTTTTTTTATTTGACAAAATTTGGGCAAATCATTTGACTGATGCTACAGCAGAGACGTGTAGACTCTGTAGCTGTGTTTATTGTTGCTCTGTAAACATAAAAATGTCATTTCAGCCTAAATAGATTTTTCCTTATTTTGAAACATGACTCAAATACACTCTAGGGGGGAAAAAAAGGGTTCCACGCAGATTCTCCGAATGGGTACACTCTTTACAGGGTTTCTACATAGTGGTGTTAAAGTTTACCCTGCTTGTGTCCTCCAACATGCCGACTGTACATAAATGCAATATTTTCCAAAAGAAGCAAAGATTATTTTAAGCTCAGAATGTCAAAAGTTGTACCACATATGAAGTGTTACCCAAGGTTCTGAAGGGCATCACATTATATCTGTTCTGCCTTGTGCAATTTTCTCAAGCTCTTTGTGCCCATGATATTGTATTTCAGGCTGAGATCAGAAGATAAGACTCTTTACCCAGAGAGCGTATGAAAACCTCTAAAGCCACTACAAAAGAGGCTAGTAATATTAAAGACCTTAAAAGTGCTTTATGCTCAGTCAGGATTTCATGTGAATTCACTGAAGGCCATGTGATTAACAATATGAATATACATGCAAATAAGCTTTCAGAGAGATTGCTCTATTTGAGATCTCCTTATTGAAACTGGGGTAACTGAATAACTAGAGAATCTGAATAATCAGATTAGCATCATCCAAGTTGCACAGTGGACTTCTGAGTTTACACTCAAAGGTCAGGCTGAACTTTTGTACTGAAGTGTGTATTGGTATATTGAGTATTGGGAAATTGCAGGATAAGCTCTATGCTTAATGGACTTGTAACTGAAAATGAGTGTATTATACGGAATGGACAGAAAGTGTGTTTTAAAGCGATACAAATAAAAATGTGAACAGGGGGCACACTATTGGGGTTTTTTTAGTTGTTGTTGTTTTCATTGTTTGTTTTTGTTTTGTTTTTTTTAAGAGGTTCACAAGCGGGGCAGCTGGTATCAGTAGGCAAGCAGGGCTGTATGTGTGTGTGTGTGTGTGTGTGTGTGTGTGTGTGTGTGTGTGTGTGTGTGTGTGTGTTTATGTAATAACTTGCCCTAAAATTATTTACAATACATTATTATTATTATTATTATTATTATAAATGAGACATCAGGATATAATGTATTACTCAACCCTAATAGTTTAATTGACGAGCTATTGATAGATATTAGATTTCATCCCTCCCATCTAATATCACCACTGTTGCCGCTGTTCACAGGGCGCCAGGGACAAACAAAGACCATGTTCATAGATGCGCAGTGCAATTAGGCCTACAGCATTCATCCTTAGTAACTGCCTGGTCAGGGTTGTGGTGGTTTAAATCATGCTATTATCCATATCCATATCCATACCAGTGTTTACAGGGTCATAGTTATAGGGTTCATGTTTTATTTGTTTAAAAAAGACAACTCCCCCCCCCCCCTTTTTTTTTTGTTTAGGCCACTTCCACCTCTAGTTGAAATCCAACTGTAGATGTGCATTTGCATTACACTGCTAATTCCTATAAAGCCAAACTACAGTTTTCCAATGTAGAGAGAGAAATGTTATTGATAAAGGCCCTGAGCTAAACTGTCAGAACTGAACATTAAGGGAACTTTTCTAACCTTTTATTCTTTTTTTTTTTTTGGAAGAAATAGAAGGTCTAATACTGTTTATTCCCTTTATTTACCTGACACCAGAATGTAAATTACTTCACATACAGTGCCAAGGCAACTAGTGAGCGATGATAAAATAACAGTAAGAATCTGCATGATGAAATTGTTAGGCTAGCTTAATAGTTAAATAGGGATTAGAGTATATGTACAGCACTGTGCAAAAGTCTTAGGCACATGCAAAGAAATGCTGTAGAGCAAAGATGCCTTCAAAATAATGAAATTAAATGTTTCTACATTTAAAAAAAAAAATACTGTAAAGAGCAGTAAACAGTAGTAAATGAAACAAAGTCAATATTTGGTGTGACAAAAAAAAGTAAAATAACAATAGTAGTCTCTGGTACAATTAGTGCAGTTTCATAAGGAAATGAGCTGGTAAGTTTTATTGAGCATCTTGCAGAACCAGACACAGTTCTTCTGGACACTTTGACTTTCGCACTCGCTTCTTATTTTTGCAGCAAAACCCAGCAGCCTTCATTGTGTTTTTTGTCTGAAAAGTGTCTCTTACGTAATATGCTGCTTTCTTTAATGACTTTTTTTTTTCTGTAACATTCAATTTTGTGCTAAAAAACTAATGTTTGGAAATCTGAAATGTTTTTTTGTACTGACTTGATAAAGTAGAAGTCATAAAATAAAAAAATCTATAACAAAGCTTGTACTAAAAAAAAATAGGCTGCCTAAAACTTTTGTACAGTACTGTATATGAATACAGACGTGAACATATCATTAATCCATGGCAGATTTGAGAGTTTTGTGTGTTTTTGAGACACTCAAGTTTGAAGTCCAGGAGGCTGATTTCTGTAATTGAGACTGAGCTCCCTGTAAGCTGCTAATTCGCAATGTACCTTGGTGGTGCTGTTCCTAATGAGATTACTTTACATGCTTAGGGAGATAAGAAGGAGGAACACTGGCATGATTTACATGCTTGCAGGATCAATTAGAGGACTCGCTTTAGCAGCCAATTACTCAACAGAGACATAACCTCCACAGCAGAAGTTAAATTGAAGCACTGAATCAGCAGCAAAGATAAGGAGGGACCTCAGAAATGGATTTGATGAACCACAGGGCAGCAGTACTACAGGAGGAAGTGTGATGATGTGCAGTGACTGAAAAACTTTGTGTAAAAGTAGAATTGTGCAATACTCACAATATTTTTCAATTCATTCGCTTAATGTTTTTATGCAATGCAAGCTAAGTGAGCCAGAATATAGTCAAAGCATGTTAAGTTTAGAGATTTTTCCCAAATTTCCAACACTGGAAGCTCTAAGATTTGAATTTAAAACCTTCAGTCACTAGGGCCTGAATACTCTCACCCACTGGAGAACAGTGAACACTAAGATTAGTTGGCTAATCACTAACAGTTTTACTTTCTTGTATATTAATACTTTGTTCACAGAAGCATAAAATACATAGAACACAAATAGGCCATGATGCTAGCCGTGAAAAATCAATTAGACAGCAGTTGGATGTACTGCTAATAAACATATAATGAAACATTTTGTCACTGTATGTGTAATCTACCGTAGATGATATTACACACACATTTTGTACACAGACACAATTTCACAGTTTAATAGGCTTTTAAGATTTACATTCCAAATAAGTATTCGAAAAAGTAATAATAATAAGAAGAACGTAGTAATTTATTAATAATGATTTACTCTTATTTTTTTATTGTTTGTTTGTTTGTTTTGGGTTTTTTTTTTTTTTTTGGGGGGGGGGGTGTGTATTTGTTTGCACTGTGGCCTAGTGGTGCCATTGGCCTCACACTTCCGGGGTTGGGGGTGGAGTTTGCATGTTCTCCCTGTGCTTCAGGGTTTCCTCCAAGTACCCAGTTTCCTCCCCAGGTCCAATGACATGCTGTAGACTGATTGGCATTTCCAAATTGTCTTTGGTGTGTGAATGTGAGAGCGATTGTGCCCTGCGAGGGGTTGGCATCCCATCCAGGGTGTCCCCCGCCTTGTGCCCCAAGTTCCCTGGGATAGGCCCCAGGCTCCCCCTCGACCCTGTGTAGGATAAGCGGTACAGAAAATGGAAGTATGGATGGATGGTTGGTAATTGGTTCAAGTTCAGTGGAACCTGGAAGACTGAACTTTTACCTAACCAATCACCAAACAGTTAGTGAAATAAAACCGTTATCATCGTATTTCACAAGCCCCTGTGCAATGACAGAAAAAAGTCCTGTATTTAATCCACTCCTTAATTACAAAACTGTTCAGAGTATTCAGAGGCATATCACCCTGCAGTTCTCACTTGGTTTCCCACTGAAACTAAGCAGGGTTGAGCCTGGTCAGTACCTGGGTGGGAGACCTCCTGGGGAAAACTAAGGTTGCTGCTGTAAGTGGTATTAGGGAGGCCAGCAGGTGGTGCTGTCCCTGTGGATTCTAATGCCCCAGTATAGTGACGGGGATGCTAACATGTGAGAAGGAGCACTGTCTTTTGGATGAGACGTTAAACTGAGGTCCTGGCTCTCTGTGGTCATTAAAAATCCCTGGACATTTCTTGTAAAAGAGGAGGGGTATAACCCCAGTGTCATGGCTAAATTCCCTCATTGACCCTTATCTATCATGGCCCCCTAATAATCTACATCCCTGAATTGGCTACATCACCGTCCTCTTCTCTCTCTGGTGTGTGGTGGATGTTTTGGCACACTATGGCTGCCGTCGCATCATCCAGGTGGATGCTACAACACTGGTGGTGGTTGAGGAGATTTCCTCCTATACTATATAAAGTGCTTTGAGTGTCTAGAAAAGCGCTATATAAATGTAATGAATTATTAAAACCACTAGTAATATTTCACTCAGTTCTATCTCTTTCCTCTTTAAATATCAACTACTCTTACCAGATGCTCTGTCTAGTGAAAAACAGATAGATAAATCATATGGTTGGTGCATGAAATAGTCAGGTTTTGCTGCCTTCAGTGTTATTATGCAACTGCGAGGAACAGAGAGAATATCAAATGTGGGGCACTTTTGAGATCTTTGTTTTTCATTTCATTTTCCTGCAGGCAGGGGACAGTGTAATGACAAGCCACGTGGAGGAATTCCTCCCACTTTAAGGCGGCGCTGCGTTGTGGCCCAAAGCCACTCTATTATTGATCTTTCCCTGTTGCTGTGGTAGCAATCCCCTCGATGCTTGGTCACTGTCTTATCAGGGGCTGCTGTCTAACTACGTCTTTAAAAAATGACCCAGGGAAAGAAAGAAACGAGAGAGGTGATGGTAGCCCTCCTCCATTTAAGCTGTCAGCAGTAAAACAATACGTTACCTTTGAGACATTTCTACAACAATGCAGACCTTAAAAAGTCCTGGATAAATCACTTTGTAGTGCACTTTTTAATGCATCCATTATAAAAAGGGTTAGGGTTTGGGTTAATGCATCCAGTCCAGTGTGTGGCAGACTACTATGTCAGCTATTTGATGAGGATGAGATTTAATTTTCTTATTATCAGAATCAGAGGCATAAATACACTATACATTCCCCTCTGAAAGTATTGGAACAGCAAGCCCAATTCTATACATCGAAGACATTTGAGTTTGAGATCAAAAGATGAACATGAGACGATAGATCAGAATTTCAATTTTCATTTCCTCACATTTACATCTAGATGTGTTAAACAATTTAGAACATGGCACCTTTTGTTTGAACCCACCTATTTTTTTCAAGTGATCAAAATTATTGGAACATGAACTGATAGGAGCCCTAGGTTTCGCCTGTGAAGACTGCATTTGTTGTTAAAATGGATAAACCAACATGAAGACCAGAGAGCTGTCTATGGGAGAAAAGCAAGCCATTTTGAAGCTGAGAAAAGAGGGAAAATCTATCCGAGCCATTGTACAAGTATTGGGCATAGCTGATGCAACAATTTGGAATGTCCTGAAAAAGAAAGAAACCACATGGAACAGGTCGGCCAAAGAAAACGACAGCAGTTTATGACAGAAACAAGAGAAATATTGTTCAATAGAAATGTTGTGGAAGGACCTGAAGCAAGCTGTTCACCCACCAACATCCCAGAGTTTATGCTGTTCTGTACTGAGGAATGGGCTAAAATTCCTCCAAGCCATTGTACAGGACTGATCAACAGTTACTGGAAACGTTTTGCTGTTATTGCTGCACAAGAGGATCACACCAGATACTGAAAATGAATTTTCACATACTTTTGCAACTCACACATATGGAATATTGGATCATTTCCCTCAAAAAAGGGTTCTAAAGGGTTCACAAACTTTCAAGCACCACTGTACAGAGGTGGGTAGTAACGCACTACATTTACTTCATTAAATTTACTTGAGTAACTTTTTGAAAAAAATATATATATACTTTTAAGAGTAGGTTTAACTGGCCGTACTTATACTCTTACTCAAATTAATTTTTAATCACAGAAATGTACTTTTACTTCGCTTCATTCAAGTCAGTTTTATTTGCATAGTGCTTTTAACAATAGGCATTGTCCCAAAGCATTCAGTGGCGTTACTCCATTACTGTTAAAGATTAATGAATATACCGTGCCCTCCACTAATATTGGCACCCTTGGTAAATATGAGCAAAGAAGGCTGTGAAAAATTGTCTTTATTGTTTAACCTTTTGATATTTTGTTTAAAAAAATCACAAAAATACTCTGCGCTCATGGATATCAAACAATTGCAAACATAACACAGGTTTATCCAAAAAAAATATCTTTGTTAAATATAGGTGCGCAACAATTATCGGCACCCATATGAATTCATATGAGAAAAATATATTTGAAGTATATTCCCACTGATATTTTAAATTTTTTTTAGTACACCTGGCTGACTAGGCACAGGAAATTGTTGAACCATGACTTTCTGTTTCACAGGGGTAAAAATATGAGGTAACACATAGGCCAAATTCCTTTAGTCATTCATAACAATGGGTAAGACCAAGGAATATAGCTGTGATGTGCAGCAAAAGGTTGTTGAGCTTCACAAAATGGGAAGTGGCTATAAAAAAAAGCATTGAAAATGCCCATTTCCACCATCAGGCAATAATGAAGAAGTTCCAGTCACCTGGAAATGTTATGAATCAACCTGGAATTGTATGTGTGTCTATATTGTCTCAACGCACTGTGAAGAGGATGGTTTGAGTGGCCAAAAAATCTCAAAAAATCTCACAGCTGGAGAATTGCAGAGTTGCATCTTGGGTTCAGAAAGTCTCCAAAACTACAATCCAAAGTCACCTACATCACCACAAGTTGTTAGGAAGGGTTTCAAGAAAAAAGCCTCTACTCTCATCCAAAAACAAACTCAAGCATCTTCAGTTTGCCAGACACTACTGGAGCTTCAAAGGGGATCGGGTTCTATGGTCAGATGAAACCAAAATAGAGCTTTTTGGCAATAAACACCAGAGGTGATTTTGGTGCACACAGAAAAGTAGCCATATGGAAAAGTACCTCATGCCCACTGTTAAATATGGTGGTGGCTCTTTAATGTTTTTTTTCTGCCAGAGGACATGGACATTTTGTTAGGATACATGGCATCATGGACTCTATCAAATATCAACAGATATTAAATGAAAACCTGACTGCCTCTGCCAGAAAGCTTCAAATGGGCCGTGGTTGGATCTTCCAGCAGGACAATGATCCAAACCATACATCAAAATCAACACAAAAATGACCACAAAATCAAAGTCCTGCCATGACCATCCCAGTCCCCTGACTTGAAACCCATAGAAAACCTGTGGGGTGAACTGAAGAGGAGAGTCCACCAGCGTAGACCTTGAAATGTGAAGGATCTGGAGAGATTCTGTATTGAGGAATGGTCTCAGATCCCTTGCCATGTATTCTCCAACCTCATCAGGCATTATAGGAGAAGACTCTGAGCTGTTATCTTGGCAAAGGGAGGCAGCACAAAGTATTGACTGAAAGGGTGCCAATAATTGTTGCACACCTATATTTAACAAAGATAATTTTTTGGACAAACCTGTGTTTTGTTTGCAATTGTTTGATTTCCATGAGCGCAGAGTATTTTTGTTTTTTGTTTTTTTAACAAAAGATCAAAAGTTTAAACAATAAAGACAATTTTTCACAGCCTTCTTTGCTCATATTTACCAAGGGTGCCAATATTAGTGGAGGGCACTGTATGTAGTTTAAATAATTAGTTTATATCACATATAAAGAGGTCACGAGCCTCGCAATACACTGCAGTGGTCTGAATGTGGACGCAACAACCGCTCACTGTTTTAGTGGCTCCTGGAACATAATGGCCGAAGAGGGGGAAGAAGCGAGTGCGTCGATGGAGGCAGGACACACACACGCACACAAACACACAAACACTCACTCTCTCTCTACATACACTTTCTCTTCTGTTCTGTTCCATAGTCTGTCCTTTTGTTCTCTGTTGTCTTGTTTAAATGTAGATGCTGACAAATTTGTGTTGTTAACATGTTGGGAAAATAAAGACAGTCAACTGTTTGTAAAATTTGTGTTTTTTGGGGGGTGTGTGGGAGATTTTGTGTTGCAAATGACAGGTTCTGTGTTATTGTACAGTGGGAAAAGATTTTATATTCTTATAAATTCTTTTATAGAAAAGAATCCCCCACCCCCCGTAAAATAATCACATTTTCTTGCTTTGCAGCCTGAAATGAAGACGGACACAGTTTTTGTTTTATCCAGCTGTATTTACTCAGTCCAACTTATAACATCCAAGTGCAAGATATAACACCAACATTATTATTGCAATATTTGCCCACTCTTCTTTGCAGAACTACTCAAGTTCAGTTAAATTTGATGGTGACCGTTTGTGGACTGCAGTCTTCAAGTCATTCCACAGTTTTTCAGTGGGGTTTAAGTCTGGGCTCTGACTAGGCCATGCAAGGACATTCACCTTATTCTCCTTCAACCACTGTGTGGTCAGTTTTGCTGTGTGCTTTGGGTCATTGTCATGTTGGAAGGTAAACCGTCTTCCCATTGACAGCTTTCTGGCAGAGGGCAGCAGATTTTCCTCAAGAATTTGACGGTATTTTGCCCCATCCATTTTCCTTCTGTCTTGACAAGTGCTCCAGTCCCTGCTGCAGAGAAACACCCCCATAACAGGATATTACCACCTCCATGCTTTACTGTAGGAATGGTGTTATTTGGATGGTGAGCTGTATTGGATTTCCGCCAGACATATCGTTTGGTGTTGAGGCCAAATAATTCAATTTTAGTTTCATCTGACCATAACACCTTTTTCCATGTGGCCTCAGAATCTTCAAGGTGCGTTTTGGCAAAGCTCAGTCGTGACTGCATGTGGCCTTTCTTGAGAAGTGACAGAGATCCTATTACATCTGGTGTAAACCAAACACGGAATTCCACAAAAAGAACATCATATCTACGGTCAAGCATGGTGGTGGAGGTGTGATGGTGTGGGGATGCTTTGCTGCTTCAGGGCCTGGGCAACTTGCAATAATTGAGGTAAGCATGAATTCTGCTCTCTACCAGAAAATCCTAATGGAGAATGTCTGGTCTTCAGTCTGTAAGTTGAAACTCAAGCGCAACTGGATTATGCAGCAAGACAATCATCCAAAGCATAGGAGTAAGTCCTAGTCCTGGAAGTAAATGAAAGACTGATCTCCAGTTATCAGAGGTGTTTGGGTGCAGTTATTGCTGCTACAGGTGGCACATCCAGATTTTAAGTTTAAGGGGGCAATTAGTATTTCATATTGGTGATAGGTTTTTGATAACTTTTTTTTTTTTTTTTTTTTTTTTGCTTCAATAAAAATAAATAAAAAATGAAAACTGTATTGTATGTTTACTCAGGTTGCCTTTGTTTTATGTTGTATTTCATTTTAAAACTATTTAGTATGAGAGATACACAAAAACAGAATAAATCAGGATGGGCCAAACACTTTTTCACAGCACTATATGTACAGTAGGTTACATTATGCGCAGATAGTCACATAGTTATATGATATGATCTGTTTCGAAATGTGCTCAGAAAACCAAGGTTAACACACTCTATGATCAGCGTTGTGAGATTGTTTGGTATGATTAGACACAGTGTTTGAGGCTCTCATCATTGCAGTAGGACTTTGGGAGCCATACTGATCACACAATGATTATACAAGGGAGTTTGAAATGCCTCGGCTGCCTCAATTTCATACTGTGCATGCTGTTTGGATTGTAAAAATTTTATTTTGGTGCACAGTCTCTCTCTATCGCTGTATAATATCTAAGCTGTTGATGCTGTAATATTCAGGACTCGCTGGGGATCAAAGACTTAAATAAGCTTTTCTATGTACGGCAGTACTTTATAATTCAGGTATATATTTTTTAAATTGACAAAAAAAAAAGGTTAGGAACCAGTAAGAAATGCTAGAGTAATAGCGATGATAAACTCCAAGCCAATAAACCTTAAACCACGTGAAGTCTCATTCAACAAAGGCTTAAGGAATTGTAATATTTCAGTTAAGGAAATAACAGCGTAAACATAAAAAATGAGATAAGCTTTCACTTTGGAGCCATTTGCATCCTGCCGCAATCCACAGCCTCATAAAAAGACTCAGCTTCATGGAGACGCTCCAGATCCAGAGACTCTAATGAATATTCCACTATAAGTTTCTTATGAACTCTTGATCAAGATCATAAACAGTCTCATGACTAAGTGAAAACATTGCAAAACATTGACACATTTTTAACACTGACAGCTGGCTTATTTCACACATATCTCTATCGCCTTACAATTTCAGTGTCTAGCTGAGCAGTTGCCTTGCTCAAAGGTGAAACGGTGGTTCACTGTGGTTTCCTCCCACCTCCCAAAAACATGGCAGTAGGAGGAATGCTCATGCAAAATTGCCCCTAGGTGTAAATGAGTGTGGGGGGCATGGTGGCTTAGTGGTTAGCCTCACACCTCCAGGGTTGGGGGTTCGATTCCCACCTCTCCCTCTGTGTGCAGCGTTTGCATGTTCTCCCCGTACTCTGGGGGTTTCCTCTGGGTACTCAGGTTTCCTCCCCCAGTCCAAAGACATGCGTTGTAGGCTGATCTGCATTTCCAAATTGTCTGTAGTGTGTGAATAGGTGTGTGATTGTGCCCTGCGATGGGTTGGCACCCCGTCCATGGTGTCCCCCGCCTTGTGCCCCGAGTCCCCTGGGATAGGCTCCAGGGGACCCTGTGTAGGATAAGCGGTACAGTAAATGAGTGTGTGCATACTGCATTGCGGTGGACTGGCATCCCAATAAGAGTGTATTCCTGTCTTGTGCCCAGTGCTCCTGGGATAGATACCATAACCTTGACCAGGATAAAGAGATGAATGAAGAAGAACTTAGCAAGGTAGGTTTGTATGATGAATGTAACTGTGCCTTTTTTTAAATGAGGCCGAATGCCAGAAGTCATAAACATATATCAGCAAAGATATGCTCCGATGTGCTCTGAAGTTTCAGTTATTTCATTTATGGAATGGAGGAAGACTGAGTAAATCTCCCTCCCACAATCATTAGAACAGAAAACGTAGCGGTGGTGATATTGCCTCAGTTGAACTTTAAGTCTGTGAGAAACACCTGAAACGTCCCTGTAACTGGGGCATTGTCACTGTCCCTTATTCCTTTAGTGAAGTGTCATTTGTGGTCCATCTTTATCCAGATCAATGATATCTAGTAATTAACATGTATCCAAAATGAGGTGAGGTTTGTATATTTTTTCAATAATTGCAAGAACATTTCATGCTGCTCATAATACTGACACCACCATAAGCAGTGCACCACTGAGAGGAAACGATGACTAATAGATAAGAGACATATGACAGAGTAGGAAATATTACAGAAAAAAGTACAGTCAGCTTCATTAAGACTTCATTATGACTATGGTGAAATATTAAAATGATCATTGAAAGTGAAAAGTCCCAGAACAGTAACTGCAGCGACATTAGAGCTACTTCCTGAGCATCTATGCATTATTAAAGAAGGAAAAGCCTTTCTGATGAACCAGTGATCCAGGCCGGAAAGAGTCTGATCTAAGTAGGGGCTTCTACTACACTTCTACAAGCTACCAAAAGAGACGTGAGCTTATACATACATATAAATATACCTCATGTCAAATTGAATGGTGGACCGTTCTCAGCAGAGCAGTGACACTGACATGATGGTGGTGTGGTAGTGTGCGCTGTGTAAACCCACGATTTGAGTTAAAGCCAGCACTACTTTCAGAGCCGTGCTGTTATGGAAAATTAATCAACACTTTCTGACCAACCAGAATCAAGAATTCAAGAGCACCGTTATAAATACACATTCATCGCATAATAAACTAAGGATGTGACATCCATAAATTGTTTTTTATTCTTGTGGATGTACTACACCATTTTGACCCACACACTGGATGTCTATGTGGGTTTTTTTGTCTCACTTTTAATAAGCAAATTCATTAATAATCAAATAATTTCAAGACACTCTGAAATGTCTATATTTCTTACATTCTACATATTTACTTTCAGAACTTCTTAGTTTGCTGTATTACAATTTCAATAACTGTGAGACAACCGTGGTTTCTGCAAGTGGTTCTGGCAGTAAGTTGATGAATAGTGCCCTCAGGTGGTACTGCTTATGTATTAATACTCTACATGCAGCTGGTCAATATCTGAGGATATCAAACTAGTCTTATAAGCATAGATAATGATCTATCCTTATATTAATTATACAATAGGATGTCAATAATGCAAGATATCAGGGGAAAAATCTTGATATCAGCAAAATACACTTCAAAAACTCTGAGTATGGATTTGTTCTCCTAGTGAGTGGCTATAAAACAAAATGAGTACAGACCAATTTAAAGTTTTTTTTATTTTTTTATGCATGTGTAGAAGAAACAGAAGACAGTGGGGCATTTACAAATTTACAGTTGACTTCCAAAGCCACATTAAAACAAAGATTGACGTCAGCTGAGTCTTTTGAGGACCAAAGCTGTGACACTGTTCCCAGTCACACCACCAAACTGGAAACGCGGGGTAGGCAGCTCTTGTAGCAACTCAAAGCCTGCAAGATACACACTTACAGCTGAATATGATAGAACACTGATAATAAATGTGAAGTCTTCAAGTCTTTAAATTAACATTGTAGCAGTTTTTGCATTGGTACAATTTATTTACATTTCTCTCTCTTCCTCACATTTTTGTAAGTATTTTATTATATCTTTTCATGGGACAACACTGACGAAATGACACTTTGCTACAATGTAAAGTAGTGAGTGTACAGCTTGTATAACAGTGTAAATTTGCTGTCCCCTCAAAATAACTCGACACAGCCATTAATGTCTAAACCGCTGGCAACAAAAGTAAGTACACCCCTAAGTGAAAATGTCCAAATTGGGTCCAATTAGCCATTTTCCCTCCCCGGTGTCATGTGACTCGTTAGGGTTACAAGGTCTCAGGTGTGAATGGAGAGCAGGTGTGTTAAGTTTGGTGTTATCACTCTCACACTCTCTCATACTAGTCACTGGAAGTTCAACATGACACCTCATGGCAAAGAATTCTCTGAGGATCTGAAAAAAAGAATTGTTGCTTTACATAAAGATGGCCTAGGCTATAAGAAGATTGCCAGCACCCTGAAACTGAGCTGCAGCACGGTGGCCGAGACCATACAGCGGTTTAACAGGACAGGTTCCACTCAGAACAGGCCTCCCCATGGTCGACCAAAGAAGTAGAGTGCACGTGCTCAGTATCATATCCAGAGGTTGGCTTTGCAGAATAGACGTATGAGTGCTGCCAGCATTGCTGCAGAGGTTGAAAGGGTGGGGGGGTCAGCCTGTCAGTGCTCAGACCATACACAGCACACTGCATCAAATTGGTCTGCATGGTCGTCGTCCCAGAAGGAAGCCTCTTCTAAAGATGACGCACAAGAAAGCCCGCAAACTGTTTGCTGAAGACAAGCAGACTAAGGACATGGATTACCATGTCCTGTGGTCTGATAAGACCAAGATAAACTTATTTGGTTCAGATGGTGTCAAGCGTGTGTGGCAGCAACCAGGTGAGGAGTACAAAGACAAGTGTGTCTTGCTTACAGTCAAGCATGGTGGTGGGAGTGTCATGGTCTGGGGCTGCATGAGTGCTGCCGGCACTGGGGAGCTACATTTCATTGAGGGAACCATGAATGCCAACATGTACTGTGACATACTGAAGCAGAGCCTGATCCCCTCCCTTCGGAAACTGGGCCGCAGGGCAGTATTCCAACATGATAACGACCCCAAACACACCTCCAAGATGATCACTGCCTTGCTAAAGAAGCTGAGGGTAAAGGTGGTGGACTGGCCAAGCATGTCTCCAGACCTAAACCCTATTGAGCATCTGTGGGGCATCCTCAAACGGAAGCGCAAAGTCTCTAACATCCACCAGCTCTGCGATGTTGTCATGGAGGAGTGGAAGAGGACTCCACTGGCAACTTGTGAAGCTCTGGTGAACTCCATGCCCAACAGGGTTAAGGCAGTGCTGGAAAATAATGGTGGTCACACAAAATATTGACACTTTGGGCCCAATTTGGACATTTTCACTTAGGGGTATACTCACTTTTGTTGCCAGCGGTTTAGACATTAATGGCTGTGTGTTGAGTTATTTTGAGGGGACAGCAAATTTACACTGTTATACAAGCTGTACACTCACTACTTTACATTGTAGCAAAGTGTAATTTCTTCAGTGTTGTCCCATGAAAAGTTATAATAAAATATTTACAAAAATGTGAGGGGTGTACTCACTTTTGTGAGATACTGTATGTGTGTGTGTGTGTGTGTATATATATATATATATATATATAAAATAATACCACAGAAAACAAACAATACAGGATATTAAAAAATGACTTTCTACTTTTGTCAGGTAAAAAAGGGCAATCTGTATCTTTTCAGTGTTTTGAAACCAATGATGGATACTAGTGATCTGTTTAAAATAAATTCTAGCAATCTGGCCAAATAATTTAATATCTGCACTCCTGTTGCAGTGTTATATTACATATCATCCCCTTTCAAAGCGTGAAGTTGCAAGCTGAAACCCCAATATACTGAAATCAATTTTTAGACTGTTCCACTCCTACTTCTAAGTTTTTACTCTTGAGCGTCTATAATGGCTTTCCCTTTGTTTTGTTTTTTTGCACGCATCAGTTTGCTCTACGTTTCACTTTAGCTCCTGTACCTGGGCTGAAGATCTGCAGCAGCTGCTCTTTGGTCCAGTTACAGGAGGTGATGACGAAATGTCCCTGTGGCTTTAGAGCTGCTCTCAGTGAGGACATGTACTGGAGTTTTGCCATTTCTCGGCCTTCAGGGTTCAAGCTAATGGCATCAAAAGTGCCCTTGTCTATACACAAGTCAAACCCTTTCAGCTCTGGGCTGAGGTTCAGAAAATCTTGCTCCTGTAATTATATAGAGAGCAATATACATAGCACATTAACAGTCATTAAAAACCACAAGTGCAAAAATGTGTGGTGACCTGAGAATTAAACCCTTCAGACGGTTCAGAGGTTTTGACAAAATGCAGGTTTTTGTAATACTTGTATTGAAGTCTGGTTACCCCCTGGATAAGGATGACAGACACAAACCCACTGTCAAAAAAAACGGCAATATATTGATTTAATTTGCATTTAACAGGCAATAAATAAAATATTTTTAAAAATAAACGTTACAATGAATTTTTTTTGCAGCCACTTTTGTCAAACTAACTCCTTATCTACTTTATGTGACCTTCGCCAAAAGCCCAGACAAGTTTAAAACTTAAATAAAAATATTTTTACATCATTTTGGTGAAATATATTTATGTTTATATCAAAGTATTTTATAGACATAAAACAACTGTGGCCAAAAGTCATGATTCATGATTTTCGGCTGTTGCCAGAAGCCACGGTGACTTCCAATGGGTTTTCCCCCCCAAGATGCCACACATACACTATATGGCCAAAAGATTGTGGACACCTGACCATCACACCCATATGTGCTTGTTGAAAATTTCATTCCAGATTTATTCCCCCTTTGCTGTTATAATAACCTCCATTCTTCTGGGAAGGCTTTCCACTAGATTTTGGAGCATGGCTTTGGGGATTTGTGTTCATTCAGCCACAAGAGCATTACTGAGGTTATGCACTGATGTCAGGTGAGGAGGCCTGGAGTGTAGTCAGTGGTCCAGTAAAACTGTTACAGCATGTCGAACAATGAAGACCTCTTACCTGAACTGTAATGTTTGTTAAGCCCTCTTCTGCCAGGACATTTGTTGCAAGTTCTACTGAGGAACTGGAATAATCTATTCCAGTAAGATTCATAAAACCATGCTTGGCCTTAAGAGAAAGTATTAAAAATACTTAATTAAAAAAAGTTTATATTTTGTTCAATTCATTGCACTGCTATATTGCAACATACCAGTTCTACAAGAAAGACACCATTTCCAGTGCCAATGTCCAGTATGGCAGCATTTTCAGGTGTATTTTGTTTCTCCATCCACCGGATTACACGGTTCATACTTTCCTCCCCAAACCTTAGGGCAGAGAAAAAGAAAAGCATTGGACTATTGTATTGGACTACTGAGAGAGTGTGATCATTTGTAATAAATCCAGTCTTGTCAGCATTCTAGTCTATTCTAAACCCAACCCTGCAG